>OY829914.1:58937855-60137855 GCA_963691935.1 Nephrotoma guestfalica
AGTCCAGAGGGTGTACTAATTATCTGAAGATAGGCGTTGCTTAGATCGATTTCAGTGAAGAGGGCAATTCCTTGGAGCTTATGAAATAATTCTTGTATCCGCGGAATTGGGATTCAATCAAATTCGATTTGTGGGTTTATATGGTCACTTTAAAATCTAAAAAAATCCGCACTTTACCATTTAATTTTTGACAGCTACAATTGGGGTGACCCATCGACTGAAATTAATGCCGCTAGATACTAGTCTCTAAATCTCCTGAACCACATCCGTCTTCAAAGCGAAATTTCGGGCGAGCGTCAGGTTTTAATGTAATTTCTGCCCGGAAGTATTTACATAATCCGAGAGAAGGCGAAAACAGATTTGGGTAATCCGCACAAATCTTTGGAGCACTTAGATTACGATTTGTTGATGGCCATAGTTCAAAATTGAATGCATTGAACCAATCTAAACCAAAAATATTTGACGCGCTATCACTGTCGGCGACCAGGAGTGATAGCATGAACTACTTACCTACCTAAATAACTTTTTACTAAAATTTGGATGGCCATTCCCAGAGATCGTGATTCATGTCTTGCTAGTATATGAAGTTGATCATTGCACTGCACGACTTCGGGTTTATTGCTATGATTTTTCATATTCTCGTGTCATTAAAACAATTTCTCTGCTCCAATCAAATTTCCAACTTTCCTTTTATTCCACTATCTGTTAACAATTAATTTTGATAACAACTTTTGGTAAGTTTTCTGATAAACGAATTTGAAAAGGTCAATAGTAATGTATATGGAGTGCTTTTTCTTAGAAAAGGGTATATTTGCGTGAAGACCAAAAGTGGATCGCATTTTTCTATTTACTATATTCATTTGATGTTACGTGCGAGATTTCAAAATAATTTGACCCAAATTTTCAAACAAAAAGAGAAATGAAGTTTTCAATTAAATCAACTTGAAATACCCAAACACCCTTTTAGCTACCTCTTACGTATAGCATTTTGTTATGCAACCTTTCACTTACTGAAAAGATCAATCTATCCATGTATCAATTATATTCATAAATGTTTTATAAATTGATTTTATTTTACATTATACTCATGCAATATTCTAATCAATTTTGCTTATGGGTACCAAGTTTATCCGTAGTAGATGTACACAACTAATTGATTGTCTGTTATAATTAAAGCTAAGCACAGATTGAAAAGATTAAAAGTGGTTTGTATTTGCATTCATGTTTGTGTCTTCTCTGATGTAGGCACTAGAGATTATAGAAGTCAATATTTCAATCAAATATCAATTAATAAAAATAAATTACAATCTTAGATACAATTTTCAGTGTATAGGTAAAATGGTTCAAAAATATTTAGGTAGATATATTTTGTATTGCCATGATTTTCGAAACAAACGATTTGGAAATCGACAGACTATTAAAACCCCCAATTTTGGAAGCATTAACCTGACTCATCAAGTCCTCCTTGTCGGTCTCCAAGAATGTTCACAAAATAGATTAAAACTAAATACCAGAACGATGAATAGCCCGTCCTCCTCTTAATCTTACCCAATAATACCCGCATTCTGGATCGTGGTAGATATAATTTTAGTCGAAACTTCCAGATCATTATGGTTAAAAACGAGCCTTTTGTAAGCCGTTGATCTCACACCAACCTGCTGAAACATTTATAATTTCCCAGTAGTGAGCCCTGTTTAGCATTTGACTTTCTCCAAGTGTATGGGTATCTGCCCTGCTATATTTCATTATTAGATGAGAGATAATGTTGGACTACTTTCGACGGCCAACGAAATATGTCCATAATTTTGAATATGTCTTCTCTTATCGCCAAATGAACTATGGATGCTGACCCAATTCTCGAAGTGGAAATATCAGATACAATACTCTCCACAAAAACCAGATACAAAAATACCATATGAAAGAACTCTCTCATTTTGTTGCAATACGTGATTTACGCATGTTTTTTGGTAAAAGATGTCAATGCAGCCTTTGCTTAACCTTTGCTTAGCAATCAGTTTGCAGAATGCTTAGATTCTGTCAGGTCTGTACTAAACTGATTGATATGCGGAAACGTAACTTTAAACCGCATTCTTACGCATTATTGTTGTACACTGAAATATAAACGAAAAACACCAACTAATTTTTCAATTATATTTTATGATTTAGAAGAATGTACACAGAATTTTAATGTTGGTGATGAAACATACCTTCACGAGCCGAATTTGTGTGTTGATCATATAGTCTGCGATAAATGTTTCTTGCTACCACAGTCTGATGACTGTTGTTCTCAATGTGGTAAAAGACAAAATGTTTTTGAAAACGATAATGGTACGAGCTGTATTGAAAAATTCAGCTTAGCTGAAAATTTAGCTCATAACTTTAAGACGTACGGTGATCAGTTTATAATGCGGGAATTAGTAAAACGAACAAAGGACGTAGTGCTGCTTATGGGTGGTATGCAATTTTTTAAAATTGTTTACAATTCATGCGTACACTTCCTGTACAGTCATGCGACTCTCTAAATTTTATTCCAATGCCGCTTGCCAAATTCCCCGAATTATTTGGGCTTGAAAATGTTACAAAAGGCTGGTACCCACATTATTTCAACACTAATGAAAACTATAATTACATTGGTGAAGTTCCGGATAAAAAATATTTTGGAAAAAACTAAATGGCACAGGAAGAATTAAATCAATTTGATATCTGGCATGTTGATCGCTGTTGTTATCAGTAAGATAAACGAAAAGAATTAATTCAATATTGCGTTCAAGATGTTAATATCCTACGTAGAGGTTGTATTGAATTTATGACTAACTTTTTTAACACAACCGGTATTAACCCTCTACTAGAGTCATTTACTCTAGCCCAAGCGGTAATGCATGTGTTTATAGCAAAAAGTTAACGCAAGAAAATACTTAATTGTTCCAGAAAATTTATATCTTGAATCTCGAAAAAGTCAGTCTGTTATATGAATGAAGGGGCTGATTCTAGAAAATCCAAATGTAATTTTAAAACGAAATATGAATTTAAAATAGTTATTTCGTGGACCGCTATAATGAAGAAATAAATACTGTGTATGAGTTTCTAGGCTGCTACTGGCACGGATGTCCTAAATGTTTTTTGAACCGCACTAAAATCTGTATGATGGTAACAAAAATGATACATTTGAAGCAAGGTACAACCAGACCAGTGTTTGAACCTCAACGTATCTGGCATGGATGGCACTATAAAATGTTCAATTTTACCGCCTATCGACCTACTAATTCCAATTATACCGACCAGAATTAATAAAAAAACGTATATTCCCTCTGTGTCGTACAGGCGCAGAAACTGAAAATGGTACGTCATGTTCGCATGACGATGGCGAAAGAATGTTGACAGGAACATTGGTATTCGCTAATGTGAATCTTAGTGTATTACACGGTTATAAAATATGTAAAATATTTGAAGTGTGGGGGTATGAATATTTGGTAGGAGGTATTTACCGTATACATGAACTGTTTCCTTAAGCTAAAACAAGAGGCTAGCGGTTGGTCCACAGATGTTACGACCAAAACCGAAAAAGAGCTATACATTCAAGAGTTTTTCCCTCACGAGGGTATTAAGTTGGACAAGGAGTCAATTAAAAATAATCCATCTCAAAGAACTTCCTCCAAATTAAAAATAAATGCACTGTGGGGGAAATTTTGTCAGAAAAATGATAAGAGTAAGAAATGATAAGAGTAAGAGTGAGGAATAATTCAAGATGTGTTACAGTTATATTCGTTGATTTCTTCACCGGGTGTCCAACACTTGAACAAAATACCGAAACATATCTTATATTGTGATATAGATTCGATAATTAATGTGGACGATGACAGTAATAGAAATATCATCCAAACTGGTAATTTTGTTGGTGATTTAACCAATGAAATATTGCCTTGCGGTTCAAACGTTTACATTACCGAGTTTGCATTTACAGATCCAAAGAGCTATGGTTTTATTGTTTTCGATCCAGATAGAAACAAATATTTTGAGTCAGCAAAATGTAAAGGTATAACCTTAAACATAGAATCCGAAAAACAACTAAATTTCTCAGCACTAAGTAGTATGGTGCTTGATTCACATTATCTCCGTTAGTCAGAACTATCATTATTTATAACATTATCTCCGTTAGTTGGAATTCACCATTTAATGGCCACAATGAAACAGAAATATCCGATAGAGGAAATATCACGCCTAGGCGTTGTGCAAGAATGTAAAATTTCAAATTAAAATTAGTTTAATTAAATTTTCGTAACTAGGCGTTATACCTAAATAAATTGCAAAATAAGAGTACTATTCGTTTGCAACGTCTACAGAGAGCATAATAACGTACTTTTAAAGGGAAAACAGTATAGTTATGAAGATTTTTTTGTGATCAGATGCAATATGAATAGAACTTACCAATTCAATTTTACAAAATTTCAGCTTGAAGGTTTCAGGTTTCAGGTTTCAAGTTGCAGGTTTCAAGTTTCAGGTTTCCGGTTTAATATTTCATGTCTCAGGTTTAAGGTTTCAGGTTTCAGGTTTCAGGTTTCAGGTTTCAGGTTTCAGGTTTCAGGTTTCAGGTTTCAGGTTTCAGGTTTCAGGTTTCAGGTTTCAGGTTTCAGGTTTCAGGTTTCAGGTTTCAGGTTTCGGATTTCAGATTTCAGATTTCAGGTTTCAGGTTTCAGGTTTCAGGTTTCAGGTTTCAGGTTTCAGGCCTCAGGTTTCAGGTTTCAGGTTTCAGGTTTCAGGTTTCAGGTTTCAGGTTTACGGGTTTAGGTTTCAGGTTTCAGGTTTCATGTTTCAGGTTTCAGGTTTCAGGTTTCAAGTTGCAAGTTTAAAATTTCATGTTTCCGGTTTCATGTTTCATGTTTCAGGTTTCAGGTTTGGGGTTTCAGGTTCCAGGTTTCAGGTTCCAGGTTTCAAGTTTTAGGTTTCAGATTTCAGGTTTCAGGCTTCAAATTTCACGTTTCAGGTTTCAGGTTTCAGGTTGAAACGGGTTAGACTTTAGCAATAGCTAAAGCCAACCCAGTTTCACAGATTTACCACTATCTGTTCAGAACCCCATTCGGCTTTGATTCCCGCAGTCCAGTCGGGTAGAAGGAATGGTGTGGGTTTAGGGGTACCTCAGATTGTGGCCTAGATTACCGCATTAAAAAAAAAGAAAATAATAAGAATTAAATTGAAATGGGGGGATAGGTGAATTTGGGTATTCGGACCCCGAAATAGTGGACCAACCGACCAATCCAACGTTTGGGCAAAACACGACTGTGGTTGTTAATGTTATGTGACTAGAACAATTTTCTCTAACCTCCTTACATAAAATTAACGGGCTCATAGGCTCTAAGGAAGTAATATTAATAAAGTTTGATATATGTATGCTATCTAGGTCCGTGAAAAGAAAAGTTCCGCTTAGCGTCAACAATTTCTATTCCACAGGCTGTCGGTAGCAACCAACTATCGTTATTTAATAACACCTTTTTCTTCTTTACTTACCAAATTGTCTCTAAGTAATGTTTCCAAACAAAAAAAAAATTCAAAAAAAACCAAAAAAATTAAACACTCAAAGTTAAATTTATTAACACTATTTTAGTGTTAAAACTAAAAAAAATGAGAAAATCCCACAAAAAAACGCCAAGTTTTTTTTTCAACACTCACACCTTAAATCTACTTAACAAATTAAAAATTAACACCAAAAAAATACTTTCCTGACCACACGTTGGTCTATTTAAAAACAATCACCGAAAGCCTCGACTACCCATCAACCAAAAAAAAAAACATACGCGGTTTTGTAATTTTTCCATCAGAAAATTTGTTGAGAGGGGGAAATATTTTTTTTGGACTTGAACTTGAAAATTCACTCTCAACCAATTCATAAAAAAATGGATATCAATTACCGCGCGTGTAAAAATTTTGCATTATCGGTAAATTGACCATAACAACAAATATAACATTTCCAATTGTTTTGCATCGGTTATTATCATTTACCTATGCACAAAATATACATTTCAATATCTACATAAACGACATATTAAAATTACGTTCATGAACATATTTGTAATCGTCAATTAAATGAACCCTAAACAAAACCGAACACATGACGACATCATACTAGAAATAGTTTAAGATATTATCTTCGGGGTGTTCGGGGTTTCCCATGCTCTTGGGAAATTAGTACTATTGGGATAGGTCAGTAACAGAGTTATAAAGAATTTTGTTACAAGGTTTCAGGTTTCAGGTTTCTGGTTTCTGGTTTCAGGTTTCAGGTTTCAGGTTTCATGTTTCAGATTTCAGGTATCAGGTGAAACCTGATCAAGAAGTGAGTTTCAAGTTTCAAGTTTCAAGTTTCAGGTTTCAGATTTCAAGTTTCAAGTTTCAGGTTTCAAGTTTCAAGTTTCAATCAAGTATCAAGTTTAATGTTTCAAGTTTCAAGTTTCAAGTTTCAAGTTTCAAATTTCAAGTTTCAAGTTTCAAGTTTCAAGTTTCATGTTTCAGGTTTCAAGTTTCAAGTTTCAAGTTTCAAGTTTCAAGTTTCAAGTTTCAAGTTTCAAGTTTTAAGTTTTAAGTTTCAAGTTTCAAGTTTCAAGTTTCAAGTTTCAAGTTTCAAGTATTAAGTATCAAGTATCAAGTATCAAGTATCAAGTATCAAGTATCAAGTATCAAGTATAGAGTTTCAAGTTTCAAGTTTCAAGTTTCAAGTTTCAAGTTTCAAGTTTCAAGTTTCAAGTTTCAAATTTCAAGTTTCAAGTTTGAAATTTCAAGTTTCGAGTTTCAAGTTTCAAGTTTCAAGTTTCAAGTTTCAAATTTCAAGTTTCAAGTTCCAAGTTTCAAGTTTCAAGTTTCAAGTTTCAAGTTTCAAGTTTCAAGTTTCAAGCTTCAAGCTTCAATTTTCAGATTTCAAGTTTCAAGTTTCCAGTTTCAGGTTTCAGGTTTCAAGTTTCAAGTTTCAAGTTTCAAGTTTCAAGTTTCATGTTTCAAGTTTCAAGTTTCCAGTTTCAAGTTTCAAGTTTCAAGTTTCAAGTTTCAAGTTTCAAGTTTCAAGTTTCAAGTTTCAAGTTTCAAGTTTCAAGTTTCAAGTTTCAAGTTTCAAGTTTCAGGTTTCAAGTTTCAAGTTTCAAGTTTCAGGTTTCAGGTTTCAAGTTTCAAGTTTCAGGTTTCAAGTTTCAAGTTTCAAGTTTCAAGTTTCAAGTTTCAAGTTTCAAGTTTCAAGTTTCAAGTTTCAAGTTTCAAGTTTTAAGTTTTAAGTTTTAAGTTTCAAGTTTCAAGTTTCAAGTTTCAAGTTTCAAGTTTCAAGTTTCAGGTTTCAAGTTTCAAGTTTCAAGTTTCAAGTTTCAAGTTTCAAGTTTCAGGTTTCAGGTTTCATGTTTCATGTTTCAGGTTTCAGGTGTCAGGGTTTCAATTTTCAGGTTTCAGGTTTCCGGTTTCAAGTTTAAAGTTTCAAGTTTCAGGTTTCATGTTTCAGGTTTCAGGTTTTAGCTTTAAAGTTTCGGGTTTCAGGTTTCAGGTTTCAGGTTTCATGTTTCAGATTTCAGGTTTCAGGTTTCAGTTTTCAGGTTTCAGGTTTAGGTTTCAAGTTTCATGTTTCAATTTTCAAGTTTCAAGTTTCAGGTTTCAGGTTTCAAGTTTCAAGTTTCAAGTTTCAAGTTTCAAGTTTCAAGTTTCAAGTTTCAAGTTTCAAGTTTCAAGTTTCAAGTTTCAAGTTTCAAGTTTCAAGTTTCAAGTTTCAAGTTTCAAGTTTCAAGTTTCAAGTTTCAAGTTTCAGGTTTCAAGTTTCAAGTTTCAAGTTTCATGTTTCAGGTTTCATGTTTCATGTTTCAGGTTTCAGGTGTCAGGGTTTCAATTTTCAGGTTTCCGGTTTCAAGATTAAGGTTTCAGGTTTCAGGTTTCAGGTTTCAGGTTTAGGTTTCAGGTTTCAGGTCTCAAGTTTCAGGTTTCAGGTTTAAGGTTTCAGGTTTCAGTTTTCAAGTGTTAGGTTTCACGTTCCCGGGTTTAGGTTTCACGTTCACATTTCAGGTTTCAAGTTTCAAGTAATAAGTATCAAGTATCAAGTATCAAGTATCAAGTATCAAGTATCAAGTATCAAGTTTCAAGTTTCAAGTTTCAAGTTTCAAGTTTCAAGTTTCAAGTTTCAAGTTTCAAGTTTCAAATTTCAAGTTTCAAGTTTGAAATTTCAAGTTTCGAGTTTCAAGTTTCAAGTTTCAAGTTTCAAGTTTCAAGTTTCAAGTTCCAAGTTTCAAGTTTCAAGTTTCAAGTTTCAAGTTTCAAGTTTCAAGTTTCAAGTTTCAAGTTTCAAGTTTCAGGTTTCAAGTTTCAAGTTTCAATCAAGTATCAAGTTTTATGTTTCAAGTTTCAAGTTTGAAGTTTCAAGTTTCAAATTTCAAGTTTAAAGTTTCAAGTTTCATTTTTCAGGTTTCAAGTTTCAATTTTCAAGTTTCAAGTTTCAAGTTTCAAGTTTTAAGTTTTAAGTTTTAAGTTTCAAGTTTCAAGTTTCAAGTTTCAAGTTTCAAGTTTCAAGTTTCAAGTATTAAGTATCAAGTATCAAGTATCAAGTATCAAGTATCAAGTATCAAGTATCAAGTATCAAGTATCAAGTATCAAGTTTCAAGTTTCAAGTTTCAAGTTTCAAGTTTCAAGTTTCAAGTTTCAAGTTTCAAGTTTCAAGTTTCAAGTTTCAAGTTTCAAGTTTCAAGTTTCAAGTTTCAAATTTCAAGTTTCAAGTTTGAAATTTCAAGTTTCGAGTTTCAAGTTTCAAGTTTCAAGTTTCAAGTTTCAAGTTTCAAGTTTCAAGTTTCAAGTTTCAAGTTTCAAGTTCCAAGTTTCAAGTTTCAAGTTTCAAGTTTCAAGTTTCAAGTTTCAAGTTTCAAGTTTCAAGTTTCAAGTTTCAAGTTTCAAGTTTCAAGTTTCAAGCTTCAAGCTTCAATTTTCAGATTTCAAGTTTCAAGTTTCCAGTTTCAGGTTTCAGGTTTTAAGTTTCAAGTTTCAAGTTTCAAGTTTCATGTTTCAAGTTTCAAGTTTCCAGTTTTAAGTTTCAAGTTTCAAGTTTCAAGTTTCAAGTTTCAAGTTTTAAGTTTCAAGTTTCAAGTTTCAAGTTTCAAGTTTCAAGTTTCAAGTTTCAAGTTTCAAGTTTCAGGTTTCAGGTTTCAAGTTTCAAGTTTCAAGTTTCAAGTTTCAAGTTTCAAGTTTCAAGTTTCAATTTTCTGGTTTCAAGTTTCACGTTTCAAGTTTCAAGTTTTAAGTTTTAAGTTTCAAGTTTCAAGTTTCAAGTTTCAAGTTTCAAGTTTCAAGTTTCAAGCTTCAAGTTTCAAGTTTCAAGTTTCAAGTTTCAAGTATTAAGTATCAAGTATCAAGTATCAAGTATCAAGTTTCAAGTTTCAAGTTTCAAGTTTCAAGTTTCAAGTTTCAAGTTTTAAGTTTCAAGTTTCAAGTCTCAAGTTTTAAGTTTGAAGTTTGAAGTTTCAAGTTTCAAGTTTCAGGTTTCAGGTTTCAAGTTTCAGGTTTCAAGTTTCAAGTTTCAAGTTTCAAGTTTCAAGTTTCAAGTTTCAAGTTTCAAGTTTCAAGTTTCAAGTTTCAAGTTTCAAGTTTCAAGTTTCAAGTTTCAAGTTTCAAATTTCAAGTTTCAAGTTTCAAGTTTCAAGTTTCAAGTTTCAAGTTTCAAGTTTCAAGTTTCAAGTTTCAAGTTTCAAGTTCCAAGTTTCAAGTTTCAAGTTTGAAGTCTCAAGTTTAAAGTTTCAAGTTTCAAGTCTCAAGCTTCAAGCTTCAAGTTTCAGATTTCAAGTTTCAAGTTTCAAGTTTCAAGTTTCAAGTTTAAAGTTTCAAGTTTCAAGTCTCAAGTTTCAAGTTTCAAGTTTCAAGTTTCAAGTTTCAAGTTTTAAGTTTCAAGTTTCAAGTTTCAAGTTTCAAGTTTCAAGTTTCAAGTTTCAAGTTTCAAGTTTCAAGTTTCAAGTTTCAAGTTTCAAGTTTCAAGTTTCAAGTTTCAAGTTTCAAGTTTCAAGTTTCAAGTTTCAAGTTTCAAGTTTCAAGTTTCAAGTTTCAAGTTTCAAGTTTCAAGTTTCAAGTTTCAAGTTTCAAGTTTCAAGTTTCAAGTTTCAAGTTTCAAGTTTCAAGTTTCAAGTTTCCAGTTTCAAGTTTCAAGTTTCAAGTTTCAAGTTTCAAGTTTCAAGTTTCAAGTTTCAAGTTTCAAGTTTCAAGTTTCAAGTTTCAAGTTTCAAGTTTCAAGTTTCAAGTTTCAAGTTTCAAGTTTCAAGTTTCAGGTTTCAAGTTTCAAGTTTCAAGCTTCAAGCTTCAAGTTTCAGATTTCAAGTTTCAAGTTTCAAGTTTCAAGTTTCAAGTTTAAAGTTTCAAGTTTGAAGTCTCAAGTTTCAAGTTTCAAGTTTCAAGTTTCAAGTTTCAAGTTTCAAGTTTCAAGTTTCAAGTTTCAAGTTTCAAGTTTCAAGTTTCAAGTTTCAAGTTTCAAGTTTCAAGTTTCAAGTTTCAAGTTTCAAGTTTCAAGTTTCAAGTTTCAAGTTTCAAGTTTCAGTTTTCAAGTGTTAGGTTTCACGTTCCCGGGTTTAGGTTTCACGTTCACATTCAGGTTTCAATTTTCAGGTTTCAGATTTCAGGTTTCAGGTTTCAAGTTTCAAGTTTCAAGTTTCAGTTTTCAGATTCCAGGTTTCAGGTTTCAATTTTCAGGTTTCCGGTTTCAAGATTAAGGTTTCAGGTTTCAGGTTTCAGGTTTAGGTTTCAGGTTTCAGGTTTCAGGTCTCAAGTTTCAGGTTTCAGGTTTAAGGTTTCAGGTTTCAGTTTTCAAGTGTAAGGTTTTACGTTCCCGGGTTTAGGTTTCACGTTCACATTTCAGGTTTCAATTTTCAGGTTTCAGATTTCAGGTTTCAGGTTTCAAGTTTCCAGTTTCAAGTTTCCAGTTTCAAGTTTCAGGTTTCATTTGAAACAGAGAAAGATATGAAAGAGATTTTTGTTATACGTGCCATTTGGAATATATTGCTTTACTAGTTAATTTTTATTTATTTCAGATTCATGACATTTCTTTGATTTATTCCAATTTTAGTTTTGGGAGAAAATAATTAATACATTTAATATTTAGGTAAACATAAAAATGTTAGTTGGAAACGGTATCATTGATTAATTTAAATTGTAACTTGTTTTGTTAGGAGGGTTCACTGTTAGGTTCACTGTTAATTGAATTATTAAATTAACAGGACATAAATATTCATTAGATAAATATTTAGATATTAAGGATTATGTTAATGATGTAACAATTATCATTTTAGCTTTATTAATTTACAGATTCCTGAGTGACTTTCTTACTTCGTTCTAACTATTCTAAGTATTAATTTTAACTATATTAAATTAAATTTAAATTGTGCCGTCTTGTTTAAATAAATACTAACTATTGGCTTTATTAGGTATCTGTAACCAGGTCTAGTCTATCATATTTAATAACCTTTCCTACCCCTCCATCTTGTTATACGTAAAACCGTGTACATTAGACCCGGCGTATCCGAGATCCCAGAGTAGTCTTGGTCATACATTCTAATCAAGTAATTCTAAATTTATGAAAAATATTTCCAAATTTATTTACATATAAACCAAAAAGTAACGGTATTTTGAACAGTTTTGCAGTTACAGGTAAAATACTTGACCGTAATTGACATATGTCTGATTTGAGCTCGCGACTTATACATGCAGTTTAACTATTTGGACATTAAAATGATGTTTTTTGCTCACTCTATTCAAAAATAAATATTTCTAAGTGGCAGAGCCATATCATTAGGCCAACAGAAAACTGACAGAAGAGATTAAAACAAATTGATATCAACTAAACTATTTGCAATAAGTCTTAATTTTAAAAACGACTTCGAAAAATAGCGTCCTCTTACATCAATTGGTAAAGCAAATGCATTTGAGTTGGGTTAATTTGGTTCTGTAGAGCACATGCCAAAAGCTTCAAAGTTTTGTATCGTAATGTATACGAACATTTCCTCGTGAAAGGAAGAAATTCTGCAATTTATCAGCCCAAGAAACCGATTATAATACTTTATAAGTCCTAAACTGTATTTAATAAGGCAACATAACCTATAAATAATGTGATAGCAGACGGCTACAGTGTATTTGATTATACACAATTAGAAATGTACGATCTGTCATGGCAACAAAATTATATTCAAAAATTAGCATAGATAGACGTAAAAAAATTTCATTTAAATTTATTCTGATTGCAAATTTGTTTTCATAATATTCTGCTTACTCAACTGGCTTCATTTGACTATAAAAATGTTGATAGCCGCCTTAAAGAATATTTAAATCAAAACATTAATTTCCCGACAAAGAAAATTATTATCTTTTCACACGGCGTGTTTATACAAAGATATGCTATATCAATACCAGTATTATGTATGACACAGATACATAAATTACATAACAACAAAATATGTTTCAATCATAAATCTAATAAAAAAAATCTCAAAACATATTTGGTCTGTGTGTGTTGGGTGGGTGTGTGTGTGTGAAAATCGATTGGAAATTAAGTTATAGATTTGGGGTTTTCTTTTCAATTTGTGCGGCATTTTTCGAATACAAATCGATTCTTGTTTACCGAACCCGGGATGCTAGGTATATTATAGGAGGGTGGTAGTTGGTTATGAATTTATTAAGAATTCGAAAAAGCTTTATTTTTTACGAAAGCATTATCGCTACCCCAACCAGATATATCTTCAACAAAAAATAATCAGAAATGCTGTAGGAATTTCACATTCGTATCGTACATAACATACAGATATAATAAATTTTCATCTTTAGACATGCAAGATATTGCAAGTATACGAATGTGTGTATTATATACCAGCGTATGTGGTTTGAAATTAACAAAATTTCGTTATGTTTTTATTGTTTTGTGGAATATTTTGTACCGTTTATTCGAGCCTCACTCCCGCAGTGTATAATATACATCATTATCGCATCAAACACAGAAAATGTGTACCGTTAATAAACAAAATCCACGACGTATCGTTCATCTTCATAGAATCGCAACGTCACGCGATAAAAATCGACAGTGATTAACATTATACATTTGGTGTGTTTTGTAAACTAGCAGATCTTTGCAGAAAGACATCAAGGCGACATGTCGTTGAATGACTGCATTGTATCACAATTAGTCTTTATGTTTCTCATATTTGGTGTGTGACATCTGCGCGGTTGTGTACTGTCGACAATATGTAGTTGTATGATGTAAGCTCTGAAAATAGCATCGGTTAGGACAAAGAAGGCTATTTCAAATCTGATCACATAGGCAGAAAACGTATCTTTAAATGCCATGAATATAAAACTTGTGTACAAAGCCGCTTTGTTATTTTGTTCTATTTAGAGAAATGATTAATTATCCAGTAGATTTAATATCTTTCGAAGGTTAATTAATTCCGCCCGTTTTATTCAAACACACACCACTTATTCACACAATTACAGTATACCACCTGCACATTGTAAGTTCCATGTTAACCTGTACCTGCGTCGACGCTGAATTCTGAACTCCAACCAGAGGGTCTTAGTTGTGTTTGTTAACATCACCGATCGTAATCGATGACGCAAATTTGCTTTGGATCCAGCCTTTGGTGGGATTTGAACCCAATACCTCACAGTCCAAGTGCCAAAGCTATGACATTACAATGAACCAATCAAGTGAGCTAATGGACATTTCCATACCAATGAAATTACTCTGAATTTTATTCTGGCAAATTATTGATTTATTTTTATTTTGGTACAATTTGTAATTTTGCGGATCCCACACCTCATTTTGAGCACAGAGCGCATTTATAATGAGGCGTCCTCTTCTTTTTATTTTGCTCTATCTCTTTTTATTTTGGTATCATTTGAAATACTCCAAGAAGATACCATCAGAGTTGCAGCAAACGAAATGTCAATCCAACTTGAAATATAAAGGCATCACGTCCCTTAAGCTAGCAGAACCCATACAGCAGAACATTACAAGATAGTATGAATAATTTTAGGCTAATAATAGGCTAATTAAATGCTCTACTAAAAAATTTTGGGCTCCACCCCTTCCAACAAAAACGATGGGTTCTGCTAGCTTTAGAAAAAGTTAGCAGAACCCATATCGAAAAATATTTTAAAAACAATTGGAAAATTAAAGGTTAATTTTAGGCTAATTAAATGCCCTATGTAAATTTTATTATTCTGCTCATTCTAGAAAATGCATAAGGTTTTATCATTTCAGAGCTAGCAGAACCCAAATCGAAAATCGAACCAAAACCGAAATTGGAACCCAAAACAAGATCAATTAACATGCAAATAATTTTAGGCTCATTATGGCCTAATCAAATGTCCCATTAAAAAATTTTGGGCTCCTCTAGTTCTTGACCAAACTTCAGGTCATTTAATCTAAAGCTAGCAGAACCCAAATCGAAAATCGGACCAAAACCGAAATTAGAACCCAAAACAAGATCAATTAACATGCAAATAATTTTAGGCTCATTATGGCCTAACCAAATGCCCCATTAAAAAATTTTGGGCTCCACTAGTTCTTGACCAAACTTCAGGTCATTTAATCTAAAGCTAGCAGAACCCAAATCGAAAATCGGACCAAAACCGAAATTAGAACCCAAAACAAGATCAATTAACATGCAAATAATTTTAGGCTCATTGTGGCCTAGCCAAATGCCCCATTAAAAAATTTTGAGCTCCACTAGTTCTTGACCAAACTTCAGGTCATTTAATCTAAAGCTAGCAGAACCCAAATAAATTGATAGATATTTCCGTAAAAGGTCATAGGATTTTTCTGTATGTTAGTTGGGTGATCGAAGATACTCCAACGAATCTAATGACATACGTCACGGCACCATTAATCGCTTCTAATATTAATATCAGCACCAAATGCAAGCCGTTCAATCTATACTCGTAAATCTCATACGGGTAGAAATATTTTTTATTTGGAATTTATTTACAAATCTGAAACTTATGTTTAGCCTTCTTTAGTTTTTTTTTTGGCCCAGATGGCCATATTTCAGGGCTTCTTCAAAACCCTGTTTATGAATTTCAGTTCCATCCAGCATTCCTAATCCCATCATAATCGTTTAAGAATTGATCGAGTTCGGTCCCTAGCGGCTATATTTCAGAATTCCTTCCAAAAATCATTTAAGAATCCTATTTTCATCCAACATAGCCAATTCCATCATAATCAGTTAAGAATTGATCGAGTTCCGTCCAAAGTGGTCATATTTTAGAACTCCTTCCCAAAATAATTTAAGAATCCCATTTCCATCCAGTATATCCAATCCGATCATAATCGGTTAAGAAATGGCTGAGTTCCGTCGCAGGTGGCCATATTCCAGAAGTTCTTCTCAAAATCAATTAAGAATCCCATTTACATCCAACATACCCAATCCGATCATAATCGGTTAAGAAATTGCTGAGTTCCGTCCCAGGTGGCCATATTCCAGAACTTTTTCCCAAAACCAATTTAGAATCCAATTTCCATTCAGCATATATCCAATCCCATCATAATCGGTTAAGAATTGATCGAGTTCCGTCCCAGGTGGCCATATTCCAGAATTTCTTCCAAAAATCATTTAAGAATCCCATTTTAACCAACATTCCCAATCCCACCATAATCGGCTAAGAAATGGCTGAGCTCTGTCCTAGATTAAATTCGATCGAATCGATTAAATTAAAAAACATTCGGATTTAACGGACATCCCCAATTAGTCCATTAAATCGAGCGTTTACTGTACGTATGTCAAATATTACAAATATTATAATTCATTATAACGAGAGATTAACTAATACATACTCATGATAAAATAGTAAGGACAATTTTAGGACAAACTTCACGCTCGTGGACACACGCGTGAAGTTTGTCCTAAATTTTGTTTTTGTAATTTTAGGACAAAGTCCCAATTTACATATAAAATAATTTTAAAATTTAAAATTCGTTATAACGAGAGTTTAACCCATACATACACATTTCTTAAGGTTAGGACAAAGTTAGGACATACTTCACACCCGTATTGGGGCATCTGATTAGGCCATAATGAGCCTAAAATTATTTGCATGTTAATTGATCTTGTTTTGGGTTCAAATTTCGGTTTTGGTTCGATTTTCGATTTGGGTTCTGCTAGCTCTGAAATGATAAAACCTTATGCCTTTTCTAGAATGAGCAGAATAATAAAATTTACATAGGGCATTTAATTAGCCTAAAATTAACCTTTAATTTTCCAATTGTTTTTAAAATATTTTTTGATATGGGTTCTGCTAACTTTTTCTAAAGCTAGCAGAACCCATCGTTTTTGTTGGAAGGGGTGGAGCCCAAAATTTTTTAGTAGAGCATTTAATTAGCCTATTATTAGCCTAAAATTATTCATATTATCTTGTAATGTTCTGCTGTATGGGTTCTGCTAGCTTAAGGGACGTAAGGCATCGAGATTTTAGAGTAAATTCTGTCGTTCAAGCATCCATTAAGTGCTCTTTTTATGTTAATTTCGCACGTCACTTACTTAGCGTATTTAAGACCAAATAGTACAGCTAATAATTAAATTTAAGTCAATTTGGTCGGTATGATTAGTTTTAGATTAAATAAATTTCAGAGTTTGTCGGAAAACGCCTATATCAACTGAATTAATTGGAATTTTCAAATTGAGCATAGGAGTATCCTTTTCAATTGTGGTAAATCAAGTCAATCTTATTGGTTTGCGTAATTATTGTTGTAATTTTGTAAAGTTTTAGGTTGCCACAATCAAATGAGTTAACTGCCATTTTCAAATAGAGAGTTGGAATACCTTATTTAGCTGTGGTAAATGAAGACGATTTTATTGGCTTGAATACAAATTGTTTTGATAAATTCTGGATATCTTGGTGTTTGTCGGAAAATTCCACTATGTGGAAGTGTTAGACTCAGGTAGACAGAAGATAATGAGTCAAGAGCCATTTCCAAATGAAGGGAAGAGGTTTGTTGGAAAACTCTTCTATATAAAAATGATTGACTTAGGTTGGCACAATCAAATGAGTAAAGAGCCAATTTGAAAAGGAAGAGAAAGGTATCCTTTTTGGTTCTCGTAAATCAAGTCAATTTTATTGGTTGAAGTAGATTTACTTTAAACTCATTCTGGATGTCGTAGAGTTTGCCGGAAAATTTTACTATTTGAAAATGTTGAACTCCGATTTTATTGATTTGAGTAGTTCTACAGTTAAATTCTGGATTCTGAGGTTGACACAATCAAAAGAGTCAAGAGCCATTTCCAAATGGAAGGGGAGAGTTATCAATTTCGCTCTCGTAAATCGAATCAGGTGAGTCATGAGACATTTCAAAAAGAAGAAAGGAGGTATCCTGTTTCGTTCTCGCAATTCAAATCAATTTTATTGGTTTGAGTAGTTTTAGTTCTGATAAATTATCGGTATCGTAAAGTGTGTTTAAAAACTGCACTTGGGTGCAAAAAATTCGCACATTGATCAATTTTCAACAAAAGATCAAAAACATCAAAAAATCTAATGTTTGTTTAGTTTTCTTAAATGCAGGTTCAAAGTTTGTTTCAACACCTATCCAGCGATACCTTTTTTGTACGTATACCGTGCCAATAAAGTGATTTTTGTTGTCAATATCTGAAGTACAAGGTTTCTGTGAATTTGTCAGCATGAAAATTAATGGTAAACATCGAATTAAAACATGGAAATCAGAAAGAAAAAAATTTTTATTAATAAGATGCATTCCCTCCCCTAGCCCAAATGATATCTTCCATTCGATGTTTCATTCATTTCACCAAAATTTTCACCAAATCTTGAGGTATTGCCTCCCATTCCTCTGTGATCGTCTGTTGAAGCTACTGGAGACTCGTTGCAGCCATATCTTCGGCTCGAACTCTTTTTTTCAGCTCGTGCTATTAATGTTCGATTTGATTGGGATCCGGGCATCTAGCTGTCCACTCCATAACAAGCACATCTGTCTCTTTAAAGTACTGGTACACTATACCAGCCGTATGCGGAAACCCAGCAAAAGTACGATTAGTCCTCAAGTACTTCCTCAATGTACCGTTGAGAATTTAAACATTCTGATCGGCGCCCACTATTCGCTCCGGAGATGATCACAAGACCTATCTTCACCTCCAGTGACATGCCTTTCCAGGACATTCAAGATACACCGCTTTACGGGAGACGTTCTTTCACATAACATTGTGCAAATCGTTCTCCTGATCGATCAGGGCTCTTCCTCGGTCATCGTTTCCATGTAAACTCATTAAAGAACAGACTCATTAGACTGTTCTCCATTGTTCTTCTGTTTAATCCAAATTCTCTCGAGCGAACTGAAGGCAGCTTGTTGGTGGGCTGGGATCAATTTTGGTCCGTTTGCTGGTCTGTGTGCGGTAAGATCACCTTATCGAACGATTTTTTCTTTCCTTCGCGATTTTGACTTCACGAACTTCTTGAAGCCGCTGTCGTTACAAGAAATCGGTCATCTCGCTGTGTTCTAACACGAGGTCGGCCAGATTCTTGTCACCTTTTGTAGCCGCCAGTCTCTTGAAAGCTCTGCCACACTCGACGAACAAAGAATGCAACTACTTGAGCAGCTATCTTTGGTGTGGTATTAAGACGTTATCGACAAAAGAGTCATCGGATGCCGGAATGCCCTACATTTAAGGAAATAGCAATATAAGAAAAACGAAGCTACATCAGCAAAACCAACCGCTGCTTCAATTGTTTGAGCATCGAGCATCGAGTTATCAAATGCAGATCGAAGAATAAGTTTCAGAATTGTCATCGCCGTCATCACACAATCATTCACGAAAACTAGAACACGGCAGCAAACCAAGCACAGAACAAAGATGATGTCAGAGCAGCGTTATCCGATGATAGTGGTACAAGAATCTTCCCTACAGCCGTTGTTCGAATTACGGGGAATGATGGTACAGAAAGGGAAATCAGAGCGAAGTTGGACTCATGCTCACACACCTCATTTATAACAAACGATTGAGTACCAAAATTGATCTTACACGAAGAAATAGTCGCATCGTAATAAAGGGAATAGGTGGCGTTTGTGCAGGAAGTTCAAAGGGAGTCGTCACCATATGTACATATAAGATCGCGCCATGACATAAATCAACAAGTCGATAAAACCACTATACAGACTTTGATTTTGCCAACAATTTCATCCAGTTTACCAGGTTTATCCATCAAGCGGGGGGATCGACAATGGTTCGAAGACATACCACTAGCAGATCCGCATTTCAATACCTCGGGTAACATCGGTCTATTACTAGAAGTCATATTTCGTATTTTTTTCATATTCTAGAGGATGGCTAGATGAGGTCTCTTATGATGTTAATCTCGTAGCTCAGAAAACCAAGTTTAGATGGGTTGTTGGAGGAGGTTTGCTAATCGGGTTAAGTGATACAACTCAAAATACACAACACCAATCGATATTGATACACCACAACCCGAGCACAAGATGGAAGATTCGTTACTCAACTTCCATTCAAAGAATCTACTTCTAAGTTAGCAAGTACATACATTCAATTTAGCCCTATGCTGTCTGGAGAGCATGGAAAGGCGATTTGAACGAGAACCAAATCTACGTCGTCTGTATATCGAATTTTTAGCTATTGCGACGCATGAGCAAAGTGAACGGGGTAATATATCAGAGTGCGTATTTCATGCCTCACCACGGTGTATTCTGAAACAATCGAGTTCGAAAGCTGCGAGTCGTTTACAATGCGTCAGCTAAAGGTGGTCGGATAAAATCGCTGAATGAAGTTTTGTTTAAGGGACAAACTGTGCAACGAGCTTACACGAAGTAATACTGAAATTCAGAATTTTTCAATACGTTTTGACCGGAGATATCGAATAGATATTCCATCAGGTACTCGTACACGAGCATGATCAAATGGCCAGTTGATACTACGGTGAAGATTACACGAGGTGAAAATTGCTGCCTATCAATTAAAAATTTTCAACCACGTACACTTTAAAATTGGCTAAGCAATTTGAAGATACGAAATCAAGAGAAGTAAAGGTCATCAGACAAAACATTTACGAGTATGTAGATGATTAATGATTGGCGCTGAGTCTCCGAGCAAGCTGTTAAAGCTCAAGACAGATGTTGTGGAAATATTATCTAGTGTGGGATTCAATTTGAGAAAGTTCACAACAAATGATGCGGCACTCCGGAAATTAGGGAACAGCGAGTCAGATACATCAACCAAGACACTATCCGATCATCCAGATGCGGTACGAGTTCTTGGTATTCGTTGGAATCCAGAAGATTATAATTTCATGTTCTCTGTAGATATGCCGATCACTGAAAACATACTAAGAGAACTTTCTTATCAGATATTAGTCGAATATTGGACCCACATGGCTGGTTGCCACCGCTGCTAATCAGGCTGATGATGTTATTACAGTGCTTATGGCGCTGCGAACTTAAATGGGATGACGAGCTTCCAGTCCATGTTGCGAAGAGTTGGCAACATATTAGAACAGAAATAGTCAATGCATCTGCAATACGAATTTCGAGATGGCTGGAAATTGTTCCTCTGAAACAAAGAATTTTGCCGCAATTAGAGCTTCTTGGGGCACAGTTACTCACGAATCATAATGATAGCAATTATAGACCAAAGCGGGTTACACCCAAGGGAGATTTGTTTGTGGACCGATTCAAATATCGTTCTCGATTGGCTGCCAAGCCATCCAGGAAGGTGGAAAACATTCGCTGTCAATCGGGTTTTGGTGATTTTGGAGAAATATAGCAGAAGTATGTGGAGGCATGTTCCAACCAAACACAATCCTGCCTATTGTGCAACGAGAGGATTATCATTTGCCGAGTTGTTGGATTTTTCCTTATGGTGGAGAGGACCAAATTTTTTACATACATCAAAAGAAAACTGGCCGCAACAGCAAAACATTGATTTAACCGAACATCTTTACGAAAGAAAATCTCAATTGATTTCACAAGTTGCGTACAAGGATTTTCTTGAGCGACTGGTTTCCACAACATCAAAATACCGATATTTACTCCATATTGCGTCCTAAGTACGAAAAGTATTTACTCGACCCGGCAACACACGAAAACTAAAACATTTGTCCGTATAAAAGAAGTCGACGAAACGGAACGGTGGTTATGCAGAAAAACACATTGAGCCATTCTCATTTTTAGGCGAATTCGGTCGGTTTATTCAATATAACAACAAACATCCGAGTATTCTTCACGCAAAGGCGGATATTCTCCCAAAGAATCATTTCTCATTACCATCAGATAAAATTTCATCCAGGACCGAGACTATTGCTACATTAAAAAAACTTGAATAATTCGAGTGCATACGTTATGAGCCAAAAATGCAGGAACAGTTTATGAGGGAATTACCTATGAGAGAGTTCGAATGACTCATACAATTTTCTGAGTTGGCTTGGATTTTTCCGAGTGTATCCATTGAGAGGAAGAGGTGCTATTCCAGTCAAAGCGTATACTTGTGTATTATTGTCTGTTTAGCAACTAAGGCTGTACACCTGGAGTGCTGTATGGAAATGAGCACGCAAAGTTATTTGAGGTTAATGCCCTGGTTCGTAGGAACGAACCCGCAGAGGTTCGTTATTCGTCGGGGCTTATGCAGTACCATCCTGTGCCTATTATCGCACATAGTCTATCTAGATATAGACTAACTTCGTTGGCGATTTACAAGTATTTTTATCCAAAAGTAACGAAAGAATTTCCAAGTTTTTTTTGGATAACCAGATTATATCGAAATTTACGCCCCTCGGGATACCGCATATGGGTGGAATATGGGAAGCAGCCGTTTGATCAATCGGAACCCTACTGAAACGAATGATAGTAGAGCAAATATTGACACTAGAAGAATTTACAACGCTCAGCTGCCAAATTGAGTCTATATTGAGTTGGCGGTCCATTTCAATTACAAGCGCTGAAGACCTCAACCTGCTCACTCAGGCACGTTTCCTGATACACCGGCCAATGAGTCAAGTTCCCGATGTGGTGCAAGACGAAGAGTTTCAGAATAGTAACAGGTTTTTGGAGACAATGGCATGTGGAATTCTTGTCCACTTTACAAAATAAATCCAAATGGAAGACCGGTGAGCCTGACATTAAGCTCGATGACATTTCTTTGCTACAAAATACCAACTTACCACCTGGGAAATAGCAACTAGGTCGTTTAGTTCAAACTCACACAGGAGCTTCCAATCAATGAATCGGGTGATTCATGGCCGGCGGGTTGTTTGGATTTTCCAAAGGGTTTGCAACCATTAATCGACCAAATCCCAACCTGAAAGAAAAGGAAACACAAAGACTCACCGAAACAAATAATTTTAAAGTTGCATATCTGATAAGCACAGCTAATCTGCACACACATTGGAAATTATCATTGTTGTTTATCTAAAGGAAACATTCAATTAAGTTTATATACAACTTGCATTATATAACTTATCATTAATTTGTGACAACAAGCTCTCTGTTTGTGTTAAAATTTTGACAGGTCAATTTTGACAAATAAAGCTGGCAATTTAAAAATTTCATTGACATAGCCGCATTAAATATTGAGTTATTTCGATAAATATTAAAACTTACCTCAGAAATTGTCCCAAAATATGCAGGTGAACTCAAAACATCCAAATCCATAGAAAAACAAACTTTGAATGACATTTGAACTTGAAAACGGGACTGCAGAAATAATAAACCTCTCAAAAGCCTTTCAAGTATGTAGGACTTGTATAATGAAACATTTTGATCCGTCAATCGGTTTGGTAACAATCGGTTAGAAAACACATTACTTTTAGTAATGCAAGTCCGATTCGACAGATTTTTCAACGAAAAATAATCAATGCCCCAACATGTATATTTTCGGTCTACGACATTTGGGTGGCCTTAGTGTTTGAGATGATTTGTTCGAAAATTTGTCTGAATCTGTTACAAAAATTTCGAATCTAAAATATTTTTCAAGGAGGAAAGTCTGTTCAATTTGTGAAATTAGCCTTGATATGTCAAGTGTTTTGTAGTTGTTCAGTAATTTGAAGCCAGTAGCACTGGTCACTGTTATGACACTAGGAGGTATGATCAGCTACTGTAACCGATCTCGAAACATGATGCACCACTAGTGAATAAAATATTACCATCTGGATCATCTTAGTGATTTGATATTGATTACTGCTGCCGTTGAAATGAGCAGTTGTTATGGAGTCATTATAACCATGTGCGATCATTACGCTCGAATATTTCCATACTAAAGAGTACGGGTGTAGTTTGTAATATAAATGCCGCCAATAATTCTAGTTAATTCTATAAATTATAATACCAAAATAATATTTAGTTTAATAATTTTTTCAACTTTATATTTTCAGATTCCAATAATCATATCCCATAATTGACATAAGCTTATGTGCATGCTGAAAAATGGATTCAATACTTCCTATAACAAATCCAACCGCGTCTGCATCACAAAGCAATCAAACATCACCAAAACGTCGGGCTCGCTTACAACGGTCCGAACGTTTACAAAGTGATGCGCATACACCATACTCATCATGGGAAACGTTAGTGCGCGACAGTTTTGGCCAAATTGCATGGCCCATTAGGATTACATCATGGGAACTAGTAGTCGATGGACCAGATGGTGTTCCAACCAGGTAAGTGATAAATTTTCCAAAAGAATTTACTAAATCTGTGTAGGCCATTTATACACCCTAAAACTTGTACTCGCCACGCAAAAATCCATTAGTAAAGATTTTATTACGTTTATTGTTAGAAGCCACCTGTTCAAACCACAACATCGTATATAAATTTATCTGGGTCACAGTCACAAATTACAGTATTAAAAGCACATGAATGATAAAAGCTTGGTTTTCTATATCATTGTAATATTTAAATGTGTTTGCGCTGTAATCGTTTGGTGCTTATTGCGTTGGTTGAAAAATTTAAATACAACAGCACGAGTCGCATTTAGCGAGAGATAATGGGGGCAAACATATTTCCCTAGAACGAACGTTGAATAAAAATATGCGAGTACAATGACATTAAGCCAGTTTGAGTGGATGTTGTTGTGTAACCAAAATGAAAATACGTTTCGTATCATCTTGCGAAGATCTTTATTTTGTCAATACTACATTGGAGATTATTATTTCGTTGAAAATGGGCATTATTTGGAGATTTAATCTGATGATTTATTTATTTTTAAGGAGATAAACGGTGTTTTTTTGAAATTGTTATTTGGGTTATTGCTTAACAGATGGGAGTGAGCTTTAGATAATTGCTTTGTCTTTTCCGTTCGACTAAAGTTGCGTTCGGCCAAATTTAAATTTGCTGTATAATTAATTAACCACCAACTGATATTACTTTTGTATCACCACATCATGAATCAACACTTTAATATTACAATTTTGGTTAATGGTGTTCAAATACGATGAACATGTTTCACTGCAGGAAATATTTGATTTGCTCAATCGTCCTACGTGAAGTAAATACATATAATGCAAAAAACTATTACCCATATGCTTGAGGAAACTATTTTTAGAAGAGCATGATGTCAAAAGCAAATTTAACTAGAATGAAAAATAAAAGAAAATCGTGACTTTTTGGTAGCAGTGGTTGATTATTAAATTTGGCAGATTTAGAAGTCCTCGTACGTGCCCATTAACGCAAATCTAGTTTTATTACGGCTGCATAAGATTCCATAATACAATGGAGTTTGGAGTGTTAACTAAATTTCTTTCATTAACGTATTTATCTCATTTTATGTGCACGAATAACTATAATTTGGAAGTTCATTGTCGAGGAGAAAGGAAATACTCATCATTTTTTTATTATTTTATATCTTTCCTATCTTGGGAAACTCACAAGTTTGAAACGGGTTGGTTAAACTTTAGCTACAGCGAAAGCCAACCCAGTTTCACAGAATTGCCATTATCTGCCTGGTACACCGTGCGGCATTGGTTCCCGCAGCTCAGTCTGGTAAAAGGAAACTGGCGAGGAATAAAAACCTAACCACAAAACGAAAGAAAGGAAAAAAGGTTTGAGTGGGATATCGGGCCCAAAATTGGCGGTCTGAAACCATCATTAGAAATGGACTTACATCCGTGGTTGTTTATTTAGGTTCTTTAGGGTGTCATAATCCCTAAAGACCTACTATGTTAAAATAAAAGTAAAACACAATTTGATTACACCCAACACCCTTGCGTATCAATCTAGTTGGAGGAGGGCCTTGGCAGAAATGGAGTGTCCCGCCTATGGGCAGGGTTACTTTCGAAGCTCCCGCTCTTTGCTTTTGCTTAGAGCAACCAAGGGACGTCGCCACTGGTTGATTTCAATGTCGCAGGCCTACCACATTCCTATACTTACCGCTGTACAGTCACTCAACAACAAAAAACACAGTAAATTTTTCTTTTTTTTATAACCCCGCAAAGAAAATAAATTTAGTTTAACAAACACAACAAAAAAAACACCACTAAAACTTTTTACTTTAACTCTAAAAAAAACACAACCACACTGCACACTGTCTAAAAAAACCCCACACCAACAAATACATTCACTCTTGATAAATATTCGATTGGCGATTTTTGACCTTATTAAAGTTAGCCGAAAGTTTCCAGCCGAAAGATAATGCAGATAGTGTCTTCGCTATCCCAGCCGAAATATGATAATGCAGAAATTGTTTTTGCTATCCAAGCATGGATGCATTGCAATCCAATTTGCATCCATTTGGCATCCATTTTGGTGAGAAATTCTGATGGGGATGCATGGGTGTAATTTTGCTAAAATTCGCTAATTCTATATATCGATAATGCACTAAATGGCCTGTCTTTCACGATTTACTTGCTTCTTCGTTGGTGCCATTTTGGCCATTTGATAGGCCATAATATTAGTCAACTTTGTTTTATTTTGAAAAAATTGTGATTTGGTTACTAGTGCATAGTTTGTCACATTTTCGCTATTCAATACATTGAAAATATGTTAAATTGATACGCTAATTCGGGCTTAGAATCTTCAGTGATTTTAGAAGTTTTCAGATAGAAATTTTCAGTGCAATTGTAAATAATTTATGCATCTATCTTTTTAATTTTGAATGTATCAAGATTAACTCTGTAAGAGTATATAGAAGTTGACTTCTGTCTGATGGCCTAATTAAATTAGCGTTACCCAGGTGGCACCGCGAGGAGGTTTGAATCTTGGTTTTTTGCCCCTCACACAAACACATATTCGCTCATACATATACATACTAACGCACAAGATGCATGCAAACCACTTACCAAAACACCTAACTACATACACGCACACACCCGCGCATACCCTTCAGAATTTCTCCACAATAAGGCCGAAGTTGACCAACATTATGGTCTACCAAATAACCATAGTGGCATCAGGGACAAACCACGTTAATCTTGAACGACAGGCCATTCAATGCATTTTCGATATATTGAATCAGCGAATTTTTGCAAAATTACACCCCTGCATCACCTTCAGAATTTCACAACAAAATGGATGCTAAATGAATTTGGAAATGGATGCTAAATGAATTTTGGCAAATTGGATAGAAATAGATGCATTGCTTGGATAGCAAAAACAATATCTGCATTATCATCTTTCGGCTGTAATAGCGAAGACACTATCTGCATTATCTTTCGGCTGTAATATGATATACACTATCTGCATTACCATTCGGCTGGAAATTTTCGGCTAACTTTAACAGTATCGATTTTTGCGATTTCGCCACAAAATTGTATAAAGGCAATGTCCAAAAACGTGACATCAATTTTGCAAAATTTATCCACGCGAAAACCTTTTTTTTGCCAAATAAATATAGATTGGACGATGCTTGCAATTTTTGATTACTTTCAATAGCAGAGTTCATTGCTTATGCCATTTACCTCAAAAACATTTGCGTTTGCGTAATCCAAACATATACACGTGGTTACGCAGAGTACGTATACACAGAGGAAAATGCGAAAAATCGGCATGGTACATATTCATGATATAATGTTGAGGTGTTACCTCGAAGGTTATGCCAATAGGTAATTTTTAAATATTTAGATTTGGGTTGGTAATGGAATTGGATAGAATTTCGTTACAGCGTGGGCAAATCCCAAACCCTATTTGGAAAGAACGGGGGAAAGAAAATGGTTAAGTCTTGACAGTCCTACATGGGGAACCCCCACATCATGAGCTAGTCTCAGAGCCAGGCACTTAACCTAATTATCCTTAATCTCGCTAGTGGGCTACAATTCTACATATGTGTAAATATTTTGACAGTAATAATATATTTTTTTTTTTTTTTTTTTGTTAATTAACGCCTATAATATACATACTACTCAATTTATGATTTCACTAGACATGGTGACATACTCTTTGGTAGCCTCTCATCCCTCTCTCTAGTTGCCGTTACGCCTTGTATTGCTCGCCCCTGCTGATGTTTGTGTTTGGGTGTTAGTGAACCCTTGTCTAGTGGTTTGGAATAATAACCTGTCGAACTTCCATCGCTTCCACCAGGCTATAATCACTACCACTACTAACACTACCGTGACCAGTGAACTAGTATAATGCGGTAGGTCATGGATGTTGACCTGGTACCACGCCACTTCTTGTTGCAGACTTCGAACCGCGTCCAAGATTTCATCGAGCTCTGGATCCAGGTCGTCAGGCATTTGGAGCCCATTTGGTTTTCCCAGCTTCTGGGTTAAGTTAAAATTTGGCAGAAGATATACGCTCTGCTCTGATGAACAAGTCTTTTGGCTGATCAACACGTAATCTTTACCCATTGCTTGGCAGTCAGGATTCAAACTTAATATCCCACTCCCTTGTATGGTTATGCGGCTCACGGTTCCGTTACATATGACACTGATGGTTTCTACTTGTGCTAGGGACATGATCCACGTATTATCTTGGCTCAGAGGGCAGATGTTGGTTCTTTTTTCCGTAGACTGGACATTACAGTTCCCCAGCTCCAGATGTTCATGCATCAACAGTTTGATCTCGCACAGCTTAGGTTCCTCCTGGGTTCTAAATAGAGCATGCCTTCTCCTGCATATATGTTGACCATCTTCCCAAACTCTGCATTCCTTGAATTCTGCATCCTGAATTTGGTATTATCAGGTTGTTCATCAAAGTGATTGCCGAGGTCGGTTGCAGGAAAAACATTCGGCCTTCATGGATGGTTGGCACTGGATCAGCCTTGAAGGCTTGGTACTCCTCCTGGCCCAACAAAGGTATCCTTAATTAGATGCTGGTTTATTAATCTAGATATCGCCCTTAGGTTTTTGTATATTTGCACCCAGTGTTGTTCATTGTCTGGGAGGCAGACGTGCCTTGATATCTACAATTTTAGCTTGTCTACCACTATTTGATACTGTACATGGCGCGACCTCAATCCACTTTGCTAAATTATATAAATGGGGTTGAGCTAACCTCATCCTCTATTTAAAATGACTTAATATTTTATTTCTCTAATTACTATTGCCTTAACTATCGATTCTGGTAAATTCATATAATATCGCACGCGGTATACCAGCCTTCACCTTACCATTACATCATCTATGTACATGCCCGAATATACATAGATGGTCTAATGGGAAAGTAGATGAGGCGCATTTGCGTTTTCTACGGCGGCGCTTCCAATTTCGATGCAGAGTCATCGCTAGAAACTTCCGGTTAAAACACAGTTTGTACACGTGCGTAAGACTTAAATACCTTGCGAACTCCCTGTGGCCAAACTCTGTCTTGCATTATAATTTGTTGGTGTCAATATATTGGATTATGAAACGCCTCGATGTCTGTACGATTACAAATTGCCTCTTGCGGTCTCTATATGGCAATCGCTTGTGAGTTTTACAGCTCTTTTTCTTTCTGCGAGGTGAGCTTTTTTGTTTCTCGAGACTCTCATTCTGTTTTTATTACCTAATATGATAGATAACTTCCTAAAGTTAGATTCCGAAGTCTTATTGTTTGGTAAAGGTGCCAGACTTGATGATTCATCTTTTGGAGGTACCGTATTAACCACAACCCAACGATTATTTACACGCCTTGTATCACTATGATCTAATTCCGTTTCATTAGCGATTTTTTGCTGTGATGTAGATAATGACACAAATTTAGAGTCTTGAGATGATATTTCATCGGGTAATCGGTGTACCATTTGCTGTTCACCAACTTGATCAACTACACCTTCCGACAGATTTCCAACGTCTTCTAATAAGATGCCAATTGACGTTGGGCTATTTGATGTTATGTGAGTCCCACTGCATACGCTTTTTGAATTTAACGTTGATTGTAACGTTGTTTGTGATGCTAGTGGCGATGGTCTAGTGCTATCTACACTTAGCACTGTCTGATAGTCTTCTGTTGTTGCTGCACGCGTCCATTTGTATAATACGCACATGATGATGAATTAGTTAACGTATTATTTGGTGGCATCAGCACACTCGTCTGTTGATCTTGTGCATCGTCACTAATTTCCAGGAGGACCCTGGTTTCGTGTGACACTACCACTATTTTTTTAGCGGATTATCGGCCTCTCGCAGCGTAATATCGTATTCTATTAAGGACCGCAGCTCTGTTTCATCTCGCCAATTGTATCGTCGAATACTTCAAAACCAGTGCTGCGGTCGATTCGACCTAGGATATGAAATAGTTTGGTGTAGAAAACTGGTTTCAGCTCATCTACAGTTAAACCACCACATATCCAGGTTCTCAGCAATTTTCTAACCTCCTCCAACTTCTTAAAACACGTTATCGCCCCTTGGAGTGGACATTTTTGAGCTGCCTTATGTGGAAATAGTACGGCACGAAAAGGGTAGCCTTCTCGCTCTTGTATAAAAGCTTCCTCAAGGGCGATTATTGCTTGCTAATGTTTCTCATTGTGAATTCCTCTTAATTCACATTCTACCAACAATTCATCTTTACTTAATTGACTAGGATTTATCATTATTTAAAAAAAATAATTCTAACCTAAACAAACCTAATCTAAACGAAAAAATTAACTTTTAAATCTAGCCCTTCTCATGAGACGTCAATTCCACCCACTTGGGTCAAAAATAAGGATAGAAATAAAGGAATGAATTGAAAACTTTGATGAAATATGAAATGTCGACCCAACCAGCAATGGCATTCATAACTTCGATTTCTCGCAAGTGAGACACATTGCCTTGGTGAAGCCATTTGGTATTTCATTAATTTACATAGTTGACTGAAACAATCCTCTTGCCCTCTTATCTCACAGTCATCATTCAAAATCCCCTTGGATGAGTATGACTGTGTGAGTGGCAGGCCGAATCGATCACTCAAATAGGAACAAAAGCACGCCGGTTACTTTGCGATACTAACTCGACTGGGTTATGGCCAACTTGTATTCGATGCACATCCACTTGTAGACTCCTAAGTATGACCAACTAATCAAGTTGTACCCTGGATGCAACTAATATAAACGAGTAGACTGGCGACCCCATCCCGCAGGATGATAATTTAAACTTTTAAAAACAGAAGTGAACATTGGAAATTCCAATTTTTTTCTAATTTTAAAAATGACAACACTTAGTGTGTGGTAAATTCTAGCCACAAACCAAATTGTTGCCACTAAACGGAGGATGGTTAGGGGTTCAATTTTACAATTCCAGCTGGGATGCGGAATGATGTGTCAACTTGCCTGAAAATGAGCAGCCCTTTGTACCACCCAAGATCGTCGCTTCGCATCACTCACTCTTGCCAGTGTAAAATTGCAAAATTGTTAGACACACGAGTATGAAAACTGTATGACAATAGGAAATTTATTTTTGAGAAATGTTTGGTGTTGAATTTAGCAACTACCGAAATTGAGTTTTAACGTATTGACATCAATTGAGATAGTGGCTCATTAAATGCCCCCATTAGTTACCACTAGAACCTTTGATGTCTGTACGCGAACAATCTATTTAAATTAGAACAGATGTTGTGCTCGGGTTTATAACAATAATAAATACATTTTTAAATTCCAAGTGCTACCACGAATGTTGATTTACGTTACGAATTTTGGAGTGCGGGTTTGGACTTGCCACAGATAAACCATGAATTCGATGATCGAGCATTGCAATTTATAAATTTTCAACCCTCTCTAGTATGTGTATGACCCAACATTGTATCTGGTCAGGCATACCTGTAGAACATGACCGTGAGTGAGAATTTTATATTTATATTGCTAATAAATATACAAATAAATTATTACAATAAATATTTTAACATTGGAACAGATGTTGTGTCCCTTTTTAGGCGCCACTTGAAAAAGTGGTGCCTACCTATAAATAAAATGGACCTTATGTTATTAGGCTCTTGTTTGGGCGCCACTAGAAACGGGTTGCTTAAACTTAAGCTACAGCTAAAGCCAACCCAGTTTCACAGAATTGCCATTATCTGCCTGGTACCCCGTGCGGCATTGCTTTCCACAGTACCCTGATAACGACCCAGTTTACCACGAGGAATAAAAAACTAACTACAAAACGAAAGAAAGGGGAAAATGGTTGAGTGGGATATCGGACCCAAAATTGGCGGTCTAAAACCATCATAAGAAATGGACTTACACCCGCGGTTGTTTATTTAGGTCCAGCGTTTCAATCCAGTTGGAGGAGTATCTTGGCAGAAAGGGAGTGTCCCGCCTATGGGCACGGTTACATTCGAAGCTCCCGCTCTTTGCTTTTGCTTAGAACAACCAAGGGACGTCGCCACTGGTTGATTTCAATGTCGCATGCCTACCACATTCTTATACTTACTGCTGTATAGTCACTCAACAACAAAAAACGCAGTCAATTTAACTTTTTTTTTATAACACCATAAAGAAAATAAATTTATTTTAACAAACACAACAAAAAAAAACACCACTAAAACTTTTAACTTTAACTCTAAAAAAAACACAACCACAGTGCACAATGTCTAAAAAAACCCCACCTCCCCTAGAATTCCGTTACAAGTTGTTTTCAAATCTTACAAGCAATTAAACGAGAAAGTCTGAACGTATATGTTAATTCTTAATATGCACCATTTGGTTTGTTGCTTATGTGACTTAGTTAGCTAGATCTAAGGGATATTTTCTTTTAAGGAGCTGATATCTAGGCCTCCATAATATTTCCCGAGCTAATGTGTTGAGATGTTGTTCAGTGCGTTTACGCAAAATGGCGTAGTATTTTTGATGGTACACGTTGCAATTTTGTTATATTTATGGCATAGTCTGAGCCCCACAATTGTATTCCGTAAGTCCAGATTGGTTCTAATACCATTTTATACAACTAGACCTTACAGTCTAAAGTTAATTTAGAATGTTTTCCGATTAACTAATTTACTTGATCACTTTTGATATAGATTAGTTGTCGCTTTGTTTCGATATGCTTCTTCCATGTCAATCTTCTATCTAGATGTAGCCCTAGGTATTTAATGGTTTCGCATTGGGGTAGATTAATGTTATTTAACTTCACCGGAGGGCAGGTTTGTTTACGGAGAGTGAATATAATGTGTGCTGATTTCTGCTCGTTTGCTTTTGAAAGCCACTTAAAGATTTCTTCTAAGTGTTTTTGCAGAACTCTTGATACTATTTGAAGTAGGAAGGTCCGCTGTTTAAATAAGATTTAACACTGAACCCAGTGCACTGCCTTGTGGAACCCCTGCGCGTATTTCATTTAAATTGGAAGTTGCACTATTTTATTTCACCAAGAATTTCCGGTTTAGCAGGTAATTTTTATTGACCGCACGATAATTTGATGGCAGCTGCGGGCCTTAATTTTATGTACAAAGACTTCAATGTTGCAGAGCAGTACTTTTTTTGTTCAAATGAGTTTCTGATTTCTGATACGATCCTATGCACATCTTCTATGGTTCCCCGATTTTCTCTAAATCCAAACTGGTGATCGGGTATAATACTTTGCTCTTGCAGAATTGGTTTAAGCCTTTTAAGATGACTTGTTTTCAAAGAGCTCTGACAGAATTTGCAGTAAATCTGATTGGGCGATACGAGTTTACATTTGTTTCATCTTTACCTGGTTTATGTATCATTATGATCTATAAAATATTCCAAGTTTCAGGAAAATACCCAGTTTTCATTACAGCATTGAAAATATATGTTATTAATTTGATACTGGAAGTTCTGTATGTATATTTTATCACTAATAAGATCATGACCAGGTTCTTTTTTGGAGTTAATATGTTTTCTGATCATTGTTCTTCCTTCACGCCATGGTTGAAATTCTGAAGCTTCAACTTCTTCGGCAGCAATTCTGAGTATTCATTATTTTCGTTCAGAGCAAATACTTTAACTAAATGTTGGGCGGATATATTTGCTTTTTCTACATCGCTTCTTGCCCAGTTTCCAACGGGATAGCGAATCGAAGGACATGATTACGTAGGCCGTTTCAGGTTTTTTGTGGCTTTTCACAGTGAGTAATATGTTGCTTCTGATGCTAAATTTATATTTGATTAAAGTCCAGGTGATCTATGTAACTGCCATTGCCTGCGCAGTATACGTTTGCTCTTTAAGAGCTGTTGAATATTCTTTGACGCTTGGTGCATTTTCACTTTAGTATAGCTGTAGAGTAGAGCATGTAGCATCCTTCGCTGTTGTATTGCTTCATCAATCTCAGATTTCATTTTAAGTGGGATGCTTAATGAACACTCTCATGTTACTGCAGCTTTCAATTGAGACCAATTAGTGTGTCGGTTTGTTAAAAAAATATTTGATTCTGAATTTAAAACTTGTGTGCTTAATGTTATTAAACCGGGGAGTGATCAGATGATAGTTCGTAGCATGTTTTGGCCGTAACATAAGTTCTAGCAATACTCTATGTTACACAGAAGTTGATTACATCGAGAATTTTTCGTCTATCAGTTGGCCAATATGGTGGTCTACCGCCAGAAACATGATCTAGTTTTCCTTCCTGCATATACATTCCCACAGCTGCTTGCCTTTTGATAAGGTTAATCGAGAGCCCCATTGGATGTGTTTGGAGGTAAAATCTGTCGGTTCGATAAAAAAATATTTGATTCAGAATTTAAAACTTGTGTGCTTAATGTTATTAAACCGGGGAGTGATCAGATGATAGTTCGTAGCTTGTTTTGGCCGTAACATAAGTTCTAGCAATACTCTATGTTACACAGAAGTTGATTACATCGAGAATTTTTCGTCTATCAGTTGGCCAATATGTTGGTCTACCGCCAGAAACATGATCTAGTTTTTCTTCCTGCATATACATTCCCACAGCTGCTTGCCTTTTGATAAGGTTAATCGAGAGCCCCATTGGATGTGTTTGGAGGTAAAATCTGCTCCTGCAATAGGAAGTTATTTCCCATATCGATGGACAATAAGGTGTATGCGTACCAGACCATTCTTCTAAGCAGATGCTAGATGCCTGTATATGTTCCTCGCGATATTTTTTCAGTTCATGGTGTCTTATTCTTTCTCTAATAATAATTGCTGATCCCCCACGAGGCTTCCCGTTAGAGTGCTGGGTATCGTAAATTTTGTAACCATTAAATTTTACAGAGCTCATTTGTGAAAAAAAATTTCAAAGGCCATCATGATTTTCATTAAGGAAATGCTGTACTTCTAATTTATGTTGCGCTAGCCCATTGCCATTCCAAAAAGCTAATTTAAGTTCAATCATCTTATATTTTGATTGTCATTGTATATTTTGAGTCATGTTTTGCAGCATAAGTCCCAAATTTGTTTCAAATTTATTCATTGTTTCGTTGAGGGTACTTATATTTTGTAGATTCGCTGATCATCATTTTGAGGTTTATTTACTTGTTGTTTCTGTGTTAATGGTTGCAGAAATAGTTTTCTCATTGTTGCTCAATTCGTTGCCTTGGTGTCATTTTTCTCTTAACTCCTTATACACAATGCATCCTCTTGCCGCATATGACGCAATCAGCTGGCAGTTTGAAATAATTTCGAGAATGCCCCAATTTTTGGCAATTGGTGCATTGCAAGACTGACTTACGTTTGTGTGGCTCTTCTACTGTCACCCTTTTATACAACAGATATGTCATGTTGTAAATTTCGCGTGTCCCTTTGGTTTTTGCAGCTTCAGGTTCCGCTCAACTTTGAACACTGTTTGAGGGAAGCCCTTGGCAGTGAGTTCCTCACGTATCTCTTGTGGTGATTCAGATCACTCGATTCCACCGAGTTCCTTTACTTCGGAGATCAATCAATTTCTCATTTTAAGGATCACTTTTAATATTTTATTCCGCCGGGATGTTTTATTTAGTGCAAAAAGATACAAAATGAATAAAAAAATTCCGCTGGCAATTATATAACAACAAAATAAATTATCTTTCCTGATGGTGCTGCCACTTGCGGCGAGTTGAGTAATCTCTTATTGTCCGCCGCCAACTTTTTACTATCTTATTCCGCATCCAACACGGTCCATTCTGAAGTTCAAATTTTCAATGGCGCGTTCGAGCATTTCGAGTGATATTTGGCCAATGGTGCGAGTAATGTTGGCTTCTAATTCCTCAATCGTAACCGGCTTATCCATGTAGACTTTGAACTTTGTGTAGCCCAAAATAAAAAGTCTAAAGGTGTGATGTCACTTGATCTAGGTGGCCAATTCACTTGTCCGAAGCGAGAAATTAACTGTTCATCGCATTGTTCTTGCAATAAAGTCATGCGCCATTCACAGTTATGTTCTGGCCGGCCTCATTTTTGAAAAAATATGGACTGATGATCCCACCAGTCCATAAACCGCACCAAACCGTTATTTTGTCCGAATCTAACGGTAGCTTTTGAATCTTTTCGGGTTATTCTTTAGCCCAAATAGGGCAATTTTACTTTTTAACGTAGCCATTAAGCCAGAAATGAGTTTCATCGCTAAACAAAACTTTGGTCGAAAACATTGGATCTTCTTCAAGCTTTTCAAGAGCCCAAAGACTGAAACGGTGAAGATTTGGAAGATCGGCCGGTTTCAATTTTATATGCTTTTAAACCAAGATCCTCACGTAAAATACGCCAAGTTGTTGCATACGACAAGCCAAGCTGTTGAGAACGGCGCTGAATCGATTCATCACAGTCATTGCGCACACTCTCAGCTACTGCCGCTTTTTTTCTTCACTACGTGCTGGATGTGGTCTATATTCGATAGTATAGTGAATTGTGCGTTCATATTATTTGTCATTCTGTTTCCCCTTGTACTGAACTCACACCATTTATTGTTTAAAATTTCTTTGGTCATTATTTTCTTTGGAATGAATATTTCGCCTTGTGCCTTGCAGCTTGTGCTTTTGTTGATATAATCAAATACGCGTTCGCAGTGCACGTAAAACAAGTATGGTGACTTAAATTCTTGATGATGATACAAATTGTGACATGAAAGAGAGTTCCAATCTACTGCTAAATGTTCTGGACCGTATGTCAATGTGAATGTTTCTCCTTTCAACACACAGCTTGGATCTAGTGTTAGGATTCCTTCTCCTTGGATGAGAGTGGTTGTTGTTTCGATCATTCCGCTGCTACTTTCGCAAACCACGCAAAACCCTTGCGTTGTGTCAGCGTAGCGGAATCCATAATAGCTTAGTATCTGACGGATACGCATTCAGTGGTTGATGTATATCACAAAGATATTCCTCATTGAGGTAGGTACAAATTGTTAGTTTTTCGGAAGCGAGGCGTATATATTGTTTGTTTTGTATCGTAATCAATAAATAACTAAAATATTTTGATCTCGAATATGGCTGTTGCCGCAATTTTTATGGTTTTAACGGTGGCTATTTTCTCACTTCGATCTGACATAGCCTGACTTGGTTTTAAGTTAGGAAATATTTGTTTGACTTGCTCCTGAAGTTGATGTGGAGATCAAGGAATCGAGTATGCCTTGATGGGCTTCAGGTGCTGATTTTTGCGGTTTGAAAGTTTCGTAATTTCATCATCTCCAGCATAGTGTGTATATTAATAGCTTGGCAAATTCTTTATCGAAACAGAATGGTTGTTAGCATTTGATGGTATGCCTCGAATTTGTTTTAGCTGACTCTATCATCTGGTTGTAAAAATTCCTTTTGGTGCTGCTGGTTAGCATTTAATTTTTCTATGACTTTCTTTTAAGTTTTCTCAGCTCTTTGATCTAGCACCCTGAATAGTTCGTTGGCAATGGACGTTGGTTGGTGTTCGTTGGTTGTGCGAGTGATTTTATTTCCGCCTAAGGCGTTTAATACGTCGTTTTGTTCATTTGAAACAATGGCTTCGCAGTACTTAAACGTATCAGTGTGTACTGGTTATTTATACGGGTTCTATATTCGATCAAAAGCTGTCTGGTTGACGAGCAGCGTTTCCAATGAGAATTAGGTCTGCGCAATAGGAAGTGGGGTTATAGTAGGTTAGAGGATCCTACATCCTCTGTAGTTTAAACTTCCTTGACCAATTTTATCAAGGTGATCCCGAGATGGGAGGAGAATATCGATATACTGTATCGTTACCACTATGTACCTCATGGATCCTTCCTAGAGGCCCTTTCCCGGAGACGTATCATCATCCTTAATTAGTACTAGCTTCCATTTCGCTTTATTTGGTTGTGTTTTGTTCCATTTACTTAGCATCTGTAACAATAGTATGTACTCGGTTAGCCAGGTCTTCCAGAATTATTATTCATTATTTTCTGCAGAAGTTTCCATCGTGCTAAATGGCTAATGTTTTAATTTAAATAGCCTGGTTCTGGCATCGTTCGCAGTGGTTCACCTATCAGAAAATGTTCGATTGTTATGAAATCATTGAAATGGGAGAAGAGACCGTGAGTTAAGATATGCTTCTATTTTACGTAGGTGATACTTAACGGATTTAACTACCGCTTCCCATAGTCCACCCATATGCGGTGCTCTTGTTGTCATAATGTCATTGGGTGCCATCCTTTGCAAGCTGTTCTGCAAGCATTTCTGGTAGTTGTTTCAGTGCTTCGCTCAGATCATTCTTCAAAAGTTTTGAAGCCCCTTTAAAGAAAGTTAGAGCCATGGTCGCTGTAGAGATCAGGACAATTACCTCGACGTGCTGGGAAGCATCTAAAAGCTGCTACAAAATCTTTAGATGGCAATTTCCTTACTACTTCTACGGCTTTTATTGCCACAGACAAAAACCTCAGATTAACCTTTGTAGCTTTTGTTACCTCGTCCAGGTGAGCATCGGAGCTGATAAGACTCAGCATAATCCACTCCTGTATGAGTGAATGGTCTTGTTGGAGTCACGTTTGCTGCTGGTAGTCCAGAGTTCATGCTTGATGTTTGTAGCAAACCATACATTTATTGATGAAAGCTTTTACTGTTTGTGGACCCTTTATTATCCAATATTTCTGAAGAATGAAAACGTGGGGATTTGCTTCCGTGCAATGTCACCTCGTATGCGTAGTCTATCAGCAGCGTGGTGAAATGGCTCTTAAAAGGAATAATTATTGGATGCTGCATGTCGAAACTAACTTTGGCGGTAGATATCCTTCCTCCTACTCACAACAATTCGGTTTTGTCTATTTCCGGATTAATGGTGCGGAGTTTTGATTTGCTATGTTTACCATGGTGTTTGTCAAATGTTCCTAAGCAAAACTCTTCTGTTACTTTTAAGGCTAAACTCAAACTGACGGTAAAGTTCTTTGGTCGTCAGATAGCTTGATACTCCTTATTGCTTTTGTGAATGGTGAACATCGCTCTATCAATACCAGTATGACGTTTTCCACTTTGGTTGTAGTTGTGTATGCGCATACTTCGTTTTTGGACTCTTCTATGGTATCTTGAACTTGTAGTTGTAAGACATGTTCGAAAGAATCTCTAAGCCGGGTTGTCCATTCCACCATTCTTAATAGAGAGTAATCTATTAAGCTGGTGGGGTACAATCCTCTCGATACACAATTCGCTGGATTTTCTTCGGATTTCACGTATCCCCATTACACCGGAAATAATAAGGATTGCATTTCCATTGTCCTGGTTTTGGTACATTTGTTTGGTGTTCTTGCCTTATTTTGCTGGTAATACATCTGCACACAAATCAAATTTGGAGATGGTTAATTTTGATTTTAACGGCGTGAGCTTTGTTTTTGCAGTGACTAAAATTACTTTGCTTTGGTTGTTTGTAGTCTTTGATTTGCACTGCATCGCAAAAGCCGTGCCATTCACCTGTGATTTCTGTGTTGTGGCTTAACCATATTTGTAATTTTATTTTTTCTAACATCTACAATTTGGTAGCTTTGGTCAATTTGGAAGCCATTTTGCTTCTAATTTAGTGGGCAGTTGTGTGCCCCAATTCCTAATGTCCACAGTTGCTGCATGAATAGTTTTGCTTTTATTATAACCGGTACCAGCCACCCTAGGGGGTCAAATAGTTTGGAAGTTTCGGATAGCACTTTTATCATTGTTATAGGTGTTTCGATATTTAGTGGTTTGATTTTAAATTGGAAAATATCTTCTGTAGGTTTTCATAAAATACCGAGGGTTTTAATTGTTTCCCCTATTTCGATGCTGTGGTTTTTTCATTTTGCTGCTCAATATGTATGTTTCCTACTATCTTCTGGCTGTTGCTACTCCATTTCTTCAGACTGAAGACTTCTTCTTTCAAACGTTTGTCTAATTGTTCTTGCATTCTCTTAGTTTTTTTGATCGTATCCGCTCCTGATAGTCTAAATAAAAGTCTTCACTCCAACGTAACAATATAGCTGCGAGTGGTTGTTGTGTTGTTGGGCCGGTGTGGAGCAGGCCAATTAACGATATTCCATTTAATGTTTTTGCGTTTTTACTGAAGCGTCAACGACTACTCTGAGCTTGGTTGTTGAGCTATCATCTTTCATTACTGCATGGTGTGGTAGAAAATACTTTCTAGCTGCATAATCAAGTTGGTTTATTTCTATCATATGATCCAATTTGATGTATTCATTAATGAAGCTTCTGTATTCATTTTTCATCTGTGAATTTTTTATTTATTTGTTTTAGTTCAGGTTTTTAAATGACCACTTTTGGGCAAGGCACATGGCGCCTAGGTTTTTGCGAAAACTGTTTGCGTTTGCTATGGGTTTGATTGTATCACAGTTGTAAATAAATGTCACAACCGAATTATCATTTCATCTTAGTCCAAGACGTTGATTAAGATCATCAAAAGCAGTTTGATAAAATCCTCGTCTTTCACACAGGCCAATGAACATTTTTTCTTTTCTGTTTACACGGACTGTGCCTGTGTCACCATAACCGTCGTTGTTCAAACTCGCAGTTGTCAAACTTTATGCGAACGGAAAATTTATTGAAATATATCCGATTATTTTCTGACCGTTCGATAACTTGCAAATGATTCCGTACCACATTTCCACCAAGTCCCATTGCTGGATCGAAGGATTCACTGGTAAGAGCATATGAAAAAAACTTTAAAAAAATCCGATTGAAGATGTTATACTCCAAATGTTGTAATCAAATCTGATTAGTTTTGCGCGAATAAACTGTTTACGACTATGACGCCCGTGACAAGCTGTGTGAAAAAATGCCAAACTTCGAACAGTTATTCAATAGCTCACTCATAAAAGCTCGCACTTTATAAAAATTGTCTGAAATATCTCGTTGTTTGATAAATGTAAATTTAATTAAAACATGTTACTGACCAATATATATGTTCTTGGGGTACAGGGTGATGACCAGAAAATAATAAAATTCCCAGAAAACGTTTCACGTATGGTATAAAGACATGATGAAGGTGGTAACATTATTTTCACTAGCATAAGGGTTCGTTTGATTTAAGACCAAATTATCAAAAATAATTCTTGGAATAAGTCATCAGCGATATTTCAGCCAACAAATTTTTTCAATATTCTATTTTTGGAATTCCATATTTTTCGATCTTTTTTAAATGTTTGACTTCTGAATGAGAGGATTCGCACCTATTCACTAGTCTTTCAATTATAGATCAGTCACTCAGTAAAGATAGAACTTTTGAAACTAATAAAAATTGGCCGAATTGCGAGCTTCCGTCAAAAACGGGTTAACCATTTCTTCGTGGGGCACTTGTTTTTCGAAATATTTGTCAATACAATTTTAAGTACCCACTATAGTTCTGGCTTAATAATACAATTCGTAATTTTTTAACTTTTCAATGCTGCATGTCTTTTGAATACCTTCACTTTGCAATAAAATTCACATTAAAAATTTCACTCCGGATTATTTATTCATTTACCTCTAAAAGCTTTATTAAAAGCTAATATAATAATATATTGTAGATAATCGTAAAATCTGTAAAGTACGCGACCATTTCATAATAACCCCATTTATTACTCTCCACCATGATAATAATAATAAAATTATCCTCACAAATATGTAGAATTTTAATTTTATCATTTTCAATCATAATAAAAAGCTTTCACACAATTAATACATCCGTTACCCATTTCCAGCTTTATAGTAGCAGCTAAAGCTTTATATTAAATAGGAGGATAGGTGGGTACACAGTAAAAACTTATTTTATTGTACAAAAGCGAACAAAAAAGGATGAAAACCCGTAAACATTACCTAACCGTTTTTATGCTCTGAGCCACGGATATTTATCATATCGCCGTATATACGAGTACAGGCATTCTTTTGTGTTTTTATTATTAAATTAATATTTATTATAACAACAACAATAAATTATAGAAATAAAAATAAAACAGCTTTACCTATATATACTATACGTGTTCGGGTTTTCGGTTTCGACTTATAACTTACAAAATCCTAAATATAGTTTTGCGATACGAGTTTTTAATAATCTCGTTAAATAAGTATATTATTCCCTACGCTGCTGCGACCATAAATTCATGTAATAGCTAGAGCCTTATACAATTGATATACCCATCCCTCTAAATATACAAACCACACTCAGATGAAATGTCAGAGACACACAATGGGTATGTCCCACTATCTATTGGACATAATCATAAACATTGTAGTAAATTATTGTTTCATTATAAACTTTTAGTATTGAATGTTGGCACGTATTTGCCAGACCCCCACTAAAAAATGGGGAACTGTTTCTTATACGCAAAACCAATTTTTTTATTGAGTTCCATGTTTTATTCTATCTGCAAAGTTTCCTTAAATATTTTGCCTTGGAAACATGGTCAGAGTCGACATACGAGCGCAGTCTAGGTTTTCTTGCCATGAAAATATGCGAGAAAAAATGTTAAAATTTCGGTTGAAAGGTACTTAATTACTCTATGTATTACATGTCATAGTACCCCATAATATAACATTTTTTTACATATATATATATATATATATATATATATATATATATATATATATATATATATATATATATATATATATATATATATATATATATATATATATATATATATATATATATATATATATATATATATATATATATATATATATATTATATATATATATATTAGGGTGGTCCACATTCCTATGGGATTATTTTTCCATATTTTTTGTTGCTCTCCACAAGCATTATTTTGTTCTGTAGACCAAACGGAGTGAATATGTCAAAAATTAGCCCATTTGAACTATATATGTATATTTGTCGCTATGATATGAAACATTATACAATTAAGTGTATTTAACCAGATCAGTTGATTTGTTTTTGTATAATTTTTCCACATGTATCTCTGACAAGCAAAGATGCTGTATAACGCTGAATAAAAGTCTATATAAAAAGGGAGATCCCCTTAATATCTTATAGGATATATATTTTAACGAGAAATTTATCATTTGTGTCTTTTGTTTCAATGAGTAAAGTTGTTTGCAGAACAAGTAAAATATACTTTTTTAAATCATTATATATATAATTTTTTTTAATTTGAGTGTGCAGTGTAATTTGTAATTAAAATAATCATTTACTGTGAATAGTTAAATTAAAATTGAAGTTTAAAGGATTGAAAATGGCGTCCACTAACACGTCGAAATATACAAGAACCTCAGCTGGAGTTTGGCTAATTGGGAAGTCAACAGAAAGTCTATCCCATGCAAGGCTTCCATCAAAGAGGGATGTTCTTGAAAGATTCCATTATCACCATTTAGAACAAAAAATGACTGTTAAGCAAAGTATTCGGAATGCGGTAGTTGGAGTTATGGAAATTTGGGAAAAAGCCAGAATTCCTTCCCAAAGGATTGACTCAGTCGAAAGGAAATTAAACAAACTTGTTGGTGAATATTTTCTTGTAAAAAAGAATCGGAAAACCAATCTCGAAAGTTCTCGAATGAAAGAAAACATATTCAAAGCAGATTTGGTTGAAATATTTGACATAGCAGTTAACGACGCATTAGCTATAATGAAAAATAAAGAGGACAAAACATTTCTTATCATGCAAAGAGAAGACAACATGAGCTGCAGCATGGCAGGAGTAGACAATTATTTAAAAAATAAAAAAAACCGAAAACGAAAGAGAGACGCGGAGGCTGAAACCAGGCGACTACTAAATATCCAAAAACAAAAAGCAAACCAAGAAGTTGTTGATACTCTTTCTGAGATTATGGATTCTGACGATTTCGGTGAAAACAGCTCCAACAAATCATCATGTGATGAGTATCAGGCTCCTTCGAACTCGACCTGCATGGCAAAGGCGAAACCTTCTTTGCAAAAATCTGTTTTTACCAAGGATGTTATTGCATCTATTGACCGAGTGAACCTTACTGATCGAAATGCAGTGTTTGTTTTTGGATCTGTAGCTCAGACATTGGGTACACCAATAGCAGATATCTCATTATCACGAAGCACAATACGTCGAAAGAGAAACCAAATTCGTAAAAATGTAGTAGAATCGGATCAAGCTTCATTTATTTCACAATTTCCACTTATTTTACACTGGGATGGCAAATTATTAAGCGATATTATTGGTGGAGTACAAAAGGTGGATAGAGTTGCGATTATCGTCAGCGGAGGTGGATTAGAAAAACTAATAGGAGTTCCTGAGATCAAAAGAGGTACGGGTGAACAACAAGCCAACGCATGCTTGCAACTTCTTGACGATTGGTGTCTCAAGGGTCACATTCGCGCGCTATGCTTCGATACCACAGCGTCTAACACCGGGTTAAATTTAGGTGCTTGCACTTTAATTGAAAAAGCCCTTGATAAGGAGCTCATATGGATTGCTTGCCGTCATCACATTTTTGAAGTAATGCTTTCTAATGTTTTTAAAGAAGTTTTTGGATCATGCGGAGGGACAGATGTACAATTATTTAAACGCTTTCAGAAACAGTGGTTTAAAATAGATAAAAAAACTTTATATTGGGAGATGGATCGTTATTTAGTACCAATAATTTGATAGAAATGCAAAATTACTATGCCGAAGCTATAAAAAGTCAACAGCCTAGGGACGATTACCTCGAACTATTGACCCTGTGCCAAACTTTTCTAGGATGTTCAGAAAAAACTGAGGTTAAGTTTCGTGCACCCGGCGCCTTACATCAAGCTCGTTGGATGGCAAAAGCAATTTATTGTCTAAAAATATACTTGTTTCAAAACCAGTTCGTCCTTACTGCAGCAGAGAAAAAAGGAGTCACTGATATAAGTGTATTTGTTAGTCTAATATATCGCCGTTATTGGAATGAAGCCCCCATAGCCGAAAAAGCCCCTTTAAATGACGCCAATGTACTTCAACTTATTGACAGCTATCCTAATAAAAATATTCGTACAGCGGCATCGGAAGCATTTCGTCGTCATCTCTGGTATTTTTCAGAATATCTCATTGGACTAGCTTTTTTCGATTCTCGAGTAACAGTTGAGTCTAAAAGAGAAATGGTTAAAAATCTCATGTTACCACCAAAAGCTAAAGCGTTAAAAAAACTCGACGGTAAAACTTTCAATCATCAGAGCCCAATTGAGTCCTTTGTTACCCAACGCACAACCATTTTCTTTGACTTGTTAGTCAATGAAGGACGAGAAAAGGCTGCGTCATTTCTTACAAAGGACCCCACAGAATGGAAGGACGATGCAATTTTTATTGAAATGGGGGAAAAGGTACGCCAGTTAAAAGTGGTAAACGACTGTGCAGAGCGAGGTATTGCATTAATTCAAAAATTTAACAATAGCATTACCAAAAATGAACAGCAAAAACAATATTTGCTTCGGTTAGTCGATCTACATAGAAAGAAATTTCCCACCGCTTTGAAGGCCAACGTCATGAAGATGAATCTGAGCGAGTAACACTTTCAAATTATGAGTCTTTTAATTTAATTCAATAATTTTGAATTTTTTTGTATTTCGTTAATAAATAAGTTTTGTAGAAATTTGAATTGTGTATCATTTAAACATTTACACTAAAAATGATCAGTTATAGCGACCTCTAAATATTGTCCTAGTTAGCTGAAATTTTGCAAAGTCGTAAGTTAGCATGTTTGGAATAAAAGCAACCTTGTGGAAAACCTAATTTTAATATTTCAGATTTATGGACCACCCTAATATATATATATATATATATATCATCTCACCGATTTCTGTTTTTTTGGTTTTATCGCGTTGCTTGAACAAAAAAAAACAGACACGTATTTTTTTGTTAAGTTTCGTGACCTTTAGTTGTCCCGTTATACGGTTAGGAAATTGGGCAGTTTTCCCCACTTTCAATAAATTTTTGTTTGGAGGTTACATTAAACTGGTATATTTCCGGTTCTACTAGAGGAATCGTTAAATGGTTCGAGTTGGACTCTCCCAAACATTTATCGGACATGAATTTAAATTGTTATTGAAATATAATCCTTGAACAACTTCTTACGAAAATTTGAACTAAATTGTATTGATCAGACGGTAGTACTACTGTTTCGAGCAGGTCCGTTTCAAGTATTTGTCGGACATTAAATCAAATGTTTTTTGTACTAGGATTCTTAACGAACTTCTTAAGGAAGTTTCAAACGATTTGTACGGGTCAAATGATAGTAATAATGGATCAAATTGGACTCTTCTAAGCATTTGTCGGACATGAATAGCATTTTTTGTTGTCGCAGAATCCATTACGAACGTCTTGTAGGAAAATTTCAAAACAATTGTATAGGTCAAATGGAAGAATTAGTGGTTCGAACAGGCTTCTTTTAAACATTTGTCGAACATGAATTTATTTTTTTATTGTACAAAAATCCGTGATGAATTTCTAAGGCAAATTTCAAAATAATCACATGGGTCAGACGGAAGTTCTAAGCGTACTTGATGGCCGGATTTGCCGGCCATGAGTTTTAATTTTTATTCAAATAGAATCTTTTATGAACTTCTTTGACAATTTTCAAAGCAATCGTATGGGTCAGGTAGTAGCACTAATGGTTCGAGCTGTCACACATTGAAAAATATAGTTAGAGTGATCACCAAATGGACAAATGATGATCGCCGGACTATTTCTTCAAATAGAGAAAATTCGATATTACACCACTAAAACTCTCTAGACCTTTCTAAATTATAATACACAATTATGCGTACATCCATGTTTCATCGAACAGTTATAGTAAGACTGATGGTAAAACCATAAGCCATATTATCATTGAGGATTGAGAAAATTTAAAAAAACAGGCCTAAAGTGTTTTTTTTATATTTTTCTCAATTGTCAATGAAAATATGGTCCCGCGAATAAGATTTGTCCAATTGGTCATCAATCTAATTATATTTTTTCAGTGTAGCACGCATGATCCCAAAACTTCGTAGTATGGTTAGGGATTTGAGAACTTTTGGGGGGTGTAAATTCGAATTTTCCGAAATGTTAAAAATAAAAAGATCCTCGTTCAATATTTCTCCAGTTAGTCATCAGCCTTAATATGATTCCTTTTCGATGTAGCATGAATGTACTACCGGATCCTATAAGTACCTACATAAGTACCTTCGATACCAATAACACAATATATTTCTCGTAGATTCAGGCGCCGACATATCCGTTCTACCCGTAAAGCTTTTCTGAGGAAACTCATCTCTCAAAGATATGAACTTGGTCCTCTTCGCCGCCAACGGTTAGATGATCTGCACTTAAGGGACCAACTTGTTGAACGTGAACGTTGGCTAACGGAGACAATTTCCTGATATTTTCATAATCGTATCAGTAGACAAACCGATTATCGTGGCTGACTTTCTGACGAAATATGGTCTTCTCGTCGAATTACGTGCGAGACGACTGCTAGATCCAATGACTACATTAGCGGTAAGTCAATGTCAGCCAAGGTGAAAACTCCAACACCAATACGTCACGTCGCCTGGACCCGGTCAGACATAAGACCGCGCTTGCCGAATTCCATCATATGGTACAATTGGACATATGCCAACCGTCCTATTCTACGGTAGCAGCTCCCCTTCATATGGTCAAAAAGAAAAACTTCTCTTCACACCTCAAATAATGTAAAGTATTCTTCAAAATTAACCTGCTTGAAACAGTAGTACTACCTGATCTGATCAATACAATTGAGTTCAAATTTTCCTAAGAAGTTGTTCAAGGATTATATTTCAATAACAATTTAAATTCATGTCCGATAAATGTTTGGGAGAGTCCAACTCGAACCATTAGTACTACCGCCTGACCCATACGGTTGCTTTGAGATTTGTTTAAGAAGTTCATCAAGTATTCTTCGACAAAAAAAAATTAAATTCTTGTCCGATAAATGTTTTGAAAAAGCCAGCTTTAACTATTAGTACTTCCATCTGACTCATAGGAATGTTTTGAAATTTTTACGAGAGTTTTAAGAAGGATTCCACAACAATAAAAAATTTAATTCATTTCCGACAAATGCTTTAAAGACGCTAGGTGCATTGAAGTCGCAGGCCATCATTTTGAACACTTATTTTAAGCTAAAATTATTTTATTCACCTGCCATTTACATTAATAAATTGTTTTGATGGCGAATTTCGAGTATTTCCAATGAAAACGTGATGTTTTTTATTTCAAACGTATTGCAGAATCGAATGCGTGTGTTCTAAGAAGGAGAAATTGAAAAAATTGAATTTCGTCGATTACAACGCCATCTATTATGAACCGAACAAAATATTTCATTCAAATCATACTTACTTTTAGTCGTAGAATCCGTATCTGCAATAAAAAGTATGGCTTCCTATCTTAGTTTAAAAGTTACCCCCGCCCCACCTACAAAGCGAGGGGTGGGGGACTATTTTTTTTTTGCACTAATGTATTTCCCCCGCGGTATGATTAAATTTTGATTATGGACATTTTTTCTGTAGAGTGGCTATTTTTCGAGATATTTGATCGTCTCAGTTTAAAAGAAACACCCGGTATATATATATATATAGGTATATATATATACCGGTATATATATATAGTTATATATATATATATATATATATATATATATATATATATATATATATATATATATATATATATATATATATATATATATATATATATATATATATATATATATATATATATATATATATATATATATATATATATATATATATATATATATATATAAATATATATATATATATATATATATACTCGTAAAGCCTCTTACATAGTTAATTCAATTATTTTTAACAGGTTGCCTAAAATATTTTCATATAAACAATTCGGTTTACAAAACCCTTGTAACGGGTGATTTTTTAAGAGCTTGAGAACTTTTTTTTAAAAAAAAACGCATAAAATTTGCAAAATCTCATCGGTTCTTTATTTGAAACGTTAGATTGGTCCATGACATTTACTTTTTGAAGATAATTTCATTTAAATGTTGACCGCGGCTGCGTCTTAGGTGGTCCATTCGGAAAGTCCAATTTTGGGCAACTTTTTCGAGCATTTCGGCCGGAATAGCCCGAATTTCTTCGGAAATGTTGTCTTCCAAAACTGGAATAGTTGCTGGCTTATTTCTGTAGACTTTAGACTTGACGTAGCCCCACAAAAAATAGTCTAAAGGCGTCAAATCGCATGATCTTGGTGCCCAACTTACCGGGCCATTTCTTGAGATGAATTGTTCTCCGAAGTTTTCCCTCAAAATGGCCATAGAATCGCGAGCTGTGTGGCATGTAGCGCCATCTTGTTGAAACCACATGTCAACTAAGTTCAGTTCTTCCATTTTTGGCAACAAAAAGTTTGTTAGCATCGAACGATAGCGATCGCCATTCACCGTAACGTTGCGTCCAACAGCATCTTTGAAAAAATACGGTCCAATGATTCCACCAGCGTACAAACCACACAAACAGTGCATTTTTCGGGATGCATGGGCAGTTCTTGAACGGCTTCTGGTTGCTCTTCACTCCAAATGCGGCAATTTTGCTTATTTACGTAGCCATTCAACCAGAAATGAGCCTCATCGCTGAACAAAATTTGTCGATAAAAAAGCGGATTTTCTGCCAACTTTTCTAGGGCCCATTCACTGAAAATTCGACGTTGTGGCAGATCGTTCGGCTTCAGTTCTTGCAGGAGCTGTATTTTATACGGTTTTACTCCAAGATCTTTGCGTAAAATCTTCCATGTCGTCGAATAACACAAACCCAATTGCTGCGAACGGCGACGAATCGACATTTCACGGTCTTCAGCAACACTCTCAGAAACAGACGCAATATTCTCTTCTGTACGCACTGTACGCATTCGTGTGGTTGGTTTAATGTCCAATAAAGTAAACTGAGTGCGAAACTTGGTCACAATCGCATTAATTGTTTGCTCACTTGGTCGATTATGTAGACCATAAATCGGACGTAAATCGCGAAACACTTTTCGAACCGAACACTGATTTTTGTAATATAATTCAATTATTTGCAAGCGTTGCTCGTTAGTAAGTCTATTCATTATGAAATGTCAAAGCATACTGAGCATCTTTCTCTTTGACACCTTGTCTGAAATCCCGCGTGATCTGTCAAATACTAATGCATGAAAATCCTAACCACAAAAAAATCACCCTTTATAAACCTAAGAACCAAAATTATATCCACCCAGGTATACCGAGTCAATTTCAAAAACAAAAAATGCTGTAGTAGATTTAGTTTTGTTTTTGTTAGAGGTACATGGCCCTATACTTGACTAACTCTGATATTCATAAAAATGGCGACGTACCGGTTATTTATTATACATTTACATTCTGAATAATAAACAAAATTACGTTTTATTCGAGACGAAAGCAGCGAATACAACAACCTTGAATTTATCATACGACAAAAAATTGTTTTTTATCTATCCCAGTCTAAGCGAAAAGTTTTATAGATAAAAGTTCAATAATTTTTTTATACAGTTTACAAAGCTCAACAAAAAATTTCTTATTACGCTAAAGAAATTGTTGGTTGCATCTTCTAAATATCTCGTGTGCACGATAGAAATAAATAATATCGTGAGTAATAATCATTAATCTTCCACGGTTCTTGAAAATATTTTCAATTTTCCAAAGCAAATTAATAAATGTATATGAGGCGATGGCGAGACATTCCACAATATAATTAATAAAATCTGTAAAAGATTTATTGGTAGCCTAGTGTTTCCAACCACACCCAATTTTAACCCAACATGGATACACAAAATGTCTTTATAAAAATTCGAATTAAAATCAAAATCAGTCAATTATCTTAAATTTTGCCACATCATATATCACATTCGGATAAAATTTGTGTACTAAGTACATTATCCTTTTCCCAGATATAATGTGTAAATAAGATAATAACAAAAGAAAAAGGATAATGGTCAAATGGGACATTTTTGTTGGCGTATTTAAATTGAAACAGGGACGGAAATTTGGTAGGACGGACCCAACCCTATAATAGAAAAAAGGTCATGTATTCAACTGCTCTAATTTATTATTAAGTTAAAATTGACTTGTGATTTTCGTCTTGTGATGCGATTATAATACACAAGACGGGTGATACAAATTTGATTATGTGTGTGTGTGTGGATTACATGAGATTGTGTGTGTTTTAGGAAAATGAGTTGTAGATATAAGATCTCGTGTATTACTCGTACACGCCGAAATCATTTGAAACTTTCAAATAATATTTATGTTCAATTATAAGTCTTTAGTGTTGGGCAGAAAGCTTTGAAAGTTCAATTAGTTGTTGCAAACGAAAACTTGAGTACATGTTTGCCAAACGGTGCAAGGTTGAAGAAAATTACTTCAAATAAAATTTGTTCAGTGTTGATCTTGAATGACCTTGAAACTCATTACTTTAGGAGAAACTGGCGCAAGATAGTTTTTTATATAATTATAACCTATACTGTTGGGTCCACCTTCTGATGAAGCAGTTTAAATAAAACAAATAAATATTGTTACGAATTTCGATCGTGCGTTGGGAATTCATACTGGATTTTACAAATAATATACTCAGTGTTTAAGAAACAATTTTATTTACACCCAATCTAAAGTTTCTTCAACAAATCACCATTTCACTATCTTTTTTTATTATTATCCCTGCAATCAGTTCTGGGGCCAAAGCTCTCCCAACTCTTTCGCGGTTTTGCTTTTTCCGTCCTTACTTTTACGCCAGTGTTAGCCAATTCGAGGACGTAGGGTTATAGGTCCTTTTTATCATCATCTGCACATTACATAGCTCCATGCGAGCCTATACTGGCATGAAAGATGGATCGGCCCATGAGTTTTGCACTTCGACAGGGGGTCGTAGATGTGGTCCATTTCATCACAGATCATAATCTGTTGGTGAAAATTCCCTTTGCATCCTGCCCCTATCGGGATTCGAACCCGGTACCTCCCGATCCAAACGCCAAAGCTTTATCCACTGTGCCATTTGGCCGATATTTTTTTCACCATCTATCACTGTTCGCTCGTGATTATGCTCGCGGATTGATTGTGATGCATTCTTCGCCGTAGATCTTTCACGTTGGATTTACAGCCACGTACTATTTTATGGTGAAATCGTTGTTTTAACTTGTATTTATGGATTATATAAGCTTTTAATTCACCCTGTTCAGTATTACTCCATCTCAACTCAAACGTGTGCCGCCTTAGCTCGTCTCTCCATCGCGGCCTTCTTGATCGCTCACTCGTTAACCATTAACTCCACTACCGGCTGCACGTCTAACCAAGGATCTTTTCTCTGCTGAGTAAGCCAATTTGTCCTTCGTGTACACTAGCCGTAAACTATTTCTTGCACATGATTTTAGACTGAATGTTTGCCTATGTCTTGATTGTTTGTTGAACCCCCTGTGTTTTTCTTTATTTCTGCGCTCTGTTCATCTCACCAGTTTGCGTATTGTATCCCTCTGGAATCAGGCTGCCTCGCAAAACTAAATTTCCACACCTGAAATGTCACCTTATGCTTTTATGTTACTTGACTTTACAGTTTACAGTTGTTGTTTTTGTGACTCCAATAGCCAGTGCAAATTAATCAACTAAATCAATGAAGGAATTGATACAACTAACACTTCTCTCAACTCCTACATTGCATTAGTTGCTAAATTTAATCTGGCTACCTTATATTCTTAAGCCAACGCCAATACTTGATTCATGGTTTTACCTGTAGTATTTAAACAGAAATGTAGTTTCAGATGGTCGTCCTTGGCTGCTGGTTTATTTAACACATCCGCAGGTGCATTGCCTTACTTTCTAGGTTTTGAAAGTTCTCCCCACGTAGTTGCCACTTTCTTCCGAGTTGTATCTTGCATAGTTTTCGGACGTGCAACTGCCCATATATTAACGTCAACTTAGTCATGACCCACTCAAAGCTCATTTCTGTTGCGGTTACCATTTGCAAGACATCTGCAGCTTTCCCTCAAGAAAACCAATTTAGTGCGTTGAGCTGCTCTTTTGCACCCCAACGATTGTGCTATACCCACAAGCGTCTCCGCCACTTGAAACTGCTGTGGATGTCTGTGGCTTAAAAATTCCTCTTCAGGTTCCGGCAACTGGTTCTGATGAAACGTTTTGTTTAGCTGGCCATTTCTAATAGTTGGCGATATTTGTTTTTCAATAAATGGGCCTTCACTTGCTTAATTTTATGTTTATGCTCCTGCCAGATTTGTCCTTCAAATTCTCTGGCCGTCGAATTTTCTTTCAAGAGACTTTATTTCTCCTTTTATCTCGTTTGGTGATCTTAGGCGTACTGAATTTGAATGAGTTTTTGTTCCAGCGAAAATCAAATTTGATGTCCATTTCCTGCAGTTCAAATAAGAGTTCCTTTTTTATATTTTCCATGCTCAAGGATGATTTATGTTGTTCAAGAGTAGGTGGCTGCACTTATATGGTTTCTGTTTGATCCGTCGCTCCGGTTCCCTCATTTTTTATTTTTTATTCGCGGATTTTTTGTTAATCGTTTAGGCTAACTGGCGTCATCCCTAATGGTTCTGGCATCTTCACCCACGATATTTGTAAATCCCTCGTGTGACACCAAATGTTACGAATTTAAAACAAAATTGGGATTTTGGAAATACCAGCACTAGTCCTAAAACTGAGCACATATTCATTGCTAGGATGAACAGGGGTTAGTTTTGTGATTTTTGCTGGTATTTGCAAGATCGCACATTATTTTAAATTCGTAGCATTTGGTGTCACAAGTGGGGTTTTGCAAATACCACCACAGGTTAAAAACATAAAGACCTATACATCTCAGCAATTGAGGACCGTCAAGAATGACGGAAGTTACCTCAAACGATAAGTAGAAAGTCCAGTCTTGTGAAAAGAAAATAAAACAAGGAGGGAACCGGAGCGATCGATTAAACAGAAACAATAACTGGTATTGTACACATGAACGGCGAGTACACTTGAACAAAATAAACCACTATTGGGCTTAGGAGATATGGCAAAGGCGCAGTTACTTCAAATAAAAGAACTGCAAGTAGCCAGGCCAAATACTTTGATCAACAAAATAGACCAGTAAACGATTAATGACTAGCAAACCGATAAATCCAAGAATTTCGAGTGAATCAAGGTGGTAAATTCGCTAAACGACATAAAGAATAAAACGTACAATTGGCAGACCTTCGAGCAGAACAAGGTGGCCGGTTAGCCGAGTTGGACCAGAAACTCAACCAAATTCAGCAGTCCAAGCAGCTCAAAAATAAAATTAAGCAAGTGGCGGCCCGGTTTGAAGCACATTTCTCGCAAACTATTAGAGCTTGGCCAGCTTAATAAAATGTTTTAGACAGAACCAATTGCCGGAGGCTCAAAAACTAATTTTAATGATGCCCGAAATTTATGGGCACTTATGAAGATTCAGCTAAAAATGTACCACATAAAAAATTTGAGTCGCCTAGCGACCAAAGTCGCATAGCGACTCCTCTGGGAGATATGGGAAAATTTGTTACCACCAACAGAGAATTTGGTTGATAGTATGGACAAAAGGTGTCAGGCAAGTATTAACAGTAACTTATTTAAGAATTTTTTCATCTGTTCGGACAAAATATTATTTTTAGTAGCATTCATACAATGATTACGATTTTTTAGTCATAGAGAACAAAGAAGGGAGTCACTCACAATATATCTACCACAAAAAGTAGAAATATTTGAAACATCTTGAATTATTTTAAACGTACTAGTCTCACCAAAAGTTTTGCAAAAATGAATTTTGATTTCCGAAAAGCTTATTTTGAACTGTAAAACTATAAGAGAACAACCTCATACTGAAAAAAATATGAAAAATTGGAATATTCTATCGCTACCTACAAATTCTGTACATACTCTACCAACTACCGACATTGTTTACGCAAAAAACAATTATCTACACGAATTTCGACACCGACATGTCGACAATTACGAAATACGTGTAGAAGCACAACACTGGGTATCATTGCGGTCTTTTAAGAGTTTAAAAGTGCCTTTGAAATCATCGAAAGAGAAATTTTAATTAAAAAATTATGAGCCACAGAAATCGCTGAAATGGCTACACGCTTATAAAAATCTAGTCAATGAATAATGTTTGCAGGCTCAGCAGAGCCCTTAAATGGAAGGAAGAAACAGCAGGGATGTATTGTTCTGAAAGCAAAGTAGTAATTCCGTCATTAGAGGGTTCAGTTGAATTCCTAAGAAAAGTTTTCTCTTACGACAGGGCCGAATCGTGTCCATTATTGAATGTAATCAAAAGTATATACAAAGCCTGTTACCAAGAGACATCTTTCCGGGTAGACATACTTGTTTCAATGCCAGAATTTTACCTGACTTTGACTATTCTGGAACAAATTACAACAAGATTACAACAATTTGCTTTCTGTTTCCTGCGACCGACATACAACCACAAATTTTGTGGAAGCCGAAGTCAAGGAGTGTTCATAATTTATTAAACATGGGGAAACATGCGCTGTAGAAAAAATACAACGAATTTCCGCGATAGCAACATATTGGGGCATGCATTCATGTTGGCCCGGGATATAATACCAAACGAAAGCTACAAAGTCGTTACCACGCGTGCACAGGAGCAATATTAAAACTAACGAAATATCGACTGTGGTGGTTGCCAGCGAGAAAACTACGTCTCGGTACATAGTGCTGCAGGTGCCCGACGGCACTAATCTGTAATACCGAAAACGTTGGGAGTGGTTATGATACTCCAGTCATCACTTTTAAATAGCTCGCCGTACGAATACACGCGGTTCGACATGCTGTAATGTAATTGATTGCTAGTTGAAGTCATCATCTCGAATTGTAACGTAATGCAACAACCGGTATTCATCTTGTTGGGTATGACTTCTAACCAATTCAAATATAGTCGCAATATTTACTAATTGTTGTTATTGTATTGTATAACACGCTACCTCTGTCTGACGTCTTCGTGATATGAGGTAACCATTTATAATTTGTTTGAACATATCGATGCTGTTAGTCGAGGTCGAGCTGTAATTGCAATTTTTTTTACAAGTTGTTTTGGTAGATATTATAGCTTGAAACGTTATCTCTGGTTTGCTTTTGGTTGGTTTTCGGAGTTCATGTTAAAACGTTGTGTTGTGCCCCATAGTGGAATACGTGTGTAGAAAAACCAAAATAAAAATCTAAAATGTTACAATAATTTAATTTATCTAATATATTGGCCATTGCCGCAGTTCACTGTAACCAAAATATACCCGAAGCATTCTTGTAAACCAGCGGTATCGGAATAAATTATCGTCCGTATTTTGTGTCCATATAGTGATATACCGTATAGTGGTTACGAATCATACGCATCATAGGGGGGCCGCTATATTGCTGAGCCAGTTAGCTTATACGTACCTTAAAAGGAAACAATTGTGGCTTTATATCGTGTGTTTGTTTGAATAAAACAGAGAGTAAAAGCCAACACTTTCAAAATTTCACCAGGTGCGAGGGCGTACATCACATTCCGAGCCGGTGGAAAAATACCATCGCTATAAATACAGTGTAGACTAAAAACCAGATCTCCGTTATACAAAGACGAAGCGCATCACCATACACTTACGGAAACCCGCTTTGCTAGTGGAATCTACGCGTCGTTGATTGGGCGTTAAAGTTAATATTAAACCAAACGAACCAAAAGAAACTATCGGAACTAATTTTTAGTTCCCCAATAGTCGATAAATTATTAGGTTTTGTTTTAGTATCCTCGTGAGCCTTAAGATCAGGCTATCTAGTGCATGACTGTTTTGTAATAGTTCTGCATACGCATATAGTGTTTTTTTTAGATACAGCACATTGCTTTCAATAACGTTTTGGAAAGGACAACCGAGCGCTCGAGATCCGGACTAAAACGGTAAGTCGTTATATGTCAATTTTATTCAAACGTTCGATAATATAGCTTGTATGCAATAGCTTAATAAGAAAACCAAAAAAAAAATGTTTTGTATTAATGTTTAGCCTTATATTAAATTTATGTAAATATACGTTTGCGTTTCTTTTGTATATTGTTATGAAACTATAAATAATGTCGCGTTTCTAATTTCGTTGGGATTTCGAGATGAGGGGGAGCCATTGATGATGGTGGTCGCGTAAGTAATCTGGTTTTTAGCTGTCTTCGTACCCACCCAAACTACCGTGCTATTCTTCCAGGTCAGAAATTATTAAGGGTGGTTCCATCCTGTACCCAAAAAGGAACACATCTTACAGTACCTCCGGGTACCTCTACCTAATCCAAACGCAAAAGCTTTAATTTGCTCGGTCACATAATCTTTTCTAGATTGAAAATTTTTTTGATTACGTTTACGTGGTGATATTCTTGTTCATTGTAGTACATTAACAATTTGACATCTCTGTGTATGATTGTTGTGTCTGGCATTTTTAGATTTTTTTCGAAATTATCTTAAACAGCAGCAGCATAAAAAAAATCCATTTTTCGGTTATTCCATTTTCCGACCTTAACTAGTGGGTTCAAAGTTTTCAAATGAGGAGTAGAAATTACGCTCTATATCTTGAAATAATTTCACTAACAACGAAATCATAAAATTTGCTGATTTCTAACCGAAACAATAATTTTCGACAGTATGGCCATATTTTGACACTCTACCTACATTGTCGACGCTAATTTTTAAAACCTCTACCTACATTGTCTACATGTAGATTATTAATTAACTACGCGATGTAGAAAATACAGCACTACACTGATGATACCTTGTTGTCATTTATTTGAGTTTTCCAGCTATCCAACGTTAGGTTTCAGATCTTTTCAAAAGAATTTAAAATTCTAAAGGTCAAGTAATACATTTTTATCAGCGATATCATTTACCTATTGGTTTCTCATTACTCGTTCCAAAAATTCAGTGTCCTGTCAGTATCCTTACGACCAATCCTACCTCTCGTTTTCCCAGGGATACTAGTGCCTTGGAGCGCCGCAAGTCCAGTTTTGGCCAAACCTGTTTTGCTACTCTGCACGTGGGAGTGTTGGTCCACCTCTCATTTGTCGAGGCGATTGCCTTTTTACTGAGCGACGATTTTGAGCGCTGCTGTAGGTCTACCCAGACTTGCCCTTTCCAAGTGCATCTAGATAGTCGTACCGTACGTAACTAGTGCGTCTTCCCTACAATTTCCCATGACGTCCGAGTGACCAGCGACCCAGCATATCTGGATTCTTAAATACTCGCTTATCTCATCAAGAGATGATCGACAATCTAGCGCCACCCGTGACTTCAGACAAACCGCCTCTAGTGACCAGACCGCTGCCTGACTGTCTACATAAATTGCGATATCTGAAAAATTGCACTGCCTAGTTTTCCAGTGTTGATCCGTTCCTGCAGGATTCCTTTGAAGGACAGATGGTCCGGAAACCTTTATCGAGGCACAACGTTGGTTTAATATACTCTAGATTCGCCAGTTCTTCCCTTAGCGATCTAACTATCGTCGAGGGCCTCGCCTGAAGCCATTTCCACTAAGAGACAGCCGAGAGTCCCGTAGCCACATTGGCTGCCATCTGCTTACTAAAAAAATCGATTGGAATAAGGTCGAGCATAACCTCTAAAGCGTGTGTAGATGTTCTTTGTACCTTCTCCCTCATCCCTATATATGTTACCTTATCCAGAGCTGGCCACCACACGCCAACCCCGTACATCATCACAGGGTACCACTGCGGTATAGGCCAGTGTTTCAGCTCTGGTTTCAAACCCCATCTCTTAACAATGGCGTTCCTACACGAGTAAATGGCTATATTAGCCATATTCATCATTCCCATAATGTAAGGCTTCCAGCTGAGCTTGCTGTTCAAGATTATACCCAAAAATCTTGCTCTGCAACCAAAAGCCAGTCTAATGCCGTTCATGGTAGGAGGGCTAACTACCGGAAGTTTGTGTTTCTTAGTAAATAGTACCAGCTCCGTCTTGGAAGGGTTGACCCCTAATCTAAATTTGCTGGGGCATGTCGTAACGATCAGTAGTGCATTCTGCATAACATCCCTAATCGTATCCAGATATTTACCTGAGACAGCTATCGCTACATCATCTGCAAATGCTAACACCCCTGTTCTCTCTAGTTCCAACAGTAATCTATTCATCACTACAACCCAGAGAATTTGGGACATTCCCCCTAATGGTCTTCTAATAGTGGCCTCTCCCAGTTCCGAGGTAATAATCCTGCTAACTAGAATCTGGTTTATCGACCTACTTATAGTGTAGTCCATCTCCAAAAATGATAAACCTTCCATGATCTCCTCCGTTTTTACATTATAAAAAGGCACCCTCAATGTCCAGAAATGCTACCATACAAAACGCTTGAGAGTAAATTCTTCGAATTCTTCTTCGTCGAGTTCTCAATCGTGCGTACTAGATCGTGCAAAGCTGTATCCACCGACTTTCTCTGACAGTACGCATACTGCGACATTGTCTAATTTCTTGGCTGAATTTTCGTTCGAATAACTACATCTATCAGCCTATCAAAGGTTTTCAACAGAAAGGATGATAGAGTTACAGGCCTCAGATCCTTTGGACAAGTATGAGAACTGTTTCTTGAATTCGGGATAAAGACTACTCTGACGCTCCTTCCATTTCTTAGGAATATAGACCAGTTTAAGACATCCCTCGAAGATAGCCTCCAGCCAGGAGAGGATGACTGCCGAGTTCCTTTGGATCTCTGCTGGCAGAAACCGATCCGGGCCCAACGATTTATAATGCTTAAAACCGAACAGCGCCCGTATGATTCGTTCCCTGTCCACGATGCCCCCATATTTATTGAAAGTGTTAATCGATGAGCTCCATGCTCCATCGTGTCATCAAAGTTTCCCGGAAAACTGGTATCCATGAGAAGCTTCAATGATTCCGCACTTGAAGCTGCCCATGACCCGTCCGGTCTAATTAAATAACTAGGATGACTATGGCTGGGTAAGTAGATAGAATTTTTCTAAGGCAATAAGTCTCAGAGATCTCCTCCTCTCTACAACAAAATAGTCCTCAAGAACCCCTTTGTGCCTTCCTCAATTCTTTTTTGTACTTTCTTAGGTCCTCCTTATAGTCCCAGTTCCGGACATCCCTTGTGTTCTTGGCTTTACTAAAGACTGTCCTGCACACCCTCTAATAGGTTAATAACTGCGTGGTCCGCCATATCGGTGTCTGCCTGCTCCTAGCCTTTTTCAGAGGGCTCGCAGCATTAAATGAAAGACTGCATGTCTTTGTGACAATATCAACTATTCAATCTTATTATTCTACTGTTGCCGGAAGTCCAGGGACCTCCAGCGGAAATAATTTCTCCAACACCTCTCTATATTTGTTACAGTTTGTTTTCAGGGATTCCTGAAGGCTTTCCGGATATTAGGTTTAACGTTGAGGATATATGTTACATATTGGTGACCAGATAGTGAATGTCCCCTCGCCACTCTCTACCTCTTGATCTTGTGAAAAATTGTTTCTGACGCAAAGGTGAGATCTAACACCTCCTGTGGATTTTTAACAACAAATGTTGGCTCTCGCCCAATATTGCAAACTAAAACGTTAGTATTTAATAAGTAATCAAAAAATAACTCACCCCTCTCGTTAATGTCTGTGCTTCCCCAGATTGTGTGATGCGCGTTTGCTTCACATCCAAGCATAACACCTACCCCTCTTTGACCTGACTCCCGGTATAGTTCACCTAGATTCTCCGGCGCAACCTCCTTCTCGCGATCCATATAGGCTGAGGCTGCCGCATAATTGTTCACAGCAAACAAGCCACTTATTTGTATAATATTAATCATTGAGATCTGCGTTACTCACCTCTTCCTGCACTCTCTGCATCGGGATAGTGCCTACTGCTAGGTACCTTCACGCGCAGCTGGTACCACAGGTCGGGGAGATCCCGGCTTTTTTAGCACACTCAAAAATATAAAGTTTAATTATTTAGTTTATTATACACGACTTTCCACTTTTCCGGCGTGATGCTCTCATCTTCCTGACTCCTGTCAAGGACGGGTAGCACCAGCACGGGCTCCTTTAGGATTTCACTGAATAGCTTCGGTTTTTGATCCTTAGGAGCACCCGACGTCATGTCTGTTTGCACCTTGCTTCGCTTGCTGCCGCCCGCGTCAAGCTCATTCTGGGACCTCTGTCCTTTAGACCCAAGGAGCCCATGCCACAGATTCTTACTGATTTACTGTAAGCAGGGGTCGCATCCAGTTTCTCTAAAATTCTATACGTCGACCTTCTCGCTCTGTACCGTTCCTTCGCCGGGGGGATCTCTCTCAATCCCCTACTAGTTTGTTTGGTAATCCCGCTTCCTCCTGGTTTCGATGTCATGGTGTCGCTTTATGATTAAAGTTACTCTCCTTCTTTGTACTTTCCGGTTTTTGGAGGGACCCGGCCCCTTTATTTTTATTTTTATTTTTTTCTCTATCGTTCATATTCCTACGAGTGTTAGAGAAATACAGGTTCAGCTGCGCAGAGCAACGTATATGCAGGTAAGGCTAAATGCAACTGGAAGTAACCTGGTCTCCAGAGGGCTCCGTTCACGACTGGGTTTTATTAATTGGGCTCTCAGCCTAGTCGATCATCAGCACGGGTCACATGACACCTTAATACAGCCCATTGGCTTACTGAGAACCGCGGCCCCCAGCGCCCCCACCCCCTCCAACATTCATCCATTCAGCAATTCATATGGATACCCCAAACAAATGGAACCCATTCGATTCAAGGGATGCCCTGTTTATAGGGTTCCCCACTCACTACTTGGGGGATCCGAGTGCGCAATGAGACGCAACGCCCAGTTCGCTGTGGTTAGTAGTCGATGGTTTTATAGCACCATCAGTTCGCCCTTCCATACTAGGCATCATGGGACCTCAAAATTTAATGAACAGAGGTTAATCACTCCCCGGTTCCCTGAAACCATCCTCCCAGTAGAATTGCGGTTGGGGCGGTTAATTTAATTCACCGCTAACCTACCTATCGATAGGCCGTCCACTAACCACCAGCTGTGCCCTCCCTTCCGATAGGTGCAGCCCGCCATGGAAACATGTGATTTAAAATTAATACAAATTTAGCTGTCTTAAACACCTTGAATTCTTAATTTGGCGAAAACAAACGTGTTTATCTCTTATATAGGGCCTAGAGGTATCTCGAAATAAAGGTTAATTTGAGACGCGGATGATAGTATTTTCCCGGGAAGTTTTGGAATACCAACATGTGATTTATAGAAGATCAATACTAATTAGCACGTCTAAAATTCATTATATCGAATCATTTTACAAAAATTCGTTATATCGAGACATTCTACAAAAACATCTGCACATGTTTTGTTATTGTTGCTTTTTAGGACAGATTTAGGACAAATTACACTAACGTGTTCCAGGACAGTTTCTTACAGTGAGAGCATATTTATTGGTTGCAGTTCTTCTGGAGTGCTGAACCTGAAACCATTGCTTCCTTTACGCTACAACTAACTATATTACTAAAATGTTCAGAGAACATTTAATTTTTCATTACATCCTGAATAACAATTCTGCTTATGAGTTATTTAGTGCTTCTGCTATAATTTTCAAACGCTAGGTAGAAGTTAAGGAAACGCTGTTTTAGAAAACTGTCAACTCTACTATTTACCGCACAATCGGTTTCAATTAGACACAATGTATAAGGTGTTAACAATCTAAAACACCATCTTCGTAACGGCATACAATGCGAGAAAATATATTTTCACAATTTTCCACTAAATTAAAACATTTCATTCCCGAACCCATTCAACGGCAACGAAGACAAATAATTAAATTACATTTCTTGTCATTGTGTTTAGTATACGACAAAAAACCCCAGGTAAAAAACAGGACAATTTTAATAAATTATCACATTATGTATTCTCCGTATGCCAATAATTACAGCAATAACCGTTTTCATTGTATATTTCCTTCGTAATATACGAAAAGTTATACCACCCGGTGGCAAATATTCCTGATTTTATTATAAATTCGTTAATTTGTTTCCATGCTGTCATGCTGTTAAGCATAAGGGTTTTGATTTTTCTTCTGTTTCCTACACATCCTTCTTAAACATGCTTAATTTAATCTGTATTTATTCGAGATAAGGAAGCAGAACCTTTTTCGGTATTTCGATATTATTATTATCTAATTGTGTATACCGGAATAGTGAATTGAAGTTGTATTTCGAGAAATATAAAAGAAATTATGTTGAAGATTAACGGTCGAGTAATTATCGAAATTGAAATGCTAAATGGCCGGGGGACAAGGGATACGGATAATTTGAATTGATGTATAATTACAAGCACAGCATAAATTATGTAGTTCAATGTTAACAAAATTAAACAATGCTGGAGCAGTCACCCGTTTTGTTTAACGTTAATTATAGCATTGCATCGTGGGTGTATCGTAATTAGGTCACGGCCACTTAATTTCTGCATCATCTTGTCACACATTGTCCTATTGTTCATGTGCTTGAGCTTTACAACATTTTCTTTGTGTGTGTTCATCGTATCCCTCACAGTATCGACTTTAATTCTTTATAATTATTTTACTGTTACAAACATTGAACGACGACATTACCATATACTCGTATACCTAAAGATGAAAAATAAGAGAGAAAAGTAAAAGCTTCGTAAATGAAAATAAAAATTTTCATCCTTTTGCTTTTCAACGAAATGAAACTTTTTTTATAAACTTGGCATGGATTTAAGAGAAAATCGTTACTAAAGCCTAGGAATCTAGGTTGTATACAAAACATGACTTGCTATCTACCAAGAATAAAGTTACCTTAGATGATAAATGAGACATTCTTATATTATGTGAAGTGGTAGTATGCAGATGGTTGGTATTTTTTTTGATTAATCAATACATCGGAAAACTGCAACGATCCGCGCTACCCAACAGCACGAGTAACAAAAAAAAACATTCCCGTGACGTTTGTCCTAACTTTGTCCTAAAATTCCAAACACGAAATTTAGTACAAACTTCACGCGTGTGTCCACGAGCGGGACGTTTGTCCTAAAATTGTCCTGACTACCATCATGAGTATGGATTGGTTAATATCATTTCCAATTCAGCGACTTATTTATTGACCAAGCAGCAATATTGTAAATGATTTTAAAAATATGAACGGGTGTATATCTGGACTCTATAATGTAAAGGGCGTAAGTCTTATATTCCAAGTTTTCAATACAACGAAAATGAACTTTAAACTTTATTCGAAAATCACCAAATTTATAATTTGCAGGTCTATTATTTTTATTAATTCGGTAATGTAGTAATTTAGCTTTTGGTATATTCTGGATATTGAGGTGTCCTTTATTCGTCAGTTTTTGAGAATAACGGAGGAAAGCCATTTTTTGAAACACAACAAACAGAAATATTGGAAGATTTTTTTTGATCTCGCGAATTTTTCTACATATAACCAACTCAAAACAATCATTTCCGGCAAGTCATATTTGTAGGAGAATGGCCATTATAAATTTTAAGCCACTGTAACGTAATTTGAAAGGAGGTTTCAAATTCCGTTATCAGAATGAGTATGCAGAGGCCCCGACGCGGTGATAGGTAGCCGGCTAGACTCAGGGGTTGGCGTGGGGGTTCTCAGGGCTTACATAATCCTTGTATACACCGCAGAAAAATAATAAAAAAGTTATAATATGCAACGAATCATTTATATTAATAATCTACTCCACTGTCACCATCTACGCGTACCCAAACAATTTTAATTTGTCATATTATAAATAAATAAAGGTGACGGACGCAATATAAAAGCGAAGAAACCGAAAGAACCGATCAAATTAATACTCCAATACTCGAAGCTGCCGTAAAAACCGATAATGGAAAACTCCGAGCACTAGATAAAACAAATAACTAAATACTAAAGGTCTGAGTTATTTGAACCTCGAAAGGACCGATCCCGGCATGCGATTTACGCGTTCCGAAGCATTGCTCTGGGGAGAGTAAACCGGAGTTCGAATGTGTAAGATCTTGTACTTTCTGAGGAGGGCCTGAAACAAATTAGAAAGAAAATGTTTACCGTTGTCCGATGTGACAACTTCAGGAACCGAAAATAACAAAAAAAACCTCCTTCTCCAGAAAGCTACATAGTAACGAGGCAGAATTTTCCCGCAGCGGCTTTACCAACACAAATTTGGAGTAATGGTCAAGTACAATTACGATATAAGAGTTCCCTTGTTTCGAGCGAGGGTAGGGCCCTAAGAAGTCCACATAAATCTTTTGGAAAGGTCGTGAGGATTCTACTTGTACTCCCATCTTTGGTCTAGTAGAGAAATTCACCGGTTTGTTCATTTTGCATTTTGAGCATTTCGAAATAAACTGTTTAATCTGAAAAGACATTTTCGGCCAGTAAAACTGCCTTTGTAGGCGCTCAATAGTTTTACAAATTCCCATGTGGGCTGAGGTGGTGTTAACACAGATGGAACAGCTGATTCCAACCTCGACTAACGTGCCTTTCCTTACTTTGGATCAGCCTCACGTAAGATTATAAGAGTCCCGGAACTCCATTAAATTTCCGACACCACAGGCAAATGCCCCTCCAGTTATCGATAGGAATATTCAGTTACCCATATTTCCTTCCAATGGTAGTTCGTTGTACGACCCTAAACAGACCCGCGCGGATCACGCCGAGTCCCATCATAATAGCACTTTTCTGTCCAACCAGCTACCTGGTCAGAATCAGCGTTTTGAGGAGATACCAGGTTCTAGACCCCTTTCTAATCCTTACTATACCGCTAATAGAGGCGATCCTCGACCATTATCTCGCAGTGGCATATCCTATAGCGGTTGCCCAAAAGGGATCATGGTCGAGATGTTCTTTTTTCAATTAGAAACCGTGTGGTCTGCAAAGCAATTATCCCCTGAACATCTAATGTCCGAGGTTCATACGGTATTAAAGGACGTTGCATTGCAATGGTTTTGGACATATCGGAAATTGAATCCTAATACGTCTTGGTCCGAATTTAAACGCAACTTTATTGAACGATTTAAAGGTCGACGAAGCAATTACGAAATTAGGCGTAGTATAGAATCCCGGAAACAGAAAAATGATGAAAATTTTCTCGATTTTTATCAGACTGTCTGGAACCTTACTCCAATGTCACACTCCATATAAGGACGAGGAGTTAAATCCAAACATTGATATCGAATGCGATTCCAGCCCTCCAATATCACCTAACGGATCGAAGATTCGATACTATAAACGATCTAATCAGAAGTTGCGTAGCTTGGGAAGAGACGTTCAAACGCTTTCGAGTATCGCCTGCCAATCAGTTACCTTTTAAACGATCTATAAACGAACTGAATTATGAAATCCGCGATGAAGATCCAAGCCCTAGTCCTAATCAGGCTATAGAATCTGACCACTATATTTCAGCCCTCCGAAGGCAAATGGGCAACACTTCGAATGTAACGCCCCAGCTAAATAGTTCGTCTGGATCGGATAAACTAATTATCTGTTACAGGTGTTCGCGATGTGCGGGAAACGCTACGAGGGGCCTCTGGAAATCTGGGAGTCAGGAGCCTCCAAAAACGCTGCTACCCAGGTCTTCTTGAGAGAACCAAACAAGTCCATGAAGTCAAGAACCATTCAAGCCCACCAACCAACCATTTCTTCCTCTACATCTTTAATTAGTACTAAAAACAATCCTATCGAACGAATAATTATTAGTCCCAATGGTCCACCGATCGAGTCATACAATCCCCATCTAAAGCCATGTCGCGTTTACACGGAAATCCGCAAATTGAGATCGCGAAATTACTGGGAGAACCGGAAAGCGCGCCGGAGTAATATCGTTTCATCAGTCTTTAATTCTGAGATGGGTGATACTAGACCATACGCTAATGTCAAAATAAACAATATTCCCTATAATGGGCTCTTAGACAGCAGGGCGACCATTAGTGCAATATTGTATTAGTGTATTAGTGTATTATTGTAATTTAATAAAATGAAGTAAAATAATTTTTAATGTGGCAGGATTAAGATAATTTGGTTATAGGACGAAAAAACACATATCTCACATTTAGGAACAAAGCAAAAAAATCGAACCGTTGCAACTTAGCGAAATTAGGCTCCGACCAAAATATTTCCATGCAATACATTTTTGACCAAAATTTACATTTTAATTTGACATGTAAAAAGTTAGTAGTATAAGTATTAATTTCAGGTCTAATTTCAGGTCGGATCAGATCTACCGTTGTATTACATGAAAATATTTTGCTCTGATCTTAATTTCGCTAGATGGCAACGGTACGATTTTGTTCATATTTTGTGAAAAGTGAGGTATAGGTCTGGCCATCTCATAATTATATAGCATAGATCCGACAAATTAATACTTTTTTTCATATCAAATTAAAATGTTATTTTTGATCAAAAAGCGGTACGTTTAGGTCTATGTCCCCCTTTCTTTGGAGTGCAGTGATGAATGGATTGCTGTTGGAACTGGAGAGGGAGGGCACAGGAGTTGTAGCGTATGCAGATGATTTAGCGATAGTTATCTCAGGCAAACATGTGGATACGATTAGGGATGTTATGCCAAATGCACTCCTGATCGTTACTAGATGGGCCAGCAAATGTGGATTAGGGATCAACCCTTCCAAGACAGAGCTAGTACTATTTACTAGGAAATATAAAATTCCGGTAGTTAGCCCTCCTACCGTGAACGGCATTAGACTGGCTTTTGCTGATAGAGCGAGATTTTTGGGCATAATCTTGGACAGTAAGCTCAGCTGGAAGCCCAACATTATAGAAAGGGTGAAGAAGGCTAATGTAGCCATTTACTCGTGTAGGAACGCCATAGGTAAGAGTTGGGGTTTGAAACCAGCGCTGGTGCACTGGATCTATACCGCAGTGGTAAGACCTGTGCTGATGTATGGGGTGGGCGTGTGGTGGCCAGCTCTGAATAAGGTAACATATGTAAGGATGATGGAAAAGGTACAAAGAACGGCCTGTATGCTTATAAGTGGGGCGCTTAGGTCAACTCCTACATGCGCTTTAGAGGTTATGTTCCATCTTATTCCAATCGAAATTTTTGGTAAACAAATTGCAGCCAATGTGGCCACGAGACTCTCGGCGGTCTCGCAGTGGAAGTGTCTTCAGACGGGACACTCGACGATAGTTAGATCGCAAAGGGAAGAACTGGCGAATCTAGATTATAGTAAACCAACGTTGTGCTTCAATAAAGGTTTCGGGACCATCTGTTCCTCGAGAGAATACTGGAGGAACGGATCAATACTGGAAAATGAGGCACTGCAATTTTTAACTGACTGCTCTAAGCTAGACGGTAAGGTAGGAGCTGGAGTCTTCTGTGAGAAGCTAAACGTTAATATTTCTGTTCGTCTCCCTGACTACTGCAGCGTGTACCAGGCTGAAGTGGTGGCGATCGGGGAAGTCATGACATGGTTGAAGCATAATGTGGTATCCGGGAGGGATATTGCAATCTATGTGGACAATCAGGCGGCGATCAAGTCACTAGAGGCGGTTTGTCTGAAGTCACGGGTTGCGCTGGATTGCCGATCATCTCTTAATGAGATGAGCGAGTATTTCAGCATCCAGATAATCTGGGTCCCTGGTCACTCGGACGTCACGGGAAACTGCAGGGCAGACGAACTAGCTAGGTACGGTACGACTCTCCAGATGCAGCCGGAAAAGGCAGTTCTGGGAAGACCTATAGCAGCGCTCAAATTGGCGCTCGGGAGAAAGGCAATCGCCTTGACAAATGAGAGGTGGACCAACACTCTCACGTGCAGGGTAGCAAAGCAGGTTTGGCCAAAACTGGACTTGAAGCGCTCCAAGGCACTCACATCCCTGGGGAAACGGGGCTTAAGTTTGGTCGTAGGGATACATGCGAGAAGGCTGGGTCTACAGACGAATGACTTTTGTAGAAGTTGTATGGACGAAGAGGAGGAAGAGTCTTTAGATCACTTCCTATGCTCGTGTCCAGCTCTATCATACAGAAGGCATAAATACTTAGGTGTGTACGGGATGAACAGCCTTTCGGAACTCGCGAACTGTGGAGTGCGAGATATTTTACGCTACATAAGAAGCTCTGGATGGTGTTAACGGGGGTAAAGGAAAATAGGATCCTGTGGTATCACAATGGGCCGCTATTGGCCTAAGTGTGCGGAAGCAGCCACTCTAACCTAACCTAACCTAACCTACGTTTAGGACTGGCCATCTCATAACCATATAGCATAGATCCGACAAATTAATACTTTTTACATGTCAAATTAAAATGTCAATTTTGGTCAAAAATGTTTTACATGGAAATATTTTGGTCGAAGCCTAATTTCGCTAAGTTGCAACGGTTCGATTTTTTTGCTTTTTTCCTAAATGTGAGATATGTGTTTTTTCGTCCTATAACCAAATTATCTTAATCCTGCCACATTAAAAATTATTTTACTTCATTTTATTAAATTATTACATTTATTTTGTGTGATTTGCAAATTAAAATAATTTTAATATACTTTTGATTTTTCATATAATAAAATTCGGGGCTAACTTCACATATGAAGTGTATTTGGAATAAAATATAATATAAAACGGGGCGGAGATAACTTCACACAACAGTTAGAGGGATATAATTATGTTAGTGTTGCCTGATAAATTTTTTTTAAATTTCGGGGATAAAATCCGGGGATAACTTCACATACGTGTTATCAGCCGTTGCAGAGACACGTTATTTAAGGTGCCACCTCGTTCTCTGGAAATATGTTGAAAGCAACTAGTTATGCGGCTTACGATGCGGCGGTCTGCAACAATCCAGTATACTGGCACGAATATAAAATAACGCGATGTTGATTTCTTCGCGTAAAGAAGTTGAGTTTTGATTAAAAGCACTAATTGTTATACATCCAATAATAGCATTTTGAGTTTAGTTTAAACTAATGTTTTGACGCAGCGATTCGTTGTTTTTAGAGGAATTGAACAAATTTACATTTCAATATATGTAAGCACTTAATGGATTTGGTTGATGAACATTTTCGATAAATTAATTGACGAATCTGGCTTCTACAATTGAAAATTTTACAAAAAGTTGGTTTATACCCAACTAATCATTCAGGTGCTAGTCAATTTTAATTAATTTATATAATGAATTTCGATACAAGGTGTGAAGACGCCACAGTTTGTTATACTGAAATCTGTGGCGAAGGCTTCGACAAGCAAGATTTTTTGGTGTTTTTTGGAGTAATTGATCGCATACGAACGTGTAAATTGTTTGATAATGACAGCAATTCATACGTGAAGTTGGATCATCGTTCGTGGAATTTATACTTAGGGGATATAGAAGTAGCCTAACGCAATTCCACCCATGATGAGTCAACTCTATACATACACAATATATAAATTGCTGTGCCAAACTAATTGATTAGTAGATAACCAAGCCGAAATTGAGCACTGATCGAACCGAACGCAAGCCATGCATCTAAAACTGCGAAATACACATACAAATACTTAGTAAGCGAAATTGGCTCCCAAGTTCCGAAAAGTGCATTTTCGCAACTGTATTTTTGATTTAATAGTTTATGATCCGTTCACATGTTTAATTCTGTTGGGGCAGAATCGTGAAATTCGGGGTTCGAAGGTCATGTGTCGCACAACAAACGGCTCACAAACTTTCTAATCAAAATTGTGATGGTTGGTAACACTTGGTGGTGTACACCTTGCACTCGAATTGTATTCGATCCTTGTCTTTATAGTGGCCTATTTGTACTGTATGATGATACACAGCTTTAAATTTATATTCAATTGAATTTCTTCTTGAAACGGCACAGAACATTATTTCTAATATTCGTCAAAATAATATGCCAGTTACTGTTTTGGATAGCGATCTAACAAGGAGTTTGCATGCAAAATAAATCACTAAGTATTAAAACCGATTAACTATCAATCAATATAAAAGCCTGCTTTTGAAAGATTTAATACGTTTATTCATTCCAATACAACGAGCATTGGTTTTCCTATTTATCACACACAAAGCTTTTAATACCTAAGCAAACTTTTCCTAACGAACTTTTGCAACAGTACGAACAGTATTTTACAATCAATCTTAATACTTCATTGTATGATATCAACATGAATATTTAGTTTTCCTCTATAGTTTTATCGTCAACTAGATTTCATTGTTTGCCATGGGTATATACAGTAAATAAAGAAACATAATAAGCAATTGGTAACGAATGGAAATGGTGATGACCTCGAAATGGAAAATCGATATGGTACACTGTATTCAAAGTTAATTAAAATTGGGATTCAAAAGAGACAAAAAAAACGCCGCCAGATAATTGAAAACATACAAAAGAATTCCGATCTATATATTATTATTCTTTGGTAGCTAATAATTGTCTTTGTTCCTTTTCCAATTTCGAAAACGTGAGCTTAATGCAATATTCGAATTTTGATCGAATCGTGAAGCATTTTATTTGGCAACAAGGCCGATACAAATTATTTTTGGATTTGTAATTTTACGAATTCTCGTGAATTCTGTCCTAAATTGTCCTAAAAAAAATAATAAGATTTTTTTTGGATAAATTTCACCGTTCCGCCCAAAACAGATAAATGCTTAAACCACAGATTTAATCGTTTTTACGTACTAATGTAAGATCGAACTAGCCACAAATACTCCGATACTCTGGGAAATAAATAGAAAACGGCCACAATATTAAATTTTTGATGGAAAATTATGTTCAAAAATAATTAATACAAGATCAATTAAGACAAATTTTTTGTTCTTACGGTCATAAAAATTTGACTTGGAGTACTAAAATTTAAACTAAAAATTTTCTCCATTTTTCCGTGAAATTCTTATAAATCAGCATGCTAAGAGACGTATTATATCTGACGTGCTACGAGGTCTAATTTCATAAAAAACGACGATTACTTTGGTCGAATTTTGGGCTTAGGTTGTTTATACGACATCCAAATTTGCATTGACCAGCTTTAAATCATAAACACGGTTTTGCTAAATTTCCCGGAAAAATACTATAATCCGCGTCTTGGTGTTTATATAGAGATACTTCTAGGTCCTATATAATAGAAAATTCGTTTATTTTGGCAAAATTGGAAATTCAGTGTGTAGAGGACAGCCAAATTTGTTTTTATCTTCCATAAATCACGTGTACGGTTTTCCTAAATTTCCCGGGAAAATACTAAAATCCGCGTCTTGGTGTTTATATAGAGATACTTCTAGGTCCTTTATAATAGAAAATTCGTTTATTTTGGCAAAATTGGAAATTCAGTGTGTACAGCCAAATTTGTTTTGATCTTCTATAAATCACGTGTACGGTTTTCCTAAATTTCCCGGGAAAATACTATAATCCTCGTCTTGGTGTTTATATAGAGATACTTCTAGGTCCTATATAATAGAAAATTCGTTTATTTTGGCAAAATTGGAAATTCAGTGTGTAGAGGACAGCCAAATTTGTTTTTATCTTCTATAAATCACGTGTACGGTTTTCCTAAATTTCCCGGGAAACTACTATAATCCGCGTCTTGGCGTTTATATAGAGATACTTCTAGGTCCTATATAATAGAAAATTCGTTTATTTTGGCAAAATTGGAAATTCAGTGTGTAGAGGACAGCCAAATTTGTTTTGATCTTCTATAAATCACGTGTACGGATTTCCTAAATTTCCCGGGAAAATACTATAATCCGCGACTTGGAGTTTTTATAGAGATACTTCTAGGTCCTTTATAATAGAAAATTCGTTTATTTTGGCAAAATTTGGAATTCAGTGTGTTTAGGACTGCCAAATTTGTCTTGATCTTCCATAAATCACGTGTACGGTTCTCCTAAATTTCCCGGGAAACTACTATAATCCGCGTCTTGACGTTTATATAGAGATACTTCTAGGTCCTTTATAATAGAAAATTCGTTTATTTTGGCAAAATTGGGAATTCAGTGTGTTTAGGACAGCCAAATTTGTTTTGATCTTCTATAAATCACGTGTACGGTTTTCCTAAATTTCCCGGAAAAATACTATAATCCGCGTCTTGACGTTTATATAGAGATACTTCTAGGTCCTTTATAATAGAAAATTCGTTTATTTTGGCAAAATTGTTAATTCAGATTGCTTAGGACAGCCAAATTTGTTTTGATCTTCTATAAATCACGTGTACGGTTTTCCTAAATTTCCCGGGAAAATACTATAATCCGCGTCTTGATGTTTATATAGAGATACTTCTAGGTCCTTTATAATAGAAAATTCGTTTATTTTGGCAAAACTGGGAATTCAGTGTGTTTAGGACAGCCAAATCTGTTTTGATCTTCTATAAATCACGTGTACGGTTTTCCTAAATTTCCCGGGAAAATACTATAATCCGCGTCTTGACGTTTATATAGAGATACTTCTAGGTCCTTTATAATAGAAAATTCGTTTATTTTGGCAAAACTGGGAATTCAGATTGCTTAGGACAGCCAAATTTGTTTTGATCTTCTATAAATCACTTGTACGGTTTTCCTAAATTTCCCGGGAAAATACTATAATCCGCGTCTTGACGTTTATATAGAGATACTTCTAGGTCCTTTATAATAGAAAATTCGTTTATTTTGGCAAAATTGGGAATTCAGTGTGTTTAGGACAGCCAAATTTGTTTTGATCTTCTTTAAATCACGTGTACGGTTTTCCTAAATTTCCCGGAAACATACTATAATCAGCGTCTTGTTGTTTATATAGAGATACTTCTAGGTCCTATATAATAGAAAATTCGTTTATTTTGGCAAAATTTGGAATTCAGTGTGTTTAGGACTGCCAAATTTGTCTTGATCTTCCATAAATCACGTGTACGGATTTCCTAAATTTCCCGGGAAAATACTATAATCCGCGTCTTGGCGTTTATATAGAGATACTTCTAGGTCCTATATAATAGAAAAATTCGTCTATTTTGTCAAAATTGGGAATTCAGATTGCTTAGGACAGCCAAATTTGTTTTGATCTTCTATAAATCACGTGTACGGTTTTCCTAAATTTCCCGGGAAAATACTATAATCCGCGTCTTGGCGTTAATATAGAGATACTTCTAGGTCCTATATAATAGAAAATTCGTTTATTTTGGCAAAATTGGAAATTCAGTGTGTAGAGGACAGCCAAATTTGTATTGATCTTCGATAAAATGTTGCAATATAGGATCCGCGAAATGACGCCATGCTTACTCACGTACAGTAGTCGGTCAAAACAAAGCTGCTACGAGTCACGGCGACAACACGTCTTAGACCGAATTTGAGAATTTATTCACCCACCTCGTTCTCAATCATAAACGCTGACCCACGGAATCTATTCACCATATGACGGAGAACTTAACTGGATATGTTGAAACGCTGCTCAATTCTGTGAGCATCACAAGTCGATTCAACACCAATAGCCATCTTTGAAGGTCAAAACCATACCTTCACCTCAAATCAAATCAGCCGGATGATTGCATATGATCCTTGATACTACGACTGTCACCGTTCGCAGTCTAAAAGTTTTAGGGGTATCGGTCACCACATGAGTTACAATGGTAATCAACATCATCGCAAACGAATTGGATTCAGAAACCCGGGCGCATATCCGTCATACTGATACCGACCAAAATCTGACCGATTTCCTAAACACCAGATGGCAATCATTGGAAACGATATCCATGCCTAAAACACAATTGAATTCTTTACAGTCGCACAAAGAGGTTCTGTCGTTTGCTCCTTGCAAACCTGTTACAAAATAAACTCGCTCACTGGTCGTTGTTCTAGTGCAATCAATTCAAACATCTAACACTCGAAGATTAATCAAATTTCGGCTGAGAAACGAGCTTTTGCTTAAACTGCATGCGGAAAGGCCACATCAGATCAAATTTCAAATCCAGTTTGTGCCGGCTTTACAACAAAACGCACGACACGCTATAACACAACTTGCATTTTATTATCGAATCAGCATCCATCGAATCGTCATAAATTCGCATTGCCATTCACGGTTGTACTGCTCGCAATATAAATCGCCATCGTATCGTACTCAAACCAAAACTTCGTCATTCGGGCTCTGTCGGATTCGGGATTTCAGGTTAGCATCTAGTAGTAGTAGTTAGCATATCGTAGAGTACAACAAATCGCATCAAATTAGCGAGAAGACCAGTCGCAGTCACGACCAGTCTGATCTGTATGAAGAGGCATGCTGCCATCCCAACCAATTGACATATACCAATATGTTATGATATTTTACTCGGAGCCATCGTCATTTTAATGCTAGGATGGTATAGCATCAGCGGCGTAAACGGTTCACCATTGGCACAAAATACTGCGGCAAGGTGGAGCGCAGGACAACCAATCAGCCGTTTAGATTAACCGCAACTATCGAGGATGATGACACCATCAACGATGTTCGTATATCTGCCATTCAATGGCTGGGTACAATAAGTTGATGCAAGCTTATCTGGAATCGGATTACACATGGAAGAAGTGTCACATGATCACAACAACTCAAACTGCGTGTGTTGCAATTCAAACTGCGCGTGTTATTCAACGCATCGCACACAACGTCAACCAGGATATCACTTCACCAGAAGCTTCGCAATGGTCCCAACCTCCAACATAACGTCTTCGAAATATACCAACCCGTTTTCACGTACATCAATTTGTTTTCGTTTCCGACATGCTTAGGGTGAATCAGTGCGAGATTATTCGGTTAGCATGCAACGAACGGGAAAAATACACGATATGATGACCGACTCAGTCAACACCGTGGGTTTAATCGAGGTCTAGAGGCAAATGTTGGAACTACTCAGATGTGGTGGCTTCGAACAGGGCCCATTCAATGAATGTTCATGCACCAACCAAATGAACAATACTGTCGCAGACATCAAATATATTCAATCCGCTCGGCTGGGTATCTTCCACCAGAATTTCCAACGAAAATCATAGTGCTAGAATTTTGGGGACATGGCATATCGTGGGATGAAACCCAATCGCTCAAATATGGCTCACTTATCGAGATAGTTTGAACCATTTGGAGACTCTGGGAGTTGATCGCTGAATAAATCATTCAACAATTTGCAGTCGTTTTCAGATTGACAGGTTCAGCTACACCTCTGAGAGGGCATACGAAGCGGTATGTTGTATGCGTACCGTTAGCAGTTATAGCCTGCCACGTCTGCAGCCTTCTACCAGCGTACTTCTTGCCGGGTCTACTTTAGTCTGAGTTGTAATATATAAAAGAAATCGAATCTTTGAAAGAAAAATATTTGATACATTCAATCACGGAAAATCGATAAGTGATAAAGGATTCTATCCCGACCTATATCAAATAATTAAAAGAGCTGTAATGATTAAATTTGATGACGTTGATTTTAAATTCCATTAATAATTTGCGAGTGTCTATCAATCAAAATAATTTTTTATTGATTTTGTTTTCTTAAAATGTCATCAATTTCTGTTACCGCTGTTCCAACTAATTTCCGATAAAAAATAAAGTTACACAAGACCGTAAAACGAAACAATACCAAACCCCGAACAATTTATCACCCACACCGTAAACCATCACCAGCTGGGAATTATTGTTTTCTTTTAGTGTATTTTTGTTGCTGTTACAACCCACCCCATTTAAAAAACATCTTTGATCGCTTTTCCGACTTAATTATCTACCAGTTTTTTCAAATTAACTTTTTGCTTTTCACACCCGCCCCGTGTTTTTCCATTCTATCAATCAATTACATATTTTACACTGTTCATTTACTGCACTGTTTAATGAAACAATGGTAAATTTATCTTAGAGACACAGAGTTGTCTGCGTGTATAATAAAAAAAAACATAAGAAAATATTTTACCACCCCCTCCGATACACCAGAACTTTGCTTAACCGTCGACTTCATTATTTTTAATTCGTCGCGTTAATGTTTGCCTTATTTTCTGATAAATTTTTCTCACATCAATAAAAATTTTCCCGAGAATCGCGAGAAATTTTTCGAATAAAATAAAAACACGAGAATGAATTTTCATTGCTTTCCATTTCCCAATTTATATAGCAAAAATCATTTTATGCGAAAAACAATCAAAACAATGAGGAGCGAGGAAAGAAATCCTTGAAATGAAAATTTAATGAGATAAAATGTAACAATAAAAAAGAAACTGTTGATGAATATAGAAAAATTTATAAGAAAATGATTGTTTCGCAAATGGGAGGGGGGCTGATGGTTGGTATACAAAACGATTAAATTATATTTCGGAACAATTTATATTATATCTTTTGGTATTTAGGACATTTTTATGAGATGTTGACAATTCGATACGACAGCACGTCAAGGTTAAAGTGTATGCTTTTGCAGGCAGCTAGTGAGATCAGGCAATTGGTTTTAACGCTCCTGCAAGTCAACCTAAGTGACTTCCAAACAATACGAAATCAATTGATTACATTGCGAGAGATAGCATGGCATTTTAACACGTTGGCTGTGTTGGTTTACAAAAATTATGGCAAGGAGAAACGAGCGATTTATCATTGTGTGTCGGTACAATTCGTGGGAACGACCCACATCTGATGAGAGAAGTCTCAAAGTCGGGCATTAGAATAGGCATAAATTACCTGTCGCATTTATTTCGTTGCATCTGGTGTTTGAGTTGAAATAATCGTATAATTTGACATTCATTGCGCAGGTAAAAGTAAAATGTATGAAAAATAAGACAGTTAAGTTTTTATATCCTTCATATGGTAAATCCCGATAGGGATTCCATTTTCATGATGAAGGCTTTTCAAAATTTCGGTGCGAGTTTTGCAGAGAATTTTTGTGGGGCATTACTCTGGCAAAAGTTTCGCACAAAATCTTGTTATCCGCAGCGGTAAATATACGATTTCGATGTCTTGCGAACCAGTGTTATTCTGTCTTGGTTGTTTAGCTGAGAGTCATTGTCCTCTAAACTATTTAACTCGCGGAGTAAGCTATAGTACGAGCCGTGTGATACATATTGCTGTACGAATACTAAAAAGTAAGGCGATCGTTCCGATCGTATGTATGACTGTTCCAGCCAAACATAAGCAAAGCAACGAAACCAATTCAACGAAGCTATAAATATACTTCCCGTTCTCTTGCTTGGTAACATATAACAAAAATGAACAAACAACAACATTTTGCATACTACTACTAATAAACCTCAATACCCATCTGTACCTCCAATCAAACCAAAATTCAATTACCAAAATATACCTCAACGGTACCCTATCAACCCTATAAACCAAGGCAACATGAAACCAATGTTACCAATAACACCTAAACCTTCCCATACCAATGGATACGACATCCCACACAAATAAATACCAACAACCAACATATGGGCAAGTGACACGCAGAAATAATGTAAATATTTCAAACCGCTGGACCTCCCAGATGGCAAGCCAGGGAAATACATAACACTGAGGTAAATGAAGATGAAAAAGACGAGATTCAAGAACAATACACAAACTACGAAACTTATCCAGAACTAGTTAACGAACAAAATAATATCGTTGAAATTGAAGTAGAACAGGATTTTTGTCAAGTACCATACCTTCAATGCCGGATACTTAGGGTTGAATAATTTTGGCCCTGATCTAAAAGGTATGCATTTACCTTTTATCACGATGACAATAAATCTTCTTTTAGAGGAACCACTTCAAGACAGAAAGTATAGATGAACAAATCAGGACCCAACATCTCAACTACGAGGAAGAAAAAGCTATTAAAAAATTATGCCGATCACATGAGCAGATATTTCAGAAGGAAGATCAAGGTCTCTCTTTCACAAATAAAATTAAACATAACATCGAATTATCCAATAACAAACCAACGTTTACCAAAACTGATCGCTACCCTTTCATTCATAAAAAAGAAGTAGAAGATCAATTATCTAAAATGCTCATTCAAGGAATAATAAACAAATCTTATTCACCTTGGAGCAGCCCAGTTTGGATAGTACCTTAAAAGGCAGATGCTTCAGGGAAAGTAAAGTGGAAGATGGTCATAGATTATCGTAAACTCAGGATTTCACCAAATTGAAGTGAATCTCAAAGACCAAGAGAAAACAGCATTTTCAGTTGAATTCGGTCATTATAAATTTATACGAATGCCTTTTGGTCTTAAAAACGCTCCTAGTACCTTTGAACGGGGTCATGGACAACATATTACATGGATGACATAATAATATGTTCTACAAGTCTACAGGAACATATTGAAATCCTTGGTAAAATTTTCAAAAAACTAGAAAACGCTAATCTAAAAGTTCAGCTAGATAAATCAGAATTTTTACATAGGGAAGTAGCCTTTTTAGAAAATATAGTAATACCTGAAGGGGTTACACCTAATCCCGATAAAATCAAGGCAATAACTAAATGTTCATTACCTCAAACCGAAAAACAAATCAAAAGTGTTTTAGGATTAGTGGGTTATTCCAGAAAATGTATACCAAAATTTGCAACACTAACAAAGCCTATTTAACTAAATTCCTGAGAAAAGGAGAAAAAATTGATACACAAAACCAGAAATACAGAGATAGCTTTGAAAAAGCAAAACAAATTTTAACACAAGAACCAATACTATAATACCCAGATTTCACCCAAGAATTAACATTAACCACAGATGCAAGTAACTACGCAATAGGCGCAGTTCCGTCACAAGGACCCAAAAAAAAAGACTTACCAGTTTGCTATGCAAGTCGGACTTTATCACAAACGGAGCAAAACTGTTCTACAATAGAAAAAGTGCTCCTAACCATCGTTTGGGCAACCAAATACTTTAGACCATATCTTTTCGGTAACCAAACTTCAAATTAATAAGATGGAGATTAAAATTAGAGGAATTTGATTACAAAATTCAATACAAAAAAGGAATTTTGAATGTCAATGCGTCCTATCAAGAATTGAAAACAATCATTCTTCAATATCCAAATCTTGGTATAGTTGCATCGCGCATTGTTACGTAGTAGCACAAAACATCTAAGATGAATTAAAACGACAAACAGATAGTAGTTTCCGGATTTGGATTGTGGAAAAGGGCCCATAAAATCGATATAGAGACGTTGAATGTTTCTTTGTACCTCAGTGTAATTACCCATTGATGGTCGAATAAGAGCTTTGCTTGCTTTGGTGGTTTTGCATATATCGCAATTTGTTGTACATTTATGCAAGTCATACGCCATTTTAGCCCAATGATAAAGTCGTCGCAGAACCTCCAAAGTGTTTTCGAACTCCTAAATGAGCAGCGTTCGGTGGTGAATGAGCTTTTTCTAATAAGATAGGAATAAGTGAATTAGGAACAAATATCTTCCATAACGGAAAATCATTTGTCAAGTCAGACACAGGCTTAGGGCAGATAAATATCTTACCATTACAAACTTGTAGATTGGATTTGATATGCGATTTAGACTGGATTCGGTTAATTTGCACAGATAATCAGAATTTAAGAAATAACTGGAATAAGGATCAAGCGGTAAGGAAAAATCAGCATTCCATTCATTAAGTGGAAATGCCTCGGCCTGACTTTGCTTTTCAGGTAATAAATCGAAAAATTGAATCCCTAGAGTTTAAGGCTCCACCGAGCGAAACGCCCAGAAAGCTCTCTCTGTCCCGAGCTCGATGATGCTGTAGTTACGCTGTGTTGCAGTAAGTTTTTGAGAAATAAACGCAACAAGGCGCTCCTCGCCGCGGGATAACCTTTGAAAGAATGGCTGTCTCCAATCAGGATTGCATGAGACTATGGCGCGGAAGAAAGGGATATCTTCAACTTCTCAAAAGATTTCAGAGCCATAGCGTTCCACTCAAACTTGCGACTTTTCTACAGTTCATTAGTTAGTGTTAGTGTGTTCCGTTAGGAGTTATTTACTCTTGTCCACATTTATTGTCAGATCAGCTTTCTTTAATAATCCCGCAACTCTACTCAAAATTTCCAATGACTCAGCGGCTATCAGGATGTCATCGAGGTATACGAAGACTTGTGTGTGCAATTCGTGTGGTATTACACGATGCATAACCCTGCACATAGTCTGCGGCGCATTGCAGGGCCCGAAAGGAATGACGATACTGGTACAGCAAGGCGGTCTTCTCCCTTGACCCCTCATCTAACGGAATCCACCAAAAGACATTTTTCAAGTCAAGCCTCGAAATGAACCGTGTCTTGTTAAGACGCCATAGCAAACAATCAATGAGAGGTAAAGGGTAAGCATCCTTCACCGTCACCGAGTTTAATTTCCTTGCGTCAAGACACAATCGGACCCTGCCATCCGCCTTGCAGACTATGGCAATCGGTGAACTCTATGAGCTGGTATTATCCTCTATGACGACACCTAACGAGATCATCTGATCGAGTTCTTTACACATCTCAGCTTCCACAGCTGAAGACACAGCATAGTATCGTTGCTTAATGGGTTTGGCATCGCCAACGTCGATTACGCGTTTAACTAAATGCGTTCGACTCAGACCAAGCAAAGCGGAAGCAAAAGGAAACTGTAGCTTAACTATATTCAACTGTGTATTCTGAGACAGAGTTAATTAGCGATGTTGTGGATCGTAACCATAAGTTGTCGTTTCTGCTACAATACGTGAAGAGGAGCAAATTTTTGGAGTGGAAGGGAAATCGGAAAGAGCATACCAGATATTATCTTCAAATTGAACAACTGCCAAAAGGCGATTCCCAGGTATAATTCCTTATGCAAATTAGGAGCTAAATGCAGTGTAAGAAAGTTGGTTTGACTGGCAACCGTCACTGTTAGTATCCGTTTGCGGTCTTGATAATTGCAGGGAGATGACGAAAATTAGCTGTAGGGTCTTTTAGTATTTCTTTACATTTTTTACCAAGAATTGAACCATTGGCATCGCTACCCAAAAGACCGCGCATTTTGTTACCCAGCAATTCAATTTTGGCGTATGGTCGTCCGTCTATAACCTCTGCTATTAATGATTCAGTAATGTGGGATCGAAATGATTTCCTAAGTCGAAAATATTTCAGAGATCGAGACATGCGTGTATGGTGTAATTTGGGATATTTCGCTTTACTTCGCGAAAATTTTGCCATTTAGGAGTGTAATTGCCATTTAGGAGTGTTTCACAATTGAACGATACCCGCCGCTTCTGGTTTGCTTGGTTTATGATGTGTTACAAATATAGTACAATGCGGGCAATGAGTTTTGATAACTCCTGGTGTTCCATAGCCGAAACAAAATGTGTGTAGAGCACGGTGTCTGCAATTTTTGAACAAATGTCACGTTTGTTGACAATTCCAGCACAGTTTGATTAAGCTTGATTGTAATGATCTCGAGGAAGGTTCAATCTTCTTATTACGTGTATCCTGATTGGGCACTAGGCACTATACCATGAACTATTGGCTGGAAAGAATTGTTTAGGGCATTTAAATTAGGCATATAAAATGTTTGATTAGGATCACTGTATACAGCCTTATAAGGCATGTTATTTTGATAAACAAATATTTTGGTAATGGCGGATGAATTATATTAGGATTTAATTTGGCCTTGTAGTACGATGAATTTCTCCAAAAATCTACTGGACTCGAAACTGGATATTCTAAACCAGATGTAACTTGCTTGAGATTCGCAACGTTAAATTCTGTGTAATTGCTAATCGATCCTGTAAATCGGGGCGCATATTTTGCGTAAGAATAAAAATTAGATCTGAGTCGGGAATCGGTTTCTCAATTTGCAACGACAACGAAAAAACGGCATGATAGAAACCTGTAAATTTTTCGTTCGGACGTTGTTTCTTTGATTCGAAGTCTCGCCGAATTTCGGCCGAAGTCAGTCGGTTTTTCTTACTGCGAAACGTTTTATGAATTCTTTTTTTTGGTAAAGACCAATTCACACATCCGTGACGTTGCACGAAGTCCCAATACCAATCGGCTGCTGTGGCTTTTAAGAAGTAGCTCATGTGGTTGGGAGGCTGGTCTAGGAAAACACCATTGATTGCAGCTTGATGTTCGATCATACGAATGAACTTTTCTGCTGAGGTTCCTTGCAGTGTACCTTCAAATGGAATAATCCATTTGGTAGGATTTCGTTGCAGGGGATAACACTGCGGAGGATGATATGCCTGATGATGGTTAGCACCAAAGTTATTGGTAGGGTAAACAGTTGATCGTGCTACACGTGGATTGAGTTGTGTTCGAGGTTAGTAGAATATTGGTGTTTGATTCTTTAATATATTTGAAATAGGAATAAATTCCTGTGGTATTTTAGATTTGGTTGGAATTGATTGAGAGGGCATCATATTGGTTATAGGTAGTCGATTTTTCAAATTTGAAGTTAAAGTGGAGCTAGTTTTCGGATTTACTGTATTTTGGTGCACCAATTTCATCTGATTAGTTACTACGGTGCGTTCAATGTGTGACCCCTTGTCCAATTTTGGAGACTCTTCATCCGAATTTTTGAATTTTTCGAAAAATATGGATTCTAAAGTTTCAAAAACTTCCAATACTGTTGCCAATAAAATTTAGAATCTTTTTTGACATAATCGTTTTTCCCATTATAATGTTATTATTTTCAATATAATTGCAAACATCGAAAAATGTTTCTGTTAATCCGTCTGAGAGAGGTCACAAACGTTTGCGAGGCTAGGTAGAGTCGGTGGGTGGAGTTCTTATCACTTATTGCAGTAACCTTAATATTCTGCCGCGTTACTTATACTGCTGATACTGTACAAGAAAGTTTATATGGAACGAGATGAATCAGAAAATCAGGGATTTAACAGGGGTCATTCATAATCCATTAAATTTATTTATCAGATTGAGGAATGGATCAAGAAAGTTATAAGTAACTAATTATACAAAAACAATTACTAAAACAACTAAAAATAAATTAAAGAAAAGTGAAGTAAGTACAGTCATTTTACTAGCGTGGTGAAGGCCGTTGTAGACCGCATGCTCGCCACTCCTTTCGTATAGGCAATACCGTGCACAAATTTAAGGTATGCCTTCCTGAATAACGAGTCAGCGATAACTATCTAATGAAGTCTACTCAGACATGTTAATATCCGACCAAATTACACCAAACTATAACATAAGTACATTATTACACCACACGAAAGAAAGCGTATATATTATTTATGATATGACAGGAGCAATAAAATACGAAAAATCGGTATGAGGGCCTCATCACAACCTCCTGAAACTTATTGCTCGTAAAGGCTAGAACCAGATCTATTCGAAAATCGAAGGGAGACCGATGACCAACACCGAAAATCTCATCTTCCACTAAATATTATGGTTGTTCGTAAAGCGATCGGTATGAGGGTCCCATCACAACTTCCTAAAACTTATTACTCGTAAAGGCTAGAATCAGATCTGTTCGAAAATCGTAGTGAGACCGATGACCAACACCGAAAATTTCATCTACCGCTAAATATTATGGTTGAGGGCCTCATCGCAACCTCTTGAAACTTCTGACTCATAAAGGCTAGAACCAAATATGTTCGAAAATCTTAGTGGGACCAACGACCAACACCGAAAATCTCAACTTCCACTAAATATTATGGTAGTTCTTAAAACAACTGAATATAGGCCATTCTCGGTATGAGGGCCCCATCACAACCTCCTGAAACTTCTTACTCATAAAGGCCATAATCAGATCTGTCCGAAAATCTTAGTGGGACCGGTGACCAACACCGAAAATTTCATCTACCACTAAATATTATGGTTGTTCGTAATGCGGCTGATTGTAGGCCATTCTCGGTATGAGGGTCCCACCACCACCTCCTGAAACTTATTACTCGCAAAGGCAAGAATTAGATCTGTTCGAAAATCGTAGTGAGACCGATGACCAACACCGAATATCTCATCTTCCACTAAATATTATGGTTGTTCGTAAAGCGGCTGAATATCGGCCATTCTCTGAATGAAGGCCCTATCACAACCCCTTGAAACTTATTACTCGAAAAGGGTAGAACCGGATCGGTCCGAAAATCTCAGTGAGACCGATGACCAACACCGAAAATCTCATCTTCCACTAAATATTATGGTTGTTCGTAAAGTGCCTGAACATAGACCATTCTCGGTATGAGGGCCCCATCACAACCTCCTGGAAATTATTATTCGTAAAGACTAGAACCAGATCGGTTCGAAAATCTTAGTGGGACCGGTGACCAACACCGAAAATTTCATCTACCACTAAATAACGGGTGATTTTTTAAGAGCTTGAGAACTTTTTTTTAAAAAAAAACGCATAAAATTTGCAAAATCTTATCGGTTCTTTATTTGAAACGTTAGATTGGTCCATGACATTTACTTTTTGAAGATAATTTCATTTAAATGTTGACCGCGGCTGCGTCTTAGGTGGTCCATTCGGAAAGTCCAATTTTGGGCAACTTTTTCGAGCATTTCGGCCGGAATAGCCCGAATTTCTTCGGAAATGTTGTCTTCCAAAACTGGAATAGTTGCTGGCTTATTTCTGTAGACTTTAGACTTGACGTAGCCCCACAAAAAATAGTCTAAAGGCGTCAAATCGCATGATCTTGGTGCCCAACTTACCGGGCCATTTCTTGAGATGAATTGTTCTCCGAAGTTTTCCCTCAAAATGGCCATAGAATCGCGAGCTGTGTGGCATGTAGCGCCATCTTGTTGAAACCACATGTCAACTAAGTTCAGTTCTTCCATTTTTGGCAACAAAAAGTTTGTTAGCATCGAACGATAGCGATCGCCATTCACCGTAACGTTGCGTCCAACAGCATCTTTGAAAAAATACGGTCCAATGATTCCACCAGCGTACAAACCACACCAAACAGTGCATTTTTCGGGATGCATGGGCAGTTCTTGAACGGCTTCTGGTTGCTCTTCACTCAAAATGCGGCAATTTTGCTTATTTACGTAGCCATTCAACCAGAAATGAGCCTCATCGCTGAACAAAATTTGTCGATAAAAAAGCGGATTTTCTGCCAACTTTTCTAGGGCCCATTCACTGAAAATTCGACGTTGTGGCAGATCGTTCGGCTTCAGTTCTTGCAGGAGCTGTATTTTATACGGTTTTACACCAAGATCTTTGCGTAAAATCTTCCATGTCGTCGAATAACACAAACCCAATTGCTGCGAACGGCGACGAATCGACATTTCACGGTCTTCAGCAACACTCTCAGAAACAGACGCAATATTCTCTTCTGTACGCACTGTACGCATTCGTGTGGTTGGTTTAATGTCCAATAAAGTAAACTGAGTGCGAAACTTGGTCACAATCGCATTAATTGTTTGCTCACTTGGTCGATTATGTAGACCATAAATCGGACGTAAATCGCGAAACACTTTTCGAACCGAACACTGATTTTTGTAATATAATTCAATTATTTGCAAGCGTTGCTCGTTAGTAAGTCTATTCATTATGAAATGTCAAAGCATACTGAGCATCTTTCTCTTTGACACCTTGTCTGAAATCCCGCGTGATCTGTCAAATACTAATGCATGAAAATCCTAACCACAAAAAAATCACCCTTTATTATGGTTGTTCGTAAATCGGCTGAATGTACGTCATTCTTGGTATTAGGGTCCCATCACAAACTCCTGCAACTTGTTACTCGTGAAGGGTAGAACCAGATCTGTTTGAAAATCGTAGTGGGACCAATGACCAATGCCGAAAATCTCAACGTCCACTAAATATAAGGCTTGTTCGTAATGCGGCTGATTGTAGGCCATTCTCGGTATGAAGGCCCTATCACAACCCCTTGAAACTTATTACTCGAAAAGGGTAGAACCGGATCGGTCCGAAAATCTCAGTGAGACCGATGACCAACACCGAAAATCTCATCTTCCACTAAATATTATGGTTGTTCGTAAAGCGGCTGAATATCGGCCATTCTCTGAATGAAGGCCCTATCACAACCCCTTGAAACTTATTACTCGAAAAGGGTAGAACCCGATCGGTCCGAAAATCTCAATGAGACCAATGACCAACACCGAAAATCTCATCTTCCACTAAATATTATGGTTGTTCGTAAAGCGGCTGAATATAGGCCATTCTCAGTATGAGGGCCCCATCACAACCTTCTGAAACTTATTACTCGTAAAGGCTAGAACCAGGTCTCTTCGAAAATTTTAGTGAGACCAATACCTTAGCGAGACCAACGCCGAATTTAATCTTCGAATTTAAGTGAAATTCAATAGTTTTTATAGTTTTCTGTCATGATAGTGATCAAAATAGATGGCGATATTGCCAGCGAACACAAACGTAACCGAATTCAAGAGCAAGCTTTGCACTAAAAAGGCCAGTGCCAGAAACACAACAACCAACGCTAAAACAAGCTCTGCAACAACAACAAACATAGTTATGTATCTCCTGATAGTAAAGGGTGGTTAAATTTTAAGGGCCGACGTTGAATGTAAACCACACCTAAACGTCAAGTTTGTTTCTGCATTTAATTTGACATTTCTCAATTTCAGACTAACTCAATTTGAACCATGGAAAGATACACAATCGAGCAACGCGTTAAAGTTGGCAACAGTGGATGAGCAATTTTCGAAGAAAATCATCTTCAGTGATGAGGCACATTTTCACCTCAGTGGATTCGTCAATAAGCAGAATTGCCGCATTTGGGCGAATCATAATCCAAGAGTGATTGTCGAAAAACCAATGCACTCCCAAAGAGTGACTGTTTGGTGCGGTTTATGAGTTGGCGGCATCATCGGGCCGTATTTTTTCCAAAATGAAGCCGCTCACGCAGTTACTGTGAATGGTGTTCGCTATCGTGAGATGATAACGAACTTTTTATGGCCCGAATTGGAAGTTATGGATGTGGACGATATGTGGTTTCAATAGGACGGTGCCACTTGCCACACAGCTAACGAAACAATGGCTCTTTTGCGCGACAAATTCAATGGCCGTGTTATCTCACGTGGTGGCGATGTCAATTGGCCGCCAAGATCATGTGATGTGACACCGTTGGACTTTTTTCTTTGGGGTTATTTGAAATAAAAGGTGTACGTCGATAAGCCAGCAACAATTCAAGAGCTAAAGGATGAGCTAATTCGGCACATTAACGGCATAGAACCTCAATTATGCCTAAGCGTCATCGAAAATTTGGACCATCGGGCGGAGTTGTGCCACCGAGGTCGCAGCGGCTATTTGGCCAATATTTTATTCTATACATAATTGAACCGTACGATATTATCATAATAAAAAGAACTGATAATAGTTTCCTAAATAATTTGTCTTTTATTCAAAATCAACATCGGCCCTTAAAATTTAACCACGCTTTACATGTGGTTGATGCCCAAGTATAATTCTGTTGCAATATACCGGGCATCTACTTTGAAAAAAATTGACATCATCAGATTTCTAGTATCGACAAACAACTTGAGAAGAACTAACAATTAAGCAGACAAATTATTATTAGACACCAACAAAACGAGTCGATTTAAAAGTTTAATGAACAGCTTCGTTATCCTAAAGCAGGGCTTGGAAATACGGTGGGTCGCAGAGAGACACGTAATGAAGAACAAAACCCACTCTCAACATGGGCACGTCGCTGAACCAAAATTTAATAGTAGGACCTACTATTCAATCGAGTTTATTCGAAATACATACGCCATTTCGACAGCATCACTATACGTATTCGTAGGCGATATTGAAAAAATGTTTCGTCAAGTGTGGGTAGGCGAGGAAGACACGAAATATCAATTGATATTGTGGCGGGATAAAACTCATATAATCCGCTCATACTCATAAAAACGGTCACATACGGCATGGTATCCGCATCTTTCATGGCGACAAGGTGCTTAAGGGAACTGGCTCAGTCAAACGAAGAGGAATTTTTAGAGCAAGTCGTGCAATCGAACAAGACATTTATGTAGATGACTTGATGACTGGTATGTCCACACCACCTGATTTAATGAAATTGAAGGATGATGTGTTGAAATATTAAGTAGCGGTGGGTAATTAATAAAGCCTCAGAAAATTATCCACAAATAACAAACAAATTCGAGATCTACTAACTCAATCGGGTTTCAATACTATTAGAACTATCTCAGAGAATGCAGAGCCGGTAAAGCTATTAGGCATAGCTTGGGGTGCTAGCACAGATAATTTTTTGTTTCAAGTATACCGGCAACCTACAGAGATATATACCAAACGGAGCTTCCTGTCTCCACTGGGACTCCTATCACCAATCACGATTAAAATCAAAATATTATTTAAAAGTTTATGGCTGGCTGCAGGAGATTGGTTGGGATGAACAATTACCGGTAGAAAGTAAATCATCTTGGATTGAACTTCGAAATAGCTTATGCCAAACACCTGGATTGAAAATTCCTCGTTGTATTACGTCAACCGACCTCACGATACACGGATTTTGTGATGCAAGTAAGTGGGCATATGTGAAGCATCTTATATGTACGAAAACGAAGGTATCGCCAATGAAACAAATTAGCATACCAAGGCTGAAGTTAATGGGTACAGTGCTTTTGAAACAACTTGTTAAGAAGGTACGACCATATCAATTAATATATCCTCAGTTACGATATGGATTGGTTTAATAGTTGTTTTAGATTGGCGATATTCCAAGACGCTGAGCGGCATTTGTGGAAAATCGTACCTCCGAAGTCATAGGGACATACAAAAGCGATTTATGGCGGCACGTTCCAACCAAACATAATCCAGCCGATTGTGCAACCCGAGGAAAACTAGTTTGGGAATTATTAACGAACGAACTTTGGTGGAATGGACCAGCATGGCTAGCATGCAATGATTAATATTGGCCAGACCAACATCCAATACCGGAAACGATAGAATAAAGCCAATTTAAAGCATATGGTATGATTTCATTATAATCCTATGATGACAACCAACACGATGTTATGATGATTCTAAGCAGAAAATATTCAAGTTACTTCAAATTAAAAAGGATCTGGTCGTACGTATTTAGATTTGTCAAAAACCTAATGTCAAAGAGAGATAAAAGGGAGTGAGAGATTGGAGTGCTGATACCAACAGAAATAGAGGAAACTAACCGTAAAATTGTTGCATACTAGCAGCTTGTAAAGCAATATCGGTAAAGAGTAAATAAAATCAGCTAAATCCATTCCTGAATTCGGTAGGAATCATGGAGCGTTTGAGGGAGATTAGAGAACTCGATATTGCCGTACTATACACTCCATCTCATTATTGTATCATCAAGATCACCAATTGCAATCTCATTTACATATGACGTACACATCCATTATCAACATCCAGGTTCAAACCTGTTACTTAGTCTAGTTAGGAAAGAATTTTGGGTGAATGGGGGGAAGGACGTCATAAAGAACGTGTCCCGGAAATGCATTAAGTGCTTAAGACAACATTCGAATATGATGAGCCAAATAATGTTCATCCTGTTTGCAGAAGGAATTCTATTCCAGTTAAAGCTTACCAATACATATCTTAATTTGCATGAATCTAAGTATTGAATCATTCCTCGGCGCGGTACGAATATTCATAAGTAGAAGAGGGCTGTGTCATACAATCTACTGCAATAATGCCACAAACTTTATTGGGGCAAAGAACTATTTTCAAGAAATTTATACCTTTTTAAGCAATAATAATAATGAAATAATTTCTAATATTTTTGGAGGACAAAGTTAATAGGCGATTGATTCCATCAGCGGCATCTCATCAAGGTGGTTTATGGGAAAACGCAGTCAAGTCAACTAAAACACAAATCACGCGTGCTATCGTGGATGCTATACTCACCTTAGAAGAATTCTCAACATTGACAGTACAAATCGAGGGCATCATCAACTCCGGACCGATATGTTCCAGATCCAGATTTTCTTACACCTGCTCATTTTCAAATTGGGCGTTCGATTCATCAAATACCAGAAGCAGTAATCCATCATAACATAAATTCACATTCAAGATGGGACATCGTGAAAAATATTTATAAACAATTCCGGAAACGCTGGCAGCTGAAGAGAAATATATTAGAACACATTCCCTTAGATAATCAATTTCCAAGAGGAAATAATCTCAACTATTTATTCGTCAAGTGGATAAAGTAAACTCTCAACTCTTCAATCAATTAGCCGTTCCTGGATTTCACACAAACGCGGCACAATGGATCAGTCCTTCAACGAGATATCTGACAATAAGTAAACAGAGGGAGCATTATACTCCAATTAGTCAACAGTACGTATGCAATGTCTCCCCTATATACAATAAAAACAAGCATCGGTCAGTGCATGTGAACTCAACTTCCTATGCAGCACACTACAAAAATTCATCGCACCTGCATATTAGAGACGTTTGAAGCTAGAAATATGTGGATCAAATCATGGGGATTAAAAAAATGAATTTTCTTCTTGATAGAAAAAACTTCTTTCAACCTCTAACAGAGGTAATAAAATAATAAGGTTAAATGGGACCGCCAGCTTTACGTTCACATCAAATTGTGTATTAAGAGGAAATCCTTCGTAATAACGGCAGTTATATACAACACCAATGAAGCAAATCCAGCATATTTAGCTGCTTTTCATCTAACGTTGGACGATGATGATTTAAATAGCACAACACTACAAGTGGATGATGCAGAACAACAACAGAAATATAACACTCACATATTTTTAGGCCAGGATTCATTTGCAACAGGAAAACCAATAACTTCCAGCTGAAATGAACTACCACGATGTGTATCACCATCTAGAATTTATTTGATGGTCGAACATGGGATTTCAAATTTAGCTAGCTGTAAAACTTCTGCCTTCGCCGTTTCAAATTCTTTACATAAATACTTAACTTTGATTGTTGACTTGTTTCACTTTCAATATATCAATTTGATCAATATTCAACTTTCAATCAATTATTATCTCCGTAATACACAACATGTTTTTCTATTATGCGATCAATTATTTTGCTACCATTTTCTCTGCTTCGATAAAAAGTTCTTCTATAAATATCGTTCAACTGTGTTACACTAATGTTTTGCGCTACCAAAACTTCCACAAGGACCTGATTTTCTCCAAAAAACCTTGTCAGGGCTTATCATTTAATTCCTGTTGCTTCTCAAGACGTTCGCAAAAGGGCAATCATTACACCATTTGGTCAAAATATATATTTGAGGGGGAAAACCCTATTAGTGTGATAAAAAGTTTATCACAATTTTACTATTCTACAGAGATCATTTCTGTTACTAATAAAATTTAGTCTGCAATTTATAAATAAGGATAACCATAAAAGTTTCGAATAAGCAGTTGTAATCTAATTTTTCCTCTTGTACTTTTATTAGTCCACGGTCCAGACCGACATAAAAAAGGAGATGCACAATTAACTTAACCAAAATATTTTTTTTTTGCCTTGAAACTCGCTGAATATTTTATTACAGATGAAAATTTTATGCTTTTGATTCGTGCACGTGCGGTTTCTCAGCCATATATCCATTTTATTATTTTACTTTTACATGGTATAGGTAGGGTGACGGGGAGGGATTATATTGAGTAAACATTTCGTACTTCTCGTCTATTTGAAACTCAAAATTTTTGTAAAACTCTGGAATGAATTTGTGTAATCTGTAAGTCATATGTTGGGTGTATCACATCGGAGAATTTTTTTATTGTGGTAACAAATTCGTCGATTATTTACGTTATAATTTTAGCATGGCGTGTACATAGAAGAAACCTTTTTTGTTATTTGTAACTCTGTTATGAATAAATAATGATCTAAGCTTTATCTTTTTTGTTTTAGGTAAGCAAATTGTTATGGTGCCTATTGATTACCCAAAAATATGAACAACATAATTCGGGAGAACCGGATGGTGGGTATTTGATATACATTTACATATTTTTGTTTGGTTGATAATCGACTAACAAACACTGGGTACAAGTTAATTAGATTTTGAACTTTTTTTTTGTGTTTTTCTAAAGCGCTAACATCTGCTAACATAAAAACTTTGTGATACATTCGACCAGTTTTTTATTTTGTTGGCAGCGCATCGGTGACATAATTTATTTCGTTCCGAAAATTTAATAATAATTTGATAAAGGAGAACGTCGACCGCGACAAATTAATTTTACTGGATTTCGCATCTCTCCGCGTGTAGATTTATTTCGAACAGGTGTCGCATCACTCTTGCTGTTGCATGGTTTAACAACAATATATAAATGTAATAATAAAATTTAATTCGTTAGAATGTTGGGTGATAAATCTGTTTCCAAGCAGCAACGAGCTAAACATTTCGATTATTAAATTTTGAGTTTTCCAATTACAAAATAAAAAAGTTTTCCCCAAATTAATGTTGAGTTTTTATGAGACAGCGTTATTATGACAACATAAATTTTAATCACGTTATTCATATGACGAACATAAATCAATCAATTTTAAATAATTTAATTTTGATGGACAGAAACGCTAAATCAAAATTGCGTTGACAAGATATTGTACCAAGAGTAACAGATGGGATTATAATGTGTTGTTGATTGAATTTTGTATATTCAGATATGTTTTGTGGATGGGGGCAAACTTTTTTGGTTTTTAAAGTTTTCTAACAAAATCGTAGATTGGTCTGTTAACCCAATGGAAGCACGTGTAGGAAGAAAATTTGTATTTATAATAGTGAACCTCTATGACTATAATTTTGTTATTAGGGTCATCCTTTTTTAACACAATTACACAATTTGCGCGATCTTTTTTACGATGTAGCTATAGCTAGAAGCTGCTAAACAAAATTTATTTATTTATTTTCGTCCAGCATCGCAAATATAACTTCAAGTATAAAATCTAAATAAAAGCTTTTAAACTTTATTCACCATCCGGAAAATAAATCTGGCTTCTTATTTTTATTTTATTTACTCTGTTATGAAAGAAAATATACATGGACGAATCGTTCCTGCCTACATAATTTACATTTTCATTTCGCAGAAATTACCGTCGTTCTGTAAATATTTTAAAACTTTGAACTTTTGCAAAATATCCTCTTGGTTTGGTTATAGCTGTTCATTAAATTTTCATTCAACATTTCTGGTATTCGTATGACTTTGCAAAACGTGGTTTTTAAAGTGATACGTGCTTCCACAGCAGCATTTTTCCTGTAACTTAAATATTTACGTAAAATAAAGTTTAGTAATCATGAAAAATGTTGGCATCGAGATTTTTGCAGATTTACTATTCGTTATATCACCGAAGAAAAAAGGCGTTTTTAAAAAGTATCTGTGTGCGTGGTGCCATGTAGACTAAATGTCTGCAGTATTTATCGGATTTCATCGGTTTTTGCGAATATTTATGTTTATATGATCCAAAATTATATTTACATTGGATAATGTACGGCCTAGACCAGCTTTCCATAATTTTAATTCCGATTTAGACGAAAACCTGTTTTTAGCAAAAATTCGGCATCTGCCCAACACATTCGGATTGACTGATAATGGCGAAACTTTATTCTTTAGCCTTTATAATTCGGAAGATGAAAGTGAAGCTATTTTAGGAGCTTTTTCGTTTCTTACAAATATTTTGAAAATAATTATCATTTACGAAAAAATCGAATGTGAACTAAAAGTTTCACAATTAAATTTGCAACCATAACGGTCCAGATCACTTTTTCAAAATATAAGAGGATATGATGATTTTTGCCAAAAAACTGTATTACAATGAAAATGCGCTCTAACGCGCTGTGAATTATGAGAAGATGTCGATCAGTTTTTTAGAAAAAAAATTTCATATCAAATAGTTTATAATTGTTTTGATGTCAAATATAGTCAATTCAAAATATCCGTGAACAAAACCACACCCATCAGTGAAAGATCTCTATCGCATTGTAAATTGGATTAAAGATTACGAAATATTTTTCCTTAACAAATAAATTATAGTTGTTGCAGTTGTTTAATACAGTTGTTGTTGTCAAAATTAAAATGGCCGAGCGCACAACTAAACCATCATTCAAAGATCTGTCACACAGCCATTTTGATTTAGACAACAACAACTATATTTGACAACAACAACAACTATAAATTATTCGCTAAGAAAAAATATTTCGTAATCTTTAATCCAATTTGCAATGCGATAGAGATCTTTGACTGATGCGTGTGGTTTTGTTCACGGCCATTTTGATTTTGACAACAACAACTTTATTTGACAACAACAACAACTATAATTTATTTGCTAAGAAAGAATTAATTTATAATCTTTAATCCAATTTACAATGCACGAGAGATCTTTGAATGATGATTTAGTTGTGCTCTCGGCCATTTTAATTTTGACAACAACAACTATATTTGACAACAACAACAACTATAAATTATTTGTTAAGGAAAAATATTTCGTAATCTCTAATCCAATTTACAATGCGATAGAGATCTTTGACTGATGAGTGTGGTTTTGTTCACGGTCATTTAGATTTTGACAACAACAACTATATTTGACAACAACAACAATTATAAAATATTTGCTAAGAAAAAATTGATTTATAATCATTAATCCAATTTACAAAGCAAGAGAGATCTTTGGATGACGATTTAGTTGTGCGTTCGGCAATTTTAATTTTGACAACAACAACTATATTTGACAACAACAATAATTCTAAATTATTTCCTAAGAAAAAATTAATTTAAAATCTTTAATCCAATTTACAAAGCAAGAGAGATCATTGAATGACGATTAAGTTGTATGCTCGGCCATTTTAATTTTGACAACAACTACAACTATAAATTATTTGCTAAGAAAAAATTAATTTATAATTTTTAATCCAATTTACAATGCAAGAGAGACCTTTGAATGATGATTTAGTTGTGCTCTCGGCCATTTTAATTTTGACAACAACAACTATATTTGACAACAACAACAACTATAAATTATTTGCTATGAAAAAATTAATTTATAATCTTTAATCCAATTTACAAAGCAAGAGAGATCTTTGAATGATGATTTAGTTGTGCTCTCGACCATTTTAATTTTGACAACAACAACTATATTTTACAACAACAATAATTATAAATTATTCGCTAACAAAAAATATTTCGTAATCTTTAATCCAATTTACAAAGGCAGAGAGATCTTTGACTGATGAGTGTGGTTTTGTTCACGGCCATTTTGATTTTGACAACAACAACTATATTTGACAACAACAACAACTATAAATTATTTGTTAAGAAAAAATATTTCGTAATCTTTAATCCAAATTTACAATGCGATAGAGATCTTTGACTGATGAGTGTGGTTTTGTTCACGGCCATTTTGATTTTGACAACAACAACTATATTTGACAACAACAACAACTATAAATTATTTGCTAAGAAAAAATTAATTTATAATCTTTAATCCAATTTACAAAGGCAGAGAGATCTTTGACTGATGAGTCTGGTTTTGTTCACTGCCATTTTGATTTTGACAACAACAACTATATTTGACAACAACAACAACTATAAATTATTTGTTAAGAAAAATATTTCTTAATTTTTAATCCAATTTACAATGCGATAGAGATCTTTGACTGATGAGTGTGGTTTTGTTCACGGCCATTTTGATTTTGACAACAACAACTATATTTGACAACAACAATAATTATAAATAATTTGTTAAGAAAAAATATTTCGTAATCTTTAATCCAATTTACAAAGGCAAGAGAGATCTTTGCTTGATAATTTAGTTGTGCGTTCGGCCATTTTAATTTTGACAACAACAACTATTTTTGACAACAACAACAACTATAAATTATTTGCTAAGAAAAACTTAATTTATAATCTTTAATCCAATTTACAAAGGCAGAGAGAACTTTGAATGATGAGTGTGGTTTTGTTCACTGCCATTTTGATTTTGACAACAACAACTATATTTGACAACAACAACAACTATAAATTATTTGTTAAGAAAAATATTTCTTAATTTTTAATCCAATTTACAATGCGATAGAGATCTTTGACTGATGAGTGTGGTTTTGTTCACGGCCATTTTGATTTTGACAACAACAACTATATTTGACAACAACAATAATTATAAATTATTTGTTAAGAAAAAATATTTCGTAATCTTTAATCCAATTTACAATGCGATAGAGATCTTTGACTGATGAGTGTGTTTTTGTTCACGGCCATTTTGATTTTGACAACAACAACTATATTTGACAACAACAACAACTATAAATTATTTGCTAAGAAAAAATTAATTTATAATCTTTAATCCAATTTACAAAGCCAGAGAGATCTTTAACTGATGGGTGTGGTTTTGTTCACTGCCATTTTGATTTTGACAACAACAACTATATTTGACAACAACAACAACTATAAATTATTTGTTAAGAAAAAATTTTTCGTAATCTTTAATCCAAATTTACAATGCGATAGAGATCTTTGACTGATGAGTGTGGTTTTGTTCACGGCCATTTTGATTTTGACAACAATAACTATATTTGACAACAACAACAACTATAAATTATTTGCTAAGAAAAAATTAATGTATAATCTTTAATCCAATTTACAAAGGCAGAGAGATCTTTGACTGATGAGTGTGGTTTTGTTCACGGCCATTTTGATTTTGACAACAACAACTATATTTGACAACAACAACAACTATAAATTATTTGTTAAGAAAAATTTGTTCGTAATCTTTAATCCAAATTTACAATGCGATAGAGATCTTTGACTGATGAGTGTGGTTTTGTTCACGGCCATTTTGATTTTGACAACAATAACTATATTTGACAACAACAATAATTATAAATTATTTGCTAAGAAAAAATTAATTTATAATCTTTAATCCAATTTACAAAGCCAGAGAGATCTTTGACTGATGGGTGTGGTTTTGTTCACTGCCATTTTGATTTTGACAACAACAACTATATTTGACAACAACAACAACTATAAATTATTTGTTAAGAAAAAATATTTCGTAATCTTTAATCCAATTTACAATGCGATAGAGATCTTTGACTGATGAGTGTGGTTTTGTTCACGGCCATTTTGATTTTGACAATAACAACTATATTTGACAACAACAACAACTATAAATTATTTGCTAAGAAAAAATATTTCGTAATCTTTAATCCAATTTACAAAGGCAGAGAGATGTTTGACTGATGAGTGTGGTTTTGTTCACGGCCATTTTGATTTTGACAACAACAACTATATTTGACAACAACAACAACTATAAATTATTTGTTAAGAAAATTTTTTTCGTAATCTTTAATCCAAATTTACAATGCGATAGAGATCTTTGACTGATGAGTGTGGTTTTGTTCACGGCCATTTTGATTTTGACAACAACAACTATATTTGACAACAACAATAACTATAAATAATTTCTTAAGAAAAAATATTTCGTAATCTTTAATCCAATTTACAAAGCAAGAGACATCTTTGCTTGATAATTTAGTTGTGCGTTCGGCCATTTTAATTTTGACAACAACAACTATATTTGACAACAACAACAACTATAAATTATTTGCTAAGAAAAAATTAATTTATAATCTTTAATCCAATTTACAAAGGCAGAGAGATCTTTGACTGATGAGTGTGGTTTTGTTCACGGCCATTTTGATTTTGACAACAACAACTATATTTGACAACAACAACAACTATAAATTATTTGCTAAGAAAAAATTAATTTATAATCTTTAATCCAATTTACAAAGGCAGAGAGATCTTTGACTGATGAGTGTGGTTTTGTTCACTGCCATTTTGATTTTGACAACAACAACTATATTTGACAACAACAACAACTATAAATTATTTGTTAAGAAAATTTTTTTCGTAATCTTTAATCCAAATTTACAATGCGATAGAGATCTTTGACTGATGAGTGTGGTTTTGTTCACGGCCATTTTGATTTTGACAACAATAACTATATTTGACAACAACAACAACTATAAATTATTTGCTAAGAAAAAATTAATGTATAATCTTTAATCCAATTTACAAAGGCAGAGAGATCTTTGACTGATGAGTGTGGTTTTGTTCACGGCCATTTTGATTTTGACAACAACAACTATATTTGACAACAACAATAACTATAAATAATTTCTTAAGAAAAAATATTTCGTAATCTTTAATCCAATTTACAAAGCAAGAGACATCTTTGCTTGATAATTTAGTTGTGCGTTCGGCCATTTTAATTTTGACAACAACAACTATATTTGACAACAACAACAACTATAAATTATTTGCTAAGAAAAAATTAATTTATAATCTTTAATCCAATTTACAAAGGCAGAGAGATCTTTGACTGATGAGTGTGGTTTTGTTCACGGCCATTTTGATTTTGACAACAACAACTATATTTGACAACAACAACAACTATAAATTATTTGTTAAGAAAAATTTTTTCGTAATCTTTAATCCAAATTTACAATGCGATAGAGATCTTTGACTGATGAGTGTGGTTTTGTTCACGGCCATTTTGATTTTGACAACAATAACTATATTTGACAACAACAATAATTATAAATTATTTGCTAAGAAAAAATTAATTTATAATCTTTAATCCAATTTACAAAGCCAGAGAGATCTTTGACTGATGGGTGTGGTTTTGTTCACTGCCATTTTGATTTTGACAACAACAACTATATTTGACAACAACAACAACTATAAATTATTTGTTAAGAAAAAATATTTCGTAATCTTTAATCCAATTTACAATGCGATAGAGATCTTTGACTGATGAGTGTGGTTTTGTTCACGGCCATTTTGATTTTGACAATAACAACTATATTTGACAACAACAACAACTATAAATTATTTGCTAAGAAAAAATATTTCGTAATCTTTAATCCAATTTACAAAGGCAGAGAGATGTTTGACTGATGAGTGTGGTTTTGTTCACGGCCATTTTGATTTTGACAACAACAACTATATTTGACAACAACAACAACTATAAATTATTTGTTAAGAAAAATTTTTTCGTAATCTTTAATCCAAATTTACAATGCGATAGAGATCTTTGACTGATGAGTGTGGTTTTGTTCACGGCCATTTTGATTTTGACAACAACAACTATATTTGACAACAACAATAACTATAAATAATTTCTTAAGAAAAAATATTTCGTAATCTTTAATCCAATTTACAAAGCAAGAGACATCTTTGCTTGATAATTTAGTTGTGCGTTCGGCCATTTTAATTTTGACAACAACAACTATATTTGACAACAACAACAACTATAAATTATTTGCTAAGAAAAAATTAATTTATAATCTTTAATCCAATTTACAAAGGCAGAGAGATCTTTGACTGATGAGTGTGGTTTTGTTCACTGCCATTTTGATTTTGACAACAACAACTATATTTGACAACAACAACAACTATAAATTATTTGTTAAGAAAATTTTTTTCGTAATCTTTAATCCAAATTTACAATGCGATAGAGATCTTTGACTGATGAGTGTGGTTTTGTTCACGGCCATTTTGATTTTGACAACAATAACTATATTTGACAACAACAACAACTATAAATTATTTGCTAAGAAAAAATTAATGTATAATCTTTAATCCAATTTACAAAGGCAGAGAGATCTTTGACTGATGAGTGTGGTTTTGTTCACGGCCATTTTGATTTTGACAACAATAACTATATTTGACAACAACAACAACTATAAATTATTTGCTAAGAAAAAATTAATTTATAATCTTTAATCCAATTTACAAAGGCAGAGAGATCTTTGACTGATGAGTGTGGTTTTGTTCACTGCCATTTTGATTTTGACAACAACAACTATATTTGACAACAACAACAACTATAAATTATTTGTTAAGAAAATTTTTTTCGTAATCTTTAATCCAAATTTACAATGCGATAGAGATCTTTGACTGATGAGTGTGGTTTTGTTCACGGCCATTTTGATTTTGACAACAATAACTATATTTGACAACAACAACAACTATAAATTATTTGCTAAGAAAAAATTAATGTATAATCTTTAATCCAATTTACAAAGGCAGAGAGATCTTTGACTGATGAGTGTGGTTTTGTTCACGGCCATTTTGATTTTGACAACAATAACTATATTTGACAACAACAACAACTATAAATTATTTGCTAAGAAAAAATTAATGTATAATCTTTAATCCAATTTACAAAGGCAGAGAGATCTTTGACTGATGAGTGTGGTTTTGTTCACGGCCATTTTGATTTTGACAACAACAACTATATTTGACAACAACAACAACTATAAATTATTTGTTAAGAAAAATTTGTTCGTAATCTTTAATCCAAATTTACAATGCGATAGAGATCTTTGACTGATGAGTGTGGTTTTGTTCACGGCCATTTTGATTTTGACAACAATAACTATATTTGACAACAACAATAATTATAAATTATTTGCTAAGAAAAAATTAATTTATAATCTTTAATCCAATTTACAAAGCCAGAGAGATCTTTGACTGATGGGTGTGGTTTTGTTCACTGCCATTTTGATTTTGACAACAACAACTATATTTGACAACAACAACAACTATAAATTATCTGTTAAGAAAAAATATTTCGTAATCTTTAATCCAATTTACAATGCGATAGAGATCTTTGACTGATGAGTGTGGTTTTGTTCACGGCCATTTTGATTTTGACAATAACAACTATATTTGACAACAACAACAACTATAAATTATTTGCTAAGAAAAAATATTTCGTAATCTTTAATCCAATTTACAAAGGCAGAGAGATGTTTGACTGATGAGTGTGGTTTTGTTCACGGCCATTTTGATTTTGACAACAACAACTATATTTGACAACAACAACAACTATAAATTATTTGTTAAGAAAAATTTTTTCGTAATCCTTAATCCAAATTTACAATGCGATAGAGATCTTTGACTGATGAGTGTGGTTTTGTTCACGGCCATTTTGATTTTGACAACAACAACTATATTTGACAACAACAATAACTATAAATAATTTCTTAAGAAAAAATATTTCGTAATCTTTAATCCAATTTACAAAGCAAGAGACATCTTTGCTTGATAATTTAGTTGTGCGTTCGGCCATTTTAATTTTGACAACAACAACTATATTTGACAACAACAACAACTATAAATTATATGCTAAGAAAAAATTAATTTATAATCTTTAATCCAATTTACAAAAGCAGAGAGATCTTTGACTGATGAGTGTGGTTTTGTTCACGGCCATTTTGATTTTGACAACAACAACTATATTTGACAACAACAACAACTATAAATTATTTGCTAAGAAAAAATTAATTTATAATCTTTAATCCAATTTACAAAGGCAGAGAGATCTTTGACTGATGAGTGTGGTTTTGTTCACTGCCATTTTGATTTTGACAACAACAACTATATTTGACAACAACAACAACTATAAATTATTTGTTAAGAAAAATTTTTTCGTAATCTTTAATCCAAATTTACAATGCGATAGAGATCTTTGACTGATGAGTGTGGTTTTGTTCACGGCCATTTTGATTTTGACAACAATAACTATATTTGACAACAACAATAATTATAAATTATTTGCTAAGAAAAAATTAATTTATAATCTTTAATCCAATTTACAAAGCCAGAGAGATCTTTGACTGATGGGTGTGGTTTTGTTCACTGCCATTTTGATTTTGACAACAACAACTATATTTGACAACAACAACAACTATAAATTATTTGTTAAGAAAAAATATTTCGTAATCTTTAATCCAATTTACAATGCGATAGAGATCTTTGACTGATGAGTGTGGTTTTGTTCACGGCCATTTTGATTTTGACAACAACAACTATATTTGACAACAACAATAACTATAAATAATTTCTTAAGAAAAAATATTTCGTAATCTTTAATCCAATTTACAAAGCAAGAGACATCTTTGCTTGATAATTTAGTTGTGCGTTCGGCCATTTTAATTTTGACAACAACAACTATATTTGACAACAACAACAACTATAAATTATTTGCTAAGAAAAAATTAATTTATAATCTTTAATCCAATTTACAAAGGCAGAGAGATCTTTGACTGATGAGTGTGGTTTTGTTCACGGCCATTTTGATTTTGACAACAACAACTATATTTGACAACAACAACAACTATAAATTATTTGCTAAGAAAAAATTAATTTATAATCTTTAATCCAATTTACAAAGGCAGAGAGATCTTTGACTGATGAGTGTGGTTTTGTTCACTGCCATTTTGATTTTGACAACAACAACTATATTTGACAACAACAACAACTATAAATTATTTGTTAAGAAAATTTTTTTCGTAATCTTTAATCCAAATTTACAATGCGATAGAGATCTTTGACTGATGAGTGTGGTTTTGTTCACGGCCATTTTGATTTTGACAACAATAACTATATTTGACAACAACAACAACTATAAATTATTTGCTAAGAAAAAATTAATGTATAATCTTTAATCCAATTTACAAAGGCAGAGAGATCTTTGACTGATGAGTGTGGTTTTGTTCACGGCCATTTTGATTTTGACAACAATAACTATATTTGACAACAACAACAACTATAAATTATTTGCTAAGAAAAAATTAATTTATAATCTTTAATCCAATTTACAAAGGCAGAGAGATCTTTGACTGATGAGTGTGGTTTTGTTCACTGCCATTTTGATTTTGACAACAACAACTATATTTGACAACAACAACAACTATAAATTATTTGTTAAGAAAATTTTTTTCGTAATCTTTAATCCAAATTTACAATGCGATAGAGATCTTTGACTGATGAGTGTGGTTTTGTTCACGGCCATTTTGATTTTGACAACAATAACTATATTTGACAACAACAACAACTATAAATTATTTGCTAAGAAAAAATTAATGTATAATCTTTAATCCAATTTACAAAGGCAGAGAGATCTTTGACTGATGAGTGTGGTTTTGTTCACGGCCATTTTGATTTTGACAACAATAACTATATTTGACAACAACAACAACTATAAATTATTTGCTAAGAAAAAATTAATGTATAATCTTTAATCCAATTTACAAAGGCAGAGAGATCTTTGACTGATGAGTGTGGTTTTGTTCACGGCCATTTTGATTTTGACAACAACAACTATATTTGACAACAACAACAACTATAAATTATTTGTTAAGAAAAATTTGTTCGTAATCTTTAATCCAAATTTACAATGCGATAGAGATCTTTGACTGATGAGTGTGGTTTTGTTCACGGCCATTTTGATTTTGACAACAATAACTATATTTGACAACAACAATAATTATAAATTATTTGCTAAGAAAAAATTAATTTATAATCTTTAATCCAATTTACAAAGCCAGAGAGATCTTTGACTGATGGGTGTGGTTTTGTTCACTGCCATTTTGATTTTGACAACAACAACTATATTTGACAACAACAACAACTATAAATTATCTGTTAAGAAAAAATATTTCGTAATCTTTAATCCAATTTACAATGCGATAGAGATCTTTGACTGATGAGTGTGGTTTTGTTCACGGCCATTTTGATTTTGACAATAACAACTATATTTGACAACAACAACAACTATAAATTATTTGCTAAGAAAAAATATTTCGTAATCTTTAATCCAATTTACAAAGGCAGAGAGATGTTTGACTGATGAGTGTGGTTTTGTTCACGGCCATTTTGATTTTGACAACAACAACTATATTTGACAACAACAACAACTATAAATTATTTGTTAAGAAAAATTTTTTCGTAATCCTTAATCCAAATTTACAATGCGATAGAGATCTTTGACTGATGAGTGTGGTTTTGTTCACGGCCATTTTGATTTTGACAACAACAACTATATTTGACAACAACAATAACTATAAATAATTTCTTAAGAAAAAATATTTCGTAATCTTTAATCCAATTTACAAAGCAAGAGACATCTTTGCTTGATAATTTAGTTGTGCGTTCGGCCATTTTAATTTTGACAACAACAACTATATTTGACAACAACAACAACTATAAATTATATGCTAAGAAAAAATTAATTTATAATCTTTAATCCAATTTACAAAAGCAGAGAGATCTTTGACTGATGAGTGTGGTTTTGTTCACGGCCATTTTGATTTTGACAACAACAACTATATTTGACAACAACAACAACTATAAATTATTTGCTAAGAAAAAATTAATTTATAATCTTTAATCCAATTTACAAAGGCAGAGAGATCTTTGACTGATGAGTGTGGTTTTGTTCACTGCCATTTTGATTTTGACAACAACAACTATATTTGACAACAACAACAACTATAAATTATTTGTTAAGAAAAATTTTTTCGTAATCTTTAATCCAAATTTACAATGCGATAGAGATCTTTGACTGATGAGTGTGGTTTTGTTCACGGCCATTTTGATTTTGACAACAATAACTATATTTGACAACAACAATAATTATAAATTATTTGCTAAGAAAAAATTAATTTATAATCTTTAATCCAATTTACAAAGCCAGAGAGATCTTTGACTGATGGGTGTGGTTTTGTTCACTGCCATTTTGATTTTGACAACAACAACTATATTTGACAACAACAACAACTATAAATTATTTGTTAAGAAAAAATATTTCGTAATCTTTAATCCAATTTACAATGCGATAGAGATCTTTGACTGATGAGTGTGGTTTTGTTCACGGCCATTTTGATTTTGACAATAACAACTATATTTGACAACAACAACAACTATAAATTATTTGCTAAGAAAAAATATTTCGTAATCTTTAATCCAATTTACAAAGGCAGAGAGATGTTTGACTGATGAGTGTGGTTTTGTTCACGGCCATTTTGATTTTGACAACAACAACTATATTTGACAACAACAACAACTATAAATTATTTGTTAAGAAAAATTTTTTCGTAATCTTTAATCCAAATTTACAATGCGATAGAGATCTTTGACTGATGAGTGTGGTTTTGTTCACGGCCATTTTGATTTTGACAACAACAACTATATTTGACAACAACAATAACTATAAATAATTTCTTAAGAAAAAATATTTCGTAATCTTTAATCCAATTTACAAAGCAAGAGACATCTTTGCTTGATAATTTAGTTGTGCGTTCGGCCATTTTAATTTTGACAACAACAACTATATTTGACAACAACAACAACTATAAATTATTTGCTAAGAAAAAATTAATTTATAATCTTTAATCCAATTTACAAAGGCAGAGAGATCTTTGACTGATGAGTGTGGTTTTGTTCACGGCCATTTTGATTTTGACAACAACAACTATATTTGACAACAACAACAACTATAAATTATTTGCTAAGAAAAAATTAATTTATAATCTTTAATCCAATTTACAAAGGCAGAGAGATCTTTGACTGATGAGTGTGGTTTTGTTCACTGCCATTTTGATTTTGACAACAACAACTATATTTGACAACAACAACAACTATAAATTATTTGTTAAGAAAATTTTTTTCGTAATCTTTAATCCAAATTTACAATGCGATAGAGATCTTTGACTGATGAGTGTGGTTTTGTTCACGGCCATTTTGATTTTGACAACAATAACTATATTTGACAACAACAACAACTATAAATTATTTGCTAAGAAAAAATTAATGTATAATCTTTAATCCAATTTACAAAGGCAGAGAGATCTTTGACTGATGAGTGTGGTTTTGTTCACGGCCATTTTGATTTTGACAACAACAACTATATTTGACAACAACAACAACTATAAATTATTTGTTAAGAAAAATTTGTTCGTAATCTTTAATCCAAATTTACAATGCGATAGAGATCTTTGACTGATGAGTGTGGTTTTGTTCACGGCCATTTTGATTTTGACAACAATAACTATATTTGACAACAACAATAATTATAAATTATTTGCTAAGAAAAAATTAATTTATAATCTTTAATCCAATTTACAAAGGCAGAGAGATCTTTGACTGATGAGTGTGGTTTTGTTCACTGCCATTTTGATTTTGACAACAACAACTATATTTGACAACAACAACAACTATAAATTATTTGTTAAGAAAAAATATTTCGTAATCTTTAATCCAATTTACAATGCGATAGAGATCTTTGACTGATGAGTGTGGTTTTGTTCACGGCCATTTTGATTTTGACAATAACAACTATATTTGACAACAACAACAACTATAAATTATTTGCTAAGAAAAAATATTTCGTAATCTTTAATCCAATTTACAAAGGCAGAGAGATGTTTGACTGATGAGTGTGGTTTTGTTCACGGCCATTTTGATTTTGACAACAACAACTATATTTGACAACAACAACAACTATAAATTATTTGTTAAGAAAAATTTTTTCGTAATCTTTAATCCAAATTTACAATGCGATAGAGATCTTTGACTGATGAGTGTGGTTTTGTTCACGGCCATTTTGATTTTGACAACAACAACTATATTTGACAACAACAATAACTATAAATAATTTCTTAAGAAAAAATATTTCGTAATCTTTAATCCAATTTACAAAGCAAGAGACATCTTTGCTTGATAATTTAGTTGTGCGTTCGGCCATTTTAATTTTGACAACAACAACTATATTTGACAACAACAACAACTATAAATTATTTGCTAAGAAAAAATTAATTTATAATCTTTAATCCAATTTACAAAGGCAGAGAGATCTTTGACTGATGAGTGTGGTTTTGTTCACGGCCATTTTGATTTTGACAACAACAACTATATTTGACAACAACAACAACTATAAATTATTTGTTAAGAAAAAATATTTCGTAATCTTTAATCCAATTTACAATGCGATAGAGATCTTTGACTGATGAGTGTGGTTTTGTTCACGGCCATTTTGATTTTGACAACAACAACTATATTTGACAACAACAACAACTATAAATTATTTGTTAAGAAAAAATATTTCGTAATCTTTAATCCAATTTACAATGCGATAGAGATCTTTGACTGATGAGTGTGGTTTTGTTCTCGACCATTTTGATTTTGACAACAACAACTATGATTGACAACAACAATAACTATAAATTATTTGTTAAGAAAAAATATTTCGTAATCTTTAATTCAGTTTACAATGCGATAGAGATCTTTGACTGATGAGTGTGGTTTTGTTCACGGCCATTTTGATTTTGACAACAACAACTATATTTGACAACAACAACAACTATAAATTATTTGTTAAGAAAAAATATTTCGTAATCATTAATCCAATTTACAATGCGATAGAGATCTCTGACTGATGAGTGTGGTTTTGTTCTCGACCATTTTGATTTTGACAACAACAACTATGATTGACAACAACAACAATTATAATTTATTTGCTAAGATAAAATTAATTTATAATCTTTAATCCCAATTTCAAAGTGAAACACGTATGGCGAACGCTTGACTAATTTTTGGCAACCGTAATAATTCGCAAATGCACTATTTCGGTTCATTAATTTTTTAATAAATTGTTCATGATAGTACACGTTTTGCGCTCAGCATCGGTTTTACATACTGGAAAGTTCAATTATAGGCATCATCTATGTATCGCACGAGTATGCAGTGCATTTGGTTCAACTGATAGTAAAACCACTCCCGCTTCAACTACAATATTCAAAACTTTACTTATCTCGAATTTTGTTTGTGCGTACAAAATAATTTAGTCAACAAAATTATCGCAATGCACGATAAATTAAACATGGAACATTATTTTCGGCTTTCATTTACTGTGTATCGATTAATATCCGGAGTCCGGTTTTATTATACATAACTGTCGTGTCACAATTAGTGCTAGAAATGGACAGATAATTGATTAAACATTTTATGGTGCTACTTTATGGTGCTAAATTACAAACACTGACGACATACTAAGACTTCAATACTTTTATGACGGTATTCCACGATGAATTACACATTTAATCTTCATTGCAAACATTGAAAAGGATGCACGGAAGCTGCCACTTCTGGTACACAGATGTCCTCCACATTTCGCATGCTTCTCAGGAAACAATTTTAGTAAGAAGTTTTATTTCGAGTAGTCAATCCGCCTGGTCGGTAGAGATGTGGAATTTTGATAAAATAAAGTCAACACAACTCGTCATTTCCGGTCTATTTTAAAATATGATATGAACTAATTTTGTTTGAAATTTACTTTACAATCTTTTTATTTTAATCGTTTTTTATAAATGCTATATACTTTTGAAAATATTTACAATATTTAAAAGCTCCTACAGAAGCCGCCACTTTCGGTGGACCGATCTCGGCCAAAAATCACTGGGATCCTATTTATGAAAATAGCTTTACCATGAAGCTTCATCCCGATCAATCAATCGGTTTGGGCTGTACAGGGACCACATTTTTGCTGAACAGCCGGGTTTATGACCAAAATCATAATTTCCACTTACATTTTGGGAACCTGATCTGGTATTGTTGCAAAATTAATTAAGCATGTGTTAGGTCATAACCATTTTTCCAGTAAATGATTTATTTTTCAAAATACATGCAAATATCGAAAAATCTCCTAAAATCACTTGTAGGAGCGACCTCTTCCGATGGACCTTTCGGCCAAAATTCACTGGCATCTCCCAATTGGTGGAAAAAGCTTTGGTACGAAGTTTCATCTCGATCAATCAGTCCATCTGAGCGGAGTTTTTATCGAAAAACAGCTTTTTTGTCAAAAATCGTCATTTCCGCTTAAATTTATGAAAACTGATCTGGAACGGTCAAAATATTTACAAAAAACGAGAAAGCTCCTATGAAAGCTGCCACTTCCGGTGTGCCAAAAATCACGGGAATCTTCGATTTCGGCCAAAAATCACGGGAATCTTCAATTTATGAAGAAAAAAAAATATAAATGAATTTTCACTCCGATCAGACTAATTGTCTGGGCTGCAGAGAGGAAACATACATTTGGTTTGCACGCCCACATGCAAATCGTCATCTGCACACGAACACAGATTTTTTTTAAAATTATTTTTTTGGACCGGCGATATAGTGAATATGGCCTGCGATATGGCGATATCTCGAGGGCAACATTTTCCATTATTTCTGTACTTTATTTTGCTATGTAAAACAGATTAAAATATTTTTTTTGTCAAAAATCGAACACTTCGCTTCAGTTTTTTTTAAATTGATCTGGACCGATATTGTAGCAAATTTAATTTATAATCTTTTAGTTAATTACTGATTTTCTCATAATTGAGATTCTTTTTAAAATATTTGCATAAAACAAAAACGGTTCTACGGAAGGTGCCACTTCAGCTGGATCGATTTTGGCCAAATACTGCTGGGATCACCAAATTTGTGGAAAATACAATTTTATTCCGATCAATCAATCCATTTTGGGAAAATATGGGCCTAATTTCTGTACACGCTTCAAAATATTTTGCAAAAGCGGAAAAGCTCCTATGTAAGCTGCCACTTCCGGTGGACCAATGTTAGCTAAAAGTCACTGGGATCTCCCGTCCATTTGTAGAAAAAGCTTAAATATGAGATTTCATCCCGATCGGTTAATCCGTCTGGATTGAACAGATTCGGTTTTTGATGATGTCATTTCCAGTTAAATTTTGGAAAAATGATGTGGGTTGATATTGTTGCAAATTTAATTTATAATTTTTTAAAATCTATACTTTTATCTCTTAAACGCTATACATAGTCGTGTTCTCGGCCATAAAAATATGGACATTGCGAGTTTACGAGTTGCAGGTGCTGTTAAGAATAAACTTGTAGTTAAATTATTATATCACGATGATTGGTGTTGTGGATCTTTCCATTTACAGTAAGCTCGTCCATTCTGGTAACTTTCAGTACATAAGCAGTTTTTTAATTTGGTGTGATTTTTCGTGTGAATAAAATTTAACTATTAAATTTGGAATTAAATAACCGCGTCGTTCCGTCCCAAAATAATACTTTCCCTATTAGTATGTGTAAACTGCTTTATCGGTCTTGACTTGGGTCCAATATTACTTATCGTATATTACATATCCCAACCTTGGTGTACCAAGATGTTTATTAAATGCTACTGCATGATAATAAAGCAAACTCATTTTTGATCAACATTATTATTATTAATGTTAATCCTGTATCGCATAAATATTACATAAACATGTTTTGTCCATATTTGATTATATAATGGCGATGTGGAAATGTTCGTATATCATAAGTGCAAATAAATAATGATAGTTCTATTTACAATTTGATTTGTCGCTCTGACTCGTGTTGTTGTTATAGGTACTGATGTGTGCTGCGTTGCTGTAGTGTATTGCTGAAATTGTTTATTTTCGCTTGGGAAAAATATAAATCCCCATTCATTGGGAAATTACATATAAACGGAAAACGTAAACAGGGGGGAAACAAGACACATACACACAAACACAAGAACAAGGCATAACATAACCCAACATGGAATTTATTATGTTGTGTATACAGATATTTTATTTGGAATAACATGAATCTACAAATTATTTTTTTATGTATGTTATGTTGTATTTATAAAAATTATGCTTGTTGTTGCTCGTATCATGTTCCTTGTGTGTTTTATAATTTCATTTATTTGGTTTCGTATTCAAATGATGATGTTAAATCTGCTTGGAATCTTTGTGTGGCGTGAAGAATCCCTTTTTCCCTCCCGTTGTGTACATAACGATATTTGTGTATGTGATGCGACAAATCCAGACAACATTATTCATGGTAAATTATGAAACGACCCGATTATTCGTTAAAAAATTAAATCGTGATCTCAAATATTCCAAACAACACAGAGGTTATAGCACGTTGAACAATCTGAATTTCTAACGATATTTATAATTAAATTTTGGGGTATTCTGGGTAACAGCCAGATAGTGTTTTTAAGTCAGTATTTCCTGATGGCGATCTTTCGACGTGGCTTAGCCATTTAACTTGGTTTGATTTAATGAATACGATAATATCGGAATAGTCTAGGAGACGCTTCATTTCATGATTCATTCGTTTTCGCTACTCATTCTTTGCAACCTCAACTGGATAACACGAACCTACATAAATAGATCAAACGACATTTCTTTCAATAGTAGGTAATAATCTACAATCATTAGTGTTCAAAGTCCGAAAGTAAGCACAGGTCTTATTAGTCCTTTTAAGGACTTTTAAGGACTAGAAATTTGCCGTAGAGAAGTTCCGTGCTGTTCATAAAAGTTTTGTTTTTCGGATGTTGATTTTCAAACAAAGTCGTTTCGCGCTACGGCCAAGCGGTATTAAACTGTCTTTGATAACATTTGATAAACCGTTGGATACTGTTCCTTCCACTACGATTTTACACATTTTTCCAAATGTCGTTCGCTTACACAGAGAAACAAGCCCCTTTAGATTTCCTCGACGTATGAGCACGACCAAAATATTTCAGATCGGTGCATCCTATGCTTGTTAAAAGTCTATGTAGAGTTGGTGAATGGTAATATTGCACTCCCAACATTTCTCCATTTTTCAAGTTGGGAAGAAAACCACATTAATAATCACAGATGATATTTTTGGCGAGGAGAATGATTGTGACAAGTACAACGTTATCAAGCTCACAAGCGACTCGAGCGTGTTTTAATAATTCTGTGGGGATTCCGTCGGGTCCTCTTCAATTTTTAATCTACACTGAAAAAAAAATTATTTTCGATATAGATATATTGACTTATCTGCAACATTTGACCGATTTGGAAATAAATATTGAAGCATGTGGATTAAAATTAACGAAGCTCGATAAAAAATATATCTCAAACAGCCTAATCGCTTCAAAATGCATATCTCGTGAATTTTATTACAATGAGGTATTCAAATTCCTACATTAGCAATATTTTCATCTGTTTTATAAGTGCATATTTAGCTATTTCAGTTCTACAGTTTATATGTAACAGAGGTAAATATTTTAACCAAGTCCAAATAAAATATATCGCAGTAAAGCATATTTATTGTGATGTGGAAAATAATTTATATTTCTAAAAGTTACATATTATTTTTTAATTTTAGTCATAAATAAATTCACTAGCTCAATATGCACATGAGGAATATACATCTCGCATTTAAATTTTTTTTAGACGAACTCTAACCAGAGTTCTGATGAATCAGATTCAGATATGACTTATCTGATCTGAGACAATAAACTTTTGTATTGGATTTGGATTGAACCAATGAAGTAATGGACAAATTATTTACAAACAACAAAAAAATAAAAAATTATTAATGTCACATTCAGTTGAGTTATAAAAATATCCAAACTGAATGTGTAAGACATCTTAAATGGCTAAATTAAATATTGAATTTAAAATGAACATAAAACTTTGTTCAACAAGTTAAATACCTTGTCCAGTTATAATTATGTAAAATTGGGGGAATTCATATATTTGCTATCGATATATTTTATTGCGAATTTAGTATTTGGTTTTAACTTTGATGGGTATATACCGAGCTAATAGAGATATATTTATGTCTCTAAACGTTATACAAAATTAGATATATTTTTCGTTTTTACAGATATAAAATATTCTTGTCCCGAAACGAGATATATTTTATATTTAAAAATCTATGAAAATATATCCCTGTGGGCAATAATTTGTTTCAGTGTACTATCAGTAGCTGCGTCTACTTTTTTTATCGTGCGATATAAGAAAAATACCTCCTCGCCTGGTGGAGCAACAACTAGAATTGGTGTCTATTCAGTCCGATTTAGTAGATTTTGGAAGAAATTTTGCCATACTGAGGCAGTATCAGCCACGTTTGTTCATAGTTATACATATGTGTTTTTGATGGCAGTGCGGATCTTCTAACCCATCGGTGGAAGTCTTTAATAAGATTGTTTGCGTTTGCAAAACTGTATCTCGAGTTTCCGCTTGCAATCTGATATTTTCTATGCATTTTCACATATATTCGTAATCAACCGTCACCCGATCTTGGTGGTCTCCTTCCAATTGAATTTTCCGCTGCTGCAGTTGAACCGACTGGATAGCTTGCCACTACTTCTGGTTGTTTGATTGAGGCTGGTAGTTTTTGTTGGGCCGGCCTAATTTTCCAGTGACAGCTACCTAGGAGCCCTGTATGGAGTTTAATGCATCAATTTTGTATACATCAATAAGCGTAGTTAGCTAAAGACTTCCCGAACAACCAAAATTATCCCCAGTTTCCTGCGGCGATGAAAACCCATTTGTTATTTACCCAGAAGTTGATCAAAATATTCCAAATTCAAATAAATAGAATTGGACGTTTACGGTTACAAAGATTAGCCAGCTCACAGAGACGTTCAACGAACAAGGTATTTATGCGTAATTAACAAGAGACTTCCTTAACAATGTTTCAAAACCAAATGGCTTTACGTCATTATATCAAAATTAGAACTATTGGACGAATACATGAAGCTTTTAGCTAACTGGGCACTTACATTTTGTTCGATGAACATCTTTGTGAGTTGGCCATTCTTTGATATAGTGAACGTCAAATACCATTTATTTTAATTTTGAAAATTTTTATCAACTTCGGGGTCAATAATAAATGGGTCTACATCATCGTAAAAAATGGGATAATTATTATTTGTTCAGGAATTCTTTAGGTATCTATAGGTATATATATCTTGTTCGTTGGATATTTCGGTGAGCTGAGCAATCTTAGACAGAGAATGTTCAATTCATGTAATTTTCTGAATATTTATAAACCTGGGGCCAATTACAAATGGGATTTCTCAATCATATGGGTATTGATCCAGTGTGTTAGATCGGCCAATAAGCCCTACCACTACTAAAAAATCGACATTATTCATCAACTTACCAGTACTTTCCTTCAAAAGTATTACATTCCATCGCTTCTCTAGCATTTCGATGCCTTTTTGTAGTACGCGTTTTCTTTTGCTTAAAATAAGCGTTTGTTTCGGCAAAATTTCTGTTCATGGATCATCGTTTTGAGGTTTGCGAACAGATAGTATTCCCTGTAATCTAGATCAAGAGAATAAGGTGAATATGGCAGAGCACTTCGAACATCAACTCATACAATTTTGCTATCGTAGCCAACGACTTGTAACACGGTGTATTGTTTTGGGGAAAGGACACTTTTTGCAACTTCTTCCTTTAAACTCGCAAATGTAATATTCGCTGTGGATGGTCTTTCTTCTCCCAAGATAATCGATACAAAAATACAATGCGCATCCATAAATACGGAATGGTCCTGTCAAAACATATAGTTTTGAGCATACGTCTCAAACTTATCTAGAGATAAGAGAGACCTCCAACTCTTCAAATTCTAGAAAGGGCGAGGTCTCTTTTCTCCACATATTCAAGCCAACGCTTATTCTTAGAAAACTATAAGCTTTAAGCGAATTGGGTAAAAATGAGAAACGTTAAACAAGCAAGTTTGGGTAAGTTTCTATAACTTCGCTAGAGATGGCGAACTTCATTTTACCAGAACACGCCCATGCTAGCACTGGCAAAAAAATGTGCAAATTTCTGCAAATTTAGAAAACAACTAACAACTTCCGTCATTGTGAATGTCCAAGAATCTTTTCATTTCAACCATATGTGTCACCTCGGATAAACCTTTTAAAAAACGCTCGTGAGATTCCTGTGACACATAAGTAAAGGTATGTCAAACCCCTTCAGAAAATTACATCAAACAAATTGGATGGAATTGGAAATCCAATCATGTTTGATTTTGCGCTTTCCAGTAACTTTTACATTTACATTTTAAAAATATTGCAAAAAAGGCCAGATTGGAAATGCTTGTGAAGTTTATCCAAACAAATTGTATATAACTTGCTTGGGACACTCCGTTTTCTTTCAGTAGTCTACCAGTATCACTGAAGTTCATGCTAAATGCTTAGAAAATACTTAGAATGACTATGGAATGAACCTAAGGCCAAATTAAAAAAGTAACATTTTTAAAACACATGGAACACCCTGTCAGACCCATTAGAAAATCGTAATATTTGCTTGGGACACTCCTTTTTATTTCAGTAGTCCACCAGTATCACCGAATTTCATGGTTAATGCTTAAAAAATACTTAGAATGGCTTTTGAATGTACCCAAGGCCCATTAAAAAAATTACATTTTTAAATCTCATGAAACACCCTGTTAGATCCATTAGAAAATCATATAACTTGCTTGGGAATACTCCGTTTTCTTTCAGTAGTCTACCAGTATCACTGAAGTTCATGCCAAATGCTTATAAAATACTTAGAATGACTTTGGAATGCACCAACGGCCAATTAAAAAATCACAACTGCTCTAAATTACTTATCATAAATTCGCCGGAATGTTTACTTTCACCAATACTATTACAATAAGTGTGTTGTTGTTGTATTTTATGGATTAATTTGGATGAACTTCACTAGCATGATTGGAACGAGTTTTTTTCTTCTGCTAGTACTATTATTTTACCTCAGGATATCCACCAGAAATGTTTACTACTTTCCCTGCATACATTTTTTTTAATAAAAGGAAATAGATTTATACAGAACGAAATATCCGCTTCTATTGGCCTTACACATGCAGCCTCTTTTCATGAAGTTTTTCATCATTTTTTCACACATTTCACCCTGAGTCATGTTAATTTCTTCTCTAATGTTCTTTTTACATAAGTTCAATATTATCCGACTTATTTCCATAAACCTTACGTTTAAGATAACTCCAAAAAAAGAAGTTGGGATTAACTGCTCTTTGGATGACCGTGGATGCCAATCCACATCACCAGATTTCTAACTTACCTGTTGTGGAAACATTTTTTGTAATCTTTTTACATAAGTTCAACATTATCTGACTTATTTCCGTAAACCTTACGTTTAAGATAACTCCATAAAAAGAAGTTGAGAGCAGTTAAATCGGATATCCACAGTCATCCGATTTGGATTGGCATCCCATCACCAGATTTCTAACTTACCTGTTGTGGAAACATTTTTTGTAACAAGTCAATGGTTTCTCTAGCATTATGGTATGTTATGTCGGCCTGTTGGAACCACATGTTCACCAAACTATTGGCATGCAATTCTAGTCTAAAAAGTTCCTTATACTACGATAACGCTCGGCAGTGTCTGTAATAGCTGAATCATTAGGATTTTCGTAAAAATATCGTTCAATGGCCACTCCAGCCCAAATTGCACACCATATCGTCACTTTCAACGGATGTAATGGTGATTGATGAATTATTTGTGGATTTTCTACTGAAAATGAGCTTCGTTCACTCATAATTATTTTTTCAGAAAAATCCGGATTGTCATTGTCAAGCAACCATTATCTCGAGCATCTTATTTGCACACGTAAACCGCAAATGATCAGTTGATAGCAGCTCTTTATTCAAAATATTGGTTAGTGTTAGTCCATTATCTCGAACACTTTCACGTACAGCGGCAATGTTTTCTAGTGTTCTGACTATACGTTATTACAGCAAATTGTAAGCCTTTCACAATTTTGTCAATATGTGCAGTTAAAAATTTTTTGAATCTTTTTAGATACTTCACACTGCCTCAGTTCATTAATACAAGGACAAACTGTATCTGAAAGAAGTTCTCACTTTAAAACACAAAAATATAAATCAATTTTTGATTTAACAATTAAGAAATTGAAAAATAATTATTTAGGACATTTTTGAAGTGGTCCTTTGATAAATTAAAGTCAAATAGGTCGTCGACGATGTTGAATGATTTGGACAACCTAATAATGAGGTTATTTCCTCCATAGTTTGTGGAATGGTGTTCTAGTGCTAGAAACTCATGGTTTCGAAATGTTCTGCAAGACACATGAATTGATATGTTTCCAAAATGTAAGCGGAATCAATGTGACCAAGCAAAACGTTACCTTATTGAGAACGGAGGTAACCGAGCCACATTTTTATGGAATGGTAAGAACAAGAAAGTTCTTTTGGATGCTTTCAATTCTCTTAATGTGTACAGAATAGTATGGATTCCAGACCGGTACAGCGTATTCCAGTTGAGATCGAACGTAAGCGAAATAGAGCAAACATAAGGTTTGAATATCTTTAAATTTACCTGTCCATCTTTTAAAAAATCCAAACATGACATTCGCATTCGCAATACAATTTTCAATATGCCTATCGAAACTGGCATTTTCGACAAATGTAACACCTAGATCTATGATCTCATTGACTCTTTGCAATACTTCGTTGTTTTGTATGAAGTATTTAACCGATTTCTTTTACGATGGTGAGACCTGATTTTGCAATTTCTTAATATTTAGGCAGAGCGAGGTTCGATCACACACTCAATCTATCGATTTCTTCTTCAAGTTTCTTCGTATCTAGCATTCCGTTTTCAACATTTTCACGACATCTGCAAATATGAGTACGTTTGAGATTTTGATTATCTCGATCTATGAAATCGGCCAGGCATAAATCCGTGCTGGTTTATTGATATTTGACGTGCAATTTTGGATTTAAAGTTGTTGCATAATACTAATTCAAACAATTTTGGAATTGCTGATGTAGACTCGTTTGCCTGATTTAAAAATTGGTGTAATTTTTGAAATTTTCTATTTTTCGGGAAACATGCCGGTGCATAGGGAGTGGTTGAATAGGTAATGTAATGGAATTGCTAAACAATCAGCGTACTCCTTCAGAATAGAGGAGGGTCTGTTGTCAAGACCTCAACCATCTCCAAATCCTTCTAAAGCCATTAAAATGTGATCCTCAAAAATAAAAGGAGGAGTAATTTATACGTTGTTATTGCTGGAGTGTTCGTACAATTCATTAGTAACGCTTGGGTTATAGACTGATTCAAGAAACGTAGCGAACATGTCAACTATATCTTTGGAGTTTGAGGGGCTGGTATTGTTATAGGTCTTATTAGTTGCGTATCCTTCAATTCCTCATTTATTCCTAAAATATTTTCAAAATTGTTTTGGATTTACTTTGATTTTTCCTTGACATACACTTTCGAATTTCGATTTTTTAAGATAACTTGTCTATCGTGGGACCACTGAGGGTGAGCATTTTGTGGTTTACAGCACATAGGTGCAAAAAGTTCGAAACCTGGCTGCATAATGTCATTAAATTTATCAACATTCTCAGTTGTTTGCTATAGTTAATGGATTCTAGGTAACTTTGTAGCCCCGCACTGTTTGGTTTTTGAAGTTGTGTTTGATGGGTTGTAGGTGTTCCGAACTCGCCATTAAATTAGTTTAGTCAAATATAATATCTAAGGATTTGTGATTGATATTATTTATGACAAAAGGCATCACGGATTTTGAAAGTGTCAAAATCGTTTATCTGGTGCAAATTATAACCAAGCATTGCGTCCACAACTAAAGATTCCGCATCTGGTTTTATATTGCATGGCTAAATACAATTTAGCTCCGGGTCCAAATTCCAGATTATAGTTGGAATATTAAAATCGCAAAGCACGAGGAATAAAATCTGACGAGTTTGTTGTATTAATAAATTTATCAATCGCATCGATGCAAGTTGCGTGATGATCACTATTTGATTGAGGTGGTATGCTGCGTAGATGATTAGATTGATTTGGTTGATTTTGATGCGGTAAAGTTATTGGAGCATTACTACTGCAGTAGTACAGATTCGCGCTTATATTAAAAGTGAGTATAGTCTATCATTAGCCACTGGTAAAAATATCTAAATGATTGAGTGTGTCTTGAAATTGAAGCTATGACATGAGGTGCACTATCTAACAGTGCACGTATCACGTTTGGTGGAGATGGTCTGAGGTTAATCCGTTTGCTTCGTGCCTCGTCATGAATTTATTAGATTCTGGTTATTTTTCAATGTTATTATTATTTACAATCGCTTTGAGTTCAAAATATGAGATTCAGATGAGAACAAGACCGAATTGGAAATAAACAAGATGAAATCTTCAGTCGGTCTAAATACGACTAACTAAATTTACGTCAATAGAATATTCGCCTTTCAGCCGAGATGATCCTTAATATGACATTTTCGTCGACACAACTAAGTGCGCCCCTCTAATTCCGGCTCTCGACCCCGATACCATCAAATACGTACGCGACATAATTCTCAAACCCCAACACGAGGAAAAATGCGGCTCTGAAAGCAGCTGTAATCGAATGATTGTGCCAATCAGCCAGGATTAAGCTCAATCGCCTATTGACCGGACTTCAACTCGGCGACAAAAAGCCATCCCTTTTTCTACGGGAAATGAACTCATTAATGCGACGCTGGCAATGGTATTTCTATGCAATCAAAAATCCAGTAGGAGCTTCATTATGTTCTGCCAACCAAAAAACTTTCGTTTCTATTCATCAAAGACAAATACAGTTATGTGGTATAACGATAGTCAGGGCCCACGCATTTCCTTCGGAAATTCTAAATTTTCTGTCCTCAACCAAATCAATATTGCGTGAGACAACGAAGTTAAATACAATCAAACATAATATCACACATTACAATGAAACGACGGGTCCACCATGCAGTGTGAAAATTCGCCTTTAAGTACCGGTAAGTGCCGAAAAGATGGAAATAGCGAGAAAAGATATCGATGTTTGGTTAACACAAGATTTTTATAGCTGATTGCAAAGTAATTGGGTCAGTTCACTCCATACTGTTGAGGAAAAATTAGCGACTTTGTCACGGTATTGCGCTTTAAGCGAGAAAATAAAACCGGACACGTTCCAATACCATCCGTAACCGATTTCACATATCAGTTTGAACCATGCGAATATTTTTCTAAGGTTGATCTAATTGGGGTCTTTCATCAGGTTCCGGTCGAAGGTAAATACGTTGAAAAATCGGATCGTATGACCTTTGGCCTTTTGAAAACTGTGCTTTTGAGCTCCTGCTTGTTGGAAGACCGTCAATGTTAAAATTTAGTTCAATTATACCAGATTGGATCACTGTTACTTGTAAAAGAGCAATCAGCGTATATTTTAATCCAAAATGAATGTAGCACCCTGGCTCCATGATCACGATCTCATTGTTTTTCGGAGTTCGTAGAATGTGCGTGCATCTTTTGGCAATTCCGTTATTCCATGAGTTTTTAGAAAATCTAATAAATCATTTAAAGCTAGATGAGTAATTTTATGTTTTAATGCCCAACATTTAATACCACTTCCCCACGAAACACTTCCATCATACAAATTCACAGTCAAATCTTTGTCACTTTTAATTCCACGAGTTTTAGCACTGCTTTCTTGATTTGTTGGATTAATGTTAGTATCACTACTATAACTTACACTTATGAGATTAGTAGCAAATACTTCTGCTTCCAAAACAGCATCTTCAGTAACGATAGATGCCAAATTTCTTTCTCTTTCCACTTTATTGTTTCGATTTTTTGCACTGAGATACTTTTTTATTCTTCTTCTATAAGTCCTTAAACTAATAATCTTTTTAATATGTTTGCAATATTTCATTTTAATTCTATTTAGTTTTACATAGATAATTTAAAATTTAATTTATATTTTGGAAGTAAAATTGAATGTTACCGTCTATAAAACTTTACTACGAATGAGAATAAGTTAGATTTTGGCTTCCGTCATTTCATAAAAGTGGATAAATGGTTAAAATTCAACTAAATAGTTGAAAAATGGTTGGAAAATTATTAAAACTATATCACGGTTTACTTAAAGTTGAGAGATGATTAAAATTTAACCAAATGGTTAAAAAATGATAAAAAAATACTTTGAATAAACGAAAGTTGATTAATGGTCAAAATTTAACTAAATAATTAAAAAAAATGTTTGATAATTACAATTAATTATATAACAGTGATTTTAAAACGTTTGTATATGGTTAAAATTTAACTTAAAGCAAACCATAATTTTAAAAAGTTGATAGCCGGTTACAATTTACCAGAATGGTTTAGAAATGGATTAAAAATAACTTAAAATAAGCTTAATAGTCCGAATATAATATTTAAGTTAATATTTAACTTTTATTAAACTATAGTTTAATAATAGATACGGTATAACTCAATTGTATGGTTTACATTTAACTCATAAATAACTAACGTTAAAATGTGGTGGAAATAAGGTTAATTTAAAATAAGTTTTATTCAAGTTAAATAAATTTCGTTATATTAAGGTTAAACATTTACAAAGTTATAAAATAACTTATTTTAAACTTGGTTAACTCATGGAAGTTAGATTTTAACCGAGGTTAAAAATTGTTACTCGGGGAATGTACCTAAGGCTCATTAAAAAAATTACATTTTTAAAACTCATGGAACACCCTGTCAGACCTATTAGAAAGTCGTAATATTTGCTTGGGACACTCTTTTTTATTTCAGTAGTCCACCAGTATCACCGAATTTCATGGTTAATGCTTAGAAAATACTTAGAATGGCTTTTGAATGTACCTAAGGCCCATTAACATATTTACATTTTTAAATCTCATGGAACACCCTGTCAAACCCATTAAAAAATCAGATAACTTGCTTGGGACACTCTTTTTTGTTTCAGTAGTCCACCACTAACACTGATGTTCATGCTTAATGCTTAGAAAATACTTAGAATGACTTTGGAATGTACCTAAGGCCCATTAAAAAAATTACATTTTTAAAACTCATGGAACACCCTGTCAGACCCATTATAAAATCGTAATATTTGCTTGGGACACTCCTTTTTGTTTCAGTAGTCCACCAGTGTCACCGAATTTCATGGTTAATGCTTAAAAAATACTTAGAATGGCTTTTGAATGTACCTAAGGCCAAATTCAAAAAATTACATTTTTAAATCTCATGGAACACCCTGTTAGATCCATTAGAAAATCATATAACTTGCTTGGGACACTCCGTTTTCTTTCAGTAGTCTACCAGTATCACTGAAGTTCATGCTAAAGGCTTAGAAAATACTTAGAATGACTTTGGAAAGAACCTAAGGCCTATTAAAAGAATTACAATTTTAAATCTCATGGAACACCCTGTCAAACCCATTAGAAAATCAGATAACTTGCTTGGGACACTCTTTTTTGTTTCCGTAGTCCACCACTTTCACTGATGTTCATGCTTAATGCTTAGAAAATACTTAGAATGACTTTGGAAAGAACCTAAGGCCTATTAAAAGAATTACATTTTTAAATCTCATGGAACACCCTGTCAAACCCATTAGAAAATCATATAACTTGCTTGGGACACTCCGTTTTCTTTCAGTAGTCTACCAGTATCACTGAAGTTCATGCTAAATGCTTAGAAAATACTTAGAATGACTTTGGAAAGAACCTAAGGCCTATTAAAAGAATTACAATTTTAAATCTCATGGAACACCCTGTCAAACCCATTAGAAAATCAGATAACTTGCTTGGGACACTCCTTTTTATTTCCGTAGTCCACCACTTTCACTGATGTTCATGCTTAATGCTTAGAAAATACTTAGAATGACTTTGGAAAGAACCTAAGGCCTATTAAAAGAATTACATTTTTAAATCTCATGGAACACCCTGTCAAACCCATTAGAAAATCATATAACTTGCTTGGGACACTCCGTTTTCTTTCAGTAGTCTACCAGTATCACTGAAGTTCATGCTAAATGCTTAGAAAATACTTAGAATGACTTTGGAAAGAACCTAAGGCCTATTAAAAGAATTACAATTTTAAATCTCATGGAACACCCTGTCAAACCCATTAGAAAATCATATAACTTGCTTGGGACACTTCTTTTTATTTCCGTAGTCCACCACTTTCACTGATGTTCATGCTTAATGCTTATAAAATACTTAAAATGACTTTGGAATGCACCAACGGCCAATTAAAAAATCACAACTGCTCTAAATTACTTATCATAAACTCGCCGGAATGTTTACTTTTACCAATACTTTTACAATAAGTGTGTTGTTCTTGTATTTTATGGATTAATTTGGATGAACTTCACTAGCATGATTGGAACGATTTTTTTTTCTTCTGCTAGTACTAGTGCTAGTAGTACTATTATTTTACCTCAGGATATCCCCCAGAAAAGTTTACTACTTTCTCTGCATACATTTTTTTTAATAAAAGGAAATAAATTTAACGTTTACAGGTCGAAATGTCCGCCTCTATTAGCCTTACACATGCAGTCTCTTTTCATTATTTTTTTCATCATTTTTTCACACATTTCACCCCGAGTCATGTTAATTTCTTCTCTAATGTTCATTTTGCATAAGTTCAACATTATCTGACTTATTTCTGTAAACCTTACGTTTAAGATAACTCCATAAAAAGAAGTTGAGAGCAGTTAAATCGGATGACTGTGGATGCCAATCCACATCACCAGATTTCTAACTTACCTGTTGTGGAAACATTTTTTGTAACAAGTCAATGGTTTCTCTAGCATTATGGTATGTTATGTCGGCCTGTTGGAACCACATGTTCACCAAACTATTGGCATGCAATTCTAGTCTAAAAAGTTCCTTATACTACGATAACGCTCGGCAGTGTCTGTAATAGCTGAATCATTAGGATTTTCGTAAAAATATCGTTCAATGTCCACTCCAGCCCAAATTTCACACCATATCGTCACTTTCAACGGATGTAATGTGATTGATGAATTATTTGTGGATTTTCTACTGAAAATGAGCTTCGTTCACTCATAATTATTTTTTTTTTCAAAAATCCGGATTGCCATTGTCAAGCAACTGCATCTTATTTGCACACGTAAACCGCAAATGATCAGTTGATATCGGTTTTCTAGTGTTCTGACTATACGTTATTACAGCAAATTGGAAGCCTTTCGGATGGAGACCCTGTATCTGTAAACTTAACAAAATTTTTAAGTGTACGTTACACAATTTTGTCAATATGTGCAGCTAAAATTTTTTTGAATCTTTTTAGATACTTCACACTGCCTCAGTTCATTAATACAAGGACAAACTGTATCTGAACGAAGTTCTCACTTTAAAACACAAAAATATAAATCAATTTTTGATTTAACAATTAAGAATTTGAAAAATAATTATTTAGGACATTTTTGAAGTGGTCCTTTGATAAATTAAAGTCAAATAGATCGTCGACGATGTTGAATGATTTGGACAACCTAATAATGATGTTATTTCCTCCATAGTTTGTGGAATGGTGTCCTAGTGCTAGAAACTCATGGTTTCGAAATGTTCTGCAAGACACATGAATTGATATGTTTTCCAAAAAGGTAAACGGCATCAATGTGACCAAGCAAAACGTTACCTTATTGAGAGCGGAGGTAACCGAGCCACATTTTCATGGAATGGTAAGAACAAGAAAGTTCTTTTGGATGCTTTCAATTCTCTTAATGTGTACAGAATAGTATGGATTCCAGACCGGTACAGCGTATTCCAGTTGAGATCGAACGTAAGCGAAATAAGTGAACATAAGGTTTGAATATCTTTAAATTCACCTGTCTATCCTTTAACAAATCCAAACATGACATTCGCTTTCGCAATACAATTTTAAATATGCCTATTGAAACTGGCATTTTCGATAAATGTAACACCTAGATCTATGATCTCATTGACTCTTTGCAATACTTCGTTGTTTTGTATGAAGTATTTAACCGATTTCTCTTACGATGGTGAGACCTGATTTTGCAATTTCTTAATATTTAGGCAGAGCGAGGTTCGATCACACACTCAATCTATCGATTTCTTCTTCAAGTTTCTTCGTATCTAGCATTCCGTTTTCAACATTTTCACGACATCTGCAAATATGAGTACGTTTGAGATTTTGATTATCTCGATCTATGAAATCGGCCAGGCATAAATCCGTGCTGGTTTATTGATATTTGACGTGCAATTTTGGATTTAAAGTTGTTGCATAATACTAATTCAAACAATTTTGGAATTGATGATGTAGACTCGTTTGCCTGATTTAAAAATTGGTGTAATTTTTGAAATTTTCTATTTTTCGGAAAACATGCCGGTGCATAGGGAGTGGTTGAATAGGTAATGTAATGGAATTGCTAAACAATCAGCGTACGCCTTCAGAATAGAGGAGGGTCTGTTGTCAAGACCTCAACCATCTCCAAATCCTTTTAAAGCCATTAAAATGTGATCCTCAAATATAACAGGAGAAGTTATTGATACGTTGTTATTGCTGGAGTGTTCGTACAATTCATTAGTAACGCTTGGGTTATAGACTGATTCAAAAAACGTAGCGAACATGTCAACTATATCTTTGGAGTTTGAGGGGCTGGTATTGTTATAGGTCTTATTAGTTGCGTATCCTTCAATTCCACATTTATTCCTCAAATATTTTCAAAATTGTTTTGGATTTACTTTGATTTTTCCTTGACATACACTTTCGACTTTCGATTTTTTAAGATAACTTGTCTATCGTGGGACCACTGAGGGTGAGCATTTTGTGGTTTACAGCACATAGGTGCAAAAAGTTCGAAACCTGGCTGCATAATGTCATTAAATTTATCAACATTCTCAGTTGTTTGCTATAGTTAATGGATTCTAGGTAACTTTGTAGCCCCGCACTGTTTGGTTTTTGAAGTTGTGTTTGATGGGTTGTAGGTGTTCCGAACTCGCCATTAAATTAGTTTAGTCAAATATAATATCTAAGGATTTGTGATTGATGTTATTTATGACAAAAGGCATCACGGATTTTGAAATTGTCAAAATCGTTTATCTGGTGCAAATTATAACCAAGCATTGCGTCCACAACTAAAGATTCCGCATCTGGTTTTATATTGCATGGCTAAATACAATTTAGCTCCGGGTCCAAATTCCAGATTATAGTTGGAATATTAAAATCGCAAAGCACGAGGAATAAAATCTGACGAGTTTGTTGTAACTATTAATAAATTTATCAATCGCATCGATGCAAGTTGCGTGATGATCACTATTTGATTGAGGTGGTATGCTGCGTAGATGATTAGATTGATTTGGTTGATTTTGATGCGGTAAAGTTATTGGAGCATTACTACTGCAGTAGTACAGATTCGCGCTTATATTAAAAGTGAGTATAGTCTATCATTAGCCACTGGTAAAAATATCTAAATGATTGAGTGTGTCTTGAAATTGAAGCTATGACATGAGGTGCACTATCTAACAGTGCACGTATCACGTTTGGTGGAGATGGTCTGAGGTTAATCCGTTTGCTTCGTGCCTCGTCATGAATTTATTAGATTCTGGTTATTTTTCAATGTTATTATTATTTACAATCGCTTTGAGTTCAAAATGTGAGATTCAGATGAGAACAAGACCGAATTGGAAATAAACAAGATGAAATCTTCAGTCGGTCTAAATACGACTAACTAAATTTACGTCAATAGAATATTCGTCTTTCATGCCGAGATGATCCTTAATATGACATTTTCGTCGACACAACTAAGTGCGCCCCTCTAATTCCGACTCTCGACCCCGATACCTTCAAATACGTACGCAACAAAATTCTCAAACATCGAGGAAATATACGGCTCTGAAAGCAGCTGTAAGCCATCCCCTTTCCTACGGGAAATGAACTCATTAATGCGACGCTGGCAATGGTATTTCTATGCAATCAAAAAACCAGTAGGAGTTTCATTATGTTCTGCCAACCAAAAAACTTTCGTTTTTATCCGTCAAAGACAAATACAGTTATGTGGTATAACGATAGTCAGGGCCGACGCATTTCCTTCGGAAATTCTAAATTTTCTGTCCTCAACCAAATCAATATTGCCCGAGACAACGAAGTTAAATACAATCAAACATAATATCACACATTGCAATGAAACGACGGGTCCACCATGCAGTGTGAAAATTCGCCTTTAAGTACCGGTAAGTGCCGAAAAGATGGAAATAGAGAGAAAAGATATCGATGTTTGGTTAACACAAGGTTTTTATAGCTGATTGCAAAGTAATTGGGTCAGTTCACTCCACACTGTTAAGGAAAAATTAGCGACTTTGTCACGGTATTGCGCTTTAAACGAGAAAACGAAACTCGATCACGTTCCAATACCATCCGTAACCGATTTCACATATCAGTTTGAATCATGCGAATATTTTTCTAAGGTTGATCTAATTGGGGTCTTTCATCAGATTCCGGTCGAAGGTAAATACGTTGAAAAATCGGATCGTATGACCTCTGGCCTTCGAAAAGCGGCTCAAACATTCCAACGGCTAATTAAGAGTGGCCCATTTAACGTTTGCAATTTAATTTGACTCTAATACAAAGACGAATGAATATTTTTCAAAGCAGTTGGTTTTATTTGAAAGAGTATGCATTGCTGTTTAGTTTGGAACACAATTTCATTCAAATGACTTCCAAGCCTAGCTTTACAGTATCTCATTCGGTCAACCCAATTGTTCAGAACATTTTCGATTGTATGGGCTCGTATCTCATCTATGACTACTTCGATTTAATCGTTCAAGTCTTGGATAGTCTCTGGATGGTTAGCGTACCACTTATCCATAACGGTTTCTCACAAAAAAATACTCCATTGGAGTCAAATCGCAGCTGCGTGGTGGCCAATTGGCATCTCCGTTATCGCGATTATTCGATCTCCAAAGACAGTGTGCAAAAGATCGATTGTTGCATTTGCTGTGTGGCAAGATGCACCATCCTGTTAAAACCAAATCTCGTGTGTATCCTCTTCTTGAATTTTGGGTAACACAATTTCGTTTATCATGGCTCAGTAATGCTCCCCATTGACGTAAGGGCGGCTTCTTGCTCATTTTCGAAAAAAATTGACCAATGATGCCGCCGGTCCAAAAACCACACCAAACAGTCAATCGTTGTGGATGCATGGACTTCTCCATGGATGGATACGTGTGGATTTTCTGAGCCCCAAATGCGATAATTTTGCTTGTTAACGTAGCCTTCGAGGTGAAAATGAGCTTCGTCGGAATAGATGATGTTTCGGTAAAATTGTTAATTTTCTTCCAAACTTTTGCTATTTCGTGGGTTGCCCAATTCAAGGGTTAAACACTAATGGATTTTGAGTAATTTTTAATATAATTCAAAGAACTATTTGGTTTCAAGAAATTCTCGTGTAAGTTGTGGAGTTGCAGAGGATTAAATTAATAAATGTTTATAATATTTAGGAAGCAGGAAAATATTAATTTAAGAATTAAATTTCAGGAAATCTACAGATGCGCGTGAGATAATAATATTTTTTGCCCAGGCTGCTGATTTAGAGAAGCAATTGATAGAGCAAACTAATACCATCGTTATCCATTAAACCTATTAAACCTTTATCCTTCCTCTAGTGGATTAGAAGTAGATTAGAATTGTGTTATGCCGTACAATGGCTAGGTGTCTGAAACCGGATCGTTCTGTCCCAAAAAAAAATTATACCTTTCGTATCCTTCCTATTATTATCAGACTGTAGAAATAGACCTGTCGTTATCCGGGACACTTGTAAAGTACTTGATTCTACAGTCCAATCAATCAATCTTGTTAACATAAGGTTAGATTGAAATGATAGGAGGATCGATTAGTTATGTGTTGGTTCAATATCCATGTCAGTTTGAGTTTAGTCTTAGAGGCTTGAAGTAGTGTTCTGAAGATGAAAAATACAATAAGCCACCGTTTGAATCGCACATTGCATCTCTGATTTTAATGGTTTCTACTCTCGCTGACTTGATGTGGTTTCCGGAACGCGAAAAGTACATGAAGCCAGCATTCACATTACCAAGCTCACCCATGGTACGTATTTTGAGACCATCATTAAAGTTGTATGTTGAGTTGCTCGGTTGCTGCAATTGCTTTTTTGGAAACTCAAATTTCTTTATGAAAAAACTCTTTAGCTAAACATCAGAATTTATCATTGAATCAAATTGTAAATCATTGACACTGATCCGGTAAGAAACGTAGTCATTTACTTTCGGAATGATTCAAACCGCGTTTAAATTTTCGATTTGAAATTTATTTTCCACAAATCTCTTGAATTGTTCATCAGTTACAGATGTGTGAATTCCACTGTTAAATATCCATCTTCGCGGTTTCACCACATTAATTTTTTTCAAGGTCATTTGTTGGAACAGTGAGAGATGTTTAAATGCAGCTTTCTGATTGAGAAAACGATACTGCGGCTTCTACATTAGTTTCTTTTCGTGTTGATTGTGGCGCAGAAGTTAGACTCGAAGTTGGCACTGGAACTCGTGAACAAACCACAGTCAATCCTGATGCAGATGACGATAGATTTCTCTTATTTGACGTTTTGCCATCTATAGTATTTATTTGTGTGTTATTCTGAAAAAAAAACTTGATGTTCATGTTGAGTTGTGCTTTGTAAGTAATGGAAAACGTTGATAAAACGTTGTTAGAAAAGTTGATTGTTGTTGATGGATACAGTTCTGCTTATGCCGTTTGTACAGGGATTTCTTTATAAGATGATAATTTCCGCAATATTGTTGCGGTGAATACTTTTATATTGCGTTTCTCCCTTTGAGTATCCTTAACGTTGCTTGAGGTAAGGTTACTAAATTGCCATTCATTTTCATGTTTCTGAAGCCAATGTGGTCCATTCCACCAGAACGATAACTTCACAATATCGTTGGGGAAAATTCCTCTGGTACCGAGATCTGCTGGATTTTCAGATGTTTTGATGTGATTCCAATAATGTCGTGGCCAAAACTCAATGATTTCTGAGACCCGATTGCTAACAAAAGTTTTCCAAGTTGTAGGTAATGCCTCCAGCCATGCTAAAACTATTGTTGAGTCGGTAAAGGCTCTCATTTGAATCTGTGGAATATTCAAAGCAATTTTTGCAGATTTCATTAATCTAGTTAATAATACTGCAGCATTTAATTCTAAACGAGGCAGCGAAATTGTTTTTACTGGTGCAAGGCGTGTTTTAGAAGTGAGTATGTTAACCTTTACGTCACCATTAAGACTCACCCACCGAACGTATATAACGGCGCAGTAGGCTAGTTCGGAAGCATCTGAAAACCCGATAAGTTCAATAAATCCCTCATTCGAGCAAATATGACGTGGAATTTGTATTTTTTCCAAATTACAGTATTGCTTACGAGTTTTTAGCCACTTCGATTCAATCTCTGCTGGCAGTGGGTCATCCCACGATAAGTTTTTAATCCAAAGTTGTTGAAATAGAATTTTTACATATATCGTCACTGGAGCCAACCAGCCTAGTGGATCAAAAATCCTACTAGCTTCTGAGAGCATTTTTCGTTTTGTAAGTACTTCTATGGGCTCGACATGAATTTTAAATGAAAATGTATCTTGTTGTGGGTTCCATTGAATACCAAGGAGTTTTATAAATGTTAGATCATCCTCAATGTCAAGAGGTATGGGTTCTATTATTTCAGATGGCAAATCCTGGAGGAACGATGGAGAATTGGAGGACCATTTGCGTAAATGCATCCCACCGCTGTTTAAAATATTGGTTATTTGATCTCTAATTTGCTGTGGCTTCATTAGTGTGGCTGCTCCGCTCATTAAATCGTCCATGTAGAAGTCACTTTTCATTACGTCTGCAGCAGCTGGAAGATCCTTTTTATTTTCAACAGCCAACTGATGAAGCGACCTCGTTGCTAAAAATGAAGCGGAACTCATACCGTAAGTTACAGTCAAGAGGCGGTAATGTGTGATAGGGTTTGATGGACTGGTTCGCCAGACTATGCGTTGGTAATCCCAATGCTTCTCGTTGATCCGAACTTGGCGAAATATTTTTTCAATGTCAGCCGTGAACACTATAGCGTGTTTTCGAAACCTCATGATTATGTTCGTTAAGCTGTTTTGTATTGTCGGTCCTACGTGCATAGTATCATTGAGTGATGCTCCGGAAGTTGATTTGCATGACGCGTCAAATACGACACGAAGTTTTGTTGTCGTACTACTCTCCTTACGAACCGCATGATGTGGTAAATAAAATATACTTTCGTCAGAGTCACTTTCCACTTTGCTTGTTGGAATTGGTGCCATATGCCCTAAATTCTCGTATTCTGACATGAATTGAATATATTCCCCTTTCAATTTTTCGTCGCGCATGAATCTTCGTTCCATTGCGTATAATCGTGATACTGCTGATTGAAGCGAGCTTCCTATCGGAAGGGCTGGGAATTTAAATGGAATTTCTACAACAATGCGACCAAACTTATCTCGATAGGTTGAATTAATAGAATTTCGCTCACAAATGTTTTCTTCTGGAGAGCAAGTTCGTGATTCATTCAACTCTTCAGATAACCAAAATTTCTGTAGAATTGTATCTATACTTGAGTCGAGATTAGTTAGGAGTGTAACGACGTTTGATAAATCGTTTGAATTCTTGCCTTTTGTCTCATAATATGTACCAGCTAAAATCCAGCCGAAGATTGATTTGTGAGCAACAGGAAAGCCTTCATCCATGATTGCGCCGTCTTCTAGGATATTGAAAAAATAGTCCGATCCGATAATTATGTCGATCTGATTAGTTTTATTAAATGTGGGGTCAGCGAGTTCAAGTGATTGTATGTCCTTGTATTTCCATAGCTCGAAAGATTGCGATGGTATCACTGAAGTCAATTTTGGGAGAACCAGAGCATTAATAGTGATTGATTTATTGCTGTAGCGTGATGATAAATATAAGTTGACCAGGCCGTTTGTAGTTCCAGCTTTGACTGATACTAGACCAGTAACAGGAATTCGTGCATTCGTTCTTTTTATTCCAAGGAGATTTACACACCCCTCGGTAATAAAAGAAGCTTGTGAGCCTGAATCAAGCAGCGCCCGGCAAGTAATTTGCTGTCCAAATTGATCCTTGACAAATATAAGAGCTGTGGGTAATATACATTACCTGGCGGTGAGTAATGAGCTTTGGATCGATGTAACAGAAGTGTTAGCATTCTGTGTTGATAAAATACCCTTATTAGTGTTCGAGTTTGAATTTGATTTGGCCTGCTGGGATCTAACGTTTAAATGTTGATTGAAGCCAGTTTGTTGATTGAAGCATGAATGTTGCTTGCTTGATAAAGGTTGATTGATGGTTGCAACTTGAGTGTCACTGCTTTGATTAGTTCGGCTGAAGATTGGAACTGGAGTGTTACTGCTTTGAGAAGGTTGATTGAAGGTTGCAACTTGAATGTTACTGCTGTGATGAGCTTGATTTAAGATTGGAACTGGAGTGTTACTGCTTTGAGAAGGTTGACTGTTGATATCACTGGCTGAGTCAGTTACCGCATGTATTTGGATATTCGGTGATTGCGTTTGTGATATGCCATGTAATACCTTCGTATTCGAATTTGCATAACATTGAGAATGGTTACAAGAGGATAAATCACTATAATTCGTTGGTAGATGACATACCATAGGATCCTCCGATATTATATGATACGATCCAGCTTTCGAAAGGCTCTGAGCTGGCTGCTGAATTTTATGTTCAAAGTGCAATAGTGTATGATGCTTCCTTGAACACAATCGACAGATGTATTTGGATAAACAATTAGGTGTTAAATGGCCATTGCTCAAGCAATTATGGCATAATTTATTTTGATTAACGAATTGAATTCGAGCCGATAAAAGTAATTGCTTGAAATCCTGGCATCTGTATAAATAGTGGTGTTGCGAGCACTTAACACATCGGCGAAATGTGGAATTATTAAAATGTATTTGAGCATTGTTGACTTTATGTGATTTCGTTAATTGCTACTCTTCGGCCCTGTTATTTAAAAATTCAAGGAATGTTTTTAGAGAAGGCAATTCTGAACCAACGACCTCTCTTGACCAAAGAAGTCTGGTATCTGCATCCAATTTGTTCAGCAATAAGTAGATGATCCACACATCTCTAGCCTGTGCCTGTTCACCGAGAGCGCGTAATCCTCTTACTGTTTCATCAGCTGATTCAAAAATTCTTCTTACTTCTGTTGCAGATGTTTTGGTTGTTGGCGGTTGGTTCATGAACGATTCAATATATGAAAAAGCGATTTTATCAGATTTATTATATCGCGAATATAATTTTTCCCATGCTTCATCGTAGGATTCGTTTGAAAGTGTTAGGCCATCAATTAAATCTAGGGCCTTTCCCTTTAGGCTTTGAACAAGATATTGATATTTTTGAATTTTACTTAACTTGCGGTTTTAATGAATGGTTGTAATATAAAAATCTTTGAAGGCCGGCCATTCTCTATAATTATTACCATCAAATACTGTTAAAGACAATTTTGGTAGTTTAACATCTACCGTTGATTTATTTTCATTACGTGTATTAGCGTCCGCAAGTAACGAACACTTTTCTATGAAACTACGTTGTTGTTCAACTAACTCCTTTAAAATTGGGTTAGTTTCTTCTCCATTGTGATTTATGATTTTGAATTTTAATTGCAACTTCATCAATAAATTTTTAGTGGTTTTATAATTATCTTCTATTTGCGTTTCTAGTGTAACACATTCTGGATCGTCGGGAAGATTTTGATACGATTTACGGAAATCAGACCATATTTCTGATAGTATTTCACTGTTTATTTCTATCTCTGTAAAATCTTTGCGTTCGTTTAATTTAGTTAGCGGTCTCACAAATTTAGACATTTTAGATATAGTTTTTTTCGTTTTGATTCGGAAACAGTTATATTAAGCACACGTTGAACTTCTAGAAATTTGTTTTATATATCACTTTGACCTTTATACGTAACCGCAATTAAACAAAGGGTTGATAGTCTTCACAAACTTATTTAACAAAACAACACTATAACACTTGTAATGTTTATCGATAATTATCAGTTTTAAATAAATTAGCACTGTACTTAAGTTTATCACACGAATTATACGTTAAAGAAAGAATATAGTAATTTTAATAGATAAGAAATTTAAATTACTTAACCTATGTTTTGTTGCTGATTGCTGGTATCAATCCGTTAAAGCAACTGCATCCGGCTCGAAGGACCATGGAAAACGTTGACAAAACGTTGTTAGAAAAGTTGATTGTTGTTGATGGATACAGTTCTGCTTATGCCGTTTGTACAGGGATTTCTTTATAAGATGATAATTTCCACGTTCTTTATAATTCGTTGGAAGAAGCACTTAGTTCTTAATCACAATAACTTATTAAATAAAAACCACAGGCTTTAAATAAAAGTACCACAACTTAGAGCACATTATAATTTTATTTTAATTTATTTTCTATAAGGCTAGAGCTCGACTGACTGCCTATTGAATCTTATATCGAAAAATGAAAAATTATTTTTATATGCCGAAATAACGGGTTATCCAATTCGAGGTTGATAAAGTAGAAATCTGTATACCGACATCTGTCAAAGATAAACGTCAAGTACGCTGTCATTTATTTAGTTGACATTCTGCCATTTAAGAATATGGAGTATTTAACAATCGACCAATGCGTTAAAATTGTTAAATCTTATTATAAAAATAGTGATTCTGCCGTATCCACATTTCGCGCTTTACGAGCAGATTATGGTCGTCATAATCGTCCTACAAAGCAAACCATATTGAATACAGTGAATAAATTTGAACAAACTGGATCTGTTACTGATATTGTAAGGTCTGTGCATCATCGAAACATTCGCAATGCTGAAAATATCGCTTCTGAAGCTGAAAGTGTGGAAGAAGATCCAAATTTGTCAATTCCTCGTCGAGCTCAACATTTAGGCCTATCTTATGGCTCATTATGGCGCATTTTGCATCTGGATTTGCATCTTCATCCGTATAAAGTCCATTTGACACAAGAGCTAAAGCCTGCTGACCATGGACAACGAAGAACATACGCAAATTGGGTGTTGGAAAAACAGGCCGTCGATGCTGATTTTTCGAACAAAATTTTCTTCAGTGATGAAGCTCATTTTTCGCTTGGTGGATACGTTAATAAGCAAAACTGTAGAATTTGGGGCTCAGAAAATCCACAATTGATTGTAGAGAAGCCATTACACCCGGAAAAAGTCACTGTTTGGTGCGCATTGTGGTCTGGTGGTGTGATTGGGCCGTATTTTTTTGAGAACAACCATGGACGAACCGTTACCGTCAATTCTGAGCGCTATGGCCGCATGTTAACCGATTATTTTTTTACGAAAATCGAAGATTATGATCTTGACGATATGTGGTTCCAGCAGGATGGAGCAACCAGTCACGTAACACGAGCAAATCGAGATCTTTTGCAAGAGAAATTTCCTGGACGTTTGATTTCGCGATTGGCTGATGTCAATTGGCCTCCAAGATCCTGTGATTTAACGCCTTTGGATTTATTTTTGTGGGGCTACGCGAAAGATCGTGTTTACGCAAACAATCCTCAAACTCTTGACGAATTGAAGACTAATATTCGTAAGGTAATGGCCGAGATACCGCCCGAAATGTGCCGAAAAGTCATTGAAAATTACCGCAAAAGAATCAAGGCCTGTAAGAAGTCCCGTGGAGGACATTTGGATGATATCTTGTTTAACTAAAAATGGCAAGGATCAATCTGTAAAATGAAATAAGAATTACAATACATTCCGAATATTTTGTGTGTTTTTTTTAAGTTTACTTTATCAAGCTTGAATTGGATAACCTTGTATATGATACATAATATAAATGCTTTACATAATGAGTTACATATAATTATACTGAGAAGATTTTAAGTATATAATACAAATTGTCAATAGCGTATAATGATAATATGGTATATAAACCAAATTGTATGTGTACATAAATGGAAGGGTTATAAGTAACATGAAAATACTACGACTAAAGTATATTGTATATCTTGTTTCTGTGTTAATGACAAATTGATTACAGATGATATTATGTAGCCGATCGGGCCCAAGGTGTCATAGGGTGGTGAAGTTTGTCCAAGTAAGTAACAGGTCGGGTAGTAATAGACGGCACAAGTAGTTCGTTTGGTTTACTTACCGGAACCTCTTCTAATGTTGTTTGCTTCATTGCTGAGTTAAATAACTCGTTCATGCTGTCCAGGCATACATCATAGAACCAACTAAATCCTGGTACACCATCACATACATTTGTTGATGTCCGAGGAATATTTTGTTGCATGTTTTCAAAATATTGAGGATTGTTGTGTTGTGCCCTTGAACTTATATGAAACAAACATTGTCGATTGAACAATTAATTATAATTACCCCTCCCTTCAAAACAAATTAGACTAAATCGAGTTCTGTAAATTTGTGATAAGGATGGATACACGAAATAACATTACACTTTCCACCACGGTATGAGCTATTTACCCGGGCATAACTAAGTCAAAATGTAAAATAATTTAAAATTGTTTAAGTGTTTTATTATTTTTTGATTAAAATATTTTGTATTAGAATAATTCATAAAAGAACAACAGTCTACGTAAATGGAATTAAATTAGAATATAGCAGAATTTTACCGCAAAACCACCAACAACTTTTACAAAAAATTATTCTTGCTAAGAAGTAATAATTTATATAAATAAATAAATAAATAAATAAATACAGAAAGCTATTTTGTAGGAAAATTAATTTCCACGAAACAGCACACAAAGTAAATTTGAGGAATTTACCATTATTTTGTGTGCGAGCTTTTATTTTTCACAAAATAAATAAACGCAAATAATAAAATGTGTATTTCCCTTATTTATTTAAAGCTTCTTATTTTTGTTACGCTTTTTATGAATTTAATTAATTTACAAAAAGGTTTAGGTTGTGTATTTGCTAAGTTTGGTATTTTGATAAAATATCAATAAATATTTGTAGTTTTTCAAGCTTGAATTTAATGACTTTCCGCAAACTCAGATAAAACATAGATTTTTATAGAAAATCCCAATATCAGTGATGCTTTGAGAATGTAATATTTGTGGTAGCTAAATGTGTACCAAAAACTAAAATCTTGAACTCCGTTTCGTGTTGTCTGGGTTCACTTTGCAAATAAGTTAAAAACAATCGTTGTTGCACTAAATTGAAATGTAATGGTGCTACATAAATAGTTTACAGCTAAACAGAGTTGTGTCGTATTGCCTACACCGCGTAGATAATTAATATTCTACATGTATAGAGAATGTAGGTAAACAATTAAAAATTACACGTCGATAATGTAAATAATGTAAAAAATGTCGGAAATTATTGTTTCTGTTATCAATTCAATGGTTTCTTTATATATTTAACCATTTCTGCTTCATGTAGTTTATTCCTACCCTACATTTACATTACCCGAACTCAAGTTTTTATATGGATACTTCTTACATATTATACTTTAATTCTGTTGGTACAATTTGTAAAAATTTGAAAAAAATATGAAAATTAATCCAAATACAGAGCTGTCATAAACTACATGTCAATAAACTACTTTATACGACGCTTTTTCAATGGACAAAATCATCACAGCGCAATAAAATTTTAAGCAGCAGTTCATGGAAGAATTAGTAACAGCTACCACATAGTGCAAATTTTATTTCAAATAAAAACCACTCAAATATACAGAAAGCTTTTCATGCGGCCGCTTATCTGTACGCCACTATTTTACTAAATAAATGGATGCTAAATGCGTAATCAAGGCCGATACAGTATTCGTTTCGAAAATGTACACGACAGCCGGCAATGCAAGGAGAATTCCTTTCATAGCCGCGAACTTAGCGTCGTACGGCTTTATGATTAAAGATTTAACGACATTTTATTTGGTCACGTTAAAATATATTTTGATGAACTCGACTCCAACTTTAATTGCAATTTTTAATTTTGTTTTAAAGCTGTACCGATTCTACAAATAAAGTATCAAGAACTGTTACAAAGTCGTGCTAAACACCTGGAATGAATGTTAAGAGGGGTAACGGTGTGCGCGTATTTACTATTATGCAAATTACGCGAGGTGCTTCAAAATTTGTTTTGAACCGATCCAAAAATTTGAATTTAAGGGAATGGAATCGCTGTAGGAACCATTATTAAAATTATCAGTTAACCAAAGAACCGGCCGAGACTGTATACATGACCCGACCAATGATAAAGTTCTTTATACTACTGCATTGGCTTATAAACATGAATTGGAACCCAATTCGTTTCCGTAAATTCAATGGATAAACTAAGGCGAGATCCAGCCACTTTAAAATCATTAGATATTGTTCCTGGCAACCTAGGTGAATCCAAATTTAATCGCATCAATAGTCTAAGAAAATTGCATACAATATTTAGCTTCCATTGTCGTCAGCAAAGGTATTTGCAAGTACTGATAGCTGCTCATAACTGCTAATTCAAAAATGTTATTTTCTTTAGATACATGCATCTGCAACCATACTTTTCAAACATGTTCGATAAGCTCCCACACACTATACAATTTTGTACTGTAAGCCTTGTTTCATAAGAACTAAAATTTCGAAAAAAAAATTCTGTACGGCTGTAATTTTAATTACTGAGTCGCTAAATAAACGAAAACCAAAGTAAGTATGGATGAAGAGATGGCTTAAAAAATGACCTAACTTTTTCCATGAAAACCTTCTCAAGAAGCTGCAGTTATCTGCACCTGCAGTTTATCAAAATTGCCTGTGTATATGGAGTATGCAACATTTTCATAGCGTTTACAAATGGTTGCCCCGATAATAGTGATCACTAGCTGAAAGTTTATTCAGCACATTACGATTTTTTGCAACAGGATAAAGTTTTAAAGGTCTCAAACTCGGCTTTATCTCCTCAATGCCTCGGAAAATAATCATAGAGGCATGTGATGCTTGATATCAATGCTACGACGAAACGTTCGAGTAATTCAACGAAGGATAAGACTGAGCAATCTCGATCACCGTTAAGCAACTGTAAAGAATGGGCTTTCGGAGGTAATGTAAAAAGGATATGTCTACTGTATTTTCCCTTATTTAATATAGGACCAGCTAACCCTGGCGTTATTCCCATTATATGAAACAATTTCCTCTTAGCACTAGAAGACCAGATGGAAAGGTAGAAAGAAAGTCATCTTGATGATCGACGGATTCTCGATTATCTACATATTTCCGATCATATTCTAAACCACCCCAATTATGGTTATGTTCGGGAAAATCCGTACATCCCTCTTCGAGATGATATGAACCGGGTTGACCTAAATCAAAGAGCAAAATGTCCTATATGGAAAAGCCTGAGTTTCGATTAATCGAAACAAACCAATATATTGACCATTTTTTTAAAGAAAATATTAATTATCTAGTGGATTTAATGTCCTTTTAAGGCCAATTAAGATCCCCTTTTAATTCACGCACAAAACCACCCATTCAGCTACAAGCTGCAAGACTACAGGTTATCTGTCACTGACATGGACGGTGGGTCGGCGCTGAATTATGCACTCCTGGCTTTAATTGTGTTTATTAACATCACCGATCGTAATCCATGACGAACATTCGCTTTGCATCCAGCCTCTAGTGGGATTCGAATACAGTACCTCCCGGTCCAAGTGCCGAAGCTTTAACCACTGCACCAATTATCCGGTTTCCATTTTATATTTAAATTTTAATCTTGGACAAAACGTTGAAGTTATGAATATCAGACATTAGATATCGATCGAGATCGGTTCGATTTCATTTCTGGCCAAGCTGACACATTTTAATGGAATTTTGTTCGACATTACCCCAATGCTAGATGGCCACAAATTCGTGATGAGCTGTTGTCTCGTGGTTCAGACGACCGTACGAAGAAATAGAAGCTCAACGCAGAATCCGAAGGCAATTTAGATCCAAACTAATCGTTTGAGAACTGGTCATTTCTTAGAGGTACTCGTAGAATTACTTAGTATTTAAAGAACAATCTCTACCCGGCATTTAAAGCTAGGATCATGTCAGAAAATATTTAGTCAATAGAGCATCTACGTAGCTTATCAACACACAATTTAAAAATCCCGAACATCTTTATGTATCCATTCTTGCCTGTAAATTTTTTTTAATGTCGGCGGTTACGAAAAACTTGTGCTTCCGCCATCGAAGTAAGATATTGGTGAGGTCTTGATAAGGCTTAGGACCTGTCATCATTTAATCGTTCAATGATACGCCGGTTGTCGTTTTTGCTGAGACATCGAATAGTTCGCGGAGTTTAGTTGTGCTGCTATCTGGTTTCAGCACTCTCTGATATGGGATATAATAACCTTGTTAATTGCCAGTTGTTCTTGTCCTGGTCGCACTAATTCCATATGATTGAGGTTGATATATTCATCCATCTCAAATTTTCAGTTATGCTAGTCTGGCTACAGCCGCTTTCTTAGATTCGCCAAAGTTAGAAATTTCGGGTTTGGGGGTAAGGAATCTTTACTGTTTATTTACCATCATGGCTATGTTCTAAATTTGTCTGGAAGTGTTCTTCTATTGTTATTTCTTCTTCAGTACTATTTCTTTATTCTGGAATAGAGTCGTTCTCGATAAACAACTCGAGTTGTTTTTCTATTTGTTTTTTTTTTGTGCTCCCAATGATAATCCATACAAGCTCAGTGTTTTGAGGTACTGGTTGATGTTGCTCGCCCTTTATTAGAAGTGTTACCAGTTATTTGTGTTAATGCTGAATTCTGGCAACCTCTGAATGAGTTGTTCCTGAATGAGTTGTACCTCTGAAATGCTTTACATACGTACATACAAATTTATTATTTAGAAAAAATTATTAATATTTCTTATTCGAATGAGTGCCACTAATCAGTAATATTTGTGAGCTTGTCTAATTTGACTGTATACCATGTTTCATGTAAATCAAGAGCATTAACGTATTCAATTCGAATTTTACCAAAGAAAACAAGTAATCCAAAATAATTCTAATTTAAGTCTTCATAGACACAAAATTGCGATATCCAAGTATGAAAAATATAGCCATATAGGAACTTAATCTTGCTTGTAACAAGAGTATTGAAAAAGCCACAGAAAGTAAGGGTACGACTGTCTCTAGTTACCTTGCAATAATCTCTGGATCAGGTTATTATTTTTCTGATTAGTAAAAAACAGGAGATTATACTAATATTTAATTTACACAAATTTTTGGTCTAGCTTTAAATCAATATTTTTGGGCTAATTGTCAAAACGTCAATTGAAACAGACGTATTTTTTACTTTTTTGTGATATAAAAATTATATTAAATAAAATTAAAATATTAATTTAAATAATTCAATAACAATAATAATAATATAATATTTAATATTTAATAATAATTTAATTCAATTACGACAAAATAATAATATTTAATAAACAATTCTATTCAAGTACGACAAATTCGTCCAGTCAAAAATCTTACCTTTTCAAAAATATTATTAAATTGAGTTCAGGATAAGTATTATGTCTGCAACCGGTAATACTTGCTCTTCCAACATTACCAAGGGAAGATTTCCTGGTGTCAAATGTGGGGGAGAGACATTAAAACTCGATCGGTTAATTGGTTATGCGAAGACTGTAGATCGACATCGAACCAATCGATTATGGATGACGATCAGGTTTTGTCGGATTCTGGTAATCCGAATGTAAGTTTATCCGATGTCATGATCCAGCTTAAGCGTATGGAAAGAAAACTTTCAGCATTGGAAGACTTGAAGAAAATTGTAACATCGTTAAAGCATGAAAATGATGATATTAAGTCGAGAGTGTGTCTTTTGGAGGAACAGTTGTTAAAGCAGGCCTCAATAATACATCAAGTAGAAGCTGATATGGACAAACCGATTCAACAACAAAATATTTCCAGCATTGTTATCAGTGGCTTACCATCTAACCATGAAGACATTCGTGGTCTAATCACTTGTGCTATCAAAAAAATCGGGGTTGATATGAGTGGTGATGACATTGTATCTCTTGAGAAAATTCACAAAAAAATTATCACAACTTCAGTACATCAAAATAAATCAAAGGTTATGCTAAAAGATTTCTTTATTGTAAAACTATTTATATATATATTTCTTTATATATTTATATATAGTTTATATATAGTTACACAATTTTGTTTGAAGCCAAACCCCAGTTTGAGCTCATAAGCTCATTTATAACGAGGTTTATGAACTTCATAAAAATTTCCAAAATGACGACCATCTTCTTCGTGTCAAATTTAAAATTGGTATCTGTCACCATGAAACAATTTCATGCACCCATGCATCATACCACAATTTTAATAGGCTCCTTTATGTTGTACAATGGACTATCCGGTGGATCTTTGTGAGTAACAATCATCACTCCCAACTGTGGGCACAGCTCAATACGGCACCCCAAAGGTAACATGAGCAGAAAAAAATCAAAAATATGAAATTTAAAAAAATCAGGAACAAAAAATTGCGACTATTGACTCTACTGAGCTTAAAAACAATATATTGACACACATTAGAAAACACAAATCACTTTCAACAGAAGATTTGGGTGTCTTTTTACCAATAAATCACCCTGTACAGCGCATCTACATAATGCATCAATTGTCAGCGTTCCAGTCCAGATTATACCGAGAAGCTAAAAATATAAAAACACTGTATAAGTACAATTATTTGTGGTGTAAAGCTGGACAATTATACTTACGGGAATCGGCGGAGTCTGATGTTCATCGAATTTCTTCGTTCAATGACATTTTTCGGATTAAAAATATTCACTATCCTATTGAATCCAATACATCTGCTTGATCTACCTGGGAATCTGCAATTATATAGTTTGTTAAGTATTAAAATGCATTTACCTGTACAAGCTCAATGTGTATCCTCTGTTGTGTTATTATCCCATCTTACAAAGATTCCATCACTACTACTGTCTATAGTATTGTTTATTTACATTTTGTTGACAGTTTTTATTTTGATTTTGATTTTGTGTTTAATTTCTTTAAAGTTGGTAACATTCATTTTTAATACTGTAGATAGTAAGCATGATGGAAGTTGTTTTTTAGTGCGTTGCGCATCTTCAAACTTTCTCAATTCTTTGAATTATTTTAATCTACATGTGTGCTTATACTCTATTATCATTAAGTGTGTACTATATTTAACAGTTTATTTTACGATTATCGCTCATTATTATCGTTGTATGCAATATATTTTTGATTATCGTCTCTTACAATGTTAATTCGGTATAGTATATTACATCAAAACATTCGAAGTTTAAGAGCAAACTTTGATTTATTTAGTACGTTTTTAGCCAGTCTGAAAACACAACCAGATTTAATTTTTGTTTCGGAAATTTGGATTTATTCTAATGAAAGTACTGAATTCTATTTGCCTAATTACAATTTTAATGCATGCTGTAACGATAATTACCGTGCCGGTGGTGTTGGTGTATTTATAAATAAAAATCTAAAAACTGGATCATGTTATAATTGTAATTGGAGTTCAGCTGATGTTCTTCGGTTGGACATTCAACTTGATAAAACTGTTTGGACTTTTCTATGTTTCTACCGTTTTTGCAATAGCGACGTTAACGTTTTTTGTAACGACTTGAATAACTTGCTCGAAACAATCAACAATAACAATATAGTTATCTTGGGTGATCTCAATATCAACTTGTTCAATGTTAGCAGTTTTAACTACCAAACATTGCTTGCATCATATGGATTCGTCAGTATTTCTAATAATCCAACCAGGAATTTATCATGTCTAGATCATGTGTTTGTTAAATCCAGTAATACATACAATTTTACGACTGATAACTTACCAATTCAATTTTCGGATCATAATTTAATTACACGATATATCTGGGCGGCTTCAAATAGCCAAGTAAAATGCAATAGTGAGTATTTCTCGAAAGTAAATTATGGCAAGCTTCGGGATCGCCTCTTAGCTGAAAACTGGGACCTTGTTTATAGTGAAAAGGATTGTAACATAGCATTCAACAATTTCTTGAAAATTTTCAATTCTCATATTGATTTCTGCAAAGATAGAATTACTTTTCAAAATAACAAGAAATTAAAACCTTGGATGAATTCATATCTTCTAGGCCAAACCAATAAACTTAAAAATTTTTCTAAGAAACTAAGAATGCATCCAAATAACGCTCGGTTAGCTAATTATGTCGCAAAACTTTCTAAATACGTGAATAATAATGTTAAACGGGTTAAAAGGTTATATTACAAAGATAAGTTTGAATCAGTAGGAAACAATTCTAAGCTTATGTGGAAGGAAATCGATATCGGCAGAAATTCATACACGAACCAATTAACGCAAATTTATAAAAATAAATCTGACCATGTTCTCTCGGAAAAGCGACTCATTTGTGATGAATTTAATAATTTTTTTATCAATGTCTCAACTGAATTAACTTCCGATCTTATTCAAAATAGTACTTATAACAGTGAAGAGTACAAACGGCATATTTTGGGTAACCGTGTTAACTATTGCACTTCTTGCTACTACGATGAAATCAATTCTTTTGAGATTCTACTCGAAATTAAGAAATTAAAAAACAAATACTCTAAAGGTTTCGACGGTATCGACAATGTGATTATTAAAAATTGTACTTGGTATCTGGTTGACGTATTGAAGTTTCTTTTTAATTTAAGTTTCAAGAGCGGAATTTTTCCAGATACTTTAAAAACAGCTGTTGTTATTCCAGTTTTTAAAAAGGGTGATGCTTTACAACTTAATAATTACAGGCCAATTTCGCTATTGAGTCCATTTTCCAAATTATTTGAAAAATTAATAAAACGAAGATTGGTTTCGTATCTTGGTAAAATTAAATTTCTCAATGACCACCAATTTGGTTTTACAGCTGGAAAATCTACTGAAGAAGCTCTCCTGCATTTCCTTAGTAATATATACCTAGCTATTAACGACTCTAAGAAATGCTCAGCTGTTTTTATGGACATTTCGAAAGCATTTGACACTGTTAACCACGATATACTACTTACAAAATTATCAAGTATCGGAATAAGAGGCAAGTTGTTAGATTGGTTTACCAGCTACCTCCGTAACCGAAGTCAAATTGTTAGAGTTAATAAGGTGAATAGCTGTCCAGGCCATCTTAAATGTGGTGTTCCTCAAGGCTCAGTTCTGGGACCTTTGTTGTTTTTAATTTATTTTAATTCCGTTTTTGAAATTAATCTTACTGGCTGCGCTACAGCGTTCGCAGATGATTTGGCATTAACCTATGCGTCCAACGATTACATTGAAATTCAACGTTTTATTGAAAGTGACTTATGCATTCTACGTAAATGGTTTTTCTATCACCGACTTGTAGCTAGTGATAAGTCTAGAGTTATGCATTTTAGGCGTCCTGACACAACATTTAATCAAATCTTTATCAAGTATCATGTACACTCATGTGATAAGAACCTATGTTCTGAGCAGTGCTTTGATCTACTTTGCGTGAATGAGTTTAAATATCTAGGTGTTACAATTGATTCTCAGCTTAATTGGACGTCCCACCTAAATAATATCAGGAAAATTGTGATTACTGCCGTGTATAAATTTTATAATCTTCGACCTTTGTGTCCTTCTTATGTTTTGCGAAGGTTATATCATGCTTTTATAGAATCAATCATAATGTATGGGATTACTAGTTGGGGTGGAATTTACTTTGCTAATATTGTCGATCTTTTTATAGCGCAAAAAAGAATTGTTAAATTAATTTACGCTCGTCCGACAGTTACTCCCACAATTCCGTGAGTTGAATTTGTTGCCTCTGAGTTATCCATACACTGAAAAAAAAATCGTATGTCATATTGAATAACGCATTTCGTTGAATTTTGAATAAATGGTTTTATTCAAATTATTCTAAATTTTGTTGATTAAATGAAAACTCAATCAATTTGAATATTACAAATTTTTTTGATGGTTTAGTTATTCAAATTGATGAAGGTATTTATTCAAAAGTTAAAGTAAGAAATTAATAACTAATTTGATTAAATTTCTTCATTTGCACCCGCCAAAAAATATAAAATATGTTTTTTCTGATTTTAATTGTTCTTAATTTGAATAAATATATTTTGTTAAAACCCGCTCAATTGACGAAATGCGTATCAATTTGAAGAAAGGACAATGGAAAAGAGAAAGTGGAAGGGGGAAACCGACTAGTTACATACGTTCAACAGCATTTCGTGTTTAGATTCCAAACATAAGTAATTGCGTGAAGTGCATATTTGAAAGGTAAGTTTAAATTGTTTTATTATTAAATTTTTTATTAGTGTCTGTGTCAATTAGAAGAAACTGTTTTAAAAATATAAATTCTGATATCAAAACAATTTCTTCTCAAATTTTCTATCGAAAAAGGCGAAAACATTTAATTAAATTAACATTTAAAACTAAACCAAACATTAAATTTTAATTTTTAAGACATTTTTAGCTCATTGACACAGACGCTTCGAAACACAAATATGATTAGAAGACATGTGTTTCACATTGCAATTTCATTCTTTCGATTTTGATTAGTGTTTTTATAATAAATGCAGTTTAATTAGGTTGTGTAAAGCATAAATTAAAATTAAATTTCTTGTAAATATATATTTCGTGTTGTGCCACCATAATAAAATTTCGTTACATTATTTTGTGAATACCCGAAAATTAGACGCACTATATATGCACGGCAACATTTGTGGGTGTGTGTGTTTTTTTCGTTTTCTACTCTTCATGCATACATACAAACTATATATACATACAAACTTTGATGTATATATTATATATTAAATTAAAGAAATTTAGCTGAAAATTGCAAAATTATGAATTACCTAGTAATAAAAAATAATTTGTGAGAAGAAAAATTTAGTTTATGTCGTGAATTATAAAATTATATATAATATTTAGGTATAGACATTTTATTTTTTAGATATTAATATATTTTTGAAATTGTTTTAGGAACGATTTTCTGGATTTTAAAGGCAATTTCGCTAGCGATAATAAAAGGAATAATTTACCTGTTGGTTATTAATTGTAAGTACATATACGAGTACGATAAAATGTTTATTAAATAACAAATATTTATTTTTATTCCTAAATGCTGAGTATAATTTTTCAGAATTTATTTAATGTTTACAACTATTTGATAAGAGCACTTAACTTACTATTTGTAATAATTTATAGAATTAATTAAAAGTAAAATATTTGATTATTATTTAATTAGTTAAACTGTTTATGTCGATATCATCATGAAATGTTTTTTATGCAGTAAAAACAAATTTAATGTAAAGTCATTAGTAGTACATCTCCAAATTATACATTCACTTTCCAAATACAGTACGTACGAATGTTGTGAAGGAGAATGCACAAATAAAGCATTTCCTAATGTTGATAGTTTTCGAAAGCACCTTAACAGACAACACGCAATGCTAAATGAACCATTAGGGTTAAATTCATCATTTGTTTCTTCAATATTGAATGAACAAACCGATCCAATATATTTACCAAAACCTTTAAAAATGGCTACTCAATCGGATACCGAATATATTTCCAATTCGACTACAAAATATGAGGATCATAATTCAAATTCTTGTGACTTTTTACTGGAAGCTGCTGTAAAATTTACATTAATTCTTCATAGTAATGATAATTTTAGCAGAAAAAATGTAGAGGAAATTCAAAAACTAATTGTTGAGATTTTATTAATTCCCGTAACATCTATTATAAAAACGTATATTCAAGACCATATTAGGGAAATTGACATTCGAAACACTTTACTAGACTATATTACAAAACTATCAAACCCTTTTATAAATTGCAAAACCGATTATTCACTACATAAATACTTAAAACAGAAAAATCTATTAGAAAACTTAATCCAATTTTCGATAAACGAAACCGTAGGCGTTTCAATGCAAAATGGCGAGCCTGTATATGACGAACAGATTACAACAGGAATTATTCTCCCTCTCAAATTCCAATTTAGAAAATATTTTGAGAAAGGAAATAATTTAAATATGATGATCGAAAATATGCAAAGTATAAATCAACATCCTGATATAAATTCCAATTTCATAACCGGCAAGCTCTGGCAAGAAAAAATTTCTAAATATCAAGGTGACCTTTGCATACCTTATTTTATTTTTACTGATGATTTTCAAATTAATAACCCTTTGGGAACCCAAACTGAATCTGTTTGTGGCATTTACTACAACTTTCCTTTGGCGAATAATATTTCAAAGCTTGACAATGTGTTTATAGCTGGTTTCATCAAATCGAAAGATATTAAAGAATTTGGCAATGACGTGTGCTTTTCTCATTTAATTAATGAAATAAACGAAATAGAATGTAAGGGTTTATCAATTACAACCGCCAACCAGACTATTAATGTGAGATTTATTTTAGGACTTGTTTTGGGTGATAATTTGGGAATAAACTCAATTTGCGATTTCAGCAAATCATTTAGCAGCTCCCATTTTTGTCGTTTCTGTTCAGCTTCAAAATCCGAAACACATCACATGTCAATTGAAAATGACAAATATATGCGCAATAAAGAAAATTATTTAGCAGATGTAAGCAAAAATATGTTTGAAAAAACAGGAATTGTTCAAAATTCTTGTTTAAACAGAATTCAATCATTTCATGTAGTTGAAAATTATGCAGTGGATATGATGCATGATTTGTTTGAGGGGATTTGCCATTATGACATCTGCAAAATAATACAATATTACATTGATAAAGCGAAATTATTTTCATTAGAAACGTTGAATATTCGCAAACAAACATTTAATTATGGCTCCTTAGAAATTGGAAATATCTCTAAACCAATAACAAATGAACATATAAAGCGTTCGAGATTAAAAATGTCGGCATCTGAAATGAAAACATTTATTCATCTTTTTCCACTTATGATAGGAGATTTAATACCCGAAAATGATGATGTGTGGCAGTTTCTGCTGCTTCTTTTACAAATAATTAATGTACTCCTTTTAAGTTCCTTTACGAATAATGATATTTCACGTTTGAGACATTTAATTAGCGAGCATCATAACAAATATGTGGAGCTTTTTTCTGATACACTGAAACCCAAATATCATATTTTAATTCATTATCCCACCATCATTAATTTCTCTGGACCACCGAAATATTACTGGTGTTTTAGATTTGAAGCTAAACATAAGTCAATCAAGTCGTATGCAAATATTACATCATCTAGAAGAAATATCCTGTTAACTTTAGCTAAAAAATGCAATCTTAAATTTACACTACTTACAATGACAGAAGATAGAAAGTCGTTTGCTTTTAAGGAAAATCATTTTATTAGAAGTTCGAATTTAGACTTACTGTTTACAAAGTTAAAAATTATGCCACAAAAAGCGTTTGCTTTATGCGAGGTTGTATATAAGGGAACTCTTTACAAAAACGGACTAATGCTTTCTATTTTTAACTTAGAATTATGCATATTTGAAATTCAAGAGGTATTTATTTTAAAAGAAAGTTCAGAAATATTTCTATTGGTTAACCAACTTCTAATAGAATCATTTAGCTCTCATTACGATGCTTTCGAAATTAATAACAAGAAAACAATAATTGCGGAGAAACTAATTTTTAAAATTACTGATTTCAAAGTGCCCCCAACAAATATGTACCGAACTGTAAACGGAAAATTATTGTATAAACTAAAAGAGTATCTCTAAAGATATAGATGCCAATATATGTTTCAATTTTAATTATTATATGTATATACAAATGTTTTGTGCTTTGAAAAAATTGAAATACTACATTAATTTTTAAATATCTCATTATTATTATAACTCATAAATAGATAGATCTTAAATAGATTTTAAGCTTCAACATAAATCCATAAAGCACCTCAATTTAAATAATAATAAATAAAGGACGAAATGGAAGTGGAAATTGAAGATATAACATTACATAATGTACTAGAAACGAACCCTCAATTGGTAACAGTAACTCTCGCCAATATTGATAATCAGTACAGCATTTCTCAAGAACCAACTTATACATCAGATAATTTAATTGGGTTAAACGGCTATGACACCTCGGAACAACAAGACTTAAAAGATATTCTAAATAAATGGGATTTAATTCAGTTATATTCAATCTTAAAAGGTAAATATTGTTAGATATATATATATATATATATATGTATATATATATATATATATATATATATATATATATATATATATATATATATATATATATATATATATATATATATATATATATATATATATATATATATATATATACATGTGTGTATATTTGTTTTCATTAAAATTATTTTTATCTTAGAGGAATGTATTAATATGGAGCGGCTAAAAAACATGGGAGATAGACATATTCGAGATATGTCGAAAAAATACGAAATAAAAATTGGCTTTCAAATACAACTAAATTTGCTAATTAAAGCATTACAACTGCCCGAAGCTAGCACAGAAACGTCGTTACCCATCGATATAACTGTCGATTTTTCACAAGAACCTTCAAAATCAGAAGAGGATCCAGCATTGAGAGAAGAATTGTATTTGGATATACCAACTATCATTAAAAGTTCTGCACAAGGAGCCTCTATTTTAAAATTATATGAAGCGAACAATAAGCTTAATGAAGGATCTAGATCAATAATTGTAGAGACAATAATCAAACATATGATACAACAGGGAGTACGAATGTCAGTGGATGTAGCAAAAAACATATCCGAGGCAATACTACAAATATTTCCAACAGAGTGCATAGTGCGTAATTTTAATATATAAAATGACGCGAACCTTGTAAATTTCAAACTTTTATTCTTAACTTTATAGGTTTATTACTACATGAAGCAACCGGGCAAAAAACCTCAGGGAAAAGTTTACGACAAGTACTTTAACTCTTTACGGCAGCTAAAGGCAAGCGGTATAATGGAGAAAAGATCGTATTCATTGAAATCGGATAATGTTAACAAATACAATCATTCGCAATTAGGTAGCCATAAATATTATATATATTATATATTATATATATATATATATATATATATATATATATATATATATATATATATATATATATATATATATATATATATATATATATATATATATATATATATATATATATATATATATATATATAATCGTTAATAATCTGCTAACACAGAAGACGCGGAAGAGGATATTACTCAGCACCTGGAAGCAATTTTCAATGATAACTGTGCATGGGCTGAGCTGGAGCACCACTGGCACGCCACTAAGAATTATCGCCTTCATGATATAATTAAAGCGAATTCAACAGAAGATATTTTAAAAAAATGGAAACATTATAAGAAGCCACTCGGATATAAATTGGTAAACGACTATTACATTACATTAATTCAATTATATACAAACCAGAATATATATATAAATATATATATCATCAAAAACAAATATATATATATAAAACAAAAAACAAATATATATATATATAATGAAAACACGATGTCAAGAAATTTTTTTTAGAAATATTGAATCAAAATTTTGTTATTTTTAAAACTCACATAAATAATATCCTTCTTAAAATAAATGGTGTAAACGGTGATGTTTCTCAATACTTGCTAATATTACACGACAGCTGCACAATTGGGTCAGAATATATTTTATTCAAAGAATTACATGGCGCACATTATTTAACATACCCAATAACACATGCCTTACAATCGAGAAGCCAATTATTAAACAAACAATGTGAATTACTCATTAAAGAACAGAAAATGTCTATTGAGATAGTGAATTTAATAGATTTGTTTAGTAAACTATTTAATATGAAACACATGCTCACTGATATAACAAATTACATCGAAGAACTCAAAAATACGAGCGATACATTTATTAAAAGTTACATACAAAGTGATAGCTGGCAGAAGAAATTAAAACAAATTGATCCAAAACCTAATGTTTTAGTTTTACCATTATTGCTTTATTTTGATGAGTTGGAGCCCAACAATCCTTTAGGGTCGCGCAGTAACAAACAGAAAATAGGTGCCGTCTATGTGATGTTGCCTTGTATGCCAGAATTTTTACAGTCACAATTACGTCAAATTTATTTGGCTATGTTATTTTTTACTGCAGATCGAAAGAAAATAGATTTAAATAGCAACTGCAAGATTTTCTCTCCCATAATAGTACAATTGAATAATTTACAAACTGACGGAATATTGGTAAATTATCCAACATATTATAAAGTTTTAATAGTTACTTCTTTGATTATCGGAGATCACCTAGGACTTAACCAAATCTTCGGATTCTCGGAGAGTTTTAATCCTTACTCGTATTGTAGATTTTGCAGATGTAGCAAAAATGTAACACGGGATTTATGTAATCAAAAACATGAAGATTTACGTAACAAAATAAATTGTGCACGATATATCGAGCTTGGTGATGCTAAAACGACAGGTATAAAAGAGGGATCCGTTTTTAACGATCCGTTAAATTTCCATGTAACCGATAATTTTAGTGTGGGCATTATGCATGACATTTTGGAAGGTATTGCTCACTATGATCTAGTGAAAGTTTTAAAACAATTTTTTTTTTTTTTTTTTTTTTTTATTTATTTATTTATTATTGCCTAAATAGTCTAAGAGACTGTGGCAGGCAATCCATAGCAATTTAAAACATACACACAATTTACAATATCATATTAACATAGAAAAAAAAAGAAAGAAAAACAAAACATTATTATATTTAGAATTAAATAAGATTTAACATTAACATACTAAAACTCATTATGAGATCTAGTCACTTCAAATCTGATCCTTTGATTCATCCGATAGTTTTTTTTTTATAATACATATATGTATATTTAAATATTCTTCACGTAGCCAAGTTAGTGGTTGCTGCTGATTGGAATTTAAATTTGATTTTAACTTGTCTACTAGATCTCTCTATAATACATTCAACCATTTACTGATTAAGTGATCCTTCAACAGCCGTTTGTATTTCATAATATTGGACTCTATTCTAATAGCCTGGGGAAGCTCATTAAATAGAGCAGGGCCCATATAAAATGGATTACTTTGGGAACGGCTTGTACTTACGGTATTTAAATAATATAATGAGCTTGCATTGTTTCTTGTATAATGTGAGTGAACTTCAGATACGGCTATAGGAGTGAGATTACATTTCATCAGAGCCATCTGAGCTTTCTTAATAAACTTCAACAGTTGAAATTTCCCTAGAATCTCTAGGGGAAGTGTTTTGGAAGAGTACAAAGATTTAGTCGACGTTAGTACTGGCAGGCATTTGATAGTTTTGATGATCCTGTTTTGAAGAACCCAAAGGCTTTTGATGGAATTTTTCGGTGTAGTAGTCCATAGTGAGCTCATATAACTCAATCTAGAGTTGATATATGCGTCATAGAATAACCATGCTGTTCTTTCATCAATTAGACTTCTTATTCTCTTCAACGCAAATGCATAGGGCCAGATTTGTTTTTTAACTTTCAGTACTTGTTCCTTCCATTTCAGGTTTTGGTCAATGAGGAGCCCCAAGTAGGTAATAGTTTCAACTTGCAGTATTTTATTATTATTTACTTCCAAGTAACGGGGAAAATGCGCAGGAAACTTTTTGTTTTGGAAAATTATGTAATTGGTCTTTAACATGTTCATGCACATTTTATTAGCAGTCAGCCAGTATTCTATTTTAGTAATATCTTGTGCCATTTGATCAAGAAGACTTAAACCATCTGAAGATTTATACACTAGAACAGAGTCATCCGCATACATAAAAAGTTTTCCAGACAAGTCTATATTGAACATGTCATTAACGAAGAAGTTAAATAGAATTGGACCAAGAATAGAACCCTGCGGCACACCAGATACCACTGTCAGCGGCTCGCTCTTAATACCATTTACCACCGTGTATTGGACCCGGCTAGTGAAATAAGATGTTAAAATGGATAGGGTGGCTACGGAGGGATTTAACTTTGTAATTTTTGAAAGTAGGATTTTATGTGGCACAGTGTCGAAAGCTTTTTTAAGGTCTATAGAGAGCATCGATACATATTCCTTGCACTCTAAACCCAAATAGATTTCATTGAGTACAGACACTGCCGCTGACTGTCTGCTAGATGCTTCGACAAATCCAAATTGGTTAGCATGTATAATTTTATTGCACTTAAAATATTCATTTAACCTAGCTACAATTATTTTCTCAAATATTTTGGAGAACACATTCAGGATTGATATTGGCCGATAGTTAGATGGAGACATTTTATTTCCGGCTTTGAAAATAGGGTGAACTATTGAGGTCTTGAGACAGTCCGGAAAGTGGCCAATATGTATGGATTCATTGATTAACTTTACTGTTAAGGGGATGAGAAAAGTGTTACATTTTCTTATAAACTTCGCTGAGATTGAATCATATCCTGATGCAGCAGTTCGATTAAGATTATTTATTATTGTAGCAACTTCTAAATAATCAGTAACCGAGAGATTAAGTTGTGGAAGACCTTCATATTTTAAGTAACTGGAAAAAGGGGGCATTGTAGTATGGGTGGTTGTTCCGTCGGTTAGGTTTCCAATGTTTATGAAGTATTCGTTAAAAATATTAGCGATGTCGTATGAGTCATGTTTAACTTCAGACAAATTGTTAGTCAGTGCAATAATTGGATTCCTAGAGTACTCGTCATCTTTGTTAAATATCAACTTTTTTAGAACCGTCCAAGTCGCTTTGGAATTTCCTATAGATTGCTAGAGCGCACCAAGGTTGAACGCAGATTTGAGCCTTCTTTTTGTATATATTACTTGGTTCCGAAAATACTTGAATTTTTCTTTATAATAACAGTTACTAGGATATTTGTTTTTTTAGACGATATAAGACATTCCTTATCTTTAAAATAGATACAAATTCTTCGGTTACCCAGGTTTTAGTGGCATCCTTCTTTAATGATTTCGTATTAGAGGTAATGAGTTGCGATAGCTCATCACACAATTGTTTAAAAGTACTTATACAAGAGTCATTATTGCATATATAGGGAAGATAAGCGAAGACCCTATCGTAGTTAGTGACGCTAAACTGACGGGATATACGTTTAGGGATAACAATAGAATCGGATTTATCTACCAGTATAATTCGATGATCGAAATCGGGGGAGTCAATTAGGCTTATGTTAAATTTTGATAGGATTAGGTCAGTGATGACATGGTCAAGTACCGAGGGCGTTGAAGAAAATCGAGTGTAAAACTCGGGGCTCAAGTTGTTGAGTATCAGAGCAACCTTGGTTGAGGAGCAAGGAGGTTGGTCGTGCAGGTGAGGTTGACCTTTGACCTTCTAGACTGACGCCCTTTAACCCTAACACATAATCATAATAAACTAGTAAAGACTTAATACAAACTTCGTGAGTATAAAAATATGGTATGATGGCATAGCTAAACAAATTTTTAATTAAAAAATAAAAGCACAATCAAGAAATAAAGTCTAAGATTATTTATTACATCAATATGCTAACATTTATAATATGTACACTGATATAATAAACAACACAAGGAGTTAATTATTTCGTTCACCAATAAATTCAGTACACCGTAGTATGATTAAATTTACCTTAAATATTTGCCGTAAAGAAACACCACCTTCTTTTCATTTTGCATGTATTTGTACATGAATGTATGCAAATGAACCGATATTAAACGTCTTAGGTATATAAAATATACTGCGGGGTGAATATAAATAATTCCAGGTGAATTTAACATATTTTTTGTGGAACAAATCTCAATTGATATCAATAATTCATTTTTTGTACGTTTTTAACGGCATCGTCAACTTTAAAAACAATTTTATCTTTCGTTTAAAGCGATATACACTCTTGTGTACTAAATAAAGGCATAAGTACTTACCTAAATCAATATTCAACATATTTTTTTCCATTTATATACGAATAAATAAATAAATTATTCGTCCGCAAAATAAAACGCGAGAAATATTTTAAATTCATAAGGCATACACGCACAGAAAAAGACGACGACGAAGACGTTGTCTTCTGGAAACATTTTCATCGCGTTCATTTTATTTTCGCCAAGACTCGTTTACCCATTCCGAGTATGTACCGTGCGCGCATCTAATGTCAGTTATTTAGTACTAAATAATGTATACACAATAATATTGACAGATTTACACAGATGACTCTTTAACAAAATTAAAATACAAACGAAAATTGTAAATGATAGAGCCCGCCTATTGCGAGGTATGGGGATGATCGAAAAGCTTCCCGCAACATCAAAACAACTAACTAAATGCTAATTGATAATCTAATTAGAAAACTTGTGTTTTCGACTTTTCTCAGTTTTCGGGGGAGCGGGAGGGGGCAGGGGACAATAAAAAAAAACAATCTTGAAAAATTTAATTAATTTTTATGTTTTGACAAATTTATGTGTTAAAGTGATTCTTTAGTGTACGTTGTACGGTGAGCTATTCATTTCTTGAAATGGCTGTGGACGAGGAGGTATGGCAAAACAAAATAATTAAGTAATGTGATAAATTATATAGTGAAAATTAAATAGACAACAATATAAAACATTTCGTATACAGATTGAATTAGTTGGAAATAAAAAAAAACTGAGGAAAACGAAAGCTCTTAAAGTCGAAAGAGATAAGTAAAGTTTTATGTAACCGAATAAAATATGTATGTAGAACAGACATCCATATGGCAGTTTCATAATTGGACGATAACCTCTGTAATAATAATTTTTTATCCAGATTGTTTGTTTGCTGAAGTCAAAAATTCATAATTTATTGGCCTTGTTAAATTTATTTTCATAATTTGTATATGGAAGTCGGTCTGGAATCTTCTCGTGCTCTGTTTAACTGAAACGATGGGAATATGTCAATCCGTGACCGATAACCTAATTTAAATACCTGTTCGGTTTTAAACTCAATCAAAAATTGTATTTCTATTTAATAATTATTGAAAGATTGATGCCATTATCAGTATCAGTATCAAAGCTTTTTGACGGGGAATCTTTTGGGATATCTGAGCTGGCTGCCTGCTTCCTTCGGAGACTGAAGACATTAGTGTGGTTAAACTGTAACTGAAGTTGTGTGATGCTCTCTTTGATGCTTTAACAAATTTAGCCTAAACCCTAATTATTTGAAATGTTTCACGACAATGAACGTCATTCGCTGTGACGGCTGTGTCCACAATAGAAATTGGCTTGATTATCATATGTGTTGGCTTGACATCCAACACAGTAAATTTCAGCTCTGCAAAGGTAATTTATTATTGTGATCTTCGGTGGGTATGGAGTCCGGAAATTTTATTTTGATTTTGTTAGTGTTAACGAAAATTGGTCACTGAAGGTATGGTCGCTTTTTTTACTATGATACATTCGAAGAGTTTTGCAAGTTCCCGTTTACCGTTCGTCCTTCTTGTACAATTTTTAAATTATTAATTGTTTGTTTAATTAAACTTGACCTACCACTATCTATTATTGTAGAAAGCGCTACCGCAATCCTACTTTAACAAATTGTCTGAAAGAGCTGTTAAGAGGTTACAATATCAAACTTCCTGAAAAATCAGGCTTGTGCTCTGATTTTATTTAATACCGATTATTTAAATTACCGCTGGTAAATTATCTTCAATTTTGTTGTCTGTTATATTCTCAACATGTGTTGTTGGCCCTGTTGGGTTTATCTCCACATGTTTCCGGACTCTACCCGGAGCATGACAAAAAATGTTTCTGCTAACCGATTCTTTCTTCTGGCCGTGTTAGTAGAGTTTGGGTCAGTGATTGGTGACGCATCTTCCCTACGCTGCAATAATTTTTTTTCTGCTTTACCACCAAACAAAAAAAAAATATTTTTTCTTAAATTCAAATTATAACAACTAAAACAATTACTTTTAACAATTTTAACACTTACTCGTAAATACATCTCTACAAAAATAATAATGATGACTAGTGCCATCTCACAATCACTAGCGTAAATGAATTTACTATAATAATAATTTTTTAGTACTTTCTTTATGGCCTACATTTCTTCTCATTGCGGAACTCCCCACGTCAACAAACAGCCAGCTTACACAGCTTCATATTGTATGTTGTAAAGTTGAAAGTGCAGTTTTGAGAGTCACAACGCGAACCAAATTATCATCTCCTGGATGTCCATTAATCACCCTTCCTAATGGCCAATCACACACTGGCGTATTATCTTTCTTTAGAAGTACAATGTCATTGGGTTTGATGTCTATCTCTGTATTCCGCTATTTGTGTCGCTGCTGTAGAGTTTTGAGATGATCTACGGAATACTTTTTTCCAAAATGATTGAATTCTGGCTTGAAATCGCTGCCATCTCGGATGAATCATTTTGCGTTATCTGCAACTCCGTAGTCGATAACGTCGGTGTGCCAATCAAACAATGGGCTAAAGTAAGCACTTCGTAATTATGACCGTGTGATGTGCGTTTAGCGGTTGTGAATTTAATATATTATCAATCTGACATAATAACGTCGCCATCTCCTCGAATGTCAAATTTATATTGTGTGTTGACTTCATCATATGTGTTTTTTCGGATTTCCCGCGGATTCTCATAATCCGCCAAAATATGAGGTGAAGATGGTGGAATCGTGTGCCACTCTGCGTTATTGCTAGTAATTTATTGTATAAGTTGGTGAGCTTCTTTCAGAATTCTCCTCGCCCCTACGAAGTGCGACCCGTTGTCCGAATATATTTTCTTAGGAACACAACTCTTCTAGCTACGAAACGTTTTAGGGCCGCCAAAAATTCCTCACTGGTTAGATCGCTCACATGTTCAATATGGATCGCCTCCACGGATAAGCAAACGATGACACCTAAATAACCTTTATTCCTAGTCGAAGTGTTTTGCGGTCCCGCAAAATCGATTCCGCAGTTTGTAAATGGAGGTGTTGGAGTCACTCGTTTTGCGGGTAGGTTTCTTATTAGCTGCCGACTCGTTTTGTGTGCATATTTAATACAAATGATGCATTTCCTCAACATCGCACGTATTTGTTTCGCCCGTTGATCACCCAGTATTTTTGTCGTATTAAATTGTTAGTCAATGTGGGCCCAGCGTGATTATTGTTGTGTACCTCCAATATCAATCTTTCGGTATATCCATGATCTGCGGGTATTATCATTGGATGTTTGCTGAAGGACACCTGCGGTGCCCACAAAAGGTGCTAAAGATAGTATCTTGGAATTGGCTTTTACTACCTTGTATTTTCGTAGGCTTGTGACGTCTTCACTAAATTTCTCGTGTTGCACCCATCGAATGCATTGTATCCTCGCTGCTTCAACTTCTTCGGATGTTAGTTCGCCTGTGAGTTTCTGATTAGATTTTCTCGCGAATAAGTGGCTCAAGCAGTCGTTCTCCATGGCAATAAGGAATGCATGATTCGAATGTTTGCTTGATTCCCTTTCTACTGCTGATTTGATTAATTCCGTGTTTAAATTAGTCGTCTTTGGCCATCTTCCCGTGTTTTCAACCATTCCGGTCAGCCCCACAATTGTCTCAACTGCGTTAACTTTCGTGGTGGTACTCCTCTGGTACCATGGTCGGCGGGATTTTCTGCTGATTTTACATGTGACCAGTGTTGCCTAGGAAATTGTTCTAAAATTTGGCTTGTCCGACTGGCGATGAAAGTTTTCCATCTGGCAGTTGAATCGGTCCAAGCATAGTATTTCACAGTCGATTTGTTGATTGCTTTGACAGTAGACATCAGTTTTACCGGCATGTGAGCACAAATTTTTCTTATAGGCGACACCTTTGTCTTAGATTTCTTAATTATTTCTCCGTTTTCATTTATAGTGTATCTGGATATTTGCGTAATGATTGTTAAAACGTGGAATTTTTAGTTCTTGAAACAATGCAGGTGGTTGTCGTGAAGTGTGTCGTCGCAATCGATTTTCAAGAGCCAAGTCTTTTGAAATAAGAATTTTAATATGATGATGGAGAGAGATAAGAAACCTAGCGGGTCAAAAACTCTTAAAGCTCCCGATAACAATTTCCTTTTCGTAACGGGACCTTTATTCTCTGGGTTGACTTTAAATGTGAATATATCGTCAGACGGACGCCAATGTAGCCCCAGAGCGACGACCGCAGAATTAATCTCGTTGTATAATTTGGCTGAATCTCCCTCAGCAAGTTCATCACTTAGGTCCGAATAGTTTGATCTCCATTTCCTTAATGCGAACTCTCCGCTTCGTAAAATCACCGTGATTTCCCTTTTGAGTTCTGTCGCGTCTTTCACATTCTCGGCACCAGACAGAAAATCGTCCACGTACAAATGATTTAGAATGAGTCGTGCCATCACTTCGTCCCCAAAATCGTAGGCCAGTTTTTGGAGAGTATGGATTGCCAGATAGGCAGAACAGGTTAATCCGAACGTTACTCTAGCTAGCTTGAAGTGCCGTATTTGTTGCCTTGGATTTTCTCGAATAATAATTTTTGATAGTTCGTGTCTTCAGGTGATACAACCACCTGCCTATACATATTTTCGATGTCGGCGGTTAGCGCTAGACGGTTATTTTGGAATCGCATCAGCGTAACCCACAGAGTTGGTTGAATAGTTGGCCCAACCATGAGTATATCATTTAATGAAACTTCTTTTGTCGTCTTGGCAGACCCATCAAACATCACTCGCATCTTTGTGGTCTCGCTTGACTCCCTTTCGACGGCATAATGAGGCAAATTAAAAGTCTCTTCTTCACGTGAGTTACGTTGATTTTGAGGTATTTCTGCCATGTGTCTGGTTTCTATGTATTCTCTTATTTGTTCTGTGTATCTTTTCCTCCTAGGTTCGTCGTTCCATAGTTTCCGCTCTAGGGAAGTTTGACGTTGTAAGTTTGTTGTAAAATGCGTAGTTTTGTTGTAAAATGCTTCGCATAAGTTGAGTTGCCTGTGGCACATCTTCCATTTTCCAAAATTGTCGCAAGGTTTTATCAAGATCTACATCGTATGAATGGTCGCTATCATGTGAGTTCTGGAATCCGAAATATTTGGTAGGTTAGGCTGACCAGATACCACCCATCCGAATATCGTATTTTGTAAGATTATTGTCCCTATTTGCTTCTGTCCGCCGTTAAGAATCGCAAAGAATTTGGCTCCGCCAATCAGTATGTCGATGGGGGCGGGCTGCTAGAAATCTGGATCTTCTAACTGGATGTTCTCTTCTTGTTCAATCTCTTCGATGTTAAAGTGGTAGCCTGGTACTATATTTGGAAGTTTATTCAAAATCAAAGCACTCACTTCTATGCACACTGCCGTATTATGTATCGAGCCCATCTCTAACGTGCTTCGTCCTCTTGCTTTGATGGCCCTTGCCGTTATGCCCCTTATATTCACATTGGCGTTATTTCTCATCAAGCGTAGTCTTTGAACGCAATCTTCGGATACAAAAGAAGATTGTGACCCATAATCCAATAACGCTCGACATTTATGTGATCTTCCTTATTGATCCTTTAGGATGACAATTGCAGTGGGTAGAATCGCTTGCATGATCTGAAGTTGATGATTGCATCAAGACATTAAAATTCTTGGACTCCTCTACTTTGGTAACATGATGCCACTTTCGACATTTGCTGCAGTTCGACCTTGATCTACAAACGATGGCTTGATGACTCGCTGACAAGCCATTAAAACAAAGTTTTTTATTTGCTACTACTACTCTCCGTTCTGACACTAGAAGTTCAATATAATTTCCACATTTTCCTAGATAGTGATCTTCGGAACATAACGGACAAGAAGTTTGTATTTGTGACACCAACGCAGTTTAGATGATTGATTTTGTTCCATTGCAGAGAATTTAGACTTTCAAGTGCGTCACTCCTTTTGTTCAGGAATTTCACAAATAATTGTAGAGAAGGGAAATCTAATTCAGTGGTTTCGTGAGCCCATGCTTGCTTCGAATTACTATCCAATTTGTTCGCCAATATATATATTAGCCATGGATTCTGCCTTTGCGGCAAGTACCTTTAAACCTCGAACGACTTCGTCGGATGTGTCACACAGTTTGTGAAGTGATTTTTCAGGCTCATCGTAATTATCATCCGTAGTACATACTTATGTGGTTGATCAACGAGTATGCTTCTCCTCTAAGTAGTTCTTTCAGATACTGGAGCTTGTGCACTTTAGATTTGGCCCTGCGGTTTTGTTTCGAGGCCTCAAATAGATCCCGAAAGGGTGGGAATTCCGAATATTTGCCATCGAAATTTGGAATGTTGACATGTGGTAAACGAACTTCTCTCTCAAGTTTGTTTAGTCATGCGACTTCTTGTAAAAAATTTGTTTGAATTAGAACTAGCTCATCGATCGTGCTGTTATGTGGGCTATTATTCATTTCTACGGACGCCTTCTCCAATAAAAATAATTTTCGCTTTAAAACGTACTGGAGGCATTCAATTTTCTCAACTTAGTCTAGGCAAATTTTCCTTTTAGTCCCCTCTCCATTGTTTGAAATTCGTTCCTTCCACTGATCCGTTAGCAAAGCTCTAGTAGCTTCTAAATCATGGATTGGCGTGGTTGCTTGTTACGAAACATGGAGGGTATCAAGTCACAAATTGCGACGTTTCAGCAATTTGTGACTGGATACCCTCCATGTTTCGTAATAAGCATCTAATTACTCGGGATTCCGCCATTTTAATGAACGAATCGATTTCACTGTTCTTCTCTATCGTTCGATAATATTTTCTTTTCACTTCACTCTCAAAGATTTGCCAAAATATGTTATGTTTTAATGGCATTCACTCGATTGTACCGTTCACTCGATTGTATCCGGCTCGATGGATCATATGTTTTTCCCTTGGGCTTGGTTGGCGGTTATGAGTCTGCTTGGTAAATCGCTGAGACCAAAACTAACCTCAATATAAGCTCCAATACCACCAGTCCAAATTATTTATGTGTAAAAGTTGTATCTGGTTCGCTATCGCAATTCGCATATAATAATGATGACAATAATGATAATGATAATGATGATAATAATAAAAATAATAATGATGACAAGCGCCATCTCACAATTACTAGCGTAAATGAATTTACTATAAAAATATTTTTTTAGTACTTTGTTTATGGCCTACATTTCTTCTCATTGCGGAACATATTCCAGCGGTCATGAACAACTTCTTCGTCATTTTTTAATGTATCCAATGTTGTTGTTTCTGGTGTGGTTAATAAGTTCAATTCCATACATTCCTTCGTTTTATTCTTAGCAAGCTTCTTATTAGCAATTATCGGAACAGTCCCAGCACACATCTGAGCTAACGGTAACTCCATACAAACTGCATTACAATAGGAAGTCAAGTTGTAATGAAAACTATAATGTCAAATTTGTAGCCCCTATTTCGAGCTTGCCTAATTCCTCGAAACATATTCCGGTGGACTGATCGTGGCATGTGCATGACCTAGAATGTAGCACTTAAAGAGAATATTGCTAATGCCACTCGATTTGTTCTCCCTGTTTTGGTTGTTTCGATGCGGGTTGTTGGGGCCAGTTGGCGACAATGCTTCTTTGGGTTCTTCTACAATCGGTAACTTGCATAGTTTTATGATTGTCCCTTTTATGTTGCGCCTTAAAATTTTGAATAATGTTAATTGATTTTGTACATTGAATTCTGATAATTTTCTAATATTTCCACGAATAATTTTAGTCAACAGCTGTTTATTTTATTGCCCATCTCAAAAGGAAAGCGACAGTTGACATAGTTGTGGCCTTCATTGAGTTCCGGTAAAAATTGAAATACAAAAAAAAATTCTAAAAAAAGAAAATTTGTTGTAGCCGACAGACTGATTCTTGCTTGTCTCTGTATCACTTTGGAATGGCTTTCATACGGTGATGTGATGCCAATGCTAAATTTGCCTATCCGTATGAAAACGTAGTCAGAAGTTTGCATTGAGTTGGGTACGAGTATGTCGTTTTATATGGATTTGCATTTACTCATTATAGGGATTGAGTTTGTACGTATGTAAGTGGATGTTCCACAAAGAATTACCTAGGAAGTTTAATAGTTTGGCCGTTGCCTGTCGGATTCCCAATAAGAAGATTGGGTTCTTCACAGCTCCAGTTCAAAATATTTGTACGATGTTTGGGAGATGTTTTAAGTTGGGGATAGAAACGATCAACCATACCGGTTACTTGTTGATAATAGGCAGATGTACGTATTCGATGTGAGCCTAAGAGTTGCATTACCTCCGTGAATAAATTTGATTCGTGTACTGTGTACTTTGCTCGGCCGTTCGTTCAAAATAACGGCATATGCCGAATCTAGAAATGTATTTTTTCTACTATTTTCTAGCAATTACTGCTACGGAGATTTGGGCTGGGGGAAAATGTTCCAACAATATCTAATCTAATGGATATTTGTTGGGAATCCTCTAATTGCATTGTTGGGCATCCTCTAAGATTGGTAGTCCCAAACCCACATTTTACGGTCTAATATTAACGTTATACTTTCATAAATTTTGATGAAGTTCTGGAATGTTTGTGCAGCATCTCCAAGACTAACCGGTACTCCAGTTAAATCGAATAGTAGGTGCGCTACTAAATTTTCGTTTTTTTTTTGACAATTGAAAAATGGAAAGTTTTGCTTTTTACAAATTTTTGTCATCTCTCTGGTAATGCATGAATACCACGACGATAAAACGGCGCGTCTTTGGACCGAAACCATTCATCAAACCAAATTTTCACTTCTTCGAAACTGGCCAAGTGTAGCCCTACCAATCCATGCACGGAACGACCGGAACAAGTGATAATCCCAGAGAGCCCGGTCTGGTGATTAAGGTGGATGCGGTAGCAGATCCCATCTCAGAGTTTTGATGGTGTTCTGAATGATAGGAGTGCGATGTCACGGAGCGCTGTCGTGCTGCAATATCACTCGTTCGTGTCTGGTATCCCATTTTGGCCGTTTTTCGAGCAATACATGGACCAGATTGATGATTTGATGTCGGTAGCGTTGCCCAATGACAGTTTCGTCCTGTTTCAGCAACTCATAGTACACGATTTCTTTCTGGTCTCACCAAACGCAGAGCATTGTCTTCTTTCCGAACTGGTTTGGCCGTGCCGTCCAGTCGACTCATGCGTTGAGTCAGCTCATCCACTTAAATGTTTGGAAATACCTTGCCGAGTCGTGTTTAATGCCTTCGCAAATTGATCTTGAGTTTGCGCATCATCTTCATCCAATAACGCTTGCAGCTCGGTGGCTTCAAATGTTTTTGGTTTTCTGGAGCTCTTCTTATCCTCGATGTAGAGATCGCCCCATCTAAAGCGTTTAAACCAATCTTCCCGGGTAGTTTTTGATGGTACATGTTCGTCGTAGGCCTCCTCAAGAAATTTACGTGCTTCAGCCACAATTTTTTTTCAAGTTGAAGCAGAAAAGCAAATGTTGTTTGCTTGGTGCAAAACTCGACATTTTGGTTCTTAGAAAAAATATTTTTGCATTGCGATATGTGCTTGTATTACAACTGGTTATCGTTAACCACTGCCCATGCTATGAACAAAACACACCTTCTGACATAAATGACAACTAGGTGTGCCGCTAGCACCATGTATGTGTGAAACCCGAAAATTTAGTTGCGCAAAATAGGCTCTGAGGAGATCGACTATTGGGAAAATCGAGCGTCCATGCGTAATTGCATGAGATATTTTGTATATGGGCAATTGTGTAACAGTCAAGGATTGTGACTGTGTTAAGCCTTATGTACCCTGCACGGTCTCCAGTTGTTTTTCTTTTATACTGGCATGATAATGCTGATGAAGAAGGTCGGCCGACTCTAAACCCCCCCATGTATTAGTATTCTCAGAAAGCTGAATTTTGTCGGATCGTGAATTATGTAAATTACCGGACAGTTGTTGTTTGCTAGAGCCGTTAAAGAATTAAATTTTGTTAATAATGTACAGAAATTGTGTATGGTGTATCAACGCGTACTGATGTTGCGTTGATTGCGAGCTTATCGCTGGCAAACCGTATTTTGTTAAGAGGATTCTTAACAAAAGTTAAGTTAAGTTGGCAAGGATGAAAGCGTGTTTATATGAACGTCTTAGTCCAATTATAACGTCGATAGTAATTTGGTACCATAAGTAATTATTACAGTGTCGTTTGTTGTTGTTATGCTTTGTGAGATCTGCCGCTGCAACCTTGTCTTAGGGAATAGGTATTTGCTGTGCAGACCATGGTTTGATGCAAAGTTGAAGGGCGGTTGGTTCACATACCGACCAGTTTCTTTAAAACTGTTATCTTGCGGTGCAAATCTTTTTGTTTCGAGCGTGCAAATAGTAATTGGCGTGCGTACCTATATGAGTCTGCGTGCGTAAGGTTTGTTTTGTTGCGATTATGCTTGTACGTAATCATAAAGTTACCTAATCCATAGTTTTGCGAGTACGTAGGACGTAAAATTTATTTATTTTATTGTTTCGTAATTTTCAATGGCTATCGAGGGTCTTGTAATGTAGTCAACTTAATCCGCCTATGCTGATGAAAGGGACAGCACTGTGTGTGCAAAATTGCCTTTGTCACTGGTGACTTTGTTCTCGTCAAGCATTGTTTCGACCATAAGGAACAAACTTATTGGGTTGTTTTCCAAGAATACAGGTAGCCATGTCAAATTTGTTGACGCTGCTATCTCAGAATGGACATGTCAGTCTTTCTTCAGTTGCTCCCGCTGCCGGTTACCATATTATTTGATTTTGAAAAGAAGTCTGAGCTGCAAAGAAAAATTTGCTTTAAGTTTCAACGAAAAACTAATGCTAGTGTTTATGCACTCGGCCCATTGAAATAAATAGACAAAACATGTTCATATAAAAACACAAAGTTAACATTTTAAAGCCAATTAGATTCGATAAAATAAAATCGTAATGCTAGATTTTATGGTTCACTGCGAATTCTCACTGGGTTGCTCTCATCAGTCAAAAATTCTTTCAAAATTAAAATTCGGCGTTTTGACGAATTCTTGCGGAAATTAAACTAGGCAAATACTAATCAGTAAGCTTAGATCGCGTTTGTTGTGTGCTGTATAGAGATTTATGTTACCTGATTTTACTCTAACTCAAAAGGCTTTACTCGTACAGGCTTCAATACTTGCTTATAAAGCAGAAGTTTATTAGGGATTGATAGATGAGAGTTTTTTTTCCAGTAACTAATACATTTTATTGTATTTTATTCCCAACTCTTCTCTTATTACATGCGCTTTCCAGCGAAGCTTAGCGTCTAATGGCATACCAAGATATTTGGCAGTTTCTTGTTAATTTAAATATACCGTAGTGTTGTGGAAGTGGAACATCTCGGGTGTAGAGTAAATACAGAAGTGGTCCAAGTACACTTCCTTGGGGAACTCCAGCTCTTATTTCCTTAAGCTCAAAATATTCACCTTCTTACTTAATGTCTAAATATATTTCCGTTATATACGATTCCTGTATTATGCTGTACTATTTAGGTAGGATTAATTTAAGTTTGTAGATTAATCTTTCGTGCCAAAGACCCGCGCAATTCTATGCACTTGATTTATAGTTCAGTGCTCACTGCGAAAACCAAAGTGGTTATTCGGAATTAGGCATTTTTTTCAATTAATAGTTTGAGTCTTTTTAATAGTAACTTTTCAAAGAGTTTAGACATTATTGGCAGCAACGATATAGACCTATATGGTGTTAGTAGATGTGGCGTTTGGGAATCATGATAATCTCAGCCACTTTCAATGCAGCGTTAATGATACTAGTTAACTTTACTGTACCTTTTCTTGGTAGCTGCTTTATCATTTCTCTGGTAATCAGATAAAACCCTGGTGCTTTCTTTAAGTTTCAATTGTTTTAATCTCGTTTGTTACTTCGGTAGGCGATGTAGGTGTGACATTTTCGAGAATTCGTAATACGTTTTGATTCAATGTTTCTCGTAATTGACATTCATGAGATTGAAATATATTTTCAAAATGATTAGCAAATCATTCAGCTTTTTCTTTGTGTTTCCTCGCCCATGTTCTATCTATTTGCCTGACAGGATGAATCGGCATTATTGGCCTTTTCAGAGTTTAAGTTGCTTTCCAGAGCGAAAAATCCGTATTACTGTCACTCGTCAACTTACTTAAGTAGAAATTAACTAACTCATTTTTTGCTTTCTGAATTTCTCTTGTTAGTTGTTGAGTAAGATTGTTTAGTCCTTTGTGTCTTGTGGAGCTCTAGTTTGGTGCCACTTTTTTCTTAATTTTCGTTTATCCCTAAGGAAATTTCTAATTTCTATTGGATAGTTATTTCCTTTTATTAGCCTTGATTTGATTTCTGGAGTATTTTCCCTTGCTGATTGTTGAATATCCGTAATAAACTTTTTACTTCACTGTCCAGTTGATTCATAGTTTTTAAAATAACTTTCAAAGTGATTCTTTGTTCAAGGTGTATACTTTGAAACTTTCCCAGTCCGTCTGTTTGTTGGTTAGTTGTTAGTAAGTTAGGGGGTATTAAGTTGGTTCTCGTAGAATGGAAAGGGGTTGACCACAACAACAATTCCTGTCTCGAAATACAACCAGAAGGACACTCTAATACCTGGGCCGGTTTTACGCAAAAGCCTTTAAATGTTATGCAAGATTGCTTAGTAAATTGTAGTTTCGAAATAAGACACACAACTATATTCTTGATGTCGAGGACCGCTTGTAGTATTCATTTATGCCGGAGCAGACCATTAGCATTCCATGACATGATTTTCATTGTGCTGTTAATTTTTGTGTGGATTTGGGTTTAGCTCCCAATGCGCTATCTTCCATTTTATATGAGAATATTGTGTTTGGTTTTACTGATGTCTAAATCTATCGATTTTTGCTGTGGTTTGTAGACTACGCCTCTCATTGATTTGGCATATGTAACACGTTCAGTTCTAAAATGGCGACCAAATGGTTGCCTATTGTCTCGTTTTGTCTGCCCCTCGTATCGATTTGCCAGGCCATACATTTGAGTTTTGTTCATCCGTTGGATGTTAATTTTCTGAATTTCCTTTGCAACAATACATCCTCAATAATTAGCATGGTGGCCTTGTCCACAGTGTACATACATACTTTAGATGTGCTTGCGGAATGAATTGCGGAATTAGTTTAGTCTTTCTAAGCGGTTGAATTTTCACTTTGCAACCTAATAAACTAGTGATCTCATACATTTTAGTTATATTTTCGTCTCATCTGAATGTTAGTAAAAACGTGTCTTGCTTCTTTTTATTTCTCTAGCTAATTTTGTTCATTACGCTGATTATTTTAAATTGTTTTGATGATAATTCATCATTTATTTGTTCAGGAGGGCTACATGTATGATGTAAGTTCTTTGCCATGACTTGTTTATTTTCATAAATAAGCTATTTACGTTGATGCTTATTTTATTTTGATTCATAAATTTAGTCGTGAATGAATCTTCTGAAACACTCATCTTAATTATAACATAGAACGCGTGATAATTTTAACATCAACTACTATGATAGGTGGTGGGGGAGGTATTTTTTATCTTTTTTGACGTTTGTCTCAACCTTTGATGTTGAGTATTTTGATCCAATGTTTGTGGTTTTTGTGGTGGTGACGGTGTATCATTTAACCTTCTAATTTTATTTGTTTAGAGACTTAGCACGAATCCATTCTATTTATTTAGCTAAGTCTTCCTCGTCGGTTTGATATTCACCGTTTTTATTAACATTAGAATTGCGGTGTTTTGATTCTGTACCATTGGAGATTCGGTTTGACATTTAACATTGTTGAAATTAAATTTGGTATTCTGGTTCTGCTTCATTGATGGCTTAGCTTGGATTGTATGCTGCTTTAGTTGCATCACTCTCGTTTTTTAGTTCGTCAATTTGTTGTTGTAGATTGAGAATAATAATGCTTTGCTGATTTTCTCATGAATTACTTTTTGTCATTGTTTGTATAACATTCACTCCTTTTCTGAGGCACAACTTTCAAAAACAGATGTTTTACCGTAATTATATGAAGTTGCTATATCTGCTTGTTCGTATGCCGTTGTTGCGCCCATATTTTATTCAAATTGCTCCATGTTAAGATTTTCAAATGGGAAATTTAAAGTTTTCTCAGGAGATCTAGTAAAACTATGCAATGGTCAGCCCTCCCCAGAGTCCTTAGAGCGAGTCTCATCAGATAGTGGATTGCCCAATGTTTCCATTGGCGTACCACCTGGAATATTTCTTTCTTCTGTTTTACTCATGGCATATTGTTAATTTATAGTGTAATCTACTCGCCTCTAGTATTTAGCCGTTGTTTAAAAACGTTACCCGGGTGTTACCACATGGAGGTATACTCGACACATTTGGTGGTCTCTACATAGTTACAAAATTGGAATATAGTCCACGATGACTTACGTGGCTATATACGGTCAGCTCCTACTCTATTGAAACGCACCGTAACACCCGGTCCAAAAGTTACGCCCAAAAATGTGCATAATTTTTATTTTATGGTAGAAAAGTACAAAATTCCGCTGAAACCAACCACTGTTCAGGGGTGAAGAGCCTATTTATGTTCTCAACTATTATCCCATTTGTCAAAGTTCTGAAAGGTCGTGAGCTAATTTCTTAAATCGTCCAAGGATAAAATACAGAAATTTCTCTTTATCAGTTTTAATATAAGTTTACAACTATAACCGCCTTAGTCAGGCTGATATTTTGAAATGTATTTAACTCCCCGTTTATGGATTGAATGCAGATGTATGGTAAATTGAATAAATTTTATGTTGGTTATGAACAATGAAAGGGTTACCTGCGGAAAATATTTCGAACATCATTTAAACATTTCATGGTGTTAGTTCGACTACGCGAGAACCATTTTGCCATTTTACATACTGAACCGCGGTAGAATGCTATATCAAATATGCGAGTGTAGAAATACATCTAACATCAACTTCATTAAATGGAATTTATTTGTATCCCTCTTCTTGTATATTGTATACCACGTATTTATATTCGGTGGTTTGATAGATTGAAAAGTTAAATGAAAAATAAATGAAAATATTTTCTTTTAACATTTTGGCTTGAAAGATGTATAACCCGCAATCTACATATTATAAATACTCGCACTCTGGCATCATGTTTCAACGCGCATATTTAGCATAAAGTAAGAATCGTTTTGCAATAAAAGAATGTTTCGCAAACATAAAAATCCATACTCGTACCATACCATCCATCTATACAAATATTATATTGGTATTAAGGAAGAGTGAATTTCCTTTTTTTTTTGATTCAAATTAAAAAGTTTTTGTTTTCGCGGCAGACACCATCTGACGAAGGAACATGGTATTTTGAAATGAACAGCTCATACATAATCTATTGCGTGTTCATTTACAGATATGTGTCTGCATATTTGATTTGAAAAATTTTGCAATCATGAACTTATTTTATTGAAAACTTGCTGGGGTTCCCCCCGGCGTTATTCGGGAGAAATATTACTAAAGAGTTGTAGGATTACCAACTAAAATTTATGTTATTGTCCTGAAAATGTATTCTTATTTATACCACAAAATTTTTGTTTTTCCATTTGGCCCAAAAACAAATAAATGATTTGGAGGACCCGCCCTGGAACATGCTATGTACGGTTGTCCATGACACAAGCAAGTATTATATAAAACAATTCCTGACACTTTTAAAGAGTGTCCTCGAGCCTTATTAATAGTAATCGCAAAAGGAAGTCGAACGGGAAACTGGAACCTTTTAAATTCAAAAGCGATGTCAGACGTATTAATGGAATAAGTGATAAAAAACATCTTCCCCTTTGCCTTACCAGTTAGTATGATAACCTCTGTTACTTTACCCAGTAACTTTTTCACATCTAATCGAGTCCCATTACCCCGATGTGTGGGCATTTCTGATGACTCCAATGAATTCAAAAACTCTGTAGGATAAAACACAGCTTGCTCTTTCTCTATAACGATGTCGATAGAATTATAAGTTACAGATGGGTTCGGAATTTGATCCTGAATATATAACTTTATTTAATTTATACTCATTTTTTGGAGACAAAATTTCTCGTTCACAAAGCCACTTGTGGTTCCTAAAGCAACAACTATGTATAATAGCTTACGAAATCCTTAACCCGGTATAGAGCCTTGATTATTTGGCAAGTATTCAAGTCATGCCCTGCGGCTTTTTTAACATTCATGTTACTTTTTACTTCTTCTTTTAATTCTTTGAGAGTTACTGGCCGTATATAAATATCATCTAGCTTTTGGGTTGACATTATATTTCCATCGGCCGTTTGTCTTGGCAGTGAATGGAAGGTATCCTCGAGATACTCCGCAAACAGATCAGCCTCCTGCGTAGGACCTCTTGTCCAGGTTCCATCCTCCTTTTTAAGTGGAGGCACTTGCATTTTGGGTCTTTTGAGCCCCGTCGTCGCCTTTCACAGTGAATAATCAGAATTTTTTTCATCAATTAGGCTAACTAGATATCTGTTGATTGATGCATTTTTAACTTCTTTAAGAAGAGATTTGAGACTGTTAACTAAATTGTTAAGAATTGTTTTGTTTTCCGGTGTTTCAGTTATTTGCCAGGTTTTACGTGCCCGTCGTTTTTCTCTTAACAACTCTCTAACTTCCATTGGGTAGGATATGTTAAGCATCTTATTATTTTGTATAATAGGGGTACTTACCAAAGCAGCACACTGAATTGTTTCATTGAGTTTTTCTAATCCATTTTCCAACTGGTGAGAATTTCATATCGGTACCTAAAGATTAAATTTTTCCTCAATTATTTCACGAGATCCCAGTTTGTTTTTGAATTTGTTAATCTGGGTGCACTCTCCCTTTGGATTACCATTTCACTGACTGTCATGATAACCGGGGAATGATCCGATACTAGAGAATTACTGTCTTCAATGTGAATATAGTTCTGGGATATACCTCTAGCTACATAAAAGTCTATTAGGTCAGGTATCTTCGTTCCATCACTGGGCCACTATGTTAGGGAACCACCAGAATAAAAATCACATTTTAATGTCTGCCCTGCTTGAAGCAATTCTTTACCTTTTGACGTCGTAAGTCTAGATCCCCAATAGTAGTTTTCGCAATAAAGTCACCTCCAATAATAAAATCACGTTCAAGCGATTTAAATAGTTTAAGATAGTCCTCTCTTTTCAAGTTATGCCGGAGAGAACAATTTTTTGCTGAGTCAGTAAGCTGCCTGTGGTAAATTTGGATCCTTACGGTAGTGACTTGCATTGTTTCTTCTTCGATATTTGATTCTAAATGGTGTTTTATGTTTTCTTTTATTAGAAATGCCGAACCACCTTTTGCTCTTTCCGCTGGAGGAATGACGTGATATAAGTTAAAACCGCGTATTTTAACAAACTAAGATTGAACTAGATGGCTTGAAGATATTAAGAAGATGCCATTTTTTTCTGATTTTAAAAATATTTCTATTTCTGGAATATGTTGCATAATCCCATTCGCATTCCTGGTTGCTATTTTGAAAGTTGTGTTCTTACTTAACATTTTTTGTAGGGTTGCGTTGAGGCAGTTATATTTTCTTCAGTTGATCAAGTATTATGTTGTTCAGATTACTTTGGTCCCATATGTTTTAGCAAACTCAAGCCTTTCACTACATGGGCAAGTGAACTTCTTTGCCCTGTGTTGGTTGGTTGTGGGTTTTGATCCATCTGATTTGAAATTTGATCCCTTTGAATTTCGTGATTTTGGAGATGATTTCTTGTTTTATCTTTTAATTTTTGTAGTTGGTTAGCAACCACACAGCCTCCATAATTAGCCAGATGTTAATCCTTACAACTTGTGCACTTAGCTGGCACATATCTCCCTATTGTACATGCACGGGTAATATGATTACCTGAGCATTTTACACATCTTGGATCCCGACCGTAATATCTATGGGTGTGATTAAATGCCTGGCTTTTCTTTCATTGGGGTATGCGTGTTGTGTTTTCCTCATTGGTTCGTACAATTTCTTTTATTTCATAAATGTTTTGAACATTCTCTTTGTTGTCAAATACCAGCATAGAGAGAGGGAGTCCCCATTTACTAATAATTTGGTTTACTTCCCGGTTTTCTGTTCTCTTTTTTTCACATTATTCACAGCATCTAGTATTTTAAGACCTTTATTTGGTAAGTCTTCCATTATTTCTTTGCTTGAGCAAGAGTGATGCTAACCTCTTGCCATGACTTTTATAGGTCGGGGTTGTTTGTTCTCGTAAGTGAACCACTTATACTTTCCAGCATTCAATTTCATAGATAAGGTTCTATAAGTATCTGATTCCACAGTAATGATTCTCCAAACGTTATTGTTTAGCGCTGTTACCTTGTAGTTTTTGTCAGTAACCGATTTCATCAGTGACTGAATTTCTGGGTAACTTGTGGTTATACCACAATATTTATTGGTGGGGTTGATTTTTCTTTCGGTTGCACCAAATTTGGTGTAATGTTCTTGGTAGATTTACTACCTTTTGGTTGATTGGCTTTCGGTAGAACATCTTTTGAATCTGAACTAGATTGTCCCTTACCATTTATTTGGTCAGCCTCAGGTGATGATTCTGGCTTTGATGATTCAGTCCGTCTCTCTTTGTAATTCATCTTCATCAGTGCAATATATGAGTTTCTCTGGTTCAATGCTTCTGGTTTTCAGGTTTTCGGGTTCGGCTTATTGCAAAGTAAAATTTCCGGCTGCATCACTTATTTCGTGTAATGTTTGTCCAGTACATCTAGTTATCAGCAACCGAGTTGCTTCTATTTTGCTTCGTCAGTGATCTTTGTAAATTTGATCTTCTCTAGAACAGATTTGATGTTCCCTGATAATGCAATAGGTGGCCCTCCCTAGAATCCATAAGGCCAGCCTCCACATAGAGTTTATTTACCAATGTGGATATTGGTGTACCACCTGGAGTATTATTTCCTTTTGTTAGTACCATTGCATAATTTTGATTGACTAATTAGCTATTCTGCTTCACTACTACGAAGGGACTGGATACGCCCGTATCCATTTATGAATACTTCGTGAAGTCTGTCAATCCCGCACTCCGAAATAAAAATTGAAATTAAATCTAGTTCAAAGAGTCTATAATTTGAAACAATGACTTATCTTACAAAATTAGGAGAAAGTTTTACTAGTAAGTAAAACTTGAACGAATAATTTTTCGTATTAGTAAAACTTTGAACCCTTTGTCTGAGCTATCGTTTGGTTTGTTAGTTAGTTGTCTAGATAGTTGTCTAACTGCCTTCTAATGAAAATATACAAAAATTGTTATGTTTAATTTAGTGCATAACTTAATTAAATTTTAATCTTATAGATGTGTCAATTTCCCTAGTACGACAGATATACAGGATGTCCCAGTAGTGGACGTTCAAAGGGAGCAAGGCAATAGGGGAACCCATTTCCAACAAAAACAGCCAAGTAAAGTTTTTTCGTATAATTGATGGTGCAAAAGTTATTCCACTTTTATTGTTTTTTTGTGAAATCGAACTCGAAATTTTGATGTTTTTCTGATACGAGGCTGCCGTAAAGGTTTTAGAAAAGTAATAAAAAAAAATTCTTCAATAAAAATATCTTTATTGCTCAATATTCGCCTTTAAGATCTAGACACTTTTGCATACGCTCAAACCATTTATTGAAACCCTTTTGCCGTGGTTTTTAAACGCTTCAATCGCATTTTCAGGCGATAAAAATTGTTGAAGTGATTGTCAAATACTCGCTTGTTTGATGTGTTGTGTGTGAGCTCGAATTATCGTGATGCAAAATGATTCGCAGTTTTGGGTTGTTTTCTCACATTTTAATAAAAACCTCGGGCAAAGAAATGGTTGTATACCAATCAGTCTTTTGATTTTCAAGAGCCACAGTAGCCACATGCCCGTTTTTCTTTTATTAGTTTTTCTTCGAATTGGAAGGAATTTCTTTCCGGCGCGTATGCATATATCCATGATTCGTCACCTGTCACCATCTTGTATACGTTTTTCGAAGTACCTCAAACGATTTTTTCAGCCATTTGGCAGCACTAATCGATACGAACCTTTTCTTGTGCGTCTGTCAGCAAATGTGGAAATCATCGTGTACATAGACGTGTTACTAATGCCTAGGCATGCCTCGATTTAACGATAAGTGACATGACGATCCTCTTCAATCAATTTTCTCATAGCATCGATGTTTCCTGGCACAACAGCTGTTTTTGGACGACCTTTATGCGGCTCGTCTTTGATTGAACGTCGCTTGCGTTTAAATTCTTTGTACCAAATATGAACACTAGCCATGGTTGCTGTTTTGTCGCCATAAGTCGAATTAAATGATTCGAAGCAGTGTTGTTGAGTTAGCCACTTTCGAAAATCGTAAAAAATCATTACCCGCAAATTTGCACGCGACATTTCCATTTTTTCACTGAATTCAATTTTCGAAGTAAATAAAAAACAATGGTGCGATGCGAGCTGACAGATGACATTTGAGAAACATAACTTCTATAAATGTTACACTTTTCTTTTTGCATCGGAAAATCATTTTCTAAAAACTTTTACGGCAGCCGAGGTTGTAAGTCAACTTTCTGTAGTACATTATTTTCCCGCTGGCGCCACTTAAACATCAACAGAAACCATTGTTTTTATTTGACAGAAGATAGTACAGATTATAAAAATGATTTTATTGGAAGGGCAGATCCTTCAGGATCGTTTTGAAAAAGAATGTTAAACAGAAGTAACCTCGGTTTTTTTTAAATTAGTTTTTTGATGGGTGCGCATGCGATTTCACTAAAAACACTTAAATTTGAATATCTTTTGCACCATCAACAATTAGAAAAAACTTTACCTGGCTGTTCTTGAAGGAAATGAGCTCCCCTATCACCGTACTTTATTTGTTTGTCTACTCCTTAGGACACCCTGTATAATATGCTGATGGAGCCTAATTACGTCTCATTAGATGAAAACCAGTTAAAAATTGAACCACAATTGTTGAGTTTTGGCCAACATTCCCTTTGTTGTGTAAATATTTCATCGTTCCTCTGCAATGTAATTTTTATTTAATATTTTGAACATATCCGAATGGAAATAAAAGTATTATTAAAATGAAAGCATTACAATGCCATATAAACACTGAAAACATAAAAGTTTAATAAAAGTTCCTTATAATATTTACCAAGAACTTTAAACATCGTTTTTATGAGAACATTTCAACTCAATATTTTGTTTATTGTTCATTTCACTTGCAATATGAACCATACGTCTCTAGTTTATACCACAGATAGTGATTTTTGTTAGTGCACGAATGCAGATAGGGTGAGATAGAATTTTATTTTCATTAATATCTTTTGCTATAAATACAGTTTATAGAAGTATTATTGAAATTTAGAGGTATCGGTAAAAATAAACCCGTTGATTATGAGAATCTGGAGTTAGGTTGCCATCATTTATATACGAGCAGATTACTGATCATCCAATGGTATGACTTTTGTAAATATCAATAAATTTTTCAGATCCGTTCATTGTTGTACTAACTTGTGCTTTGAATTAAAAAGTTATTCCGACATTGCAATTTAATTGAGCTGAGTGCAACAAAACACACATGTACTTAGTAAACCGTACAATATATACTCGTAATTTAAGCTGTGAATGAAATTAATTAGTTTAGCTATACATAGCATTTGTTAAATATGCTCGGAAACTTTATCTCGATAGCATAATCTCCGGGCGTATCTCAATCACAAGAGGCGCAAGCTGAACGAAATCAACAACGACAATTGGAACGGACACAATTTTCGCAACGGCGCATATTCGTATAGTTAACACACGCAGAACAACGCCAACAAGTACATCGAGCATTTACATTCGCTTCGTTCCTTCGTCTCGCATTCGAGTACGAGCCAGATATTGCATATTCTGCTCATCCGAAAGTGCTGATTGGTGCTATGAACAAAGAATGTCCACATTGTCATGCGCTCAAATTCAAACTTGAGTCAGCCGGGATGTGTTGCACATCAGGAAAAGTGCAACTACCAAATGACTTCGTTCAGAGCAATAGAAAAAGTTCATAATACTGCGCCAAATGGTCAACAATTCAATTCAATATTTAAAATGAAAGGCCATGATAGTCGATTTTGTGTCTAGCTTTTTCACGAATTTGCGATTTCTGTATTGGAATATTGTTCCTCCTTATAAATTTTTAAAGACAGCTGCTCCCCTTCAGGTAATCTTTTAGCTTTAAGAAAACCATTTTTCGCCAAATTGATTATTCAGCCAGACTTGAAATAAGGTTTGAATTATAAAACGTAATACTCGAATAAACGCGGTCTCTACACAATTCAGACCGAAAATATTTATGAAATTTTCGCGCGAGAGAATGATCGATTGGTCGATGGTTTGACCTTGTATAAGCAAATAATACAACGTATTGGTCGTATGTTGAGTTTATGCGATTTGTGGCAGGTTGATGTTCCAGGATTGAGTTGCAACAAACATTTAAATTTTATTGGCAATTTTAATTTTTTTTGTACAGTGATTCGATAATCGTTACAGATCATTTTTAGAAATACTGAATCTTGTTATTGAATTAAAAGCAACTTTAACTACTTTAGATCGTTTTCAAGGTCATAATAGGGTTCACATATATGATGTAATTGAATAGTAAAGACCAAATTCCGCCTAGGGGTTGAATTTTTAAATTTCAGCAATCTTTTTAAACCACCACAGAAGTTTGAACAAAGATGAGCTTCATGATCATCCAATGTAAGAAACTTATTCAAGAAATAAGCGAAGATTCTGGATCTTGTAAACATAACCTATATCCACGTTATTAATTGCTACTGGTGGAATATTTAAACATTTATTATCTCTCTATTATCTCTCTATAACCTGAATTTTAGACGGATTTAGTACTAGATTTTTTTTATTGACTCAAGCAAAAATTAAATGAAGTTCCGAATTCATGCTACATACCAATGATGATATATATTATCAATTGAACCGCTAATATATAAATTTCGAGTACGATATTTGTGGGTGTTCACCAGCATTACTTCTTTAGGGGCAGATTTTGCCAATTGCTATTCCAATATATTGTAATTTATTTTGTAAAAATTTTGTAAGTTTCACCCCCACTATGATAACGGGTTGCTTCGATTTGGGGTAGATTTCTAGGGGTTTAACTATGCCATTTTATTGTAATTAATTTGTATAAGTATTCCAGTATCACCCCCAACACATTGTATGTATAACAACAAAAATTCACAGAAATGCAAAAGGCGTGGTGTACCGAAAAATATGGTTTTTAAAAAAATGCACCCTTTACGGAAAGTTTTTGAGCGGTTAATGCCGATATGTTGTAATTAATTTTTAACAAATTACAGTACCACCCCCAGTACGATGCAACAAATATTAACGGAAATGCTAAAAGCATGATTTAACGACAAATATGGTTTTTAAAGAATTTCACCCTTTAAGGGTAGTTTTTAGGGGTTGAACTTCTGCCGATATGTTGTAATTAATTTGTAAAAAATTCCAGTACCACTCCACCATTTATAATAAATATTAACAAAAATGCGAAAAATGTGGTGTAGCTTTGTCTAATGTCAGCCCACACACGAATTACAGAGTAACGGGGCCTGTATAAAATTTTCTAACTGTGTAACATACGAGGGCGGAGTGAGAATTCTGGTAAAAATGAAACAAGGAATAATATTTTCGGCCAAAAAACGATTTATTTTTCAACGTAGTCGCCTTTTGGCTCGATACACTTAGTCCAAAGTTTTTCCGATTTTTCGATCCCTTCCGAATAATACGATTTTTCCAACCCTTCAAAAATAGGCGTTTGTTGCATCGATGATTTCCTCATTAGAACCGAATCTCTTTCCGCCGAGCCATTTCTTTAATCCGACCTTAATCCGAACCATGAAATAGTCGAAGGGGTCTAAGTCTGGAGAACATGGCGGATCTGGAAGCAATTCGAAGCGTAATTCAAGGATTTTGGCCATGACAACTACACACTTATGCACCCGAGCAGTGTCTTGATGGTAGTATACCAACTAATGCAGGTAACTTTATCCTTCGCCAAATGCAGTCGTTTTTAATTTCAAAAGGTCCAATAAGTTGCAGTAATATTCGCGGTTTACTGTTTCCTCTTTTGCAGGTAATCGATGTGGATTATGCCGCGTACATCCCAAAAAACTGTGGTCATGACCTTGTTGAACGATAAAATCGCCTTAGCCTTCTTTGGCGCAGATTCGCCAGTAGAAGTCCACTGTTTAGACTGTTCTTTGGCCTCCGGTCACATGTGACTGCAGTTATGAAACGACGCAAAAACTCCTTTTTATTTAGCTTGATCATCGCCAAACCAGCCCCTGAAGTTGTCACACGTGTGCGTTTTTGATCGATTGTAAGCAAACGCGGCACCCAACGTGCGGACAGCCTTTTCATATTCAAATGTTCGTGTAGTATATTGCGCACATGTTCATCTGAGATGCCTACTATCTCAGCTATCTCGCGCACTTTCAGTCTGCGGTCTTGCAATACCGTATCATGAATTTTTTCAACCATTTTTGGTGCGGTAACTTCATTTGGGCGTCCTGAACGTTCGGCATCAGTTGTGCTTGTACGACCACAACGAAAATCAGTAAACCACTTGTTAATCATTCTAATAGATGTTGAAGAGTTCCTATAATATTTATCAAGCTTTGTTTTGGTTTGCGTAATGGTTGTTCCACGCAAAAAATAATATTTAATTAACACACGAAATTCACTTTTTCCATGTTTGCAAGAAAACAAGGGGTTGTCTGTTTGCCTGTCTGGCTGCCAAAACTAAATGACTAAATGACAGATCTGTCTGAAAATTTTAATTTGGTTTAGTGACAGATGGCATTGACACATGACATCTGGGATGTGCGATTGAAGTGCCCTCTGTTGCAATTTTATCAGGCTTATCACTACGCCCTCGTATTTTTAATTAATTTGTAAAAAATTCCAGTACCATTTTCATTGGATTGTGCTACCCTACAAGTGATGGTTGCGAATTAGATTGTTGAATAACGAGGGACAGCGGACCATGTATAACGAGCCCTTTGACTGCTACTTCATATTTCATTATCAAATTTCTCATATTGGGTACGGTATAATTTTCAATCAATTAAACTGCCTTATTAGAAAATCTGTTATTCTATGATCATATGATATAAAATTGAATTATTTACCAGGTCCAAGGTCCAAAGCTTTTGAAAAATCCAAAGGTACAAGGACTGAACTCCAGTTGTTGTTCATTGTAACAGGTAGATCATCAATAATCTTTTAGCAGTGACTGGGCTATGTTTGTCTCTAAGACTCTAAGTCCAGATTGGAGCTGGTCCAGCATACTATGTTTTCTAAGGAAACAGCTAATTTAATCTCTCATTAAACTTTTAAATAGTTTAATCAATTGGAAGTATCCTGATGGTAAGTATCCTAATGGTAAGTTACGCGTAACATTAGGATTAAGGTAGGACCTACAAATGTATTTATTTCCTCGAAAGAGAATTGTAGTATAGACCAATTATTTTTCGATAAACTTAGATTTTGAACGTTATTCTACAACTAACAACCGTTATTCTAATCATCTTCTTTGCTGCACGCCTACTATTTAGAAAATTCTCACGATGCTGCGGAGTTAGGTAATCATGATTTATATCTAATAAGATCTATAATTGAACGTCTCTGTATACAGAGACCTATAGTAACTCAGACGTTGGTATAATGGGTTGGTAATAAATCGTGATCAAGAACGGAAACGCCAAGTTGCCCAAACTTTACTATACGATTCTCATTGAAAGGTAATTATTAAGTATTATAAACAGCTGGTAGGCTTCCGAGAAGTAAATCAAGGTGACAAAAAATCTCCCACTATCACAACATGTTCGTAATTGACCAGCCGAATTGTCGCAAACTCTAACCAAAGTTGTGTCATTCAGAACACTAGCTTCGATTAAAAGAAATGTTGTTGGCCATTAACTATCACTAGGCCCCAAAAATAATCCTTCGCGATTACCGATCATTCCGGACAATAGAGAATAGTGAATTTTCTACGGATTTGGATGACGCCATGTGTCCAGAAAATCGTTGTTCATAAAAAATCTGCTCTCAGGCTGAAATATACTTATCAAACCCAGTAATCCCGCATAACGACAACAATTCTCCATTAGCTATTCCAAAGTACCCGGTATTCTAAAAAAGAAAAATAATTGTAGCTATTTAATATTTGATTGTAATTCTGTTTACTTACTTACAGCAAAACTTTAAATATGTCATAATTGTCAAATTTCAAGTTCGAACAAGAGTTACATATGTATTGTCGATCATGCAGTTGCTGTATTATACTGTACCAATTGCTTAAAATTTTTTTGCACTTGTGGCTATAATCGGGGAACACTTCTGTTGTCCACTAGCAGGCCTGTCTCACTAATTTGCACAGAGCATTCACTTTGGAAACAAGATTCAATATTCAGCAACGTAGATCAAGCAAAAATGTGGTCGTTCTGAACCGCGGAGATATGATACTGTGTTTCCTGTCAATTTTTCGAGCGGGTAACAGCTTCAGAGTCAAAATAACAAATGATTTAAAATTAAACCGCTAGGTGGCGGACTATTTATTATTTATTTAAAAAAAATTAATTCCGCTTTAGTAAAATCATTTAGTCTACAAGGTGTTCGTTTCGAATCTCAGCATGTTACAAACTTTCATACCGTGTACTACCATTTCGACTTTCCCTGGAAATGGAAATTGGACAATTTTTACAAAACCCGCTTCTTAATATTATTCCGTTTTAGTGTACTAAGGAAAAGCTTCCTGAAAAGTGTACTAAGGGACATATTTTTTTAATTTGGGAAATTTAACTATTTAAGTATATTGGTGCACCTTGTGCTAAAGCGCACCAATATCAAATAAAAAAACTAGTTTACTACTGCCCTGCACAGTTCAATCCTATAAAGGGATGTTCAATAAGGACAAAACAATTCTGTATTTAAATAAAACACAAGATAATCGAGATATAGGGCTGAAATTTAATGCGTTTGCAGCGATCGACTCTTTGGAACCAATTTTCCAGCCCTGTTTCACACATATCGATCAGAACGTTGGCAACTTTACGTTCGATATTATCCCTGAGCTCCTTTAACGTTGTTGGCTTGATGCCATAAACCAACGACTTAACGTAACCTCATGAAAAGAGATCCAACGGCGTTAAATCGCATGAGCGAGGTTGCCATTCGACCTGACCATTTATCGATATTACACGATTGTCGAACTTCCCATTTAATAGATCAATTGTTTGACTGTAGCTGTACGTATGTCATGCGGCACATCACACCTTCAGCATTAAATCAACAACACACGGTCACTTTTGCGAATGTAATGGAGTCTATTGACGGAGAAGTTTCGGTGCTTCAAATGATCAAGAGGCTTCACTTATTGAGTTAATTTGATCTTGTTTAGAAGGGTGTAAGCCAAGATCAAACGCAAAATTGGCCACAATGTGGTTTGAGAGATTCCCCATTCTTGGAATCGACTGATTTGATTTATTTTGAGCTGAAGTACTCTCGGCTGCGATATTTTCGGTACTTCGATCGGCGCGCTATCTCACTGGCAAAGAAACATCCACTAGTGAATATTTTGACTCGAATTGAGGGTGGGGCGATCATTACGAACCACTTGTAAAAAGAATACAGTAAAAAGAAAACTTCGTACATATTTCGTTTTTGTTTTAAATTAAGATTTATGAGTTCTGTATTTTCGTTGGTTTATTAAGTAGTTTTTTTGTCGGTAGATGGCTTCCAGAAAGCGAAGTCTATTGATAGACGATATTGTTAACCCTGCCGGTGTTCAGAACGATTTACTGGCCGAAGGTGGGATATTAAATTTATATTACAACTTCTGCATCACCCTCGACCAAATGAAGTTCCCCTATGAGACGAAAGTACTCGTATGTCAAACGATTGTTATGCGAACAGCAGTGAGATTATCTGTTTGATATTTGACAGTATTCCATACGCGGGTTATAATCATTCGATTGAAATATTGTGAATTTTGGTTTTCATCAGTACAATGAAATGTTTACGAAAACGCTTTATTCAACCTTGAATGGCCCGCATACGGCGGATATAGACCAGAGCGTCCTTTATCTATCCTTATGAAAACAAAATCATAGTTGTCCAGAGTTTTCGGAACAAATATGTCATTTTTTTGGATGTTTGTGTATCTGTGGGTATTATGTTTTGCATGGTGGTGCGAAGATGGTCGATAACTGTGTCGGTATTTGATTGAGGTGAAAGAGAATTATCGATGAAAAATTCTGACCTGAAAAATCCGTGCTCCAATGCAAGGCACGATTTAGCTTGTGGTGCAAGTGTTCAATCATGCCATTAGATTGATGATGATAGGAAGTGGTTTTAATTCGGTGTGAGTCGGAAATTTTTGATAATTCGAAAAAGATTTTAGACTCAAATTGGCTTCCCTAGCCGATGGTAATGTTGTCCCGAACTCCAAATCTTTATATTTTATTCGAAAAATGTTTGGACAATGATTGCTGCACTTATGTCTTTAACGCAGTACGCTTTGAGTAAAACGATCGACACAGTTAAGAAAGTATGTGTATCCATTCGATGGAGGAAGTGGCTCTACGATGTGCTAATGGACGTGTTCGAATCGACCTGTGTGATGATTTTGTGTTTCTTTAAGTTGTCCTTGCCGTTGGATATGAGTCGTAGATTGTCATATGAATTCCAGATGATGTGATTGTCGTGGATTCCGGTCAGTTTTTAATTGTATAAATGGTATTATCCCGACCTTCACAAATTATTTGAAATGTTTAACTGTTAAATAAAATTCAAGTAATTCCCTATTGAACGCCGATATATTTCTTATTAGCATCTGACAATTTTTTTGTAAAAATACAAATGAAGCTCCCAACATCGTTAAACTGTTGCAGACCTGCTCCAACAGCAGTGTTTTATCAGTTGTGACACTGAATTTTGTGTTAAACAGTGAAGATTTGAGCAAAGTAATATAAACCAATTCATATTTGAGCTGGTTGTTTCGGCCAAGAGAAGTTCTGTGTGACGCGATATGAGTGAATGGAGCAAGTGTGGTCAGCAAGTTTTGGAATGAATCGGAGGTGGTCTTAGTTTACCATTTCTATGAATAGCTGGAAATTCACTAACAGCATTTATTCGTTAAGCGGGAGTAATTGTATGGCTAAGGAAGCCAAACGTACTTACTCTGTATCGATGTAGACAAACACAAAATCCAGCTACCTGCCGATTTCGTTAAAAAATCGCTGAAACGATTGAGCGGCGTTTCTGAGACCAAATGACATTCGGGTGAGAACGAATATACGATATGGGATTGCAATCGCCTTTTCTGAACGTCTTCGGGCGCGATAGTATAATTAAGTGATATGAGCTGACAAGTTCGATTGAAGCGAAAATTTTGCAACCAAGCAAAAGACTAAGACGAATAGAATTTCGGTTTTGATCTGATTTTCGAATTGGGTTCTGCTAGCTTCGAATAATCTAGCTTAGCTATCAATCGATTAAAATATATCATTCCAAAAAACGCTTTTGCTAATGTGTCACTCATTCATTTAATCGACAATAACTTATTTTAATCCGATTTGGAGTGGGGCTGCGAATTATAAAGTCAAAGAGCTAGAGGTTTTATAAACACGCGTTCTCAAAAACATTATTGATGTTCCAGTAAGGTTTTGAATGGAAAACCGACTGCTAATTTTGATAAATAAAATAAGATGATAACCAAATTAAACACAATTTTCAAGATCAACATGACTATAATACAAGAAGAAAAAAACTTATTTTAGAAAAAAGGCGTCAAATAATAATATATTGCATCGAGGACTCTTGTAATATAATTCTCTGGGTTCGGAGATTAAGCACATTATAAACTCTACAAAGTTTAAAAACAAAATAACTGAATACCTGAAGACGTACAAAAATTGTTAATTGCTAAAATGAGGAAAATTGGGTATTACATCGACGACCGTTGCGTTATAACCGTATTAGGTTCGAGCAACTGGCTTGCATTGTATCTGATAAAATTGTTGTCTAAATAAAAAAAACACTTACGGGAACAAACGCTCGGAAAAAGGTTTCTGTTCTGTTGCTTTGGCATTATCAGAATTACGTCCGTCCACTTTAAATGCATGTCGGAGAGCAATCAGGCTAGAATGTGTCAAAAGTAGAAACTATGTGGCTCCAAGTACAAATGAATATGACTCAATAAATACTTTGGCACACGCAGTTGGCGGGGAGAGCTTTGATGGCTTAGCATTCGAAGATATTAAAGTTTGCAGCTAAGGCGAAATAATACATGTTGCCTTAGAGATTGTTAATTCTACAGAACGCAGTGTCAAAATCAACAATCAATAATCAATAATGATTGACTGAACAAGTAAAACTTGATTTGTAACTTTTTCTATAAATTAGGAGATCCCAGTGATGTTTGGGCGAAATCGGTTTGCCAAAAGTTGCAGCTTCCATAATTTGACACGAAAACCGGTCCAGATCAGTTCTCTAGAATTTAAACAAAAAGCATGATTTTTGGCTCGCAAAATTCGCTCCATGTACAGCCCCTACGGATTGAATGATCAAGACGACACTTCATACTTAAGCTTTTTCCATGAATTAGGAAATCCCAGTGATTTGCCAAATATTGTGAAAAGTATTTACAAAAAAAACGATTAAAAGCAAAAAAATTTTAAATTACATTCCAAACAATATTAATTCAGATTATATTTTAAATTTTATCGGAAAGGACAAGTTTTGATTTGAATCCTTTATTTCATCAAAATTCGGCATCTGTACTATACAGTGGATTGACTTCGGAATAAAAATTCATATACTTAAATTTTTTTTAATTAATTTGGAGATCATTGCAACATATTTGGTCAACATCTGTGAATGGAACACAGAAGAACAGCTGTGAAATCACAGCTTCAATGGGAGCTTTTCTCATTTTTGCATTTACAAGAAGCGAGATAATATTTTTTTCATTAAACAAGACAGTTTTACCAAAAGTTCGAGAGTATTCGAGATCTATGTATACATTCGTGATGAACCAAAGTTGGGTTTTAGCCACAACATATTTTTTGCACTTATTCTACATAAATCGTAGAGGTGTGTAGAGTGCAATAGCAATTTAAATGAGTTTAGTATAACAACGCAATGCGAGCATTTCGCCTATCAAGGCTGGATACAAAATTCATATTTTAAACTCGATGCACGATAATTTCATTTTATAGATTTAATTTATAGAAAATTATTATAAATTTTAAAATTGTTTTTAATTTAAATTTTCCACACAAACATATCAATATTTCCAAATTTTTAAAAATATTTTTCCAATATTCTTATGTATTGTTCCTTAACATTTGTCGTTTTATATTCCCCAAACAGTATCGAGTCTATTAAGCTTTTCTCATTACTATATATGGCTCACATGTACATCATTTCTACATAATCACCCATAGTTATGCAGGTGTGCGGTTTTAGAATGATAGTGAAGTTTGTGCTAAAAAAATTAATAAAAAATTACACTGTTAAATTTGTTATTTTTCCAATTGGAATTTATTTTCAAAATAAAATTATAAAATTGGACTAATTCTAAATGTTGTGTCGTTGAATCTAGAAATATCTACAGATTTTAGCTGACATTTTAGCGAAGGTAAAGCATATACCTATTACTAAGATGTAAGTAAAGTATATTTTTGAGTTTCGTTCTATTGAAAATTATATTTAGAAATTGGGCATTTTTGACGGGTTTCAAATAATAGTCCAGCTAATTTTGGAGATGTCCACGGGGTTTCACTAACATTTTCAAATAGATCATCCAATCTACTGCGTCTATAGTGAATATGATAAAATTATGACGGGGTTTACTATGTTTTAATGATACTAGAAACTTCACAATTTTGATAACTATTTCAAGTTTAATAAAGAAAGAGCTAAATATATTTACAAGTCCTGGTCAAAAAACTTAAGATTTGTGTACCGCCGATCGTAGAGATGTCCACAGGTTCTCACCCACTTTTTCGAATAGATTACACAATATTCTACCGTTATAGTGATTGGCATCAAATTCTAATGGGTTTTGCTATGCCTATAATAGAATTCATGTTTTTATTCGTACTGCCGATACCAGAGATGTCCACGGAATCTCGTCTACATTTTGCTACAACTTATAATACTTTCTGTCTATGGAGCGAAAATGGGTCAATTGTAATGGGTCTAACAAAGATTTTTTGAATTTTGAAGTTTCGTGATTTTGACAAAAATATTATTATTTCCTTCTACAATATTTTAGCAATTTCTCCAATTGGATTTTAAATTGACATTCCTAACCAAGCGACGAACCCGTTTTAATAGATTTGCAGTATACATTGCTCGCTTATGATGAAACTTGTTTTGGTAAATAAAATTTTTAAATTTTTAACAAATTTCCTTTTTTTATACTATTTCATTCGTATGACTGCCTCGGCTGGCCTTGACGTACCCCATACGGTCGATTCAATTTTTGAGCACATTTTCGTTGATATGCGGCATTATGTCTTTAATGGCAATGCGAATATTGTTCTGGAGAGCGTCAATCGTTGCTGGTCCTCCAACAATGTCCTCCTCTTCAAGTGCCAGGAACAAAAATCGTTTATCATGGCGCGGTAGCGCTCACCATTGACAGTAACGGCGGCTCCTTGCTCATTTTCAAAGAAAAATAGCCCAATGATGCCACCGGACCAAAATCCACACCAAACAGTCACTCGTTGAGGATGCATCGGCTTCTCTACGATCACGTGCGGGTTCTCCGTGCCCCAAATGCGACAATTTTGCTTGTTTACATAGCCGCTAAGATGGAAATGCGCCTCATCCGAAAAGATGATTTTTTTCCCAAAATCAGCATCTTCTTCAGGTCGATCGCAAACCCACTTAGCGAACCGAAAACGCAATGGGTGGTCTCTTTGCTTCAATTCCTGAACCAATTGAACTTTATCCGATGTCATACCAAGGTCTTTATGCAGAATTCGTCGCAATGTTGTGCGTCAAATGTTCAATTCTTGAGCACGATGACGAGTTGACGTTCCCGGCGACTCACGCACATTCTTGGCTACAGCATCAACATATTCAGGTGTACGCTTGGTTGGCTGCTTGGTCCGTGTTGGTTTATTAATTAGCAAGCCTGTTTCTTTAATTTTATTCACAAAATAACGAACATATGGAGCTCCCGGCGTTCGGTTCTTCCGAAAACCGCACGCAATTTTCGCACACATTCTGCAACATTACCATGATTTTCGAAGTAATGTTTCAATATTTGCCAGCGTTATTCAAGCGAATACACAACCATTTTCGTTCAGCGGAAGGATAATAGCAACTTTCTGTTAAATCAGAAGTGACGTAACCCTTACCATACGTAAAATAATCGCTAGTTCAAAAGAAAAAAGTTTGATGACCCACCCTGTATATATTTAATTTATTGATGTAAATTAATGGTTCCCAGGCAGCAGGAGTATCGAAACCGATCTCTTCTGATTTCAATACGGTATCGAGACGGAATCAATTTGTATCATATCTTGTCGTGTGTTTCATTTTCGAGAACGGAACTCCAAAATACTTGTAAACTTCAGATCTTTCCAAGAGAGCAACTTGACCTTTGGATTGGACCGCTAAGAAGGAGAAATAGAAACCAAATGTACAAAATATCAGGTTTATTTCTACGATCGGCGGTATAAACAAAGGAAATTAGTTAAAAATTTAAAAAAAAATTTTACCTAAAACAAATTTCATCATAAGCAAGCAATGTATACTGCAAATCTATTAAAACGGGTTCGTCGCTTGGTTAGGAATGTCAATTTAAAATCCAATTGGAGAAATTGCTAAAATATTGTAGAAGGAAATAATAACATTTTTGTCAAAATCACGAAACTTCAAAATTCAAAAAATCATTGTTAGACCCATTACAATTGACCCATTTTCGCTCCATAGACAGAAAGTATTGTAAGTTGTAGCAAAATGTAGACGAGATTCCGTGGACATCTCTGGTATCGGCAGTACGAATAAAAACATGAATTCTATTATAGGCATAGCAAAACCCATTAGAATTTGATGCCAATCACTATAACGGTAGAATATTGTGTAATCTATTCGAAAAAGTGGGTGAGAACCTGTGGACATCTCTACGATCGGCGGTACACAAATCTTAAGTTTTTTGACCAGTACTTGTAAATATATTTAGCTCTTTCTTTATTAAACATGAAATAGTTATCAAAATTGTGAAGTTTCTAGTATCATTAAAACATAGTAAAACCCATCATAATTTTATCATATTCACTATAGACGCAGTAGATTGGATGATCTATTTGAAAATGTTAGTGAAACCCCGTGGACATCTCCAGAATTAGCTGGAATATTATTTGAAACCCGTCAAAAATGCTCAATTTCTAAATATAATTTTCAATAGAACGAAACTCAAAAATATACTTTACTTACATCTTAGTAATAGGTATATGCTTTACCTTCGCTAAAATGTCAGCTAAAATCTGTAGATATTTGTAGATTCAACGACACAACATTTAGAATTAGTCCAATTTTATAATTTTATTTTGAAAATAAATTCCAATTGGAAAAATAACAAATTTAACAGTGTAATTTTTTATTAATTTTTTTAGCACAAACTTCACTATCATGGTTTTAGATACTCTCAACCTCCATAAAATTGGGCATTATTTTACAGCTTAAACATCTCTCGTATATAGATACTCGTAGTGTTGTGTACCTAAATGACATTTTATCTGGATGAAAATGTAGTATACACAAAAAAGGCAAATGCACGTGTTTGCAGCAAAAAAATTTTACCATTTTCCATTACAATATATTCCGGTTTAAAGATAACATTTATTTTGGAACATTACGTAAAAGTTATACCATGCTTTTTGTTGTTGCAATTAGAATTTTACGGTTTGCACATAATCATAATTTTCCGAGAATATAACACGAAAAATCTAATTTATTCTTTTTAGTCCCAAATGCGATGTTGCACAAAAGATCTAGATCTGTCTTGTTTTTTCTTAGAAAAGAAAATTGTTTTTCATGGAATTACCATTAAAAATTAAAGTAATCTTACCATTAAAATAAAATATTAAGCATTAAGAAGAGATTTTGGTTGGTTTATCATTTATATTTTATGGATTTCATCTTGGCCGCGTAAGTTTTAATTACTCGTGTGGAAACGAATTGTTTCATAAATAAAAACCGGTAAGCCAGATTTGCAAAAATAATTTTTCAAAAATTGTTTGTTCAAACAATATTAAATATGTTTTTTAAATGGTTCTAAACACAAACGGCACAGTGGTTAAATCTTAGCCGATTTCCAATCTCGATAAGGCAAGGATGCAAAAAAAACATTCTATGACTTTCTGTCGAAGTGCATGAATTCTATAGGCCGACCTATCTACCATATCAGTACTATCAGTAGCATATAGGCTGGTATGAAGCTTTGTAATGTTCAAATGCATAAATAGAAAAACTAAATTTAAAAATGTCCTGAAAAGATAGGAAGTGTAAAGAAAGATGTAAAGAAAAAACGAGAAGAAAATTCGTTATTGAAAAAAAATTAAATAATAATTCCTCTGTCCCCGGCCCGTATTGAACTGGTCAGACCTTTACCAAGATCTGCAAAACAATTTGTGTTTGGCTCGTTTAAGAGAAATCGGGCTTTGACTAAGAATTCAACCTAGAACCAGTAGTAGTAAGTACCTGGAAAAAATCCAAATTATTAAACTGCAGCTCAGCCTACATCAAAATATGTATGGTGTACAAATTCGGTATTCGGTATTTCACCACGGAGCTCATATACCACAGACTCATAAAAAACGTCACTCAACCTATATGAGGTTAGGTGGTTTTGGCGTGAAACTTTCTGGAGGAATCAAGCCTACTTCGTCATGGTGACCACCGGGCAACTAGCTCGCTACGCTATTTCTGTTGTGTTAGAATAAATCACGGCACGAACTATGCAAGATTAAGAAGTCAATCGTAGCATGCTGAAGACAAGCCATGTTGGTTAAAGTATTAAAAAACCTTAGTCTCTAACGGTGTATCCAGATCCCTGGCACTCTCCGGATCAAACTGTCTTATCTATGTACTGCGGATCTACGTACAGATGAACATTCTTTACTTTGCTATTCGTGGAACAAAATATGGCTGAAACTAATCAAACAAAATAATAAGAGTCAGACGCTCTTTAAAACCCGAAAATTAATGCTAGGACTTTGGTCATAAGGCCTGGCCTTTAAGACGTACCAATAAAACAGAACACGAGCACGAACAAGGCTTGTTCTTAAAATGCAATCGTTAGGTGCATGAGCACTAGCCGCAGGATGGTCTGCTTGTATCAATATACAAAACCAGGAAAAACGCCCGATAAAGCTCTGGAAAAGCTCAACAAGGTTTTGTTGGCGGAGCGAGCGTTCAGGGATTTGTAAACTATTAGGCCTAAAAGCGGAGATCGGAGAAGGAATTTTAGTAAATTGCAAAGATGACTAAAATGCAGAAAACGCAAAAGCCTTTCAAGAATCGCTAAAACAATCAGAGCTGTTATTAACAGAGCCCATGAAGTCCTCGAAACATACAAATACGAATTAAGAAATGCAAAAACAAATGCTTGGAGCGTAAAGTACTTCCTCTAAGGCACACCACTCTGAGTTTTCTGCAACGACCGGATGGTTCTTGTACCGTATCTTCTGCAGAATTTTTTGCAGCTGCTATACTATGGAAACTCACTTTCCCGGTAGCTCCGAATCTGCACCACAAAGGTCTAGGGGCAACAGAGTCGTATGCATCGTAAATCAGGACATAAGCAGGAGAAAAATCATGTGGGCTAGGACTTATACTTGCGGATGTCCAACAAACAACTGACTTAATCGTATCCTGGTTGGAAGTTATCTTCAAGGCCGGCCTAGAATTTTGTCACATTTCTTGTAAATAGATTGAAGTTAATAAATTGTTTATACCAACGGCGAGATAACGCTCTCATTGCAGTCCCGAAAACTGTTCGAAAGGCGAGTACGATTGAGCTAAACAGGCAATCAAAATCCCAACATGCATATTGCAAGGGAAAATTTGAGGAAACTTCTATCTACTCCTTTGTTGCTCCTGTTAAGAAGTCCCTTGCACATAAGAAATACTCCATCATAACTTTTGTGAATAAAGAAGGGACATTTAATAACATCACACCAGAGTCGATCATGTGGCTGCTCTCCTCTCTGTGCGTCAACGAGCCTTTCAGGGGCTGAGTATATGAAATACTTAAAAAAGGGTTTGTGATGGCCAGCGTGGACGGGTCCTCAAATAGCAGATTTGAAAATAGAGGCACACCACATGGAGGTGTATACCTCTTCTTATTTGGAATTTTGTCGTAAATGCCCTGTAATTAAACTTGGCATCTTCCAATTTGGTAGGCAATTGCGAATTGAATGTGAATGCACACAAAATTGTGTTTGTCCTTTTCTTCAGAAAATACAAACTTCCTCAGATCGATCCTCCTCGAATATCATTTAATTGGATTGATATTCACTTATAAAACGAATTATCTTGGTCTCATTCTGGACAACAAACTATGCTGGGTTACAGTTTGGTGGCCAGCTTTAAATACTCTGATCAACGTAAAATGTTTGGTAAAAATGTGGCGAAAAAATCTCCTTTGTGCATTAGCGGGGATCTTAGATCTCTCGCACGATTTCCTAAAAATGGCAGTGAGCTCAGCAATAAAGCTCAACTTCATCTCAATGTGGCACTGTAACAATACGTGACACTCATCTATTCTAAGAAACATACGAAACAACAGAAATACTTTTCACCATACCATCCCGTCGCCATCTTTTAATCAGAGGGTTAGGACTGATATTCCTACCAGAAAGGACTAGCTGAGAGAAGCATTTATATGAATACTGAAGGTGATAATTTCTTCATTGATGGTTTGTGAATAATTCGGATATGGTTGTGAAGGCTGGAGGTGGGATTTTCTGTAAATAATTGAATGTGAACCTCTCTTTTCGTCTCCCAGAATATACAGCAATGTTTTTCAAGCTGCGTAAACAAATCATATTTCCTTACGTCAAAGTAGGCCCGAATTATCTTTTATCTCTTAATGGGATGCCAGATTGCGGAATATTACGGAAAATGAAAAAGCGGATGGTCTTACTCGATCAGGAAGTTATCTATCAGTTCGTACTGTTGTTGCCTGCATTGATAAAGAATCACATAATACCGATTCTGAAAATATTAAAGAAGTAGAAAGTAATAATAATGATACGACAGATTCAATTATTTTAAATATTACTCAAAGAAGTGAGCTATTAGAAAAATTCCAGGTTGGTACAAGATTTATATAGTAAGCAAAACATAAACAGAAAAGATGTTCAATCTGTCATCACCATTTTCGGAAAGAAATATTTTCGCATATTGAAAAACAAGTTTTAGTTAATTTAAAACAAGATGAGCTTTGAAGGTGCTACATATCATTTCGCAATTTTCAGATTCCAACCGAACATAGAAGAAAAACATTTCGTATATAGAGCCCAAAAGTAGTGTTATTGGTGAACATGTATACAAGATAATAATCTGTTACTGCACACCATAAATGTAGAGGCGGTTCTCAATCCCATTAAACCTGTATTGGACATTTTTTTTCGAATTCCGAATATGTTAAATCCAATTTTCCAGTTTCCAATTAATCATTTTTTTATTTTTTATTTATCTCAACCTACGTTGGTAGACCGGGTTTTTTTGTCTCTTCCATAATTTTAGCGAGCTCATTTCTACTTTATAAATTTGACATTTAAGTTTATAAACATCGCCACAATACTCCCTCCCCAATAAATTCGGAAGAATTTATGAAAATACAAGTCTATACGCGAGGCCGAAAATAAACTAATTAAAAGAACCAAAGGTGATCCAAAAGCTGCTTCAGCTAAAACGTGCTGGTGGTCTAATTCTTCTTCCAGACCTGGTTTGAACTGGTTCCTTCGGTAGAAGATTGAAGCGAACCTTTTTTAACACGTGTGTACCTTTTTTAACACGTGCGGTCGCCGGAAACGATCCCACGATGTCCGCATTCTCCGCGAAACACGGTTTTAGGCGATCCAGAGACACCACACCTGACCTGCCGTTTACGTCAATAGTGAAGAACTTATCCCCTCTTTCGAGAACTTTAAACGGTCCTGAATAAGGTGGTTGTAAGGATTTCCTCACAAAATCCGACCTTAAAAATACGTGTGAACACGTTGAAAGCTCTCTGCTTACGAAAATTTTTACATTGGAGTGCCTGGTTGCCGGAGACGGTCTAATTTCATCAAAATGTTTTTTAAGATTATTTACAAAATCTGTCTGAAGAATTTTATCGGTCGAAAAAGAATTTAGAAATTGACCAGGCACCCTCAACGCACTTCCGTAAACAAGTTCAGCAGGAGAAGTTTTAAGTTCCTCACTATATAACGTGCGTAAACCTAACAGTACGGTTGGCCAAAAACGTTACGCAATCAGTTCGCTCGTGACACATGATTGCGGTCTTTAACGTTCTGTGCCATCTCTCAATCATACCGTTGGACTTTGGGTTATAAGCCGTCGTTCTTACTCGCCTGAATCCGATTAACGCTGCCAATTCATTAAAAAGACAAGACTCAAACTGCGAACCTTGGTCGGTGACTATAACGTTTGGTACCCCGAAGCGTGAAATCCATGTGGAGTATACCGCAGAAGCAACAGTAGCTGCAGTAATATCAGGAACTGGAACTGCCTCAGCCCACCTCGTATACCTGTCGATTAATGTAACGCAATACCGCTGATTGTCAGAAATAGGCAAAGGACCAATGATGTCTAAGTGAATTTCTGCGAAGCGTTGCGAAGTTAATTGATAAGATCCAAGAGGTGAAACGGTGTGTCTTGAAATTTTGGATTTCTGACAAGCTAAACAGGATTGTGCCATAGTTTTTGAATCTTTCGTGATGGAGGGCCAGATGACATTTTTCGTCAATAATTTAGTTGTTGCTTTAATTCCAGGGTGCGAAAGATTATGAAAGGCTTCAAAAACTTTTTTCCGAAATTCAATTGGAATAAAAGGTCTTTGATTAGCTGTCGAAATATCACAATATATAGTTTTGTTAGAGTTAAAACTCGACGGAACTTGGACAAACTTTAAAGTTAAATTATCGCGTATAAGATCTTTAAGCTCGACATCATTGGTTTGGGCATCCGCAATTTGTGCATAATCTATACTATCAGGAATAGAAATTAGATTAATGCGGGAAAGTGTATCTGCGACGACATTATCTATGCCTGATATGTGTTGGATGTCGGTTGTGAACTGCCCGATGAAATCCAAATGTCGGAATTGACGCGGTGATGCCTTTTCCGGATTCTGACAAAAAGCGTAGACAAGTGGTTTATGGTCCGTAAACAACGTAAACTGTCGCCCTTCCAAAAGATATCTGAAATGCTTGATGCCAGAGTACGCTGCTAACAACTCTCTGTCATAAGCACTATATCTTTGTTGCGCTTCATTAAGACGAACCGAGAAGAAGCTGAGTGGTTGCCAAATATCGCCGATATACTGTTGAACTACTGCGCCGATAGCTGTGTCCGGAGCGTCTACCATGATAGCGAGTTTAGCCGTAGATGAAGGGTGTGCAAGAAGAGTAGCTTTACACAATTTCTCCTTACAATTGTCGAAGGCATCAATGGACTCTGCTGACCAATTAATTGGAATTTTACTATTTTTCTTATAACCTTTAAGAAAATCATTAAGTAAAATTTGATCAGCCGCGGCGTTTGGAATGAAACGTCTGTAGAAATTAATTATCCCCAAAAATCTTTTGAATTGATTAACCGTTAACGGACGTTCAAAATTTTTGATGACTTCAACACGTTCTGGAACAGGTAAAATGCCATTTGCATTAACAAAATGTCCTAAGAATTTAACTTCAGGTGAAGCGAAGACACATTTTCCAAGATTGATTATTAAACCGTTGTCTGATAATTTTTGGAAAACTAGTTCGAGATGCGCGTGATGTTCCTCGAAAGTTTTAGACGCTATCAGAATATCATCTAAGTAGATGAATGCGAAATTAAGTCCCAACAATACGGAATGCATGAATCTCTGAAAAGTTTGTGCTGCATTCCTGAGACCAAAAGTCATTTTAGTGAATTCAAATAAACCGAAGGGAGTCGCAATAGCGGTTTTTGGAATATCAGATGGTTCAATAGGGATTTGATGATAAGCTTGGACAAGATCAAGAGTCGAAAAAACTGTACATCCTTCAAGCTGGTACGAAAAATCTTGAAGATGTGGAATAGGATAACGATCTGGAATAGTAACACGATTCAGACTTCGGTAATCTCCACATGGCCTCCAATCTCCATTTTTCTTCAAGACAAGATGCAAAGGACTAGACCATGCACTATTACTCGGACGACAAATTCCTAGTGCCATCAGATTCTCGAATTCCTGTTTTGCAATCGTTAATTTATCAGGTGCCAAACGTCTAGTTTTACAAGAAACCGGTGCTCCAAAAGTTTCCAGCCGATGAGTGATCATATGCTTAACTGGTTTGACGTTTAGAGAGTTTGTCATAATTTCTGAGAATTTAGAGAGAAGTTGCTGGATTTGATTATTCACCTGGGATTTGTCTAGTTGAGACAGTGTTGACTCGGCTGTGAGAGAGATAGAACCAACAGTAAACAATGATGTCGTTGGATCTAGAAGACGATGTTTGCCAAGATCAACTATCAATCCAGAACTTTTAAGGAAATCAGCTCCAATAATGGGCAGCGAGACATCTGCCACTATAAATTCCCACTTGAAATTACGCCGTAACCCAAAATCTAAATTTAGAATTTTTGTTCCATAAGCTTTAATTGGCGTTCCATTCGCAACGAATAGTTTGGGGGTAGTTAATGCCTGCGGAATGTGACAAATTTTGAGGGGAACAACCGAAACGTCAGCACCAGTGTCTATTAGAAATGCAACTCTTGAATTGGCATCATGAATTAATAGACGACTGGTAGTAGGTTCATCAGTAACGGTCGTCACGTCCTGATGAACATTTAAAAATCCATCTTGATCGACTGACCTCCGCAGGTTTTATCATAAAATTTACAGCCAGGCTGGCATTTCTGAGCCTTTTCACCGAACCGAAAATGATAAAAACATAAATCGAATTTTGGGTTAACCCGACCTCTAGATCTCGAACGAGAATTTGTTTGTTTTCTATTGTGTGAACGAGATCGAGATCTAGGGTTAACCATAGATTTAATTTCAGCTAAAATTTTAATTTTGAAATCTTCTAATTTTGCGTCTAAATTAGATGCATCAGAAATGCCAGCTGGATCAACATACCCGTTAGATGCTGCAGACGAGGATGGGCCGAAAGAGTTGCACGATTTAACAGCATTTAAAACTAACGGTGGCATCACCTCCATCATATTATCGGCTCGTGCTGCTAAAACATCTAACGTCACGTCGTTTTCAAAAGTGGTCAGGATAACTTGAACCTGCGAAGGCAACCACTCGAAGGCAACCTCTTCAACCTGTCTGAGCAACTTGTCGTTGAAATTGCTGCCAGCGTTCAAACGTATCTGACTTAGTAATTGAGACGGCCTTTTATCCCCCAAAGTCAGGTTCGTCAGGACGTTATTTAGACGTGACATCTCTGACTCGCCCAACACGCGAATCACTTCCTCTTTAAACACCGAGTAAGGAAGTGTACCATTATCGCGGAGAATTAAATCCGCGAAGCGATCATGCAGCGAACTGCGATTCAAGAATCGTAAACCAAACGGCCGGATTCTGACCATACAACGGTTGTGGAGGTCGGAATCGGACCGCTCCAATCTCCAAATTTGGATTTTGGACCCCAGTCCAACCAGGTCCTGAACCAGACTGCCCAGACGACTGAGCAACTCCTGGATCCCGGAATAAATTTTGAGCTTGCAGAAACAATTGAAATTGTTCTGCGAATAAATTTTGTAGTTGCGATGCAGAATTAATTGGATCTGCAGAACTTGCATCTCCATAATCCTCGTCATTTACCGGAGAGTTGGATGGAGTATCAGACGACATCTATAAACTCAAATAGAAAAGCGAAACAAAAATGCGAAATCGAGTAGAGGAAAAAAAAAATGAAATAAATAAAATGCCGGAGTTAATTTTAATTTTTAAATAAAATTTTATTATTAAATTTGAGGCAATGAACTCGATAAAATTAAGGAAGGAAAACTTACCCCCGATCTACTCACGTTTACAAATTTGTTGTGAATTTGTTTTCCAGATGTCAGATGATTTGATTTTGCTTCGTTATTGCAAGCACTACCCCAACATGATAAACCATATTGCAGTATTGAGTCCGCTAATGCAAAGTAAATCGTCCTAAGTAAATATTGCGGACAAAATAGCCGTAAGACAAACATTTTTCTGGAGACCAATGATAGTCTAGTTTTCAGTCCTTGTGTGTGCGCTTTCCAATTTAAATCTCGATCAATAATAATACCTAGATATCGAAATTCATCAACAGTGTTCACTAAGAAGCAGTCATAAGGAGGGCATTGCGTGTTATTGTTTCTGCTGCATTTGAAAGTATGATACGTTGTCTCAAGATACAACGATGAGGTATCCCTAAAATGTAATAATTTCGTTTTGTGACTCAAAACAAAATTATGTGCTTCCAACCAAATAGACAAACTTTTTAAATCATGATCTATGAGCATGATATTATCTTGATAGCTTGGACTAGCATATGTAAACGAGAAATCGTCAGCAAAAGCAGTTGGAGACCCTCGAAATTGTTGTCGAAAGATACCGTTTACATACACTAAAAATAATAAAGGTCCTAAGACAGAACCCTGTGGGACTCCCACATTTATCGGTAACTCTTTACTTAATTGTCCATTTACTCTAACCAATTGCGTTCGCCCATGCAAATACGAGGACAACCAATCCCGGGTTATCCCTCTGAATCCACAACAATAAAGCTTTTTTAACAATGTGCTATTGTTAAATGAACTCTGTCAAAAGCCTTTGTTAAGTCTATAAATATAGTAGAAACCTTGGACCCTTTATCAATATGTTCAGTTACTTGTTCTAGGAAAGATACAATAGCTTGTTCAGTATTTTTATTTTTCCTAAAACCATATTGGCCAGGAGAGAAAAAGTCTCTTTTTTCTAGGAAGAAAACGATTCTACTTTGTATGGCTTTTTCAAATATTTTCGAGAAGACCGAAAGTAGAGAGATTGGTCTATAGTTGTTCATACTTGTTTTATCATTATTTTTAAAGATCGGAACAACTAAGGCTCGCTTTAACGATGTAGGAAAAATTCCAGTTACCAAGCTTAAATTGAAAATAAAAGATAAGACATCAACTAAGAACCAGGACATTTTTTTAACAACATTATTTGAAATCCCATCCAAAGCAGGAGTTGAATTATTTTTTAGCGAAAGAATTGTAAAATACACTTCTTCAGATGAAATTTCCGAAAAAACGCAACTATCTATAGATTGGTAATATTGACATATTAATCTATTTTTGTCATCATTCAAGAGGAGACTGGCAGCATTTGCATCACCAACACTAGTAAAGAACTCGTTAAATTCATTTGCAATCTGCACTGGACCAGATATTTTGCAGCCTCTTTGATTAACAATTTCTTTAATTTCAACTGAATCAGGCTAACCGTTAATTATTTCATTGACTGTTTTCCAATTTTTACGAGCATCACTACCATTGTTGCTGAACTTTTGAGAATAAAAGCTTTTTTTGGCTATATCAATTTGTAGGTTAACAGAGTCACACAGCGTCAAGCTATATTGTTTCAATCTACGGTTGCTGTTATGTTTTTTGCAAGGCGACAAATATTATTTCTTTTACGTATAAGTCTCAATAGATCATCAGACATCCATGGCTTTAGCTTCGTTGATCTATTGGCAAACAACTTAATCGAAGTGCTTTTTTTAATATGACCTTTAAAGATTTTAATAAAATTATCGTAGGCCTTAGAAGCATCTAGGCAAGAATAAACATCAGTCCATACTTCATACAATAGTAGTTCCTTTAGCTTATTGAAATCAATCTGCAAAACTTCAAAGGTTCGCCGAGAATTAGATTTAATGTCAAAGGTTCCTGTTATTTTAATTTCAATTAAACAGTGATCTGAAATTTTTAGGTCTAATACACTGTAAGAAACTACCGGAAAATACCTTTGATCAAATCTTTGGAGTACATTATCAATACAAGTAGCTGTGGTATTTGTAATTCGTGTTGGTTCAAGAATATTATCCAAACCATGTTCCGATAATAAAATTAGCAGCCTATCAAGCAATTCGTTCTGCTTGAGGAAGTCGATATTAAAATCACCCATGATAATTAAGTTAGAGTGGGATAGACCTTCCAAAAGCCCACTGAATTCATCAATAAAACTGGAGATATCTGTATATCCAAGACGATAAATACAAATAATACAAACTAATTTAGAATTTATAAAGAAAGTCAGACCGACCGCGTTGAAAGTTTGGAAAAGTAGATTAAATTGTTTGCAATTTAGACTGCTATGGGCATAAACAGCAACACCTCCCGAACGTTTATCATGCAGGCAAGAAGTGAATAGATCGTACCCCTTTACACCATAATTCGCGACTTCATTGTCGTAAATCCAAATTTCAGACAAACCAATAATTTGAGGCTGTAGATTACCGGAACCTATGTATACAAGCAGCTTATCTAAATTTTTCCTTATACTACGTATGTTTTGGTAAACAAGATTAAAGTTCATTGCGCTGCCCATTGAAATTAATAATAATCAAATTAATGTAACCATTCATAATAAATAAATTACGATATTTATCTTCAGAAACATTATGGATGGCAAAATTTTTAGGTGTTTTTATAGGGGAATTTATTCCCGATAATGATGAAGAAGGGCACATATTTATACTATTAAAAATTTGTTTACAAATTGTTGAAGTACAAAAATCTAGAAATGAAAACTGTTAACTGGAGTATTCAATTTCACATCACCATACCTCATTTTTATCAATATTTAAATTACCCCATCGACCAAAACATCATTTTTTGTGTCATTATCCATATCTTATGAAAAAAATGGGTCCGTTGAAACAGTTTTGGTTATGTGATTTGATGGTGTACCCTACATCCACATAAAAGGTCCAAATAATTAAATTCTAAAATTCTTAATAGACACTGGTAACAATAAACCATTCATCAATCCGAGTTTAATAAATCCCTCATTTACCAATAGCATCGAACCCGTCTAAATAACTGTTTTCAATACCCATTTAACCGACAAACAAATTATCATACCTGGTCTTAACGAATTCAATGCAGATGAAAATCTTAAATTTTTATTATTCAAGTTCCACAATTATTTTGATGGACTAATCGGCCTTGAACTAATGCAACAACTTGAAATCAAACTAGATTTCCAAAATTCCACTCTCGAAACAAAAAATGGTACAAAAATGCCATGAAGTTTCAAACCAAATTTTAAGTCAAAACTCTATAAAATTGACCCCTTAAACAAAATAGTTGCACATCTATCCGTAGATGTTCAGGATGGTGATATTTATATAAAATTACTGAACTTCTTATCATACCAGAAGGTATATATATAATTGTAAAGATTGGTTCTCTTACGTTGAGGCTATCAACCTCTTTGATACACCCCAACAACTTTGTATTGATCAACCATTAAAAGTCAAACCGCTTAAAAATAATACCCAGTATTCAAAAAATGAAACATCCAATCAAGATATATTAAACCTAATGCGAGTCAAAACATGAAATACAGACAACAGACAATTCCCAATTTTTACCAAATCATATATGTATCCATATGTTCACAAACAAGAAATTCAATCCCAAATCTCAAAAATGTTAAAACAAGGAATTATAAGACCTAGCTATTCCCCTTGGTTATCCCCTGTGTGGATTGTACCCAAAAAATTGGATACCAGTGGAATTCAAAAATGGCGACTTGTAATTGACTATAGGAAACTCAACGAAAATACAATAGACGACATGTACCCCCTTCCGAACATTACCGAAATTTTGGACAAATTAGGAAAATGTGTGTATTTTTCCACAATCGACTTAGCTTCAGGATTTCACCAAATTGAAATCCAATATAAAGATATTCCAAAAACAGCTCTCAATGTTGAAAATGGGCATTACGAATTTGTAATAATGCCGTCCGGGTTAAAAAACGCCCCGTCCATGCGATCTAATCGTATTTTCGACATCCTTACAAGAGCATAAGGAAAGTTTGGAAAAAGTATTTTCAAAATTAAGAACAGCTAATTTAAAAATTCAAATCGACAAATCCGAATTTCTGCATAAAGAAATTGCATTTTTAGGACACGTAGTAAGCAGTGAAGGCGTTAAACCCAACACTGGCAAAATAAAAGGAATAAAGAATTTTCCTTTACCCCGTACAGAAAAACAAATCAAATCATTCTTAGGACTTTTAGGATAATACCGGAAATGTATACGTGACTTTGCCAAAATTACAAAACCGATGACCGAATGTCTAAGAAATACACAAAAAATAATTATTGACTTTAAATTTATACAGTGTTTCGAAACCTGCAAAAATTTACTCTGTAACGACCCAATTTTATAGTATCCCGATTTCCCAGTACCATTTAACTTAACCACAGATGCTAGCAACATTCCTCTGGGAGCTATCCTTTCTCAAGGACCTATAGGTTCTGACAAACCCATTTGCTACGCTAGTAGAACTCTCAATCAAACGGAACAAAATTACAGTACGATAGAGAAAGAACTTTTGGCTATCGTTTGGGCCACTAAATATTTCCGTCCCTACCTATTTGGGCGTAAATTCAAAATTATTATTGACCATAAACCTTTGACATGGTTAATGCCATGTCCAATAAATGTCCAAATAGATTAGTAGTAGATAATGGAGCCGAATTCTTATCAACAATTTTCCGAGATTTTATTAAATTATATAATATAGAGCTACATGCAACTTCAGCAAAAAAAATCAACCGGAAACTCTCCCGTGGAAAGATTTCATTCTACACTAACTGAAATCATTAGAATCATCTACAATCAGAATAAAACTAAATCAATAAGCGAAATAATGAACGAAGCTCTAATAACAATAATAGTTCAATTCACTCGTCGACTAAACTAACACCATTCGAACTTATATCAGGACACTATAAAGCATGTGAAGTTATCCCAGTTTTTCATCCCAGGATTTTTTTTATTATTATTTACACGAAACTATTATATTCCATCCCAGTTTTTCATTTTACACCTCTAAAAGACGGAAAAAATTATAAACACAACAACAAATTATCCCATCCCAGTTTTTTCGTTTATTTGTTGTTCATGTAAAACAAATTCGTACTTGGAAATAATGAATTGGGTTTTGGTAACAGTAATTTTGTACGAGTATATTTTTAGCTCAAAATAACAATACGCCAAAATATTAGTTTAAAATATTAAGATTAACTTATAATGAGGACCCCAGTGCCAGCCGTATGTTAGGATTGGGACAATCTTCCAGATTCCATATGGCCCCATATAAATTTATATGAAAATCGTCTTTAACTTCCAAACCCTTCCTGGGCCGGAAATAGCGATTCATGTTTCGAAATGGTATGTAATTGAGTGGTTGCTGACCAACTGGCCAGCACCAGCCGTATGTTCAAATTTGAGTAAATGGCCAAGTTCCAAATCTCAGTTCAAAGTAAATAAACTTTTGTATCTCTTAAGAACATTCTAGGCCAGAAATGATTTCTCAGGTTTTGAGTTGGTAATGATAAGGGCAAACTATGGTGAGCACCCCAGTGCCCGCCGTATGTTAGGATTGGCACAATCTTCCAGATTCCATATGGCCCCATATAAATTTAAATGAAAATCGTCTATAACTTCCAAACCCTTCCTGGGCCGGAAATAGCGATTCATGTTTCGAAATGGTATGTGATTGAGTGGTTGCTGACCAAATGGCCAGCACCAGCCGTATGTTCAAATTTGAGTAAATGGCCAAGTTCCAAAATCACAGGTTATGGTAAATAAACATTTGTATCTCTTAAGAACATTCTAGGCCGCAAATGATTCCTTAGGTTTTGAGTTGGTAATGATAAGGACAAACTATGGTGAGCACCCCAGTGCCAGCCGTATGTTAGGAATGGTCTTTCCAAATTTGGGTAAATAGCCCTTTAACGAAGTGACCAGTTTCAACCATTATACAATGAAAGCAGTTTTCCGGGGAATTTCTAGCGATACAGTATATAGTTATAAGGAAACCGTCTATAACTTTAAACAACTATGTATATGGTTTGGAAATTGCAAAGTATAGTTTAAGTTGGTACATGGCAGAGTGAATGCGGACCAAGTGACCAGCTTCAGTCGTATGTTCAATTTTGAGCAAACAATCAACTTGAAAATCTAGCAACAGGTGTTTTTTTTTTTTTACGTTGGAAGGTGGAAATCTTCGAAAGACACCTTTAAGCCCGTACTTAAAGACGTGCGGGATTTTTACCCACTAAAACCACCTACCGTTTAATTGTGTCCTTGTTTTCTGAAATATATGTGTGTTTGTATTTATACTTAATCTAATAAACCACGGTTTTTGCGACAAGCATTAAATAATTATATGTAATTTTATTTTCTGTAAATTAATAAATGCGGGACCACGGTATGTTTCTGGGGGAATTTTATATTGGTAACATTCTCCATCAATTCATCGTACTTTTCCCATCTATCATTGCGATAGCAGTATGCTGTATAATGTGCAGTTTCCTTTGAATGGTTTATAAATCCTGTTAAATTTAAAATTTCGCCGTAAACGTTTAATGTTGTCGGTATATTTGAGATAGTTAAGCTCTGGATTGCTTCGATGCTTGTTTCACAATAAACAAAAACTATTGACCCAACATTTGTTTGAAGTATATTTTTTTCTTTTCCGCAAATACAATATAGTCTATCCGGTTGTTTAATACAGTTTTGAATCAGTCGTACGCCGAGCTCGTCCAGTTTATATAAATCAATTGGCAAGTATTTGTATTCATCGATCCCATTCTCATAACATGATTGACATGATGACTTCGTGTTTATACTGCAATATTTTATTACGTCCATAAAATAATTAGAAACTTTTGAAATATTTGCAGTACAATCCCATTGCAATCCATACATCTTTGCTAATATAGCATGTTTGTGAACTTTGGCCGATTCTATTTTAAAGTTTCTTAATGAAATTATTAAATTTAAGAAATGTTTTTCTTTATTTAGAAACTCCGTAGTATTTACGTTTAAAATGCATTGTATAAATGCATCAAATGCACAGGTATTATGGTAATGGTCGGTTTTTAATTTTCCGTTTTTTAAATAACACATATGATCTTTTTTAAATATTCTGAAAGTTTTTAATTTTTTAACGTTCTTGGATGGGGCGTTGGAAGTTCTTTTCTTAGAAGCCAGATATTCGATTATTGACGCTTTTCTTTCCGTTTCTTCTAAATTAGTTAGTTTTTTTTATTGATTTTAACGCAAAATGGCTTTTTGAAGATTTAGGTTGACCATGCCACATTTCTTCTTCTTCAAGAATCTTTGCCAAAGTTTGGTCTTGACTGTCCTTAATTATATGTTCCTCAATATGGTGTTTCTCAGGTAACTTGGGGATTTCGAGTCGCATTCTTTTCATTATATATAAATTACGATTTTGGATTTCTTTTACAAAGCGTAATGGTTTTGCTGGAAGCTTGCCAAGGTGCATAGTTCGGCTCATTCGTCGTTTTATGACGGCAAAATAGTTTTCAACGTTACCGTTGCTATATATATTATTGAAAATACATGACCATAATGGCAAATATGTTAAATATTTTTTTAAAAATACTTGTAATAGATCTGGGCTGTAATTTTCGTTGAACGGGTTGCTTTCAATATTGACTTCGTTTTCTTCTGTAGGTACGGAATCCGATATTGATTTAAAATCTTTGTAAAATCGGCTTTGTATGTATAAAGTTTCATTAAGTTGACGGTTTAAAATATCATCGTTTTGGTTGTCGGCCTTGAAATCTCTCGTATCAGTTTCTGAAGGTTTTTTTAAGTTTTTTAAGATCGTCTCCATTGCGTTGCTTACGGCCAATGTAAGGTGTCTGCTACTTAAAATAATAGATAAGTTTAACCAAACCTGCTGTAAAACAAAATAATCAGAAATTAAATATAGTGAAGCTATTATTTCTTTTATTATATTATTATTTTTAAGTCTCTTGTTGACATCCGCAGTCATGCAATGCATTAAATGTGATACACATAGTCGTACATCAACTACATTCAAAGTAATGCTCGGTGATTTCAGGGAAATATGACATATATTCAAGTATTGCACTATATCCATTTTATTGAAAGAGTCAAGGACCGCATTTATTTGGGCGAAATTAAAATCTGTCACTACTGTTTTATAATAGGCCATGTTTTAAATTGTTTCTCCAGTTCAATTCGGTAGGATCTAAGCCATCCCCCAATGGCATCTAAATTGTGGCTTGAGCTAATCATGTCTGAAATAGGAAATGGGTCGTTTGGCTCATTATTATGAATCTTTATCGGAACTATTAGAGCATAATATAAAATGCAAGCGTTAGTTTTTAGTGGGTTTCGAACTAGTCCACCAGTAGCATCCAAGTATTGATTGATTGATTTTGAATGTACGACCAAGTTCTTAGGCTTGAGTTCCCGGATGACGCCGGGTCCACCGTACACCCTTTTTTACACATAACAAAACCGAAGGATTGGATAGGTTAGTTAAGTGGGACAGAATCGGCCCGGTTACAGACACCTAGGTATAGCCGATAGTTAGTAACACAAAGACAACACAATTCTAATCTACTAGATGAAGGATAAAGGCTTAATAGGTTAATGGATAACGATGGTATTGGTCTTCAACAATTGCTTCTTTAAAACGGCAACCTAAGAAAAAATATTATTATTTCACATGCATCTGGAATTTTCCTGAAATTTAATTCTATTAATACTTTTCGGCTTCCTAACCAAAATTGGTTGACTCGACCCGTTACAGACACCTATGTAAAGTCGTTAGTAATAAAATGACAACACAATTCTAAACTACACAATCAGCAATTACAATGAAGCATTAATTCACAAGCATCTGTAAATTTCCTGAAATTTAATTCTAAATTCATATTTTCCGGCTTCCTAAATAATTGAAACATTTATTAATTTAATCATTCTGCAACTCCGCAACTTACAGTAGAATTTCCTGAAACCAAAGTTATTTGAACGATATTCAAAATAACTCTAAAATTCATTAGTATATTTAGGACAATATATATACAATATAATAAAATTATACTTGAATAAAATAAATGTAAAGTAACGATTAGTATTAACTAAATTAATTTGGTTCTCATAAAACAAATAAAATAAATCGAATCCAGGAAAGGCACGCACGGCCTTCCTAACTTCTAAGTCTGTTGATTTGATGGATTTATTTATAAAAAAATATTTATGAAAGTCACTTGTCCTTGTCATCCCTAATCTAATACAAATATGTTTATTTATAAAAATAGAAAATGACCAAACGAAAACTGGTTCCAAAAACAGCTAATCTGGAATCTGTAAGGTAATGTATTAATAATGAATGTTTTTCACAGCTTTAGAATCCCCAATACCTAAACAAATTCAACCAAAATTAAATAAAACTATTAAAGTAATCAGGAATCTGTAAGATAACAGAATTAATAATAAGTAGCTAGGACATCTGTAGGATCCATGATAATCAAATAACCCAATTATATGGTTCAATGCTTTAATTATAAAATAAATAAATCAGAAAATATTAAAATAACATATTAAAAATTAATCTACGATAGTTAACTATTGTATATATATATATACATAAACACACACATATACATATATATATACATACATACACACATATATATATATATATATATATATACATACATATATACACATATTCATACATACATACACATATACATACACACACATACACACACATATACATACACACATACATATATATATATATCTACAACAGCATTAAATAAATTATAAATTATATAATCGACATACGTCGATAATTATTTGTCCAATCTAGAACAAGTTAACCAAAACCTGTACCAATTTACAGTCTTCCAAATAATCTAGAAAAAATTTTTATTAAAAAGTGCATGATCCCGAAAAACTATCTACATATAGCAAATTTGACTGCATTTCAAATGTACTCCGTAGCTTCCATGTAATTCCAAATATTCAAATATTCGCAGAAATAGCAAAGTTATAAAGTTAAGCCAACAATTCCAATTCGATCACAGCCGCCTACCTCTACATGTCCTAAACTAGAGTTCCAAAATTCGTTAAATTATTATTTTCACGTTCAAAACAAGAATAATAAGAACTTTAAGAAATTTAATTTAATTTTACACTAAAACCTAAAATTCAAATTAATAAATTATTAATTTATACTTCTACAAAGATCTGTATATATGAATGCGATAATACGTTTTCCGCGGAACCAATCTACCGTGTAAATCGGAGGATGGGTGTATATGAATGAATGAATTCATCTGTCAAGGAGAAAACGAAAAGTACAGAATAACCACGATCATGCTTGTTTAGTTTCTATCCAATTTCGTCATATATTTATCCCCTCAAAATTTTGTTTTATGTATTTTATTTGTCTATTTCCTGTTTATTCTTTTTTAGTTGAAACTTGGAAGGGATAAATTATAAAACACTAAGCATGATCATAATAATCTATTCTCAGTTCTCACTCACGCAACAAGCGCAAAAACAAAAAATAGAAATGTATGTATAATAAAGGGTGTTTTTTTAAGAGGTTGCCGATTTTTTTTTTGAATAAAACACATATAAAATTATGAAATGACCAAAATTTTTTTTTATTTGGTAGATAATTTTTTGGCATTTAACATTTAAACACAATTTCTGGCATATGGCTACCACGACTATTTTTCACAAATGTCATTCTGGAGGTCCAATTTTCCAGCACTTTTTCAAGCATTTGAGGGCGTATGTCAGCAATGACACGTTGAATATTGGTTTCCAAAGCGTCAATCGATTGAGGTTTATCCACATAAACCAATGACTTCACGTATCCCCACAAAAAGTAATCGAGTGGCGTCAAATCGCACGAACGCGGAGGCCAATTCACCGGACCATTTCTCGAAATAATGTTGTCGTTGAAAGTTTCTTTCAATAAGTCGATTGTTTCACGTGCTGTATGGCAAGTGGCACCATCTTGTTGAAACCACATTTCATCCATATCCATATCTTCAAGATTTGACAACAAAAACTCATTTAACATGGTTCTGTATCGATTTCCATTCACGGTAACGCGTCGTCCTTCCTCATTTTTAAAGAAATATGGACCGATGATCCCACCAGCCCATAGACCGCACCAAACAGTACATTTATCAGGATGCATTGGTAATTCTTGAACGGCGTGTGGATTATCTTTGCTCCAAATGCGACAATTTTGTTTGTTGACGTATCCATTTAACCAAAAATGCGCCTCACCACTGAAGAGAATTTTACGGTAAAAAAATGGATCTTCGTTCAATTGATTTAACGACCAATCACTGAATTCACGGCGCAAACGATGGTCGTGTGGCTTTAATTCTTGCACCAATTGAATTTTGTATGGCACCAAACCCAAATCTTTACGTAAAATTTTCCATAAAGTCGATGGACAAAGTCCAATTTGCTGAGCACGACGACGAATCGATAAATTGTCGTTTTCTTCGACACTGGCCTCAACGACAGCAATATTTTCTTCTGTACGAACTCTTCTCATTCTTGTCGGTGGCTTGGCATCCAAAAGAGTGAATGTAGACCGAAATTTGGTAATTACGTTCTTTATGGTGGTCTCTGACGGACGATTATGTGCACCATAAAATTCACGAAGTGCTCTATAAACATTTTTAATTGAACACTGATTTTGAAAATAAATTTCCACGATTTGAAAACGTTGTTCTGGAGTTAACCTATTCATAATGATTTGCCAAACAATACTGAGTAGAAATGCCACTTTGAGCTGTCAAAACAACTGTCATAAAATAAAACGACATCTATCGGAAAAACAAACCTCCTAAAAAAACACCCGTTATTTAATATACTAAACCAAAACATATAAATGAAATGGTATTTCATTTTACGCTCCTCTCTTAACACGTTTACGCAAATAGAAACAGTTAAATACATATTTTATATAATTAAAATTTATTTCGGAAAAATATGAATTAAAATAATGAAAAACACTTATCTTAGGCAGTCCACCAGTAGCATCCAAGTATGCTACTAAATTAGTTTTACCTTGATTTCTTATTAAGCGTAACATATCGATTTGGATTTTGCCGTAAGTTATAAGCGAAAAAGGATTTATGTAAAGCTTCTGAAATAATTCAACAATTTTAGACATCTCATCAATTAAGTCAATTATATCGTCCGTGTGGTTGTCTCCATCTTTTAGTGCTTCAGACCGCACTTTGCGTAACACGTCCAATGATTTGACATTTGTCGTTCTTGTTTCTGCAACAAATTTATCATCCTCATCTGTGACCATGTTTTCAAAAATCTGTTCTGGGTAACTATCTGATACTAGCTTTTGTTTTAAAATTTGCCGCTCAGATCCTCTAACTTGCCTTGTTTTTAATAATAAGTGACTTATTTGCAAGTTTGTAGAGTATATATCAAAAATTCCATCAAGTAGGCTTGTGCATTTAAGTTTAAACTTATTACAATTATGATGCCCACAATAAGCTCGAATACAAATACTTTTTTTACCATAATCGATCGATTTAATATTTATGCAACACCCTGTCTTTTTCGTCAATATATTAGCCACGATGTCCGGAGATAGTGTCTTTGACAATATTTGTAGGGTTGAATCCGTTAGAATGCTCCAATGCTCCTTTGGTATTTGTAATTTACCAAGTAATTTATAAATATTTGGTTTATTATTTTTAATAACTTGAGGTTTTAGTTTTTTGTGAGATACCTTACACGGTTTTTTCTGCACCTTTTGAAAGCAATCATCGGATAAGTGGGCTGATATCGCTGAGGAGGATAAAGATTGGTTGATTTCATCTGTTCCAAATGATTCTAACATATTAATAGATCCTTCTTTCTGTTCGTTGGTTTGTTGAATATGAGTATTTCGATGAATTTTGTTTTTTAAAGATTCCAAGAATGTGTTCGTTATAAAAATTTTCTGAAGTTTACGCCGGCAAGCGTCTTTATTCATTAAGCCATCAACTTTTTCACATAAAATATTAAATAACTTTTTATTAAATATTTTAGTAATATCCACATTGTTTAAATCGTCGATATTTTCAATAACTATTTGATGAATTTCAAATTTTGATTCGTCCAATAAAAATGTCTGGAAAGGCATTTTGATTTATTAAGAATATATATATATATATATACTTACCCTGTTACCATTAAATAATAAAATTTGGCACTTCACAATACTTCACACAATTTAATTGGAATTTAAACTGTTTTTATAAGAAAAATTAATTTTATAAGAAACACTATCTCACTATCAAACACAATAAAATGCAATAACACTGTTTATTATAATTTTTTGTTATAATATAATTTGTTTAGTATAAATATTTCAAAAAAATAAACCACAGTTTGCTAATTTTTATTTCACAACAATAATTAAACAAACAATTATATTTTTACTCTCGAATAACCACTGAAACTCTCAATAAAAAATTTACTCAATAAACTACAGCATATATAGAATAATATACTTTTTGGTAAAAAACCCAGAAAATTATTTAAATGGATATTTTGAGAAATATCATAAAGGAAATTTTAAACATGCATTGTTCGGCATCTAGCTATTTTAATTTTTATTAACTATTTCAAATTAAATAATATTTCGCTAGGCTCTGAACACTTTTGATGATAATTTTCTCTTAACATTAAACAGCATAATCGCAACGATACATAATAAGGTACGATAGTGTGATGGCGTTTGTCTTAAATTCCCCCAGAAAAAGACCGTTTTTCTCATTTATTAATCTACAAATTAAAGCATAAATTAACGTACGTCGCCATTTGGTCAACAATCACTTAAATACGTATCATTTCCAAACATTAATCGCTATTTCCGGCCCAGGAAGGATTTGGAAGTTATAGACGATTTGCATATAAATTTATATGGGGCCATATCGACGCTGGAAGATTGTGCCAATCCTAACATACGGCTGGCACTGGGGTGCTCACCATAGTTTGCCCTTATTATTACCAACTCAAAACCTAAGGAATCATTTCCGGCCTAGAATGTTCTTAAGAGATACAAAAGTTTATTTACTTTGAACTGAGATTTTGGAACTTGGCCATTTACTCAAATTTGAACATACGGCTGGTGCTGGCCATTTGGTCAGCAACCACTCAATTACATACCATTTCGAAACATTAATCGCTATTTCCGGCCCAGGAAGGGTTTGGAAGTTATAGACGATTTTCATATAAATTTATATGGGGCCATATCAAAGCTGGAATCCTAACATACGGCTGGCACTGGGGTGCTCACCATAGTTTGCCCTTATTATTACCAACTCAAAACCTAAGGAATCATTTCCGGCCTAGAATGTTCTTAAGAGATACAAAAGTTTATTTACTTTGAACTGAGATTTTGGAACTTCGCCATTTACTCAAATTTGAACATACGGCTGGTGCTGGCCATTTGGTCAGCAACCACTCAATTACATACCATTTCGAAACATGAATCGCTATTTCCGGCCCAGGAAGGATTTGGAAGTTATAGACGATTTGCATATAAATTTATATGGGGCCATATCGACGCTGGAAGATTGTGCCAATCCTAACATACGGCTGGCACTGGGGTGCTCACCATAGTTTGCCCTTATTATTACCAACTCAAAACCTAAGGAATCATTTCCGGCCTAGAATGTTCTTAAGAGATACAAAAGTTTATTTACTTTGAACTGAGATTTTGGAACTTGGCCATTTACTCAAATTTGAACATACGGCTGGTGCTGGCCATTTGGTCAGCAACCACTCAATTACATACCATTTCGAAACATGAATCGCTATTTCCGGCTCAGGAAGGGTTTGGAAGTTATAGACGATTTTCATATAAATTTGTATGGGGCCACATCGACGCTGGAAGATTGTGCCAATCCTAACATACGGCTGGCACTGGGGTGCTCACCATAGTTTGCCCTTATTATTACCAACTCAAAACCTAAGGAATCATTTCCGGCCTAGAATGTTCTTAAGAGATACAAAAGTTTATTTACTTTGAACTGAGATTTTGGAACTTGGCCATTTACTCAAATTTGAACATACGGCTGGTGCTGGAAATTTGGTCAGCAACCACTCAATTACATACCATTTCGAAACATTAATCGCTATTTCCGGCCCAGGAAGGGTTTGGAAGTTATAGACGATTTTCATATAAATTTATATGGGGCCATATCAAAGTTGGAATCCTAACATACGGCTGGCACTGGGGTGCTCACCATAGTTTGCCCTTATTATTACCAACTCAAAACCTAAGGAATCATTTCCGGCCTAGAATGTTCTTAAGAGATACAAAAGTTTATTTACTTTGAACTGAGATTTGGAACTTCGCCATTTACTCAAATTTGAACATACGGCTGGTGCTGGCCATTTGGTCAGCAACCACTCAATTACATACCATTTCGAAACATGAATCGCTATTTCCGGCTCAGGAAGGGTTTGGAAGTAATAGACGATTTTCAAATAAATTTGTATGGGGCCACATCGACGCTGGAAGATTGTGCCAATCCTAACATACGGCTGGCACTGGGGTGCTCACCATAGTTTGCCCTTATTATTACCAACTCAAAACCTAAGGAATCATTTCCGGGCTAGAATGTTCTTAAGAGATACAAAAGTTTATTTACTTTGAACTGAGATTTGGAACTTGGTCATTTACTCAAATTTGAACATACGGCTGGTGCTGGCCATTTGGTCAGCAACCACTCAATTACATACCATTTCGAAACATTAATCGCTATTTCCGGCCCAGGAAGGGTTTGGAAGTTAAAGACGATTTTCATATAAATTTATATGGGGCCATATCGAAGCTGGAAGATTGTGCCAATCCTAACATACGGCTGGCACTGGGGTGCTCACCATAGTTTGCCCTTATTATTACCAACTCAAAACCTAAAGATTCATTTCCGGCCTAGAATGTTCTTAAGAGATACAAATGTTTATTTACCATAACCTGTGATTTTGGAACTTGGCCATTTACTCAAATTTGAACATACGGCTGGTGCTGGCCATTTGGTCAGCAACCACTCAATTACATACCATTTCGAAACATTAATCGCTATTTCCGGCCCAGGAAGGGTTTGGAAGTTATAGACGATTTTCATATAAATTTATATGGGGCCACATCGACGCTGGAAGATTGTGCCAATCCTAACATACACCTGGCACTGGGGTCCTCATTATAAATTAATCTTAATGTTTTTAACTAATATTTTGGCGTATTGTTATCTCGAACTAGAAATTTACTCGTACAAAATTACTATTACCAAAACCCAATTCATTATTCCCAAGTACGAATTTGTTTTACATGAACAACAAATAAACGAAAAAACTGGGATGGGATAATTTGTTGTTGTGTCTATAATTTCTTTCGTCTTATAGAGGTATAAAATGAAAAAACTGGGATGGAATATAATAGTTTCGTGTAAATAATAATAAAAAAAATCCTGGGATGAAAAACTGGGATAACTTCACATGCTTGACACTATACCGAATCCAATCCGATTAATATTAAAGGTAATCAGCTAACACTACACGATTATTTACAAACCCACACTAAAGACTATCAAAACTTAACTAAATTAATACACGACAGAAACTTAGAAAACAAACAGAAATTAATAAATAAATTAAATGAAAACCGAATTGATCCAACAGATTTCGAAACCGACGAACAAATTTACGAATTAGAAAATAGACGAAACAAATTAGCACCACGGTTCATGCAACATAAAATAATCCAGGATAACAAACAAAAAGTCAAATTTAAGCGTAAATTTCAGAACAACGTATCAGGCAGGAACAAGACTACTGACCCTAACTTCAATGAGTAGGTGAAATAATTCCATAACACTTACGTATGTTAAGGAAGTAAAAATAAACCATTTTAATATCTTATTTAAATAAAGACCATTTCAGGTTCATCCAGGTGATACGAGGACAGAAATTAGAAATATATACATGACCTATCTAATAATAAAGGACTGTTACCATTAAAAGAGACGCAAGAGTCATTGACACATATTCTAAACTCATACATATTATAGTAAGTCTTATATACATTTCATATTTCCTTCAGTTAGATTATTCAACTTAAATTAATTTTCCCTTATCTTGTAAATTCCATTCTGTTTGGCAAATTCCACTTATTTTAGAATTCCTCCTCAATTTGGCGGTAGTCTTGAACGTTTGGTTCGGAGACATACAATGGCGATAAAATTTGCCATATGATATCGCACGTTTCCAAAATAATAACTCGGGCTGTCGCTGTGCCTATTTTGAAACTCCATCCAAGGAATTGATGGGTTACGCCCTGGGATAGATATCTGAAACCAAACGTATAAATTTAACATAAAGGATTTTAAACAATAATAATTGAATCATAATACTTACGAGAGAGTAATAACTGGCCGTTCCTCAGCAGTTATTGTATGGATATAAAAGCTGTTCAAAATATTTGAAGAATTCTTCCTCATTATTTTTATTTGACCAAACCCCACCGGCGATATCTTCCACCAATTTTATTTTTATTTTTCGAGATATTGTATTTAAATGCTAACAGGCACGCCAATAATCCAGCTTTAATCACTTTAAATTTTGTAATGTTTTCCGTTTTATAATTCATTTCAAGTTTTTTAGGTTTCCACAATAATATTTTCGGAAACGTCAAATTCAAAATATTTCGATTTTTATTAGTTGTAAAAAACGCGACTCAGAAATACTCAGTTTATCTTGGATACTTCGCTAGTACCGTTTTTGACATTATTCGGTGTCTTAGTAACGTCGACCATATCTCCGGCATTAGCGAATTATTATAGTTCGCTACGCAATTATCAACCAACCCCTTCGTAATCACGAATTTTATTGTATTTAACGCATATACACGTGATTTCTATATGACATCTATATCTTTCTTTTCCAAACAATTAAATCCTAAATTACTAAATTTCAATAATGTCATTATGTTAGCAGGTGTGATATCCTGCAAAAATCAAAAAATATTCAAGAAGGCCTAAAACATCGATTATCGCACAATTCCATGGCTTTCCACAAATACGAGATTGTATCCATATTTCATATTATATGATCGCTCTTAAGGGTAAGTAAATTTTCTTTGAAACCATATGAGATAAAAGATTATTATTACACAACACCATATTCAGTCCTGAATCATGTGCGATATGTTCGCATTGTATCTACTAGATTGCGTTAAATAAATTACACAACAACATATTCTGGGTATTAAGATTTTACTCGTGTTTCAACAACACAAAAATATCTCTTCAAACGACACCCAGTTTCAGTTAGTCACATATTATTATGACGATAGTAAACCAAATTGATTTATTTTTCTTTCGACTCTGTGCTTTTGGAGATGATAAGATTTCGTAGAAATTTTTTAAAGGAAAAATAAAATGTTTGCGTTATTGCTCGAATTCAATATGCGTGTGTCTTATAACATGGCAAAATATTTTTTGCCGATAAACAGAATAATCGATTTATATACAGATTTCTGAATACATGAACTCTGCATTGTATATGTAAGTATATATATAAGTCACGATATAAGCTTTTGTGTTTTTTGAACCCAATGAACAGTTTTCTTCCTTATTATGTGCGGCAAAATCTCATCTCGACTTAATACGTATAAAAATAAAAGGTCGCAACACATCAAATAAAATTATATCGAATTGTTAATACCCTTAGGAAGGCTTTGTTACCCTTTTCTTTAGGGAAAAGTAACACATACACGCACACAAAACCACAACACATATTAATAACAAATATTATCTCCTTTTCTATATCCTGCAATGTGTTGTCGAGCTATACTCGTACATGTGTACAGTATAATTCTGAATGGGGATTGAATCGAATTGATTTTGGTATTTTACTTTTATTGATCCGTAATAAGATTATTTCAATTCACCTATACTCTTGATACCCGTGTATGTGACAAAAGAAAAGCTTTTTATTCTGTTAGAATTTATAACCATGGTACGTGTCTATGATCTAACAGATATAAAAGGTTTACTTACGAGTAGACGCATATACTCGTAAAGTTGAATAGACAGCAAACCCTGTGATAATATTTACGTCAATTGGTTTCGCAAAGCTTTATTAATTGTTGTTTATAAGGAATTTTAAAATAGTTGCTGAGAAAATTTGACATTACCTTCGAGCACTGTCATGTGCCAAACGACACCATACTGAATGTCAGTCAAGTTTTTAATTTTTTCTCAATAAAATGACAAAATAGCAATATCGATCCATAATTCGCTTTTTATTTTTGGATGAAGAAACATGCGAAGGAATAAAAGCAAAGTTGGATGCTACCTATAGGGACCCGTCACCATCTATGACAACCGTAAAATGTTGCCTCAAGGAATTTTAACGTGGTCGTACATCTGACAGACGTTGTTACCGAGGAAATCGTTGGAAAGGGCCACGACATCATTCTCGCTGATCGCAAAACTAAAGTGTGCGAAATAACATTGGCCATAGGCGTATCATACAGAACGGCGAATAATATTTTAAATGATATACGAATTACTGCGGCTTGCTGTTCCCCAGCATGAAAACGTGGCATTTCTTTGTTTTTTCCACTTGTTTCGTCCCCAATCGTTTTCGTTTCTCTGTTTTTTTGGCCCTTTCAATCAAATTTTCTTCATTAAACGAAAAATATTCATCTTCATTTTCAAAATCTATCACATCATCATTTCTTATAAAGTTATATGGAACCACATGGAACTTCACACTGCCTTTACCGCCCGGTTAGTCAATATATAATCCCTTACTATTACCAACTCAAAACAGTATCAATAATTGCCGTTTGAATCAACACAACCAATTAGTACAGCTACAAATCATATTACCGAGAGAAAAACAATTTATTATTATTTTTACATCCCTTGTTTCCGTCTTATACAAATTTAAGTAGAAAAAACTGGAATGAGAATGTCCGAGAAAATTTTACTAATTTCTTTACGAACTGTTTAGTAAAAGTTTTAGTAAAAATTTCTCGAATCGGATTGATCATGAGAAGTTTTCACTAAGCCACATTTTCCTTTATATGTATTAGTACGTTAACCCTGTATAAGACGAAACACCAAAATTTTGATTTTAAATTTTATTTGATTTCAAAAGACCGTTAAATATGATTTGACGATGGCATCTTGTATGTCCTCTAATATATTGTTTATAGTGTCTATGTTTATGATAGCTGTCATCATTTCTATCTCACTGAGTATTATTTTATTAGCTGTGTTGGTGTTCGTCACCGCTTTGTTGATCGTATCTGTGATCAATCTTATTCTTTCGTCAATCCGGGTCTGTACTTGCTGATTATTTTCGTTGGTAGCTCATTCATTTTGCTTTCCAGCATTCGTAGATCTAATGCATCTAGGCTGCCTGCCAGCCACTTTAGAGTGGTAATTTCTAATTAAAAGTTTTTATTTACGTCAACTTTAGATTAAATTATTTATATTTATTTCTTATTTAATTATTGTATTACAATTTGCCTGAAATGATAAATACAATTGATTTTAATTAATTCTGTTTTCTTTCAATTTTTTTTTCAATTTCAATTTCAACTTCAATTTCAATTTCAATTTCGATTTCAATTTCAATTTCAATTTCAACTTCAATTTCAACTTCAATTTCAACTTCAATTTCAATTTCAATTTCAATTTCAATTTCGATTTCAATTTCAATTTCAATTTCAATTTCAATTTCAACTTCAATTTCAACTTCAATTTCAACTTCAATTTCAACTTCAATTTCAACTTCAATTTCAATTTCAATTTCAATTTCAATTTCAATTTCGATTTCAATTTCAATTTCAATTTCAATTTCAACTTCAATTTCAACTTCAATTTCAACTTCAATTTCAACTTCAATTTCAACTTCAATTTCAACTTCAATTTCAACTTCAACTTCAATTTCAACTTCAATTTCAATTTCAATTTCAATTTCAGTTTAAGGAATACGGATTGATCTTCAATAAGGTCGGGTGGGTCTTCTTTACCACTGTTTTGCTTTTGCATTCTTGCAGCTGCTTTTGTTAAGTTGGCATTGACCGACTGAAATATTCGGTTTGCCCTTGTTTGAATTTGCGTGGGATCAATGAAATTGTTTTGGTTAAAAATAATTTCATTCGGCGTGAAGCCGGTCGCTGAATGCACGGTATTATTATAAAGTGCAACTGACAATTCGATGGCAGTTGAAGTATTTGGGTTTGGTAGTTTATGTTTATTGGTATTGTATATTTCAATGACCGTGGCATGGGTTTTTTCAATCTGCCCATTAGATTCTGATGATGAGGCATATTCTATTCTGATATTGAGGTTATTTAGAAATTCCCTCATTTGAATGGATTGGAAGGTGGTTTCGTGGTCACATACAATACTGTTCGGTATTCCGAAGAGAGTGAAATATTTGTTAAGGGCTGTGGTGACGTCCGTTACGTTTTTGGTTTCCATTGCTATCATTTGTAGATGCTTGGAAAATGAGTCTATTATAGATAGAAAGTTGTTTCTGTTTATAATGAAAATGTCAATATGCAGCCTCTCTAACGGCTTCTTTGTGATTGGCCGTGGAGAAATTTTAATGCTTGTTACAGATGTTACAAGCATTAATGTGAATTTTGATTTTGTTTCCCATTCTTGGGAAGAAGAATGCTCGTCTTAGTTGTCTCTCAACCTCGCTAGTGCCTCTGTGTGCCCTTTCGTGTTCTTTGATTATGATTATGTTTTGCCTGTCCTCACTAGTAACATCCTCAACTATTTTTGTTGTGAAGACGAAGTGACCAGTTTGACAGAAATGTTGCCTAAATGATTCTTGAATTGTCGTGTATAAGTTCTCAGGGGCCATAATTGCCGACTGCTTACCGTTGTGGTATGCCTTTAAGAATTTCGTAATATCGTCGACTTCGAACCGTTTTTTAGAAATGATAATTCTTTTAAAATTTGGAAATATTTCTTCCGAAATAATTATACGTCTATATTTGCTATTTTGAAAATTAGCTGGTTTCTGTAATAATTAATCGGCCTGTCTGAGAAATGCAAGTAATAATCAGCTGACGTATTCGCTGAATGAATTGTTTCCATATCGTCTGAGGAATTTGAGTTGTTTATTGGAGATTCGGCAGATTCACGTGAAGTGTTACTATCTGTGAACTCATTTGTATTTATTTCCTTAGTGTCGTCCTGGGTAGGCATTCTGCTCAGAGCATCTGCCACGACATTTGCTTTGCCTTCTTTATAAACTACGTCGTAATCGTAGTTTTCCAGCTCTAATCTCCATCGTAGAATTTTGGAGTTTTTCTCCGAAGATTTGATGAAGGTTAAAGGTTTATGGTCGGTTACCAAAGTGAACTTATTACCGTATAGGTATGGTTGGTATTTCTTTACCGCCCATATAATGGCTAATGCTTCTATCTCATTTGTGGCATCTTTAGTTTCTGTTGAATTGAGTGTCCGGGACGCGAACGCTATTGGTTTCTCAGTACCATCGTGAATTTGTGATAACACTGCACCCAGTGCAAAATCTGAAGCATCCGTTGTTAGGATAAATGGTTTGCTGAAGTCTGGGTAGATCAGAATTTGATCTGTGGCTATCGTTTTCTTTAGTTTCTCAAATGCCTTAATATATTCTGGATCCTTTAGGTCCATTGGGATTTCTTTTTTTAAATATTTTGTCATGACTTTGGCGATTTTAGAGTAGTCTTTTATAAATCAACGGTAGTATCCGGAAAGCGCGAGAAATTGTTTTATATCTTTCTGGTTTCTGGGTAGGGGCCACTCTAAAATTTTCTGGATTTTATCCCTATTGGGCAATACTCCGTCTTGGGTGAATATATGTCCCAAGAATTCGGTTTATCAAGCTGAATTTTGAGATTAAATTCCGAAAGCCGTTTGAGTACTTTGTCTAGGTTCTTTAAATGATTCTTTAGGTTTTCGCCAATTATTACGATATCGTCTAGATAAACATGACATATTTTGCCTATTAACCCTTGTAATACGTGGTTCATAGCGCGTTGGAAGCTGGCTGGGCCGTTTTTCAGGCCAAATGGCATTCTGCAAAACTCGAAATGACCTTTATCTGTTGAGAAGGCGGTCTTTTGTTGGGACTTCTCATCCATTGGGATTTGGCGGAAGCCAGATTTTAGGTCCAACGTTGTGAAGTAGGTCGATCCTCCCAAGTTATCTAAAATCTCTTCAATTTGGGGCATCGGGAATTTATCATCGATCGTTTTTTCATTTAGTTTACGATAATCGATGACTACCCTGACCTTACGTGTTCCTGAAGCGTCTGCTTTTTCAGGAACAACCCAAATTGGTGCCGAGTACGGACTGCTTGAGTGGCGAATAATTCCGCTTTCGAGCATTTCCTGTGCTTGATCTTCCACATCTCTCTTGAAATGATGTAGGTAACGATAGGTTTTTGTATAGACGGGCATTTCGTCTTTTGTATGTATGTGGTGCTTTATTATTGTTGTTGCTGACAATTTCTCTGTTTGTCTCAGCAGCACCGTTTGATTTTCATAAATTTTGTCAATTAACGCAGTCTTTTCATTGATGTTTAGGTGTTCGGTTCTAATAACCTTTCCTATATCCTGCTTAGTGATTTTAGCTTTTCTAGTTGTTGGCATAGGTTTTAAAGTTTCGAAGTTGTTAACGGTTAATTTTAATTTTGGTAAAACGTTTGGTGATTTCGGGTCATTCGTGAGAATGTTTACTACCGTTTTGCCCTGTTCGGCTTTATATATTCCTGGTTGGATAATAATTTCTTCGTTGAGTTTTTGGTATTCGGGAACGAACCATTCTCCGTCACTCGACGTTTGGAATGTGACAATATGATTATAATGGTTGCCCATTGGGTAGTAGCGGAAAAATTTGAGTTTGTGATTATTTAAAATCAAGTGATTTGTTGGGAAGTCAATTATGGCGTTTAATGTGGCCATTGGTTCTGAACCAATGATTCCATCAAAAAACCTGTGAAAATCTAGTTTGAAATAATTTTGCGGTTTAATATCGAAACCTAACAAATTAATTTTACACATTTTATTTACCCAGTGTGTCCCAAGTATATTTTTTACTGAGACTTCCTGGGTTTTTAGTAGATTTTTGGAAATAATACCGGGTCTTAGGATATTTTTATTTGCCCCGGTGTCTATTAAAAGCTTAATTGATTTGTTGTTGTGTATGTCTTTACATACTAAATATGGCAGATAGTTTAATCTTCCGTGTCTACCTGTTCGTCCTCCTGAAAATTTGTCGAGTATACCTCGAATTCAGGTGAAGAATCTTCTTCGTTTTCGTGCTCGTTGTGTTGAGAATTCTCGGGTTCTGCGAGAATTTCGTGCGTGTTAATTGCTCGAGTATTTGTCGACCTCGTCGAAATGTCTATCGACATGGGAGTCAGTAAATTTACATAGGAAAGCGTAAGCCTCCTCTATGTTTTTGGGCTTTGCCGCTTGGGCGTACCCGAAGTAAGATTTTTTCAACCCCGAAATGAATGCTGCTAAAGCATCCTCTTCGATAAATGTGTTTTTAGCAAGCCAGGCATGATTGTAGACAGCGTTCTGCCTTGCTAGAGTTTTTATATTTTGTACATTCTCTTTAATTTTGTTAAAATATGAATGCACCGTCATGCTCTCGGTTTGTTTAGTCGCCCAGAGCTGCGACTTGTAAAACGACAGTTCCTGCTTGTCGCCAAGTGTTTCCAGGACAATAGCTTTTATCTCCGGAAAACTTTGTGGGTTTCCAACCCGACATAAAGCGTCTTTAGCTCTACCCTTGATTTTGTTGCTCACAGCTTGTGAATACAACCTTAATTGTGCTTCCGAGACAAGGGGTACAAATACCATAAGTGTATCTTCCGTTGTCTGAAGCCATGCGTTTAATTGTTTTCGATTACCGTCGTATTCCGGTATCGATTTTATTGGATCAGGGATCCTGAACGCATCGAACGTCATTTGCTGTGCTTCTGCACCTATTTCTGCAAAATTGTCTGCTGGTTTTTGTTGCAAAAGGGCCAGAGTTCGGTCTTGTTCTTCCGATCTGACTGCCATTTTTTGCACCTGTTCAACTACAGCTTTTATTTGCTCCGTGAGCTCGTTTATCGCTGTCATTGTTTCAGGATTAATTCTGTGAAGTGAGTTGTCTTCGAAATTACGATTTTCGTCAAATCTTCGTTCTGACTTTTTTCCCATTCACCAGAATTAATTTTATTTTATTTATTAAATTTTGTACTGTACCTATCTCGTAGTATACAGAGGGCAGTTCTGTGGCTATCTCGTAGTACACAATTTAGCCAATGGTGGTAACACAATTATTATATAAAAAATTTAAACAAAAATTTATAATAATAATAAAAAATTGTTACCTTGTGTAGTCGTGTGTCCTATAGGTTCTAGCGATGTCTAGTGTGGTGCGGGCGGCGGAACCTCAACTCCTCTGGGCGGTTTACACCTTTAGCCTGAGATGCACTGTTTATAATTTTTTCACTTATAAAACTCGCGGATTCACTTTTTAAATTAGTGTTTATGTCTAATTTATTTGCACTGTGTTACACTTACACTATCACAACACTAACCGGACGGTTGCGCCAGTTATATTTCTCACAAATAAAACGTCGAAAAAAATTTATTTTCACAATTTATTTCACAATTTTTATTTGACTTGTTACAACTTTGAGTTAGATCTTAAAACTGAACTTAACATAAAATTTACTTTAACGTTCTAAATAAAAAATGCTAACTAAGGATAATTCTAATTATGTTGTTTCTAACTTATAAAAGTGCTTATCAAGAAATAAGACAATGCTTGTGCATTTCCCTTGTAAATATGATCGGGCTCCGGTTGCAATGATGGGGGCAATGTTCAACACATTGTGAGAACATTGTAGCCTTGAGTTATTTATTTGATGTAGTAGTTTATGTAACTATAACTAAATATTTATAGCCACATGAGAATCGCAATCTATTAAAGCTGTCAAGCATAGCCAAATACGCCACATGACTATGCGGATCGTCAAAGTGTCCCATTTTGGCCCGATCATTTTACCATACTTATGACGAAATATCTGAAAATAGAAATTCTGTGGTGCGAATCTTGGTGATTTTGCCACATAGCCCCATACATAGTGCGATAAATGCCACATGTCTATGCGGATCGTCAGGGTGTCCCATTTTGGCCCGTTCATTTTATAATACTTAGGACGAAAAAATCTGAAAAGAGAAATTCTGTGGAGCAAATCCTGGAGATTTTGCCACATAGCCGCATACATAGTGGAATAGATTTATGCCGTTCAATTTCGCAAAAATACGCCACATGCTTATGTGGATCGTCAGAGTGTCCCATTTTGGCCCGTTCATTTTACCATACTTATGACGAAATATCTGAAAATAGAAATTCTGTGGTGCGAATCTTGGTGATTTTGCCACATAGCCCCATACATAGTGCGATAAATGCCACATGTCTATGCGGATCGTCAGGGTGTCCCATTTTGGCCCGTTCATTTTATAATACTTAGGACAAAAAATCTGAAAATGGAAATTCTATGGAGCGAATCTTGGAGATTTTGCCACATAGCCGCATACATAGTGCGATAGATTAAAGCCGTTCAATTTCGCAAAAATACGCCACATGCTTATGTGGATCGTCAGAGTGTCCCATTTTGGCCCGTTCATTTTATCGTACTTAGGACGAAAAAGTCTGAAAATATAAATTCTGTGGTGCGAATCCTGGAGATTTTGCCACATAGCCGCATACATAGTGGAATAGATTAAAGCCGTTCAATCTCGCAAAAATATGCCACAGGTTTATGCGGATCGTCAGAGTGTCCCATTTTGGCCCGTTCATTTTATAATACTTAGGACAAAAAGTCTGAAAATGGAAATTCTATGGAGCGAATCTTGGAGATTTTGCCACATAGCCGCATACATAGTGCGATAGTTTAAAGCCGTTCAATTTCGCAAAAATACGCCACATGCTTATGTGGATCGTCAGAGTGTCCCATTTTGGCCCGTTCATTTTATAATACTTAGGACAAAAATTCTGAAAATGGAAATTCTATGGAGCGAATCTTGGAGATTTTGCCACTTAGCCGCATACATAGTGCGATAGATTAAAGCCGTTCAATTTCGCAAAAATCCGCCACATGCTTATGTGGATCGTCAGAGTGTCTCATTTTGGCCCGTTCATTTTACCATACTTATGACGAAATATCTGAAAATAGAAATTCTGTGGTGCGAATCTTGGTGATTTTGCCACATAGCCACATACATAGTGCGATAAATGCCACATGTCTATGCGGATCGTCAGGGTGTCCCATTTTGGCCCGTTCATTTTATCGTACTTAGGACGAAAAAGTCTGAAAATATAAATTCTGTGGTGCGAATCCTGGAGATTTTGCCACATAGCCGCATACATAGTGGAATAGATTAAAGCCGTTCAATCTCGCAAAAATATGCCACAGGTTTATGCGGATCGTCAGAGTGTCCCATTTTGGCCCGTTCATTTTATAATACTTAGGACAAAAAATCTGAAAATGGAAATTCTATGGAGCGAATCTTGGAGATTTTGCCTCATTGCCGCATACATAGTGCAATAGATTAAAGCCGTTCAATTTCGCAAAAATACGCCACATGTTTATGTGGATCGTCAGAGTACCCCATTTTGGCCCGTCCATTTTATCATACTTAGGACGAAAAAGTTTGAAAATGAAAATTCTGTGGAGCGAATCTTGGTGATTTTGCCACATAGCCACATACATAGTACAATAGACTAAAGCCGTTCAATTTTGCGAAAATACGCCACATGTCTATGCGGATCGTCAAAGTGTCCCATTTTGGCCCGTTCATTTTATCATACTTAGAACGGAAAAATCTTAAAATGGAAATTCTGTGGAGCGAATCCTGGAGATATGCCACATGTCTATGCGGATCGTCAAAGTGTCCCATTTTGGCCCGTTCATTTTATCATACTTAGGACGGAAAAATCTTACAATGGAAATTCTGTGGCGCGAATCTTGGAGATTCGATTTGCAGATTCTTTCGTCCTAAGTATGATAAAATGAACGGGCCAAAATGGGATACCTTGACGATCCGCATAGACATGTGTCGTATTTTTGTAAATTTGAAAACCTCATTTTTTTATTGCTATTTCGTTAATTTTTTTTTATTTATCTGGGACCGTTTTACTTATATTGTGTTTGGTCGTAATAATTATTATAATAAATGATTAATTATTAATTCAACCATTTGACATTTCAAATATTGGATTATTGCGATTGGTATGATGTTTTTGTTTAACTTTTTACCAATTTTTCAAGTTTAACTCTTTTTCGTCTTATACAGGTAATAATACTAATACATATGCAATTGAAACAAGTCGCAAACGATTCGTAAAAACTTCCAATACGCGAATGAGATGAAACAGTATTGTTTGAGGATTTTTTTTCTAGGAGGTAAACTTGGGCTAACCTTAAACGCTTTATAGCGAAATGAAAATCTGTAAAAATCTCAAGGTCGAAAAATTTCATTATTACGATAAATTATTTTACTACGTAAACGAAAGTAGAAATGGTCTCACAGTAAAAAATAAAATTACATCGAACTTCCGGTAACCGTATTCTTCTTGTTTCGTTTTCGTGTTTCTCCATATCGAAGGTTTTCTGAACTGGCCACTATCGCAATTGTTTTGTATATTAGTTTATATTAGTGGAAATTATTAGGTTTGCATCAGGTTGTCATCGATTAAATCATCGTAACATTTGGTAGGTTTCCTAAAAGGATGTTCTTAAGTAATCCTGATGTTAATTTCACTATTTTCATCGAGATCAATATTAGATTGCATAACAATACACATTAGTTGTGTTATAAAACAAGATTAAAATTTTATGTTCATCTCAAGAATACGAGGATGTTTTGTATTATTGGATTTATAAACTGTATTAGTATTAAGTTGACATAAAAATTCAAAATGTTAACTACAATACCAGCGTATCAGTACTTTTACAAAATCCTAATATTTGTATTTTCTACATCATTAGCCAATATGCTATGCCACATTAGCTTTACACTATTTAGCCAACAATATTTGAACCACATAGATGTTTGTTTTTACATTTTAAATTGAGATACAGGAAGACTCACCTATTGAATGTAAAATGTATGTCATGTGCCTATTTGGTACACAAACATGAACATTTTCATTTTATTCTTCATCGTCATGCTGATTGGCCTAATTAAACTGTTCGATTCTACATTCGATTAATTTATATGAAATTTTCTGCACATTATACTTGAATATCGGTCAAATCGTTTTAGCAAAATGGTTGATTACTTATAAACTACTAAACTTATTTGAGGATATTTTTGTAATGCTTTCAAAGTATTTTAATTGGGTTGGCCTCATTGTAATGAGGAGGTATAGAGACTGCTGCGGATCATTAGGTCATAAAATTTCATATGTTTTAAATTCATACGGCATTATACGCCTCACCTAAAAAAATTCAAAATTAACAGATCGTGCCAAGAATTTAAAAGTGCGAAGTTGGTATCAGAAACCAATACACGGTTTACAGTCGAAGCGATAAGATAGCGTTGTTCGAAAATTAAATCCTAACGATTATTGAGTTCCGTAGGTTCATAAATAACCGGACGACAGAGGTGTCAACTTTAAAATTCAATACCTTATACAGGAATAGCTCGTCGATTTCTATAACCTTCTTCTATCTACAATTAGCATACCTAAGATATTTTGTGTAGTAACATAATTAACCTTCACTCTGTACATTGGGGTAAAAAACTGTCCCAGACCAACAAAAATGTAAATAGAAAACTAATTACTAAAAATTATTGGAAATCCATTTAGGCCTTCTTTATTTAGATTTAGATTGATTTTATTGCTTTTTTATCGTTAGATACGCATAAACGCATTTCTGTGTACCGAGGTCAAAAATTACCCCATTCGTTTCTATATAAAAATCTGTACAAAACAACGCAAAAAAACTAAAACTTTTCTGATACCGACCGTCGGCTATCGAATTTTTATTCGAGGGCGGAGTGAGAAGTCTGGTAAAAATAAAACAAGGGGACAACAAAAATTTATTTTTCAACGTAGTTGCCGTTTAGCTCGATACACTTAGTCCAACGTTTTTACAATTTTGCGATCCCTTCCGAATAATATGATTTCTCCAACCCTTCAAAATCGGCATTTTTTACATCGATGATCTCCTTATTAGAGCCGAATCTCTTTCCGCCGAGTCATTTCTTCAAGTTCGGGAACAGGAAATAGTCGCAGGGAGCTAAGTCTGGCGAATATGGCGGATGTGGAAGCAATTTGAAGCGTAATTCATGGATTTTAGCCATGGCAACTACACACGTATGCACCCTTGCATTGTCTTGATGGAAGAGAACTTTTTCATTCGCGAAATGCGGTCGTTTTTGTTTCAAAACTTCGTTGAAATGGAATGGAGGAACGTCGTTGAAGTTGCAGTAATATTCGTCGTTGACTGTTCTCCCCTTTTGAAGACAATCGATGTGAATTATGCCGCAGTCTTCCCAAAAAACTGTGGCCATGACCTTGTTGGCCGATAAAACCGCGTAAATTCGCCAGTAGAAATCCACTGTTCAGGCTGTTCTTTGGTCTCCGGTATATACTGATGGTTTCATGTTTCATCCACAGTTATGAAACGACGCAAAAACTCCATTCTATTTTGCTTGAACATCGCCAAACCTGCCTCTGAAGTTGTCACACGTGTGCGTTTTTGGTCGGCTGTAAGCAATCGCGGTATCAAACGCGCGGATAGCTTTTTCATATTCAAATGCTCGTGTATTGGGCACATGTTTATCTGAGTTGCCTACTATCTCAGCTATCTCGCACAATTTCACTCTGCGGTCTTGCAATACCGTATCATGAATTTTGTCAACCATTTTTGGTGTGGTGACTTCATTTAGGCCTACTGAACGTTCGGCATCAGTTGTGTTTGTACGACCACAACGAAAATCAGTAAACCACTTGTGAATCATTTTAATCGATGATGAAGGGTCCCCATAATATTTATCAAGCTTTGTCTTGGTTTGCGTAATGGTTTTTCCACGCCAACAATGTTTAATTAGCACACGAAATTCACTTTTTCCATGTTTGTAAAAAACAATGGGTTGTCTATTTTCAATGGCTGTCAAAACAGAACTAAATGACAGATCTGACTAAAAATTTTAATTTGGTCTAGTAACAGATGGCGCATTGGCACATGATATCTGGGATTTGCGATTGTGGTGCTCTCTGTTGCAATTTTACCAGACTTCTCACTATTCGGATTATGTTGATTATTTTACTGAATATCAGTGGATAGTCACAAAATAAATCATTTTCGGTTTAAACATCGTTCAATAATTGTGGGCTATTCCTGTGTTGATAAATGATGATTGTGAAATACATACCAAAAATGTACACTGTTAAATTCAAAAATATTCCAATTGGATTTGTTTTGTAGTGAAATTGAAACACTTTTAGATAATCTTTAACATTTATACTAGAGAAGTCCCTGAATCCCTAATAGTGTCGCTGTACAGATCAAATAATTTTCTAACAATTTTAGATAAACACGAGAAAATTGTGATATAATTCACTAAAGTTTTTTCAATTCTAAAGAAGGTTTTTTTAGACAATGTTTCTACTTTTATATCTCCGAATCTAGAGATGTTGACGGGGTCTCACCTACATGGTCAGATCGATCAGTCAAACCCCTATGTGGGTAATGAACGGGATCTAATTATGATGATTTTTAACTAGTCCAGAGACATTTTTACGTGCTCACAAACTAAAAATAACTTATGTGGCCGCAGAAAATCGAAAAATTATAGTGAAAATTCTAATCCATCAATTTTCCCCAGATTTTTCTGGTAGTCTCAGTATGACCTGAGCTATTAGAAAACAATCGAAAGTATTGGGTACTAGTGGAAGTTTTTGAGATATTGGCCAAAAACTGAAAATAAACTAATAAAAAAATTTAAATTTTCAAAAGTATTGGTAATGAGATGGCCTAGTTTAGTCCAACATGAACAGATCCTAGAATTTTGTCCTAAGGTTTGGACCCCTGATCAATACTTTTATCCAAATTTCATCGTGAAAGACGGAATATTGTTAAATTTCAAGATTTCATTTACCGAGTTCCTTTACTTCGGAGATCAATCAATTTGTCATTTTAAGGATCATTTTTAATATTTTATTCCGCTGGGATGTTTTATTTAGCGAAAAAAGAGATACAAAAGGAATAAGAAATTTCTAATTGTATAACAAAATAAATTCTCTATTGTGATTGAGCTGCCACTTGCGGCGAGTAACGAAAACTCTTATTTTCCGCTGAGAAATGTCCGCTAACTTAAAAAGCATATGAAAATCATCATTCGTGTTCCATTTTCACAATATTGATAGAAAATTGTCTGACCTATTCGAATATATGAAAGAGTTCCCGTGAACATTTCTGGGATGGGCGATATAACCGAAACTTTGAACTATCTAAAAGTATAAACTTGTTATGGTTTTCCCCACATCTTTTACGTGTTCTTTCGAAAGTTCCAAAATTTCACATTTTAACGGAACAGGGAAGATTATTATCTGCGTCATTGCCCGAAAATCTAAATAGACCACTAATGTGTTTCAAACGAGTTTTTACAGAAACATTAGTAAATACTCGTATTATTGTATGTGAGACAAACAGAAAAGCCAAAGATTATTACTACATTATTACATATATAGCTGAAGCCAAACGCCCTAGGATTTGGTACGATAGGGACCGGTATTTATGTACGCCGGTTTACGCAAAGAAACTGGGACGAAATATTAAAAGAACTCTGGCAAACTAATAATCGCCCTTTCTATAGAGCCGTTATGTCTCTGGCGAGAACGCAACAACTTTCCAGTTCCTTCGGTTTGATAATCATCGCACCAGAAAAGACCGGCTGCAAGAGGACAAATTGTCAGCCTTTAGAGATATTTGGAACATGTTTCTAGATAGGTTTAAACAACCATATGAGCCACCACATAAATTCACAATTGACGAGTAGCTAGTTGCAACACGTGGTCGATGTAATTTCCGACAATATATTTCCAGTAAATCTGGAACATACGGTATAAAAATATTCTGGGTGTGTGACTCAGAAAACGCTTATCCTCTGAAAGGAGAAATATATGTTGGACGTCAACCGAATGAAGTGAAAGGTTCAAACCTAGTTGTTCGCTTTTCGCACCGTTTGCCTTTGCCGTACCTAAACAAAGGTAGAAATATCACAATGGATAACTTTTTTACAAGTTGTCAGCTATAGCTATCAGATCAAATGATGGAGAAAAAACATCGATTATTGGAACCATAAAATCAAATAAACCTGATTTGCCTGCCCAATTCACAAAAATCGATGAAATAAAAAAAGAGATATTGGATCATCACTTTCTGTTTTGATGGAAACATGACATTAGTTAGCTATATTCCCAAAGCGGCAAAAACGTATTATTACTGTCTACGTCTAAGTTACACGACAACACCACAATCGATAAAACTCTTACTTACTTACTTACTTTATGGATACTTTTGATAAATTGGTTAAAATATATACCTGTAAGCGAAAAATTAAAATATGGCCAATGTTACTGGCGGGTTTTGCCGCGTATAATTTGCAGAAATTAGCAAACCCGCATCTCTATGCGATGAGTCATAGTTCTTAGTTTCTACAGAACGAAAATAAGTTAATAATAATAATCAATAAATCAAGAAGCGAATTGCCACTCCCAGGGCATTGAAAAAAGCGCAAAAATCGTAATGAGTCAAATAGGGTACAATTACAATGTTGTATAGAATTGAGATTAGCACCAACCGCTCAAAACCAACTGTTTGGCATGCACCAAGGTTTATAGTTTAACAAAACACAATTTGTTTGGTTTATTGATCTGACTGCTCCTTCCCAACTGATCTGACTGCTCCTTCCCATAGGCCACCAAAATGAAGAGAAATAGTTCGAAAGTGCCACTTTATGTGGTGTGCAGGAGCATATTTATTAATATTAGTTTTCAATTTGGTGGATGTTACTACTTTGTAATACTCGTACAGTCTTCGTTTTGCGCGTAAAAAGTTTGAGCCATTATCTGAATATATTTCTGCGGGCGCCAGTGTTGTGCGTTTACACGTAATTTGGAATTTTCGACATGTTGGTGTCAAAAATAGCGTAGACAATTCATTTTGGCATAGACAATGTCAACAATTCGTAGATTATGTAGAATATTCGTAGACAATGTAGATTATTGCTTTTTTGTTGTTTCCCCCCACTGTTTTTTGTTTGAATTTGCACTTTTAGTTTTTGATGAATTGTTTTTGAAAATTCAATAATTTCGAAAAAAAGACTCGAACTAGACTAAGTAGGTAAGAAGTTTATTTAGGAATTGTCAAACTTCCAACTGCCACCTGCAGACAACAGAAATACTAGCAGAAATAAAAAACCGTTAGCTTCACGTGCCTCCGGTATTTCGACTTAAAACTTTAGTGTACAATTTTTTACAGTAAAATAAATAAATCGACTGTTGGCTTAGACCTGTGGGACTATTCTGGTAATTCCCCGGGAATAGGGAATTGGGGAAAAAATTTATTTCTAATTTCTATTTTTCTGCATACTGAGATAAAAAGCTAGTGTTAATTTTTTTGAAAACAGAATTAAATTTTCGCTGCCAAACATCAAAGTTTTGACCTCGGTTGACCGGAAAAAAATATTTTAACAGAAATTACAAATAAATTCTTTCTTTAATTCCCTATTCCAGGGGAAATACCAGAATAGTGTCTGTGGTGGTTTCCACTGGGATGGAATCGTGAAACACGACCGGAAAATTTAAACAGATTGAAAACGGTTTTCGACCATACTCGAATAAATTTATTATAATTAGACTTAGTAAATGTGGGGTGATGCATAGATGCAGTTTCTCTAATATTTTCAGAGCAATCAGTAATCTGCAATAAGATTTTAGAAATTAAATTTCCATTTTCCAATTTTACAACATTTGATTTTTCCGATCAGATTTCATCTCTGTTTTGAATTTTCGGCATTTTCTTATTTATTTAATCTTTCAATTGTTTTGGTACGCTATTATAGATGGGGCCACTTACAACATTCTGTTAGTTTCGATATCGAGCATCTGCACAAAATAGCCGAGTTCCAGTAGCGTTAGCAAACTACTTGCTAGTATTTGTCAATAGATGTTTAATGCTTGAAGTGCTTGCGAATACTTTGTTACGCCAACGGAATCCGCTAAATGAGGTATGAACTTTTCTTAGATTACTGTGTTCTAAAATTTGTTTCCGCCGGATGTGATCTAAATTATATCCAGCTATATTAGTACCTCAGACGTAAATTAATTGACGACACACTAATGACTCATCAGTGACTGTCAAATGGGACTAATTTACGTTTGATTTTCGTCGAGACATCTGAGAGAGTAACATGTGAGAAGCCATTGACGAATCGTATGTGTCATGTCTGAAATTAATCGTCATAAAAATCATAGTCTTAAGTGTATTTCCATAAACATAATGTTAACGCCGTATACAGAAAAATATGTTAATGGCGCTGTCACAAAGAAAGAACATGACATACAAAATATACCAATCCTCTTCTATTGATTACCTACGCCATATTAGAAGTACTTGATGGGATAAGAAAGATATAGAAGACTTGTGAACCGATCAAAGGCGGCTAAGAAAGCATCCGTAGTCAAGTCTGATGCAACGTCAATGTGTACTGCTTTCATCACAAAGCACACGAAAATAACTATGAATCCTTTAATAAGTGTTGCACCCCTTCCTTTTCTTGATAACAATGATATTGGACCGGCATAGTAAATTCCGGTTATGGGGAATGGACGGTTTGGAGTTATTCTGGATTCGGGTAGGCTACCCATCTGCTGAGTTGATCGAATCGTTGAGCAACGAGCACATATTAAACACTTGTGTATATGATAGTGCGACTTGCTTCTCGGACGCCCAATATCCAGTATTTCTGTCGAGAAAGTGCTGTTAATAAGGATGGCCCAGGATGTAAATAGCTGTTATGGAAGTATTCTAAAATTAATGTTACGCTCCGTGGTAGTCTAATGGGAAGTTTTATACTATAAGCATATTTATAGTATAAATGTAACCGACCACCTACTCGTAGTGTGCCATTAGAATCAATAAATGGCGCTACTGACGTTAATTTAGAATTTGATTGAAAATGGTTACATTTTTTAATATTTTTTATGTCCTCCGAAAATTCATGGGATTGAACAAATTTAATTATTCGAATTTCAGCGAGGTCGATGGTCTTCTTAGCAATATGTAAAACCTTTAATGCCATCACTCGAATAATTTTAGTCCAACTAAAGACATTTTCTACTAGTCTGTTTAAATCGTTTGTGGCTAAATTGTCTACCATAATTCCACGAGGTGCTAAATCAGCAGGATTGTTTTTTCCACTGACATATCTTCATTTAGAATCAGGAAGTAATTGGTGAATCGATGCATAGAGTATGTCCATAGGTATACTTTAATGTTGAGTACGTCAAGGGATGCAAGTACTCGTTTCACTAATTTGGCAAGTAGATGTGCTCCACAAAGTTCTAAACGAGGTAAGCTTACTTGCAGTATTGGAGCTACCTAGCTCCTTGATGTAAGTAATGATGTTATATTAGGTTTATCTCATTCCATTTACACATAAATCGCTGCTGAGTATGCCACTTCGCTCGCGTCACTGAATCCGTGAATTTGACAATTGTTCTTGAAATTGGAAACATACCTTGGAATTTTAATTTTCACTAAAAACTTAAATTGACTCCGAATACCGCTCCATGCTACTTGTACATCTATTGGGAGTTTCTCATCCCAAGAAAATTCCTTGAGCCACCAGCCCTGTAAAAATACTTTCACCAATACCGTAAATGGACACAACCATCCCAATGGATCAAAGATCCGTGACGCTATTGAAAGTATGCCTCGCTTAGTAGTTGCCTTGTCCAAAATAAAGGTATTCTTGAATGAAAAGATGTCCTTTCTCGGATACCAGTACAATCCCAAAATATGGGTTTCTTGAGAGTCCCTTGTTATTTGGAATGTAATGTTATCTTTACTTAATTTAGAACAATTAGAGAGGCATTTTCTTAGCGAGAAGCCATCATTATCCAATACTTTTGTTAACTTCAATTTCAGCTCGTTCGAATTCTCCTCATCGTCTGCGCCCGTAAGTACATCGTCCACATAAAAATGTTTCCTTATTACTCTGGCGACTTCAGAGTATGTCTCTTCACATTCATTGGCAATTTGATACAGCACTCTTACAGCTAGGAATGGTGCAGGTGAGGTACCGTATGTTACTGTTAGTAACTCATAATGCTGAATTAATTCAGAGGGAGATTCACGCCATAGTTTGTGGCGGTTCAATTAGTATCTGGCGATACATTTTAGCAATGTCGGCACACATTGCAATTTTAAATGATCGGAATCGTAATAATATCAAACATAGAACATCAAAAAAGTAATCAGCACCTAGTAGAAGATCGATTTCCATTTTTTTTATTAAAATTTGCATTGGGCAGCCTTAAACATCGAATCTTACGCTCTTGCTCTTCTTTTAACATTACATTGGCATATAACTTTGTTAAGTTTGGGAGTATATAAACATTCACCAGTAAGTATTTCGAAGGATCGAACCGGCAATGAATGGACATTGAAGTCCGTCCTGTTGTTGTCACATTAGATGTTGCAAATCCTTGCACTAATATTCTTCCCTTTTCGTTTGATATTCCTAGCTTACGTACACATTTTTCGGAAATGAAGGACGACTGTGAGCCTGAGTCCATTAATAATTTGACTGATACGAATTGTTCATATGGAGTTTTTAATTTCACTTCTGCTGTTGGTAAAAACGTGTTTCCATTGCTGAAAAGATTTGAATTGGTAGTTGTTTCTATCTGCGGTTCTCTAGTAGTTAATTCTGTAACAGGACTAGTTGATGATATGGTTATCGTGTTCGCCGGCGTGGTTAAATTTCCATTCTCGTGTAGTAATGTGTGATGTCTTCGTCCACACTTCATACAACTAGCTGAGCAAAAGCATTGCATAGCTCGATGGTTAGACGATAGACAATTAAAGCACATTCGTAACTTGGCAACCTTTTCTCATCGTTGTGTTGGATCCAATTTCTTAAATTCGGTACATACGTAAATTTGATGTGATTCACCGCAAATCAAACAATTCACAGGCATTGATTTTTTATCGTCCGATGTCATTTCTCTTGAGTTTAGTTGGTGAGCCTTTGTTGCGCTTGATTTGAAATTCCCTTCGCAAGCTTCAAGCGCATCAGCACGTGCACTAAGAAATTTAAGAAATTCTTCAAAAGACCAGTTGTTAAACTGGACTTAATGGATCGTAAGTGGTAACTTTTAAATCCTGGAAATCAATAATCGCTAATATCCAGTGGCTCGCTACATAAATTGCAAAAATCGCAAATCTGTAGTTGTGTCACAAATTTAATTCTTTCTGTGTTTTTGCATTGATTCCTTTATAGTTATCTTCTAAAATTTTGAACACTTGATAATGATCGAAACATGCAGTATTAGAATATTTTGTGATAATGCTGATTGCTACAAATACAAGCTCTGTTATTAATCAGTTATGGTCGTTAATTGAGTTACATATAACATTCGTATTAAAGGCAACACCATAAATCATTAAAACATTTTCAGCAAACATTTTCTCGTAATATAAGTTTGTTTTAACTAGCCGATAAAAATGTATGTGTTTTGGTGGAAATAGTCTCTGCACTACTAATTTTCCTGCGTACCTTGGGGTTCCCGTCTTTCACCTTTTGTACCAGGTTTCATCAAGACTTGTATCGTAGGGGTCTTGTTCATCGCCCATTACACTTAATGGTCTAGTTTTGATGCTATTTAATTTCCGAGTGTCTCCCTTGCCTTAAGGAGCACACATTGATAATTTTTGTAATCATTGTGTAATTTCAGTAGTAGTGTAATGTAATTAATAACTCTATTTAGAATGTTGCTGTATCTTAAAAAGTAAGGTGTTTCTTCTAAAATTGCTTCATTAAATTCAATGTCGTCTTCTGAATTATTCTGGCCACTTTTATCCGTTGATTTGATGGTAACATCACACGTAATTTTCAATTTTGACTTAATTTTGTCTTCTAGGGTACGCTGTGCTTGTAAAAACTGTTCATTGAGTCATACACGGTACTACACCAATAAACTAAAGCGCCTAAAACGTAAAAGCGTTAAGAATTAAGTGGTTCATTGATTCCCGCTGAAATCAAACGACTGGTTTCATCATATAAGAATATACTATCAATTCAATCAGAAGACTGAGTGACATAGAAAAAGTGGCTAAGTTAAAGAAATAATATGAGGAGCTCACTAGCCTCTAACGAAATCGGCACACTTGCATATACTACTGAGTTTCACACAGATGATGAGGAATTAGCAAGAGAAACTGATTGCATGCACACAGAAAAGGAAATACCAAGGAAAAACGAAGAACAGAATTCTCACCGCAGAAGTTGGGAGCATTCGCAAACAATAGTTAATAAAACTACCGAACCAGTGGCTGTACCTCAACATCACCAACAACAACGCAAGGTTGCAATGAAGAATAACGCTGAGCATGCAAATGTCCAAGATCAAATGATTTCATTAGTGTGTGTCCACAAATGACTGTATAGTGTAGTGGCACTAAACAATAATATTTAGAAGATAAACACAATAGATCCTGATGCGTACAGAGTTTTAGCCACAAATCTCACTGTAGAAGGTAAAGAGTTGTATACCTATGAAGACAAAAATAACAGAGAAATTAAGATTATGGCCAGAGGTCTTCGTCCTACCTGCAAGAAGGAAGTCCTCAAAATAAAAGAACTGCAAATTGAAGACGCAGTAAACATCCTTAAACAAGAAAAAGTTGAAAATGGTTAAGGAACTGCAAGAACATTAAAAGAGGGCTACCACTCCCGAAAATATATTTAATATCGAATCAGTACTTACTATGATGGTTAAAATAAAAACACTCAAAAAGAACACGAGACTAATACCTTAATGCAAAAAATGCCAAGGTTATAAGCACACCCAAAGATATTGCGTGCTAGACGTTAGGTGCGTAAAATCTACTGGCAAACACAACGTGAAAGACTGTGTTGTTAGCCGAACTCAACCTGGCAACGTGTATAAACTGTAAAGGAAACTGCCAGCCAAATATAGAGGATGCAAAGTAGCAGTACAACTGCAAAGATTAAGAAATAAAACACGCCAATCGACTCAAAACGCTAACGTTATAAGTGAAAGGATTTCAGCTAGAAGTAGAATTCCGACACAACCAGAGCCCATAGGGCCAGAGATTAGATCCTACTCGCAAATAACGCAGCAGTTAACTAATACTACTAAATAAAACTCACTGGAAAGGATATTTCGAGATATAAAAACGATAAATGCCCACCTAGCAAAACAAGATTTGTCCTGTACCGGAAACTCATTTAACAGAAACTTCATTTATTACAATTCGTGACTATGAATGGTGTTATGCCATCCAGGAGGAAACGCTAGAGGTGGATCTACCGTAATGAATAATAATTAAAGCAGAAATTATGCAAGTTAAAACTATAAAAGTTGAATTAATCAAAAATATGAATCTTAGTATCTCCCCTATTTACAGTCATCCACGCCATCAGTTAAAAAAGAAGACTACAGTCGACATGTTATATCACTTTAATGAAAAGAATACCCATTACCCATTGTCAATTTCTCTCTGGCGATAAACCAACATATTGGCCTGCTGACAGACCTAAAATACCAGATGTCCTTGACTTCATTGTAACAAAACGAGTTTTAGAGGGCTACACGTGCATTGAAAATAGTGAAGGAATATCATCTGACCGCCCACCTGTGATGTTGATTCTGTGTAACAAATTATAACAACTAATAATGGAAATACAGTACGAAAGCATAAATAAGCGACTTCGAGTTCTTTCTGAGCTAAAGAATGACGATTACTTGCTTTGGAAAACAACGAAGGAAAAAAAACAAAATGGATGTGCCACTAATCAAAAATGATGATGGATCCTGGATAAAAGTGACAAACAGAAAGTCTCTCTATTTGCTCCTTAGGTAGAAGAAACTTTTCAACCGTTGCGGAGAACAGCAAATGAACGGTCGTAAACAAAGTAGATGATCTTAACATGAGACATGTGACCTTATTGGAACTCAAAACTGAAATCTATAATAATTTAAGTATCAGACAAGCTCCAGATTATGACTTAATTACTGGGGAAATTCTGAAAGCCATTCCCGATGAAGGTTTGCGTAAATTAGATCAAATAATTAATGCGGCCTTCAGTTGAAATTTGTTCCACGCCAATAGAAGTTTGCTGAAGTAATTATGAGTTTTAAACCAGAAAACGATAAAAAATCATATAAACCGATATCACTACTTCCGGTCATATCAAAAATATTTGAAAAATTGTTGCTGAAGAAACTCAAACCTATAATATTTAGAAGAGAGATGTTTAATTTGGGGTTAGGGAAACAAGTTGAACAAGTCCACAGAATAACGGATGTCATTAGGGATGCACTTGGAAAAAAGAAGATATGCTCCAGTATTTTGTTAGATGTAGCTCAAGCTTTCGGCAAAGTTTGGGACCAAGGGCTTGAATTTAAACTGCATCGAAACCAACCTAAGCAATTTTATCAAATTCTCAAATCTTACAAAGCAGATCGACACCTAAGAGTCAAATTTAAAAATGAGTACTCTGAAGTAAAACGAATATCAGCAGATATACCACAATCCTAGCAGTTGGAAAATATATTTTGGAATCAACACGAAAATTTCAAAATGCAGATAACACTGCGAGCAACTCGACTAATGAATGGCGTATCTTATTAAATTAAGCCAAATCAGTACACGTCAACTTTACAAATCAAAATGTAAACTGTGTTCTTGTTATTCTCAACTCAAACCAAATTCCATATGCAAATACAGGTAAATACCTTGGCATGACCTTCGATGCTGAGCTAAGATGGAAAGAACACATCCAGAAGAAAAAAAAGTTAAACATAAATTATGGAAAATGTACTGGCTCATGGGTAGTAATTCTGAGCTCTCAATACACAACAAATTTGTTTTATACAGACAAATGCTAAAACCAGTATGGACATGGTATCCAACTTTGGGGTTGTACCAAGAAAACCAAACGACAACCTTCATAGAGACGACATGAAACTGCAGATACCCGACGTTGGTCACTACCAATAGTAGGCGGTGACTCCAAAGACAGAAACCTCTGGAGCTGGGAAGTTCTACTTAGAATAAGAAGTTATTGTAAAACGAGTAACCTAAATGTTATTCATCTTAATCCGAGAAACTAATTTCGATAGATAAATAGATAAATAAGATAGATAAATTACTAGATGATCTCTGAATCAGTTGTAATAAACTGAATGGTATTTTTGCAGCTGACGCCTAAAACGCCTAGTTTTAGGATAAATTTAGTAGAATTTTCATATTGGTTTAGAAATAATACTGTTAAAGTTAGCCGAAAGTTTCCAGCCTAAAGATAGATATTGTTTTTCTTATCCCAACCGATAATAATTTAAAGCGTCAATAATGCAGATTTATATCGATAAAGAAGAATAACTTCATTATTCCACCGAAAAATGCCGGCAGTACAAATGTACATGTCAATAGCAGACATCTATACAATAGCCATGCAACATTAACGTTTAGCTGATGAATGGTTTGTATATCAAGATTTTCTCATCTGACTCCCAGTTTGATGTACCATGGCCCTAAAATGTTGGTGAAATGTTCCATTTTCCGTTGTTTCGACGATAAAATTATTCATTTTTGAAGATTTTGTCAAATAACCTGTGTCTGTCTCACTATGAAAACTCTATAAAATATGACCCAAGAGTTAAATTCCTAGTTTGAGCTGGAAGATTATGAGTAAAATTTTTATTTTCCTCATGTTTTGTCGATAAAATCATTCGCCGGTCGAGAATTTTGCAGACAAACACCAGTGTGATGATATCTATTCGATAGCCTAGGGCCGTAGGAAGGTTTTGGTTATAGATTATGGGTATAGTGAGAACAGAGGGGAGAAATTTCCAATTTTCCGCATGTTTTGTAGACATGCAATCGATCGTAGTTTGGGAGTTTGTAAGAACACAGGCCCGACTATGCCAATTCGATGGCCATGAACATTTGTATATTTTGATTATTGGTTTATGTCGGTCTGATGAGGTTGAAACCGAAAATAGAAGTGAAAATTTGATTTTCTCAATGTTTTTCGAAACTTTGAATGATCGGCACCAATATAAGGTCATATGCCATCTGGCAAAATCTTTAATGACAAACGATTTTATTGAAAAAACATGAGGAAAATAAAATTTCACCCCTATAACCTCACCAAACCAACCTAAACCTATAATCAAAATCTGCCTTTAGTCATGGGCCATCGAACCGGCATAGTCAGATTAGTGCCTATCTAGCAAATACTCCAATAATGAACGATTTTATCGACAATACATGGGGAAAATAGAAATGTGCATCCCTATTACTTCATCAAACCCACCCGAAACCTATAATTAAAATCTGCCTCTGGTATCTATCTGCCAAAATCTTGAATGACAAACGATTTAATCGACAAAACATGGCAAGAATAGAAATTTCATCCCTAAAACCTCATCAGACCCACCCCAAACCAAGAATCTAAATCTGCCTATGGGCATGTGCCAACGAATTAACTTAGTCAAATTCGATTCACATAAAACTTCCCCCCTATAACCTCATCAGACTCACCCCAAACCTATAATCAAAATCTGCTTTTGGTCATGGGCCATCGAATCGGCATAGTCAGATTAGTGTCAATCTGGCAAATACGGGAATAATGACCGAATTTATCGACAAAACATGGGGTCAATAGAAATTTCACCCCTATAACCCCATCAGACTGACTCCAAACCTATAATCAAAATCTGCCTGTGGTCAAGTTCCATCGAGTTGGTGTCTTTCTGGCAAAATCTGGAATTCCGAACGATTTTATTGACAAAACGTTGGAAAAATCACAATTTCACCCCTATAACCTCATCAGACCTACTCCAAACCTACAATCAAAATGTACCTATGATCATGGGCTATCGAATCGGCACAGTGAGATTGGTGTTTATCTGGCAAAATCTCGAATGTTGGTAATTATTGCTTGATAATTATTAAGCTTCTGTTTCGGCCATTTTCGGCTGTATGAACAGATATGGCATTTCACCGCTATAATCTCATCAGACCCACCCCAAACCTATAATCAAACTCTACCTATGGCCATTGGCCATCGAATTGGTGTCTATCTGGCATAATCTCGAAAGACGAACGATTTTGTCGACAAAACAATGGAAAAATCAAAATTGTACCCCAATAACTTCATCAGCTTCATTCCAAAACCTACAATCAAAATTTTCTGATGGTCATGGGCCATCGAATTGGCGTAAAGTTATCAGCTTGATAATTTTTAAACATCTTTATCGACAATTTTCGAATGTTTGTTTGTTGTTTGTTTTATTACTTTCCTTTCTTAAGTTACAATATTACCGTTTACACACATCTTTAAATGAGACCATTTCCAAACATAGCATTTTTAACGTTTGTGTTGCGTTTTCTGTAAAAAATTTTCAATCGACGTATTCAACAATACGTCGATCCGAATAAAACTCCTTCCGCGGTCAATGTGGCGAGTTGTATAATCGGCAAAAATAATTTATCGTTCCCAAAAATCGAACAAATCAATCAATGGTTGCTGACCATCGGAAATTTTGAATGATTTTAATTCTTTGCTTTTCCGGCGACATGCCATATATGTGGAGACTTGAAAACCCATAAAACATAGTCCATCAAGGCTACATCTTATACGCCTGATCGAAATGGACTGTGTGTAATCCAAAAAAATTTTATACAGAAGCTTTGATTTCGAACACCGCAACATATTTGGTAAATTCCTGGCCAATTCGAATGTTGAATTTTGTATCGCCAGAAGACGTTTGGCCGGGAAGAAAACCACATTTAGAACGTTTGGGAGTTTTTAGATGTAATTGTTTTGTGCTTATATTGAAACAAAAGTGGGGTTAAGCTATAAGCTTGGCAGAGAGAGATAATGCGATAACAACTACGCCATATTTGTAAAGTATTGTTTAAACAAGCGGAATCACTCTGCCCTCTGCTCCTCCTTCCTTTTATGATTGTTTATGCTACCATCTTTCGTTTGAAATCATTACTTTTTAAGTTTTAACAAATGTTTGCAAGTTGGCCATATGCTACTAGGTACATATGTAACAATTAATCGATATCGGTTAAATTGAACATTTTATTTGTTATTTGTTATGATACATATGTTTTCGGCTGATTTTGTACGTTGGAGTCGAGACACTATCTGCATTATCGTTTTTTTAACTTTCGGCTAACTTTAACAGAAGTGCAAAAGTTTTGCGTACGCAAAATTTATTTGTATAAACAAATAAATAAATCTAAATTTAAAATTTGCAAATTTCGGCCAGAATTTTCATCCAACAAACCAACAGTAGTAATTATATAAGTTAACAAAATTTTTGTTTAAGTAACGTAAAAAAAATGTTTTTTTATCTTAAAATGTTTTATTTAATCTTATTAACAATATTTTACTTTCAATACAAAATTACGACTGACTTAAAATTACGTTGCATAAAATTATCTTACAAATAAAATATGATGATACTGCATTATAGGAAATGCACGTCTTATCTAGGTTGTTGTTCATATCGCATACGTGCAATATGAAACCCCTGTTCAACTGTGGGAATCGGCTCGTTGCGGCATGTTAACTCTTCCCCTTTTAAATTCGAATGTCCGCATTCGAACTATCAGAAAAACGGAGTTTCGTAGAATTTCCGTCTTTGGGGTTGAACGGCTCCTGATGTTTGCTCCTTTGGTTTTGCTCCTGCGAGTGTTACACATCCGATCACTTCGTCTCGATGATGTGGTTCAATGTTTGTTGTATTTGTGATTTTCAATTTCTTGTTTTTTTGCATCTTATGGTTGCCAATATCATGATTATGATGGCCACTAGTGAGAGCGGTCTCCAACTCCCAATTTGTTGTGTACATTTTTCAGTTTTCAGAAGCTCTATGTGCCTAGTGTTTTTGATGTGCATTTCTTCCATCATTTGCAACGATAGTGCTTTTGTGAATTCGTCTTCGATAGGTTTCAGTATTGCAGGCAGAGCATGAACGGTCGATTTTTCTTTTGAAACGAATATTCTGTTATTCACTGATATCGTCAGATTGTTGATCTTGATTAAGTAGGTTCCATTTAGCAGGTGCGATTCATATCCCGTGTTCATATCTCCATCGTATTGGTTAAGTAATATCAATCCTTCTGATATCTCGCTTACTGTTGGTACATGGTGACTATTGGTATGGTTGCATTTAGATGGGCGGCTTTTGAGCAACTTGGGTATACAGGTAGAATTACTTATGTCTTGTTTACAAATTGACATAGAATTGATTGTTTTACACTCATTGATAATGCTATAAATTTGCTTGTCATTTTTAATAATGTTTTCATATTTAATTTCTGTGATTTTATTGCTTCTTTTGACAGGTTTTACCGTTTACTTCTCATATAGCTCCAGCGTAGTTATCGGAATATAAATTATGTAAAGTAAATACAAGTTGTTGGTAATAATTTTGACGACCGCGAAGTCTAATGTATTGTACAGGGTGTCCGCCGAGAAGGTATACTTCTTTGTTTGCCGCCATTTAGGCGAATATTAGTATTGACAGTTCATACTTGACAGTCGTGAAGTAGACACATGGCAAATTCTTCCACAAGACCATTTACGCCGCCGTACATATGCCAATAGGATGTTACAGCTCGGCCATGACAACCCCGATTTTCATGAAAAAATCATAATGAGTGACGAGGCACATTTTCATTTAAATGGATATGTGAATAAACAGAATAGTCGGTTCTGGGTAATGGAAAACCCTCACATTATTCATCAGTCACCTTTACATCCATTAAAAGTGACAGTCTGGTGTGCAATTTGGTCAGGAGGAATCATTTGACCTTACTTCTTTGAAAATGAAAACGGCGTAACGGTAACTGTGAATAGGGAGCGATATCGTGATATGATTGAAAACTTTTTAACGCCACAACTGCATACTTTGGGCTTGATTAACATGTGGTATCAACAAGATGGTGCCATATTGCATACAGCCAGGATTACAATGGAATTACTGCGAGAACTCTTTCCACAACAAGTTATTTCAAAAAATGGTGATGTTGATTGGCCTCCCCGGTCGCCTGATTTGACTGCTCCGGACTTCTTTTTGTGGGGATATCTAAAAAGCAAGGCTTATGCAAACAAACCACAAACGCTTGAGCAACTCAAACAAAATATTCGTGATGAAATTAATGAAATACCACGTGAGTGTGAGAATGTAATGAAAAATGTGCTCAAAAGCGCTCGCATTTGTGAGGCTAACAGAGGCGGACATTTATCTGATATTGTATTCCATACATAATTGCCGACATTAAATAAAACATTTATCAATATAAGATCCATTCTCTTTCATTTAATCAAAAATCATAAACAAACAAAGTAGTATACCTTCCCAGTGGACACCCTGTATTAATGGCTAGGTTTATTTCAGTGTTAGATAAAATGAGTGAATTGATAACTCCTGCCTTGGCCCAAAGGATTGCATATTTTATATTTACTATTTCCTCTTTCATAGTTCTTAACTTATATTGGATGTTAAATGCTACTTCATCATGTAATTTGTTATCTTTTTGTATTTTATTGATAATCTCATTGGCCATTCTTGTGATGTTATTAATTCTCTCATTGTACATTTGGATTATCCGTTTATTGTTGTTCTCTAATACATTACTTATTTTGTCTTTGGTTACACCGAAATCTTCGTGATCTGGGTTTCCGGCTATCCATTTCCAGGCACTACCGATAGCGTTGATTGAGCGTTTAGTTTTATGTATTTTAAGGCTTTGTATTAACGTCCGTAACTCTACAAGTTCATGTCTCAGATATGGTAGTAAGGGATGGTCTTCAGTCATTTTCCGGTTCAGTATTGATTGCATGCTTTATCTATAAAAGTTTGATATTTTTCTAATTCGATTATGTGTATAAGTTTAAAGTTGCCTTTCTGTATTTTTGCTCGTCCCGTACTGATTGATATTATTTGTGAATTGGTGTAGTCGAGAATTTGTAGTTCGCTGAGTGTACCGCTCAGGATAAAACTATAATTGAAGGAGATTTTCAGGATTTAATGTTACTTTTATGGACAACTTTTCCGGATTCTGTGAGGATGGTGGTATTCCGGTTTACCATTACTACTTCAGGCTTGTATCTGTTAGTTAACTTTGATCCTAACCTTTTATTGCATTTTACATAAATTGCCTGCCCAGGTTGGTAGGCCATTATGGGTTTACGTTTCTTGTTATGAAGTTTCAAGTCTTTCTTCTGTTTAGTTTTTAGCCTGATCATATTTTCGTTTCGAATTTGTTCTAACTGTTCTGGATTCGCATTGGGAACTCTGCCAAGGTAGAGTTCTATGGGTTTCTTTCCCGTTGTCGAGTGTATCGAGTGGTTATACTCATTAATGGATCTTTCGAGAAGTTCCTCAAAGGTTCGCTCTACGCCATCGGCTTTTAAGCATCTCATTATTTCTGAGAGGGTAGAGTGAAACCTCTCCACTTGCCCATTTACCTCGCTTTAGAAGGGATGAGTTTTAAAGATACTTATATTTAGCCCATCTTCCAACATGGATGTTATTGAATTCGAATTAAGGGATCTTTCATTATCTATTACCACTACTTCTGGCACGCTAAAGAAAAAAAGAATGTCTCTTAGTGGTTGTTAAATGTCTTCCACAGCTTTGGATTTTATTGGTTTGCAGAAGGCGAGCTTACTGAGTTTGTCGTTTGCAGTTAGTACTAGTTTATTTTCAGGTGAGTATATATCAAGATGAAGGGTGTGACCAGGATAATTTGGAATGGGGGTAGGAAAGAGAATAGGTTTATTTGGGTGGCGGTCATATTTGTTTTCTTGACATGTGGCGCAACGTTTCACTAATATTTGTATTTTCCGACTCATTTTCGGAAAGTAATGGGTTTCAATGATTTGATCTCTGTTTTCCTGAGAGTTTCGATGTGCACGTCGATGGACGGATAATATTTTTTCCTCTTGTTGAGTTTCGTCCGTAATGTCTTGAACCATCTTCCGTGTAAATCGAATTTTATACCCTCTGAAGTGGATTGGATACACTTCTTGAACCTTTCCCATTATGTTTTCAGTTGTCTTTAGTCCGTTAATATTATGGGGGTTGAGATATCGTTTAAAGAGATTTATTATGTCCGTACTGGTGAACCGTGGTTGGGTGATAATATGCCTAGTATAATTAGGAAATGGATTAACTATTTGGTATGAAGTTTCTTCGCCTACGTTTAGTAACTATTGATTTCTGAAAGCGTTAACCGGACTCTCCACTGTGGGAATTAGATCATGTGACGAGCTTTCGTCGCTGTGTTGAGTAGTTGACGTTGCATTTATAATTGAAGGAAGTTGTATTCTGGATAATGCGTCTGCAACGAGGTTCGTTTTCCCCGGTTTGTATTTTAGTTCATAATTATACTCCTCCAATATCGCTTTCCAGCGCTTCATTTTGGAATTATTATTTTTGTTGCTAAGGGCATATGTAAGTGGTTGATGGTCTGTATAGATCAGTACTTTTTTTGATCCGTAAAGGAAATTTCGTAGAGATGTTATTGCCCAAATTATAGCCAGCATTTCTTTCTCGTTAGCCGCGTAGTTTTCCTCAGTTTTATCTAAGGTTCGAGAAAGAAAATTTATTGGTCGACCTTCCTGGGAGAGCACTGCACCAAGTGCGAAGTTGGAAGCGCCGGTAGTGAGTTCGAAATCTTTTTGAAAATTTGGAAACGAGAGTATTACATCGTTTGAGACCAGTGAGTGTTTAATTTTATTGAAGGCACTTATTTCTGCCTCAACGAGTTTGATCTGTTTAGTTTTCGAGAGGGCTTTGGACACGTGTCCGTCTTCCCCTCTTAAAAGCGAAGTAAGAGGCTTCGCTAGCTTCGCGTAATCGCGAATGAACCTGCGATAAAATCCTGCCATGCCTAGAAATGATCTCAGTTCTTTCACATTTCTGGGTACAGGAAAGTTAGCTATCGCTTTTGTTTTCTTCGGGTTTGTCTTTATCCCATCTTTCGAGATGATGAAGCCTAAAAATTCTACCTCGTCCTTTAAAAACTCACACTTATCGAGTTGTATCTTCATATTGGCGTCTTCAAGAACTTTGAATATTAATTCCATATTCCTGAAGTGCTCGTCTTCCGTTTTACCAAATGCGAGTGCGTTGAAAGATGGAAGGGGCGTTTTTGACACCGAATGGGAGGCGCGTAAATTCATATTTTCCATGATTTACAGAAAACGCGGTCTTCTCGATATCGGAACTTTTTAGTGGGATTTGGTGAAATCCGCTTTTTAGGTCTAATATTGTGAAGTGGGTGTTTTCCCCAGATTTGACAGAATGTCGTTAATTTCTGGTATAGGGTAATTGTCTGCAATGGTAATCGCATTTAACTTACGATAATCGATAACCATTTGGTACTTTTTTTCTCCCGAAGCGTCTTCTTTTTTCGGTACAATCCATACCGGGGAGTTAAATGGTGATTTGGACGGTCTGATCACGCCATCATCTAATAATTGATTAACTTGTTTTTCAACCTCGATTTTCAAACAAACGAGGTAAGGGTATGGTCGAGAATAAACCGGTTCCGAATTAATAGTATGAATTTCTCCTACGACACTAGTTGTGTAGGTTAGTTTCTCTTCGGGATCAGCAAAGAGACGGGGGCAGTTGCCAATTAGACTGTTTAGCTTTCTTTTTTGTTCTTGGTTAAGATGAGAATCTCGAATGATTATATTGTTGACCGAATTGGATAAGTGTTTTTTTAATGGAATTCTAATGTCCGGATATATCGTCATGAATCCTTCGTCGGTGTGGATTGTCGCTCGCAGTTGTTTTAGGTTGTCGTTGCCAATAATACAGTCGAACGATTTTAGATTTGGCAGAATGAAGAATTTTAATTTTGCATCTGGCCCAAATAGATCTATCCATGCATGATGGGTAATCTTGATGCCGCCAGCTACAGAATTTGCAATGAACGGTTTTTCATTATTTAGAGGATTTCGTACATATTGTGATTTAATATAGTTTTTATTCGATCCTGTATCGATTACAAACTTAAATATCTTCCCGCTCTTCGCCCTATGTTCTAGATAAGGAAGCGAAGAGCTCCTTAATCTAAAAAATTAACGTCATCTATGAGTCCGTCTTGCTCCTGTCCTTCCTCGTAATTGTCGTCTTCGGTCACTTCGTTCGTGGTCGGGTTTTCTTGAATACCAGTATATTCCAGGAATGACTGCTCGTATTGTGAGTCATACGTATTCATTTGGTCCTGGTAATAAGTTAGATCGGATTCCTCATCCTGAGGTTCACAGTGATAGATTCTTTGGAATTTGGCAGGTTGGTGAATTTGTCCAGATTGGATAGGTCTTTTATTCGGTCCATTGGTACTGGTTTGGGTAGGGGGTTATTGTTGAAGTTCCTATTTGTATGCGGTAATGGATATGATGTTGGGTACTTTGGGTATTGGTTTGGGAATGGTTCCCGATAAGTTTGTGGTATTTGCGGGCTGTGTAGTAATTCCGGATAAAAATTGCGCATTGGTGGGATTGGAAGGTTACGCTGTTGCGCTGGATACCTTCTAGGTGGAATTTGTGGTGGTAAAGGGGGTTGTGGATTTCTCGTATTAAAGTTACCGTGACTGTGTTGTACCCGGTATTGCATGTTCTCTAATTTGAGACATAGATGTAATGTCTCGGGTAGATCTGTGGGACCTCTCATGCTCAGCAGTCGAGGTAGATCACCTCTGAGCCCTCTGACAAATGTATCGAGTGCTTTATCTCGATATGATTCCGTCATAACATTCATGGATTCTTGACTCATCTCCATGGAAGACAGCTTATTTAGAATTAGTGACAGGTGTTGGTATACCTGTTAGTAATATTCCGGGACTGATTGATGCCGTTGCACCAGCGTTGTCATTTGGTACTCGAGTGCACCCAAATCACGTTTGTCTGCATAGTGTAATGTCAGACATCTCGCTATTTTGTCCCAATTTAGTGGTGTGTTTTAGGACTCCAAGGCGGCGTCCGCTTGACCCGTAACCTTGTTCCTTATAACATTCCGTAATATTTTGGAGTGCCTTTTAGGTGATCGTAAACTTTTAGTATGCGATCAACGCTTTTTTTCCAGGAACCGAACTAACCCGGTTGTCCAGAAAAATCTCTTAAGCTTTTTACCACGTCAGGTATTTTGTCTAAGTCATTCAGGTTCGCTAGATACCTAGGGTCGATACCTTGATCTATGCCATTTCTGTTGTTAGTGCTATTCGTCTGATTTAGGTTCTGAACCAGCTGAATTTACGCAGGCTGCAAGAATTGATGGTTTAATGACAACGTTACCCATTTCTCTTTATTCAGTAGCGATGTGATAAGTGGAAATTTGAAGCAGATGGTTCAATATAAATTGAAGGTGAATTGAATATGAATTGGCAATAGATTGAGTAAGAATCGGTAATAAATGGAAATTGAAAGCAGATTGTTCAATATGAGTTGAATATTACAGGTTTTTCGACAGAATAATATAATGAATGGTGGTAGAGCAACAATTTAACACTAACACGTTTTGTATTTTAATATTTTTTGAGTATAATTTTCTTTAGAATTCTTCTATTTAATTTTTAAATTATATTTATTACTTATTTTTGTTATTTATATTTTTTTCATATAATTTATAATTTAATTTTTAATTCTTCGCTTAATATGAATTTAAATTGACTTACCTTTAAAATTAACAGATGTGGGTACATCTGGAGTCGCAATTCGTAGTTTTTTTTCAACCCAAGTACTCTTGCCGTCCTTCTAACCTCGATTGGGCCGCAGTTGATCAACTCGTCGGGTTTGGTTATCGTCGATTCGTTGGCTCAACACCTTTTTGTCGTGTGGTAACGACTACTAAGGAGCTTCTTTTCCCAATTCAGAATTTTTTGACATTTTTCAAATTATGGTTAATTTGAATTTTTTAGTGAAACACTTTTAGCTAATTTAAATTGTGGTTAATTTAAATTATAGCAGTTAAACACTTTTTTTAAATTTTGATAGATTTAAATTTTGGTTAATTTAAATTTTAAACTTTTTACAAAGAAGGGTCCCTCTTTCGGCGCCAGTTAACAAATTTCTTGTTTAAGTAACATAAAAAAAATGTTTTTTTATCTTAAAATGTTTTATTTAATCTTATTAACAATATTTTACTTTCAATACAAAATTACGACTGACTTAAAATTACGTTGCATAAAATTATCTTACAAATAAAATATGATGATACTGCATTATAAGAAATGCACGTCTTATCTAGGTTGTTGTTCATACCGCATATGTGCAATATGAAACCCCTGTTCAGCTGTGGGAATCGGCTCTTTGCCGCATGTTAACTTATATAGTAAAGGTCTCTTTCAACACAGAAACACTGTATATAGTGATGTTGGCTGTATCTAACCTATCATGTTAACACACAGATAAAAACAAGCTAAAGCAAAAGCCAAGAAAAACAACAACAACAAACCAGATTTTGAAGACAAAATTGAATTAAATAGCAACACGACGAACAAAATTTCTATTTTACACATCTAATAGCAAAAAAAAAGAAAAAGGGAAAATCGTACAAGAAAAAAAAATTCTCCGATGATAATCAACATCATCATTATTATTGCCATCAACACAAACCACATTTTTTTTTTGTTAATCAAAAGCACAACAAAATATTTACTTTTGTATGTGTACGTATGTATATGTATGTGTACCTAACTGTGTATTTACAGTGGTATAATAAAAAAAAAACAACAAAATCTAAAATTGTTTTCGATTTAAAATTAAATTTTCACTTTGAATACCAAAGTAATTTTTATAGTTTTGTGTTTTTCCATCATCTTCTTCTTTACGTACATATACGAATTCCTCCGTTTCTCGGATTTTCCCTGTACATCCTTGTGTATCGTCGTATATACATGTTGTATTATATCCAACTTCATTAATGCTTTTTCCAATTTTCTTCGTGTTCGTTTTATTTTATTTTTGTGTGCTTTTCATTTTAAACATATAAAACTTTTATTTTCTTTTGTTTTGTATGTGTATGTGTGTGTGTGTGAGTGTGTATGTGTTCTGTATGTATTGTACGTATTCAGATATATTTTTTTTTGTAGAATCTGTGATTCAGTAGCTAGTGAAGCTTTAAGCACGATGGTTCTCGATCAAACAAACAATTTTTAATGTTTTGTATTTTTAAATAACTTTTTGTTGTGCTTTTTGTTGTGTAGTGCGGGATTTAATTAAAGCAAACGGTACTTTTTTTATGTTTATGTGAGTGTGTTCTTGTATAAGTGCCCTATGCGAGCCAAATTTTTTAGTGTAACAAAAAAATTGTTTTGGCGTTTAGAGGATACGGGAATTTGAGCTTTTTGTCGTGTTTCAAAACACAGGAACCGTAGAGTAAATATTTGAAGTGTTTTTTGTGTGAAAAACATTTTACAGTTTTCTAATTTGTTGTTGTTGTTGTTTTTTGTGTATAGTGGAGAGTGTATATTATGTATATTATATCTAGTAAGTTTTGGGAAAACAATAATTTCCCAAGGAGCCAATAAAGTTTAGAATTAATAATGAAAATTAGTAGTGAAAAAACGAGCAAGCGGATCTAAACATGTAAGAAAGCTTTTATATACGTACATCCTTTTATATGTAAGTCGTATTATATATCGTTCGGTCGATTTCAAAATTAGCAATAACGATCGATTTTTATTGTTGTTGTTTTTGTGGAAAAAAAACTGTCCCTAGAATATGCACGCTGTGATAAAAATTAAATAAGATTTGAAAGGTTTAGTCAAATAGAAGCGAAAAAGGTTACGTAAGGAGGAAAAATGTAAATTTGGTGGCTTAATTTTTCGCGATATCCATTATGAAAAAATGTTGTGCATACAAAATAATGCTCTTATCATGATTTAGCGATGTGAATTTAGAGATTACTGTAATTTCGTATACATTATAATTGGACAAACAAGAGCACACCCATTAATCATGATGAAAAATAGAGATTTTTTTTTTGTATATGTGTGTTCGTTTTATGTAATTGGTTTACCCATATAGACCATTAATTTTCCGGGTAATTAAAACAATTATGTGCCGTTACATAATCGAGAATTTTTTGAGGCAGTTATAAATTTTCTTCCAATTTCTTTGTCAATAACATTTTCTCGTATATTTAATTATCTTGATTATATGGCATACATATAAGAACAAACAACTTTCCAGAATTTTCTGTAAAAAAAAAACAAAATTTAAACACGTGCCATTCTAAAAATTTGCTTCTTCGTCGTCTCCAATTTCGTTGTGTCGTTTTGTGTTGTGTACACTTTATGAGTAAAATTGTCAGTAGCAGGTGTATATTAGGGAACGTAAATTTATATGTCGGAAAATCTATGTGGAATTCTAAATTATTGTACTCGTATTCGTATATATATGGTATTGAAATGTATACGATACAGACAAAGAAAAACTTGAATCTATTGTTAAGAAAATATACGAGTCAGTATTTATTAGTGTACTTGACTTATAACATGAGGCGTCTGAGTATATTAAAGTATATTTTTTTTAAGGAAGCAGAAGTATATTATACGTTATTCAACCTCATGTCATAATCATTGTGAAATACAGTTTGGGATTCATGATGCAATGTGAGGAAAAAGGTCTGCTAACCAATGTATTCGATTTAGTGGGGTAATGGCGGACTGGGTTTAACCTTTTCGAGTCCTGATATCATAAATGTGAGGTACTTGGTGAAAGAAAATCAATTTTAGACGTACCTGAAGTCATGGATAAATAAACCATCGCATTAATTTGTGAAATTTTGGTGAGTTGACCTTTGAAGCACCACGTATCAGATTCCGCAGTTTTATCCTGAAAAACATTTGGATTTTCCGAGAAAAACCACGCTCACATTTGTGTGGTGCGGACTTTCTCGTATACATTAATTCATTCATCCTTGTTGTTCTTTGCTGCATAAATTCGTATTATTTAATCATATTTGAATGCCTTCTCATATGAGCCCAGATGAACCGATTAACTCTGAGTACGACGATAGATCAAAAAATGGCAATGACAACATTTTCTTAAGAATTCACGTTTTATCAACAGTAAAATAAACTTTATTTTATAAAGTGTTAACTGTATTTTAAGGACCTAAAATCACTTTTACTCTCCGTGAGTACGATATACATAAAAATAAAATATGTAAATAATAATATTTGTTCAAACAGCTTTTATCAGCCGAACTACATAAGTACAAATCGCACTCTTTGCATCTGTTTCTAGTTCTACTGCTGCAGGATTTCAACCTGCACATTCTTGGCGCTTACCAGTGGCGTTCCCTAAGAGACGGTAGGGATGTCGTTTTAATACGTTTGATCAATGGTTTATGTTCAACGACTTCATCTTCACAGCTTGAGTCACTATTTGGGTGTGGATGTTTCAGAGGTGTTGAAAGTAGTGAGTCCCCTATTTCCAGTCGGAATTCTAACAAATCTTTCACATTTTTTTCTGAAATCCTTTAGAATCGCAATCCAGTCGGTATTCTTGCCATGCGTTAACCACTGCCAAATCTATAAAATATTGGGATACTTTGACTGACCACTTTACGGTTTTAATAAAATTTCGATAATATTCCATCATTTGGTCACTCAAATCCACTCCACCCATGTAACTATTATATACTCGGATATTATTGAGGGACAGGTAACTTCGATGTAGTTGTTGTCTTTTTTACTCCAACGTTCTGTTAACGTTTCAGGTTGGATGCCTGATATGGTCGAAGCTATAAGAACTCACTTTGTGTCTCCCCACTTGACATCTGTAACAATGTTGTCATAAACGAACTGGTCCGACTCATCCCTGGTCATTCATGCTCCTGAAGTTTATCCAAACTAATCCCAAAAATACAACAACAACACACTTATTGTAATAGTATTGGTGAAAGTAAACATTCAGGCGCATTTATATTAAATAATTTAGAAGAGATGTGATTTTTTAATTGGCCGTTGGTGCATTCCAAAGTCGTTCTAAATATTTTCTGAGCATTTAGCACGAACTTCAGTAATACTGGTGGACTACTGAAACAAAATTGAGTATCCCAAGCGAGTAATACGATTTTATAAAGGGACTGACAGGGTGCTCCATGAGTTTTAAAAATGTAAATATTTTAATGGGCCTTAGGTACATTCCAAAGTCATTCTATGTAACTATTTGCTACGCATTTATCACAAACTTTAGTAATACTGGTGGACTACTGAAACAAAAAAGGAGTGCTCCAAGCAAGTATTACGATTTTCTAATGGGTCTGACAGGGTGTTCCATGAGTTTTAAAAATGTAAATATTTTAATGGGCCTTAGGTACATTCAAAAGTCATTCGAAGTATTTTCTGAGCATTTAACACGAACTTCAGTGATACTGGTGGACTACTGAAACAAAAAGGAGTGCACCAAGCAAGTATTACGATTTTCTAATGGGTCTGACAGGGTGTTCCATGAGTTTTAAAAATGTAAATATTTTAATGGGCCTTAGGTACATTCAAAAGTCATTCAAAGTATTTTCTGAGCATTTAACACGAACTTCAGTGATACTGGTGGACTACTGAAACAAAAAGGAGTGTCCCAAGCAAGTATTACGATTTTCTAATGGTTATGACAGGGTGTTTCATGAGTTTTAAAAATGCAAATATTTTAATGGGCCTTAGGTACATTCAAAAGTCATTCTAAGTATTTTCTAAGCATTTAGCACGAACTTCAGTGATACTGGTAGACTACTGAAATAAAAAGGAGTGTTCCAAGCAAGTATTACGATTTTATAATGGGTCTGACAGGGTGTTCCATAAGTTTTAAAAATGTAAATATTTTAATGTGCCTTAGGTACATTCAAAAGTCATTCTAAGTATTTTCTAAGCATTTAGCACGAACTTCAGTGATACTGGTGGACTACTGAAATAAAAAGGAATGTCCCAAGCAAGTATTACGATTTTCTAATGGGTCTGACAGGATGTTCCATGAGTTTTAAAAGAGTAAATATTTTAATGGGCCTTAGGTACATTCAAAAAACATTCTATGTATTTGCTAAGCATTTATCACAAACTTTAGTAAAACTGGTGGACTACTGAAATAAAAAAGAGTGTCCCAAGCAAGTATTACGATTTTCTAATGGGTCTGACAGGGTGTTCCATGAGTTTAAAAAATGTAGTTATTTTAATTGGCCTTAGATACATTCAAAAGTCATTCTAAGTATTTCCTAAGCATTTAGCACGAACATCAGTGATTTGATAGGAGCCAGTGTTTTATCCAATGGTTATTTTTCTAGGATGTTCAACAATATTTATCTCGCCGATAGTTCGGTGGCGTCAATTGAGCGAACTAGTAGTTCTACCTTAAATTCGGTTTCAAGGAACGAATTCAAATACTGGTTCAGAACAGGCGATTCTCTTGAATACATAACAATTTAGTATATTTTTAAGGATGAGTAAGGTATAAAAATTGAAGCTTTTAAATAGAGAAAATCTTTAAATTATTTCCTTTTTCTTCGAGTTTTTTTGAGACTAGCAAATGTTGATATTATTACATTGTCGGTTAAAGATAAGCCTGCCGTGTACAACAAGTATCAAATAGGTCCCAAAACGCTTTCTTGTGGGACTCCTGCGCGTATATCATTTAGGGAAGTTGTTGCATCATTTTGTTGGACCATGTATTGCCTCTGGAGGAGATAAATATCCAGAACTGAGTGAGTATTCTTCGGCAGGAGCGCTTTAAGTTTATATATTACTCCAGGGTGCCAAACTTTGTCAAATGCTTGTGCTATATCCATGAAGACAAACAGCATTTTTCCAAACAGCTCTGAGATAGTGGGAAGCATGCTTTTTGGACGATAAGACGAGATTTGAGTTTCGTTTTTCCCAGGCTTGTATATCATTGCGATCAAAGATATCTTCTACATTTGAGGAATATGACTAGTTCGCATGATTACATTAAAAATGTAAGTTATTAGTTTTATGCGTCTGGTAATTCTCTTATCCTTTTTCCAAATAAGGTCATTTCCTTGCGCCTTTCTCGGGCTAATGCAAGTTTTGATTGTGTTCTTAACTTTCTTCCATTCAAACTTTATAGGTTTAAAGGATCTGGAATCATCATCCGTCTAGTGAGGCAGCACGATATTATTAGTTCATTCGTGTGGTGAAAACACCGTCTTTATATGTGCAGCGAAAGCATTGCCTTTTTCTTCATCGCTTCTCGCCCAATTTCCAGTTGGTAGTCTAATTGGTGGATTCGACTTTGTAAGCCGTTTTAGGTTTTTTGTTGCCTTCCATAAAGAATAATCAGTCTTCTCTGTTGCCGAGAGTTCACTTAAATAATTTGATAGCTTCATTTAATTTGCATTTTAATTTGCCGTCGAATTTTTCGCTTTTCCTAGATTATAGTGACTGGATATTATGAGATAATTTATTAATTTTTTTAGAATTGTTGATGATTGGTGAAGCCTTTTCAGCTGATATAGTGATTCCAATCAGTTCGTTTGTTTGTTAGACGTTTCGGTGTTTCTGATTTTAAGACAACAGTACTCATTGTTACTATTATCGGTGAATAAGCAGACGATAGATCATCGCAATCGGTGGTCTTAACTTATGTACGCGCAATGCCTTTGGTTACGCAGAAATCAATTAGATCATGTGCTTTCTTTTCATTCGTGGGCCAGTAAGTATGATGACAGGTAGATAAAAAAATCAGAGACTGGACCGCCACTTCTTAAACCCCATTGAGTATGGTTGGCGTTGAAATCACTCCCCGCGAGAAATTTATTACCCAGCTGACCACAATAATCAATAAACTGCAATTTTTTATGGCGTGCTTTAGAGGGTAGTACACTGCCGATATCACACAATTTTCAGACCATTACTGCAGACAGATGCTCGTTGAATGGACATGATATTGCGCATATTTCATATGTTCATAATGTTTTAGTCTTCTCTTAATCAACACAATAGTGCCACCGTTGCTTTGACATCCGGATGTTGAGTGAAGCCTGTTTAAGATATTAACATTATGACAATATTGTGCTCAATGATAAATGCTCTATGGTGCGCTAGGCCGTTTGCATTCCATATTGCTATTTTGAGGAGAGTCATTTTGGATTTTAACAACTATCTGCATAAGCGTGTTTATATTATGTATCATTAGATCCATAGTTGTCTCAACCATCGCCATGAAACATTGCATCATACCAGATAGCTTGTTTAAAGCTGATTAGATATTTCCTTCCTCACTTGCCTCCACTTTTGGAACGGCACTCTTAAATACACTTGCGTATGAAACCTCGTGATGCACACTACTGTTTCCATTTACATTCTGGTTTGTCTAGGATTAATTCTCCTTTCCAATTCAATATAAACTGGGCAACCTCTATAATTCGCTGTGTGGTTTCGATCGCAGTTACTTCATTTTCTGACAGAAGCTTATTTTTATCGCATTTCGTTTACACAAACCTCGCTCAAAGTGCAATAATCTTTAGTGTGGTCGTATTTTTTGGGACTCATTCTTGTGTTCATCTCACTCGTTTTATATACCGCGCTGTACCAGTGTTGTGCCGTATTATCACACTGCGTGGATAATGAATATTCTACACGTCTAGACAATGTATATCGAAAAGTAAAAATCTGGGGTCGACAATGAAGACAATGCCGAAAATTATTATTTATTTAGCAATCATCAAAATTTTATTATTTCTTTGTAAATGGATCCATTTCAAGATGGAATTCATTCTTTTTTCCCATTTAAAAATTAAGCCCAAATTTGTATATGGTATAATGAAGCACATTTATGTATATGTTACGGTTAAAGTGCAAAATTGTTAAATGTGCGAAATTAAAAATTTTAATAAAATGGTTCACACGAATAAAATTCGATTGTAAATAGGGAATGCTACCGACATGTTTACTGAACTCTTCACCTACCTCCCTTGCTGATCTATTCCCTTGATAGAAAGGAGATGCAGCAACTTGCCGCGTGCCCGTAAGAGTTATGTCGGCCGTTGAACCAACACAGTTGACTAGGTATAGTAAAACCATATCAAACCATACCACTTTAAACGTAGCATAGTTAATTAATATGTAATACAAGACTTGGCAAATGTAGTGAGTCGGAAAAATAGCTGTTTCAGTTGCTGAAGAGCAATCAGAATATTAATTGTACCTACTACAATGTTCAATATCGTCACCACACAATAAATTGGTAAAGCATAAAAAAAATTCAAACAAATAATGGTCAAACTCTTCAGAAGGCTCACTGGATAAAGGCATTTGTCATCTGCGTAATCTACAACATGGAGTTTCTACGTCAATCCCCACTGGATGCCGTTGGGGGACTACTAGAAACATAAGTGGCCAAAGAACGCACCATTGTCTTACTCCTTGGCTGTTACGATATGATTCACTTTGGTTGTCTTTGTATTGAACTCGATTACCAGCTCGATTATGAGTTCGATTAATTTCTTGCGTTCCTGTGTATTGCGTCAAATAATCGCTCGAAGATTACGAAGAGTAGGTACAGCGGTGAATTCTGTTCATTAGACTGCTTAATGATGGTGCGTGTTTTGTTTGATCGCTGCAACTTCGCCCTGTTCTTAAGTCAGTTTGTTCTTCTACTATTAATTTCGGGTTGACTGTCGGTGAAATTTTATCTAGGATGACCATTGCTGATTTGATAATCTTTATGTTTATGTTAAGGAATGATATATCCTACCAATTTTTACATTCTCTGAGGTCACCTTTCTTGGGAATCGTTATAGCCAAGCCTGTTAGCTTCTGTTATTGCTGGTGTTAGAGCTCTAGTAGTTGTCGGTATGTCTCCTTTGAATACTTCAGCTAGTATTATGTCCGTTCCTTGTCTTATTATTCATCATTTTAGCAACAACACTATTAATTTCCGCATTGCTGGACTTACCGCTCCGTTGGTGGATGGTGCTAACAGTTTCGTTATAAGCACCAGATGTTAATTCGAAGATTTGTGTATCGTTATGGTGATGTTGTGATCGAAATATTCCTTCCGTTTCTTTAATTGTGATTACATTTAAGATCCGAAGTGATGCATCTTTTATTGGTAGGATATCGGTGAGTTTGTGTGATTGCCTCTCGTTTTCAGTGTGCTCTCCACGGTCATTTTCTTGATTTATCGTGATGTGCCTTCGAATTGACGTTTCAGGTCCGACGTATTTTGTTGGCACATTTGAAACTTGAGTTTACGTCGAAATTGTTGGTACCTGAGCTGTTTCGATATAGGCTTCTTCGATTTATTTCCATTTTTGCTTTATACTGATGGCTGCTTCTTCATCGATTTGGAGGCTAAGCTTGAGTGCTTCACAGAATGTGTTTCTTGTGTCGGCATCTTTTAATAATTTGTCGCTGTTAAAATTCTTCCGACGATAAGTGAGAAATTTCTTGTTGATCATTACGTCATCTATTTGGTTCTTTGTTCTGCCATGTGCATTTGTGTAAATTTTTGTGTTGATTTTTTTTGTGGAAGTTTACTGCCTCCTATGCTGGTTTGTGACGCAGTAGTAGATAATTACGCACAGAGTCTATAATTTATTAACTCATTGGTGGTTGTCAGGTCGGTGTTATGTATGTTCCAATTGTTGCAATGAAATCTCCTTATATTATGTTGGTCATATCTGTGTGTTTTGGTTATTGGTCATAAAACTATATAGCTATAGCTGTGATGCTTGCTTCTATTAGAGTTCTGATGTTTCAATTCCCGTGTCGTGTTCGTGTAAGATAACCGAGGATCGATATGTGCAGTTTTGTATTATTTCAGTATTCGATTCTGGCATTATTTTGATTTTGGTAAATGAATGATTTATACATTGAATTCTTGCCAGCTCCCAGAGCTTCTGATTAATCCAAGCAATGGTTGCTTGATGTTGGTGATGAAGTTGGTGATGTCTTATTTACATATGTTACTCGTACCCCCCTCTCCATATTTCAAGTAAGATATAACTCTAGTGAAAACAGACCGGGGAAAACAAACGTTGATTGATGATAAATTGGTTCAGATAAGCTAACCTAAACAAAATGGATATCGTTTGCACTAAAAAATTCGTACCTAATGAAATCCCTAGAAGTTACGAAAATTCATGATTTAAAAGCTGTAAAATTGCCCCGAATGATATATCATTACTGCAAAGTGCTGAGTTTGTTTAATGGATGTAGAATTTTAATTTTTAAATGCTTACACTGCTCGTGTATTAATGTTATTTGCTATTTTTAGTTTAGCAATGTGATGGTTGGAAAAATCGACACCTAAAAGGGCCGAATCTGCATCAATAATCTTGTATAAATATTCAATGTTTCACAAGTCTTCCTTACCACTTTTTTAGATCTATGTTTGTTCAATTTTCAACAACTTATCAAACATTTTCCACGATATAGAGTCAACATTGCCTTCAGTGGCTCATACGCCGTTGTTCCATAAAGTGACTCCTCATGTTGGGGAGTGCAGAGCTCCGTCAGGTCAATTAACAGGGGCGATTCTTTTCTCAGTCATTCTCTCAATTCGTTTCTGCTTGACACTAGGCAGGTGAAAATCAAAGTATGGTTTCACCCTCGTAATTACGTAAGGAAACTCCAAGATCGTTTGTGTGTTTACCAATGGGATATTTTTTGTAACAACACCCAAATCCTGTCTGGATCTTGGTTGGTCTAGTCCCACTAGTTAGTCCCAAAGTTACCTCCTGCAACATAAGCGTAACACATTTCAACAGTTTCGTTTCATGGTAGGATTAGGCAGATTGTATCTCAAAGACCAAGCTCATCACTCCTTAATGTCGAAGAGCAATATTGAAAAGCTACAGCACTCGCATTATTAAATAGATGGTAAACTAATAACTATATCGTTAGAAGATGAGAAAAATTCTTGTGCTAAATATGGAGAAAGTATAGTTAATTATAATGCTTTGATGCTTTGATTTTGTTGGGCGAGGCGTACTGGAATGGAGGATTATGTTTTCATTTGTTATGAGCAGTTCCCCAGTGGTCTTACTAATTAAATTTAGTCGCAATTACTTTCCTTTCACTAAATTTATTTGCAAGTCCCTATTTCGAATTCCCTTGGTGTCTCGGAACGAAAACAACAAATTCAGAGGATAGGGATTTCCGCGGCTGGTAGGAAAACTAATTTTGGGACGATTGTAGGTCGATTCCTTAACGCGGTTATGTTTATTTTATAACACGTTTCAGAGTAATTTTTTCTAAATAAATTCTTAGACCTTTCATTAAAATTTTCTTAGCGATTGGTTCAACGAACAGCGATAGTTATATCTGTCACTCGAGAACTACAAGTAAAGCAATAATAAAATCGACCAAAATTGGCACATTCAGCAAAATTAAGTATTTCGAAGAAATTCGTGAGTGTTGTAGCTTTTAGTCGTTCCAAGTGCACCCACAAATGTTGAACAGTGGGTTAACGTTCTTGTATTGCAAATGAGAAAATACGCCAAATCGCTTCATTGCAACTGACATAACAGCCCAATTGGAATCTTGACAGTTTGTCATTTGTATCCGGAGCAGCATCGCCGAACACTGCCAGGTCGCTACCTTTGTACACGTATTTGCAGACATTGGACTTAATCGAGTTACAGTACTTAACATTGCAGTGTGTTGCGAATGTTTTCTATAGAAGCTTGCAATACGGAACGATCCAGCGATTATCGACCACGACATCTTTTTCTTTCACCGTCATCGTGACTGTTCTGCCACCATCTTTAGGTGAACGACGCCGATTTAGTGGATAACTGTCATTCCTACTAAATGTGTATGCCAGCAACGGACACGGATACACGGTACATTTGGATTGTGATCTCCACACGGACCGTGAATCATGTACTCGTATGTTGCGGCTACCGCGAACAACTCGGGAACTCTGGATCTGTTATTTCGGCGCTGCTATATGATTGGATCGATTTGATTTGGTCTGATTTTCAATTGGTCTCAATTAACCACAGCAGAATGTGTGCATGTGATAATCCACGCTTCTGCCACTCTACTGAGTACATTTAACAATGTGGCTGTCCGAAAACCAACCGGATTTTATGTGAACGTGATGAACAAATCTGGTCGTCCGTATTACCACCATACGTCATAGCATCCTGCGCATATTCTTGTAATTGCCGTGTGCTGCCTGGGAGAGTGGTCGATTGACGGAGGTTGGTTGCATTTTCTTCCGAAATGATGGCATCGCGCAGAATGTACTGCTTGGAACGTAGTTTTGATTGATTAAAGGGAATGAAATTTAAGCATTCCGTTTCGATCTTGACATACATGTCAACGCAATACTGTTGAAATAATCGATGATATCTCAAAAGATGATTGTCGACGCCTTGTCGCATCATCAAACAACCGATAAGTTTAAAAATGCATGGAACTGACGATCTTATTCGTTTCTTCACCTGCAAAATGAGTATGTTATTTGTATAGCAATCCAAGTAAAATCGACAGCCGGTCAGCGGATTGACCAACTTTATCTGGAAGTGGTAGCAATTCTCTCCATGACAAAACATCAATGAATATTGAAGTGCATCACATGATCGATGTGTTTCGTACACGCGCTGCACTCGTCCGTCATCACAACACTAGATCATAATATCATGCGATTCCACATTTTCGCCAACAATCACAACTGCAACTTCGTGGATAGTGGGAGCATTGTACTTACATGACCTCCAGTTGGTCTTTTGTCTGTTCTGATGATTATTTTGTTATCATCGGAAGTCCTTGTCTCCTCTCTGGTACACACTGCAGTAACCAGGGAGACGAAAAGGTAAACTCACATTTAATTCCCCATATAACGCACCAGCTCTCACTCTACCATCGAGCTTGGAGCCGTCAATGAAGCATTTAACTGTCCCAGTGTCCGTGATGACAACACTCTTTCAATCCTGCCTGTATAGAGACGAGAATCATCGTAAAACGCTTGAAAAATGACAATAGCGATGATATGCAATCCAAATTCATCAAGCTGGGCGGTCGTATTGACTGCCATTTACTTACCGATAATATCCAACGAGAGAAGGTACAGCATGATCTCTATGGTAACTAGTGGGTATCGCTTTCAGCGCCCCACAAATGAACAAACAGGCTACCCTCTGCACCTTCCCCATCATGTTCCTGTATAATAATTAACTCCAGAGCTGGCCACCATACATGCATATCATACAGCAGTATGGGCCTTCGGTTTTTCTATTTTATTTTTTATTATATTTTTTTTTTTTTATCTCTGCTATCTGTTCTTTTTCGCCAGTGTAGGCCAATTCGAGGACGTACGGTTATAGGTCCGATTTTATCATCATCTGCACATTGTATAGCTCCATGCCAGCCTATACTGGCATCGAAGATGGGTCGGCCCATGAGTTTTGCACTCCGACAGGGGGTCATAGATGTATTCCATTTCATCACAAATCGTAATTTGTTGATGAAAATGCCCTTTGCATCCTGCCTCTATCGGGATTCGAACCCGGTACCTCCGGATCGAAACGCCAAAGCTTTAACCACTGTGCCATTGGTCGGTTTCAGACCCTATTCTCTTTCTATGGCATTTTTGCAAGAGTAAAGTGCCACGGTGGGCTTCTTCACTCTTTCTATCGTATTTGGTTTCCAAATGAGCTTACTGTCCAGAAGAATCCCCAGGAATCTCGTCTTATCAGTAAAGGCCAGCATGCTACTATTCAAACTTTGTGGAACCACTTCCGGAATTATATACCTCCTAGTGTAAAATACTAGCTCTGTTTTAGTTGGGTTCACATCTGCTGACATAGCCCGCAGTGATTGATAACGCATTCTTTCCCGATACATCTATCGCTACGTCATAGGCATGAGCAACTTGAGCTCTTCAGTCCCAGTAGTGTATTTATTACTACATTCCAAAGAAGGGGAGAGAGGAAACTTTTCTGACGTGTTGCCCGAACAACCCGCAATAATCCTTCTGCTCCCTAGCAAGTGATTAATTAGCCTGGTTACTGGGTATTCAACCTCAAGTGGCAACAATCCTTTCCTAATTGTCTCCACCTTCATGTTTTAAAAGCGCCCGCTATATCGAGACAAACCACCAATGATAATTCCTGAATATCGAGTGACTTCTCAATTTCCCGAACATGTAATGCCGTGACCACGGGCTTACCCTTATGGCACGCAATTACGCATGTTAAGACTGTGCCCAGTTTCTGGGTAGAACTCTCGAACGAATATGGACATCCGGCAGCCTCTCCATGGTTATCAGCATAACGAATAACATGCTGTGGGAGCTTCTACTCGCTTTCGGAATGAAAATCACCCTAGCCTCCCTCCATTTCTTCGGGATGTACCCCAGCTTTAGACATCCTTTTAAAATAACCTCAGCCAGAGGAGTAAGACTCCCGAGTTCTTTTGAATTTCTGCTGGTATACAATCCCACCAGGACCAGCTGACGTAAAGGGCTTAAAACTTGTAATAGTCCATTTTATCTTCCGTATATTCAGAATATTTTCTGTACACAACAGATGGGCTCCGCAGTCATTCATAGACTGTCATCCAAAGGCCCCGGAAACGACGCACCTTCACTTCCCGGGAAGTGAGTTTCCATCAAAAGATCAAGAGTCTGGTATTACCTTTTACACTTTGTACATCCTCCTCTTTCACTTCAGTTAACTGGGCAGTTTTTCACTTTGTGTCCACCAACACATTTTAAGCACTTTTTACGCACCAGATTTTTTCCAGTATTCTTTTCAGAAGTTTTTAACCTTCAAATTGAGTTCTGCTTTGATAAAAAATATTTGAAATTTTTTCGCTTTTGTTGAATGTGAGCATGAATGTGCCCTCTTTTAATGATCGTAGTTCCTTAGCTATTGTCAATTTTCTCCCTTTAAAGATGTTTGTCTCATCTTGAAGTTTTCTTTTATATCCACCTTTTTGAAGTTGGTATAAAGACCTCTGGCCATAATTTTATCGGTTGTTTTTAACTTGGTAGGTATACCACTCTTTACCGTTCTCAGTGAGCTTTATAGCTTATACAGTCCTTTGTGTGTACCTAAATGCTGCCAAAGGACTTTTTTTTGTTTGTGCATCCAATCAGTTGCAAATTCCTCATCATATATATGAAACTCAGTGTTAATACAGGCAATTGTATTGTTTTCCTGCTGAATCGTAGACAGTGTTTGTCTAGGTGGTGAACTAGATAATTAAACTTCATATGAATGGGCATCACAAGGATGAATTAGGAGTGAACATCACTTGCTTGCAATTCTCCGTGTTGGTTATCCCGGCGTTTCTCAGTCGCCACAGCCTCGTTGATTGGTTATCAGAGAACACCACACGCAGGTGAGGTTGACATTTTGGCTAGTATATTGACCTTCTCGACTACCGCCCCTTACCCCCCACAATACCAATATAACAAAATTAAAGAAACTGCATTTATAATTTTAGATATGAAATTGTGTATTGCTAACTCAATTTAAAAAAGAAAATTAAATATCTGAGTAAGGCAATCCTTATCAGCTCAATTATTTTACGGATCCTCCTGGAGAATATATACGAGTCTAAATTTGTTCCATGAAATTTAGCTTATGAAACACTGTTACACAAACAATATGCGTTCATTATGGATTTAATATATAATGTGGGTTTGGAATGATTAGGGTTCAGCTGATGAAATGAAAACATATAAACAAAGAAAATAAGAAAAAACGAAGGAAATGAATTTTTCATGATAAGGAAAAATTTAATTAAAAATAAATTTTCTTCAATTTAAATTTATTAGAATAAATAAGAAGCTACGCATCTACTCATTCGTATAATAATTCTCCGAATACAAATTTTGGCATTTCATGGTTGACCATCATCAGTATAATTTATCCATTTCCATTTTATCGTTACACAATATGAAGAGATAAAACTGCATATTACGTTTATCCATAAATATTTACTTTGTCCACATACGTGCCCCAATTGCTAAATTCCCATGATTGATCGAGTAATTTGTGGTTGCAAATTGCAAGCACAAATAACTAGGGTCGATTAGTTACGCTATCGGAACAACATCGTAGTTTGTTATTATCGGATTTCAGTTGCAAAATGTCAAATTTTATATTTTCGTTGCAAAGTTGCATAACCCACATATGAAAATTTACAAAGCTACATACATAATATTTTATGCTATCCAAATTTACATATTGGAGCGACATCAAGATAAATTTATGTCGACATAAAAAAGTTTAATATCCTATCGCGAATATGCACGTGAGACCCCCGACTATATAAAATGTATACACCAAAACTTGATTTATTGTACAAATTTATCCAAATCGTCAACGGCGGGAAGGATTCTTAATCCGACAATCCGTCAATCAAGCTCGTTTACCGCACACTATATAATGTGTCAAAAGAACCTAAATATGGGTTGCCTTTTTCCATATGACAAAACGTAAAATATGTATACAAGAAATTGGAAAATTGGATTATATTATCGCGACGAAGCACTTTGCCGTATGCAAATATAACAGGATGTAAGTACTAAGACGTTTACGTATTTTATTTTGCTGCAAAAGAAATCTAATTTTCAATTTAAAATGCAAATTCATGGCAATGTGTTCGCACATTACAATAATATGTAAAGATAGGGTGCGGCCCTTATTCTCGAAAGCTCCAATATCTAACGGGACACCCATCGAAGATGGTTTAGAGGTCGGGATCAACTGATGCACCATTCTTCTTTTGTCTGAACTAGAAACGTTGTCGTCGAAAAAGAGAATGCAATGCTTTCGTCGGACAAATACCACAAATGACCACATATTTAAATGCGCTAGAACTTTTCCTAAACCATTTCTAGAAAATCAAAACCAAAAATTAGGAACAGTTTATGAAAAAATTAACATGCATATATACGGTAGAAAATAATCTACTAAAACCTACCTTACTAAAGCGAGAGCTTTAATAAGGAAAATCATTGTTAAAAACTAAAACGTCACCGAAGAACTTAATAACACGTAGCTAGTTCAATTGAATCGTTTTCCGTTCATAATTTTGCTTTCCTAAACTACTTTAGAATTCTTAGAATTCGAAGGCATCAATAAGCGAATATTTGTAGATAGATATTTGTCAGTTTAAGCTCTGCATAAAGTTTCAGGAAAATCCCTTGGGGATTTGGGGCGTAAGGCTTGATTGAAACCTCAAGAGTTGAACTGTAGATCAATTGAATCGTTTTTCGTTCATAATTTTGCTTTCCTAAACTACTTTAGAATTCTTAGAATTCGAAGGCATCAATAAGCGAATATTTGTAGATAGATATTTGTCAGTTTAAGCTCTGCATAAAGTTTCAGGAAAATCCCTTGGGGATTTGGGGCGTAAGGCTTGATTGAAACCTCAAGAGTTGAACTGTAGATCAATTGAATCGTTTTTCGTTCAAAATTTTGCTTTCCTAAACTACTTTAGAATTCTTAGAATTCGAAGGCATCAATAAGCGAATATTTGTAGATAGATATTTGTCAGCTTAAGCTCTGCATAAAGTTTCAGGAAAATCCCTTGGGGATTTGGGGGTAAAACTTGATTAAAACCTCAAGAGTTGAACTGTAGATCAATTGAATCGTTTTCTGTTCATAATTTTGCTTTCCTAAACTACTTTAGAATCCGATGGGATCAATAAGCGAATATTTGTAGATAGATATTGGTCAGTTTAAGCTCTGCCTAAAGTATCAGGAAAATCCCTTGGTGATTTGGCGGTTAAACTTGATTAAAACCTCAAGAGTTGAACTGTAGATCAATTGAATCGTTTTCTGTTCATAATTTTGCTTTCCTAAACTACTTTAGAATTCGAAGGCATCAACAAGCGAATATTTTTAGATAGATATTTGTCGGTTTATGCTCTGTATAAAGTTTCAGGAAAATCCCTTGGGGATTTGGGGCTAAAACTTGACTAGAACCTCAAGAGTTGAACTGTAGATCAATTGAATCGTTTTCCGTTCATATTTTTGCTTTCCTAAAATACTTTAGAGTTCGAAGGCATCAACAAGCGAAAATTTGTAGATAGATATTGGTCAGTTTAAGCTGTACAAAAAGTTTCAGGAAAATCCCTTGGGGATTTGGGGCGTAAAACTTTATTAAAACCTCAAGAGTTGAATTGTAGATCAATTGAATCGTTTCTCGTTCATAATTTTGCTTTCCTAAACTACTTTAGAATTCGAAGGCATCAACAAGCAAATATTTGTAGATAGATATTGGTCAGTTTATGCTCTGCATAAAGTTTCAGGGAAATCTCTTGGGGATTTGGGGCTAAAACTTGACTAAAACCTCAAGAGTTGAACTGTAGATCAATTGAAACGTTTTCCGTTCATATTTTTGCTTTCCTAAAATACTTCAGAATTCGAGGGCATCAACAGGCGAATATTTGTAGATAGATATTGGTCAGTTTAAGCTCTGCATAAAGTTTCAGGAAAATCCCTTGGGGATTTGGGGCTAAAACTTGACTAAAACCTCAAGAGTTGAACTGTAGATCAATTGAATCGTTTTCCGTTCATAATTTTGCTTTCCTAAACTACTTTAGAATTCGAAGGCGTCAATAAGCGAATATTTGTAGATACTCGTAGATATTGGTCAGATTAAGCTCTGCATAAAGTTTCAGGAAAATCCCTTGGGGGTTTGGGGCTAAAACTTGATTGAAACCTCAAGAATTGAATTGTAGACTAACTGAATCGTTTTCCGTTCATAATTTTGCTTTCCTAAACTACTTTAGAATTTAAAGGCATCAACAGGCGAATATTTGTAGACAGATATTGGTCAGTTTAAGCTCTGCATAAAGTTTCAGGGAAATCCCTTGGGGATTTGGGGGTAAAACTTGATTAAAACCTCAAGAATTGAATTGTAGATCAATTGAATCGTTTTCCGTTCATAATTTTGCTTTCCTAAAATACTGTAGAGTTCGAAGGCAGCAACAAGCGAATATTTTTAGATAGATATTGGTCAGTTTAAGCTCTGCATAAAGTTTCAGGAAAATCCCTTGGGGATTTGGGGCTAAAACTTGACTAAAACCTCAAGAGTTGAATTGTAGATCAATTGAATCGTTTTCTGTTCATAATTTTGCTTTCCTAAACTACTTTAGAATTCGAAGGCATCAATAAGCGAATATTTGTAGATAGATATTGGTCAGTTTATGCTCTGCATAAAGTTTCAGGAAAATCCCTTCGGGATTTGGGGCTAAAACTTGACTAAATCCTCAAGAGTTGAACTGTAGATCAATTGAATCGTTTTCCGTTCATATTTTTGCTTTCCTAAAATACTTTAGAGTTCGAAGGCATCAACAAGCAAATATTTGCAGATAGATATTGGTCAGTTTAATCTCTGCATAAAGTTTCAGGAAAATCCCTTTGGGATTTAGTTTTACCCCCAAATCCCCAAGGGATTTTCCTGAAACTTTATGCAGAGCTTAAACTGACCAATATCTATCTACAAATATTCGTTTGTTGATGCCTTCGAATTCTAAAGTAGTTAGGAAAGCAGGAGGACCGGACAAGTGGTGCAGTTGTTAAAGCTTCGACACTTGGACCGGGAGGTGCTGGGTTCGAATCCCATCAGAGGCTAGATGCAAATCGAATTTTCATCATCGATTACGATCGGTGATGCTAATAAATACAACTAAGACCCTCTGATGGAGTGCAGAATTCCGTGTCACGCGCCGACCCACCTTCCATGTCAATGTACAGGTTGACATGAAGCTTGCAATGTGCAGGTGGTATACTGTAGTTGTGTGAGTAGGTGAAGTAGGTGGGTTAATGATGTGGAGTGAATGAGTGGTATCACAATGGGCCTAAAATTGGCCTAAGTGTGCAGTAAGCAACCACTGAAACCTAACCTAACCTAACCTAGGAAAGCAAAATTATGAACGGAAATCGATTCAATTGAACTACGTGTTATTAAGTTCTTCGGTGACGTTTTCGCATAACTGGAGCAATAATTTTTCAATATTTAATTCTTTGGCCCATCGACATCACCAACATTTCAAACATTTTTTGGTGAAACTCGGGATACAGTCTTACTAAGGTAAAAAAAAAAATCTAAATGTTTATAACCGTGCAGTGCCGTGCATAAAATTAAAATCCGCGTGGGTGCTTCTCCAAGAATATTGTGTGTTTTGATTTTTTATTAAAATCTCGTAAAATAATAAAGTGAAGTGTGAAAATATCTCAAGTTGGCTGGGAAATTAACATTGTTGCGTGCTCGGGTGCTTGGTTCATCAAACACCATTTTACGTTTTACTGAATTAAACGAAAATACTACATTTTAAGCCGTAAAATCTCGAAGATAAATCCTTGATATAGATATGAGGTTTCTGAGGTTGAGGAAATCTATTTTAAAGGTCGTGCATTTTTACTGCGTGCGTGCACTAATCTGGGACAAGCTGAACCAAATAAAACGCCCGATTTAACGGCTACCTAAAATTAATCTCGCAAAATTCTCGGGCGATTATAAATATTGGGCCTCGTTCCACGATCTTTTTAAAATAACATAGTTCCATCAACAATAAGGCATATTTCCATAACGGAAAATAATTACGTTGAGGTTGGGAAAAGTTATGTAATCGCGATTACAAATTGATCAAAGACCTTGTATTCACTTTAACGGGAAGGAGTTACGAAAGGGATCTAGGACCAAGAGTTGAGTCACGTGATCCTTGGCTCATTCACATTTTGCTGAGTAAAATATATAACGAGACGAAGCAGTTGTGAGCAAATGAATCAGTTGAAACGGATTTTCCAACGTTTAAAGAATTAATTGCCTTTCTAAATAAAAGGTTCGATGCACTAGAAATTTGCGATGCAACAACCATGAAATCCATATAGAAACCAAGTGCTAAAACATTTCTAGTTGCTAATACCTCTCATAATAACCCTGTGTTTAGATGTCCAGAATTTAAAAATCGAAATATCCATTCTATATTGAAACTAGTAGCAGACGAGGATTTATGTCGTAATTGCTTAAAGAATGGACATATAGCTTCAACCCATCATTCAACTCTCAGTCAACATTGACAAGATCAATTATCACACTCATTCCCTAAGCCACCACCCACTATTGAACAAAAACAAATTGAAAATATCCAAACAAACAGCCAAGTATATCACACAAACTTAACATCAACAACCACGGCACTACCAGTACAGCTGTAATCCAGATTATATTACGTACCGGAAAGCTTCAGCCATTCCGGGCTGTTAATTTAAATTATTCCCGAAATGTAAATAATTTCAATACATAAATGACTTTGGACATCCAGCGAGAATGATGCAATGGCGCTGGCAGACAGAAATGGACAATTTCATTTGGTATCATGTTTCAAATAATTAGAGTGATTTCCACTAATTCTTTGTAATCATCACGAGTATGTTCCTTTGCCAATTCGTTCTTACAAAAATCCGCTAATTCCACTTTCACAGCATTTAATTGTATATATGAACGTTGGGATCATCCCTATATATGCCTCATTTGAAATTATCCTTATTCAAGGAAATCCAGCCATTTTTTGAATCTCGTCCATTTTTGATTCAATTACAGCGCGCAATGTAATTTCACGTATGTGATGTCGATAAGGAAGATACAGTCAACGCCACAATTGTTTGTAAAGGGTTTTCCAATAAGAGTGATATGATTAATGATAATTCAATTGTTGCACTTGCTGTGTGGCACGTAGCCCCGTCTTGTTGGAACCAAATGTTGTCAAGATCAACTTCTTCCAATTACGGTCATAAAAAGTTGGTTATCATCGACCTATACCGATCTCCATTGACAGTAACGGTGTTACCAGCTTCATTTCGAAAAAAATACGGACCGATGATTCCGCCAGACCAAAAACCACACCAAACTGTTAATTTGGTTGAATGTAATGGTTTTTCATGAATAATTTGTGGATTTTCTTCGCACCAGAATCGACAGTTTTGATTATTTACCGCACCACTCAGACGAAAGTGAGCCTCATCCGAGAAGACGATTTTCTTAAAAAAATCGTTATCGATTTCAAGTTGTTCCAAGGCAAAATCAGCAAATTCACGACGTTTCCGGTCAATGGATTCAGTTCTTGAGTGAGAACAATTTTATACGGATGCAAACCCAAATCCTATCTCAAAATTCGCCAGGTTGTGGTTTGAGACAGTCCCAATTCTTGAGAACGTCTTGGAATCAACAAATTTCGGTCTTCAGCAACACTTGCCTGAACGGCAGCAATATTTGCATTACTTCGAGCTAATCTTTGTCTTATTGGCACTTCAACATTATGTAAAGAAAATGTACGCTCAAAATTTTGAACAATGCGACGAATAGCGAGCACACTTGGACGATTATTACGACTATAAAAAGGCAAAAGCGCACGAAATGTTGCAATTGAAGAACGATTTTTTGACAATAAAACTGAATAATTTGTAAACGTTGTTCTTGCGTATATCTCACCATGATGAAATTGTAAACATTACTGAATACCATGAAACAAAAAATGACAGATCATGACATATTACAAATGGCCGAAACGTCACTTAAAAATCATATCATTCCTATTGGAAAACTCTATACTTCACACAATTTCATACTGATCTAAGTAAAATGTAAAAATTTAGTTGAAAAATTCTATTTAACCCAAAAACTTTATTTGCCATTTTTCTTGTTGTTTAATGATAATTCATATCAAAAAATAAATATTAAAAAAAAATAGTATACAGTTGTTGCCAAAATTGTTTGTACCTCATGGTTTTGCGCCAAAATTTTTTGTACCTGAGAACAAAATGGGATAAAAACAAGAGGGATGTCATTTTAATCTAAAACTTGTTTTAATCAATATGAAGTATATATTTCCTCCTTTATTCGAAATAACTTCTTGTAGGTGGCTCGGAATTGAATTTACTAGATTTTCGAGGAATTCTTTTGGAATTTGATCCCAAATAGTTTCTATTTCGGCAAAAACTTCGTTGGACTGTCTCCCAATAATATCCGTCATCTTTTACTTTAGATAATGCCGCAAATTCTCCAATGGATTTAAATCTGGAAATCTGGCCAATCGATGGTTTCTTGGTCCAAATCTCATAAATATTTCATAATCATTCTGCTCTTATGTATTGGTGCATTACCTTGCTGTAAAATCAAGTGTGGGCCGATCCCTTGGTACCCGGAAACAAGAGCATTATGGTTGAGTGCGCGTAAATATGTGCTGAATGTTACTTTCTCAGCCAGAAAAATCAGATCGCCGACGTCATTATAAGAAAAGCAGCGACATACCATCACTTTTCCTTCTCGATTATAAATGGCTTCTTTTTTATTACGTAAGCTTTAACATTAGCTTCACGAAGCCGTCTTTGAACAGTAGTTAGGTTGATTTTGTTTTGGTGGAGGTTATTTTGGCCGTTTTGAACACACTTGAGGCTTTCCTGTGGATTTCGCTTTAATGTTTTAACGATTCTATTATCCTCTTTGGTAGTTGTAGCTCGTTTTCTACACCTTCCTTTAACATTTTTCAAACTATTTTGGAATTTTGATTTGTTTGATTTAGTAGAGTACCGAACTCTTATGGCAGTGGTGCATTTTGGCTAGTTCTCTAATTGGTACTCCAGCAGAATACCCCGCAACAATCGCTGCTCGCATCTCCAATGAAATTTTCGCTTTTTTGCCATTGTTTAAAATATGGATTGCCCTATTGTAGATGAAAATTATCTCCAAATCAACACATGTAATATTCATGAAAAAAACGTGAAAAAATCTAGTATTCCGGTTACGATAGCCGTTGTTTTGCGTAGGTACAAACAATTGTGGCGCAAAAACATGTGTTACAAACAATTTTGGCATTTTGTTTATCTTCTTTTTAGAATTACATAGATAGTGTTTTTTAATTTCTATTTTTTACGTGAATTATCGTTAAATACCAAGAAAAATGGCAAATACAGTTTTTGGGTTAAATAAAATTTTTCAACTAAATTTTTGCATTTTACTTAGATCAGTATGAAATTTGTGTGAACTACCCTTTACTCTAAAATAATAGCTACTCCATTTAATCTTCCAGTTTTTGAATATGTTGTATCGAAACAAGCCGCCACGACATCGTCAGCTATACTCTTCAAACGATCCGCGGTCTCCGTTCCAGATAACTCGGGAAGTAATTTTCCATCCCAATGTGCTACGCCTGTTGTAAACTTGAAAGTCGATTTAACTGATGCTGCTATTTCTACTCCATTTATTTCACGAAGACGCCTCAGTGTAGTTTGATTCAAAACGAGTTCATTATTAGTTCGAGTTCGATCAGTAATCTTCCACTTATCCAAAGCTGAACATATTCTAGGAGTAATGAAACATTTGCTGCCTCTAAGGCCTTATTCTGCGTTTAGCGTGGGTAAATCAATGTTTTCGAAGGTCATGTCGTTATCAGATATATTTTCGCTGTCACTCTTTTATTGATTTACGTTTTTCTTAAAGATATCTTCTTTTACGATTTCTTCTGAATCCAGACGTTCCGATTTTCGTTTTTCTTTTTTAATTTCATATTGTCTGGCTCCAGTCATAAATATCCGGGATGCTCTTTCTCACGCTGTAACAAGAGGAATCGCTTACCGTCTTCACTGGCCATCATGAACTACGCATTGGTATGTGCGATATCGAAAATATTGGGAATATAACTTAATTTTTTGTATTTTGCCGAAAAAACACGTTCATTTCTAAGAAATGGTAAATTTCATTTTAATCAAAATATTTTCCGTCGTTATCTTTGACTTTCGACCATCTCTCTGGTAATTTATGGGTTTCATCGAAAAAAAAAATTGTTTGCCTTTTGATGCGAGCATGCGGTATAATTTTCCATTCATACTTCCAGCGTAATTTTTACTGGTTTTGCGTCATGTGTTCGAGTAGCGCGGCATTGTCGTGCAGCAAAATCTCTTTAGGCTGTTTGTTGGCTGGAATCGGACGGTTTTCGTTCAATGCATGCTTCAAATCTACCAATTGTTATTGGTAACGTTCACCAGTAATAGTTTCGTTCGGTTTTAGCCGCTCATAGTACATTAGAAAGGAGTGGTGTACTTAAAGATAACGACAAAAACTTCGAAAACATTGATTTGCTCATGCTAAGTGCAGAAGGAGGCCCTAGAGGATAAGTGGAAGATTACTGATCGTGAAGCAACGAATTTAATCAGTGCCATTGCTTGGACATTCTATTAATGAAATCGTATTGAATGCCTCATTCAAGGCCTCATGCCCTCTCTGGAACGGAGACTGTGGATCATTTGCCGGTGATTATTTCCCATATAGATTGAGGAAAAATTATTTGGCGTTCCTAAAATATCAAGATCAACTGGTTAGGAAATGGTGGAGTAGCTGACGATGTCGTGGCGGCTTGTTTCGATACAACACATTCAAATACTGAAAGATTAAATGGAGCAGCTATTATTTTAGAGCAACTGGAACGATGTTTATTATATCTTCCTTGTGGATATTTGTGTACCGGAAGTGACAGCTTCCGTAGGAGTTTTTCAATTTTTGTAGAAAAAATTAAATTTTTAACAAGTCAATCTTTCACTTTCGGTACACAAATGTCCACCACATTTCGCATGGATCTCTCATTTTATGAAAGAAGCTTCAATATGAAGTTGCATCCCGGATAATCAATCCAGTTGGGCTGTCGAGACGCCGAATTTATAAAACTGATTTAGGTCGCTAATGTTTCAATTTAAATTTAGATTATTTTAGTTTCGGCGCAATCAATCAATCCGTCTGGCTGTACAGAATCGAATTTTGGTTCAAAACCAGTGTTTTCTCAAAAAGTGCTATTTCGTTAAAAATTTTGGAAAAATTATTTGAACCGGTACATTGTTGCAAATTTAATTTAGAATCTTTTGGTACATAAATGTTTTTGTCGTTAATGATACGAATTTCAAAATTTTTGCAAAACAACAAAAAAGCTCTTATCGAGGCTACCACTTCCGGTAGACCAAATTCCAAAGTATGAAATTTTATCCCGATCAGTCAATCCGTCTGGTCTTTAGAGATTTACTCTTCATGGAACCACGCAAGCACAGAGATTTTTTAAAAACCACATTTTTTTGTCTTCGAATGGTAAATCTGCAAAAATCTCGAGGTCGGAATGGTTCATGATGTTTCGATTGGAATTTGAGGAGAACAACTCTTGAAAGTATACAAATGTTAATAAGCCCAAGGATGGGTTCTCATGACTGGATTGGTGCTGTGGATATTCCGTAAACGAACGTTGGTGAGAGAACTGGTCTGTCAATCGATTAAAATACGGCGTTGGTCAAATTTAGTAAAAAATGAAAAAAGTTTAGACATCGCAGTTCCGGCATCTTCGAGAAAACATAAAAATAAATGAAAAAGAAAAAAAATTATTCTTCATTTTTGATTGCGACGGAACTGACGTTGTAATATTCTTGCAGTTATTTTTATTAAATAAAAATTTACATTAACAAATAATAAATAAATAAAAACTTGAATTAAGAATCTTCAAGTAAAAATTCCACGTGTTCGTCACATAAATTATTTATTACCACGTAAATTTAAGTGGCCGTAAAATGGTTGGTGGAAACGAAAACAAGAACGACGAGGAAAAAGAAAGCGTTTCGGATGACAGCACTGCACCAAGTGAACGAGTAATATCCTCCGGAGTAGCGCGAGTTGCGGTAAGAATTTTCCGCCATTTTGGAAGGCGAATCCTCCACTCTGGCTTCGCCAATTGGAAGCATAATTCGAAACCAGTGGTATAACAGCCGACGGAACAAAATACTACACGGTAGTAGACGCGATCGAAAGCAATACTCTTTCTCTGGGATGAAGTAGTATTAAATCCGTCAAGAACACACAAATACATAACGCTAGAAACCGGTTGAACGAGTACTTTACGGAATCGGAAGAAAGCCGCTTAAAAAGTTATTACACGACAAATATTTAGACGATCCCCGTCCGCCGCATTTTTTGGAAGAAATGCCGCAGCCTGCAGGACCAAAAATCGGTAGCGAGTTCCCGAAATCTCTTTGGGTTCAGCAATTACATACACAAATGTTAGCGGCAACGATTTGGACAAGCTAGTTACGATGGCAGACCGTATTATGGAAGTTACAAAGGGCTCGGAGGTGAATGTATGCAGTAAAATAAATTAATCTGGATCAAATTCCGAAAACTCTATTATATCATTGTGAAATGGGGTGTAGCCGTTCCCGTACACCGGTAGAGTACAAAAGAGGAGTTCGCAGGTAGAGTCAACCTCTCGCAAGCGTACTGAATACAAAACTTGCGCACCATTACAGGTTCGGAAGTGGGGCTACTAAATGCCGCCCGCCTTGTAAATTCGCAAATAACTCGCAAAACTAGAGAGACGATCGCTCATGGCGACCAGCGATCGGAATTTATTCAATAGTCGCTTTATTTTGTTTGACAACTCCACAAATTGACATTTTTGGATTGAAACGGGAGCCGACGATTGTGTCATGCCACCAGAAAATAATGTTAAGATGAAACAATTAGAGACATTCCCGATAGAATTATACGCAGCTAAACTAAAATTAACGTTTACGGAAACAATACAATCACAGTCGATTTGGGTTTGCGGTGAAGTTATACATGGACTTTTACCATAGCCGATGTCCATAGAGCTGTTATAGACGCCGATTTCATAAGCCACTTTTATTGTTATAAATAAAGTATATCACACAAATATAATGTTCTGACGCGCCCAAATGCTGGCATGGGTCCGATGAAACACAACGTAATCCACGCTATTGGAACTAAGTGTGCTCCATTATATTCAATGTATCATCGGCTAACAGCCGAAAAACTCATTATCGCAAAACGTGAGTTCGACAACATGATGAAGCTGGGAATTTTCAGACCATCCAAAAGTCCGAGGACCAGCTCTCTGCACTTGGTTAAGAAGGAAAACGAGGAATGACGACCATGCGGGGACTACCGCCGACTTAATTATGCTACAGTAGCGGGCCGATATCCATTACTGTACATCCAGGATTTAGCATGGAAAAGTTATATTTTCCACAATCGATCTGGTAAAGGCATTCCATCAGATACCAATCGAACCAGCGGACATAGAGAAAACAGCGGTAATAACGCCATTCGGATTATTTGAGTTTCCGCTGAGGACATTTGGTTTGTGCAACGCTGCTCAAACCTTTCAAAGGTTCATCCATGCTGTGTTGAGAGGCCTCGATTTCGTTTGTCCGTATCTGGACGATGTGTTGATCATGAACATTTGGATCACGGGATTGAAATCAACATGTCCATTTCTGTTTTTGGCAAGAGTACGGTCAGGTTTTTAGGTCATTTGATATCCAAATCGGGTACAAAACCACTATCGGATAAGGTTGCTGCCATTGCGGAATATAAAGAACCAACCGATGTTAGAGGTTAGAGATTTCTAGCCATGGGTAATTTTTATCGTCGGTTTTTACGCGGCGCTGCGAAAATTCAGATGCTATTGTTAGTGTACTTGAAGGACAATAAGTAGAATGATAAAACAAAGATCAACTGGACCGCCGAAGCAAGAAATGCGTTCGAAAAATGTAACGCAGAGCTAGTGAATGCAGCGATGCTAGCTCATCTAACTATGCTATGGGAGCTGTAGTCCAGCAAATGTCAGGTACAAATTGGATACCGCTTAGTTTTTTTCGAGAAAGCTAACGGCGACACAACAAAAATATAGCGCCTACGACCGCGAATTGTTGGCTACATATTCGGCAGTAAAATATTTTCAATTTATGCTGGAAGGACGGAATTTTACAATATACACGGATTATAAGCCGTTAACGTTTGTCTTTCAGCAGAAACCGGAGAAAGCATCACCACGACAACTCCGCCAATTGGACTATATAGGAAAATAATATCGTAGCGGATGCTCTATACCGGATCGAAATAATTTCAACTCCAAAGGTGGTAAACCTCGATGAACTAGCATATTTGCAAATGGTAGCTAGCTGATGAATTTGAATTTAACACCAATAATGCTGCCCGGTAGTGATAGAAACGTATTTTGCGAAGTAAAGGAAAACAGAATACGACCGTATCTGTCGAAGAGCTTACGACTAGAGATGTTCAACAATTCTCACAATATAGCCCAACTAGAGGTAAAGGCTTCTACTACCTTCATGAAAACGAAATATGTGTGACCACCATGAATAAAGATTGAGCAAACTGAGCAAGAGGCTGCGTGAAATGTCAAAAGGTAAAAATATCGCGACATACGGAAAGTTCTTCAGGAAGATATGTCCTGCCGAACATTCGCTCTCAAAACATCAACATAGATATAGTAGGTTCACTACCTAGATCGAAAGGTTACAGGTACTTGCTAACAGGTATAGATCGATTCTCGCGATGGATAGAGGCAACAACAATGACGGATATAAGTGTCGCAAAAAAATTATTACGGATCAAGGACGCCAGTTCATATCCTCGCTCTTTAAGGAACTGGGAAGGCAATTCGGATACAAACGAATAAGAACAACGAATAGGAGCAGCGTTAAAATGTTATCAAGGTGAAAAATGGGTGGAAGTTATACCCACCATTCTCTTGGGCATGAGAGCAGCTTTTAAACCTGATATGGAGAATTTTTTAGCACACCAGCTAACATCACCGGCTAATGCCAATGAGCACGAATTCATTTCCAGTCTGTGAGAAACGATTCAGAAATTACAACCGATGCAAACTGCAAGGCATACGAGAGAAACACCGTTCGTACATCCTGAATTCAAAAAAACGTCCTTATGTGTTTGTTAGGGTCGAGGCGGTTCAAAGTCCGCTACAGCCACCGTACAAAGAACCATTTCCTGTCCTCAACCGGCAGGAGAAATATTTTAAATTAAGAATAAGAGGCAAAGAAGTCGTAGTTTCTATAGATCGATTCAAGCCAGCGTTCTTGCTTCAGGATGCCAAAGATGAATCACGTCCGATGCAAAATTCGCAGAAAACCGAAGCTGACGCTATCAGGAGAAAAAAAAATGCCGTTAAACTAGGAATTTCCAAAAACGGAAGATGTTAAATTCGAGGAAATACCATCATCATTGCTGGGAGGACCTGTACCAGTAAAAACCAGAACGGGGCGACACGTGCACTTCCCCAAGAGGTATCTTGAGACATTTATATAAGGCTAGGACGATGAAGAGTAGCGGTGTCACTGAAGGGAGAGCACTGTGGATATTCCGTAAACGAGCGTTGATAAGAGAACTGGTACGCTGCCCTGTCAACCGATTATAATACGGCGTTGAAAAGAAGTTTTGACATCGCAGTCGTTAGTGCTTAAATAACAAATCCTGATAAAAACAAACAAATCGCCTAAAAAACTCATCTAAACCGGCCCAATGGGCTGTGCAATGATATAATTTCGAATTGACATCTAAGAACTCTGTGGACGGCTATGTCAAAAATACTTGTTTTTCGTCAACCCGCATAACCATTTTGCATTAAGTCGTTTAAAACAATTTTGAATTTAAAAATGTTACAAAAATACTTCGACAAATATGGCCATAAATGTGCTTTAGATTTGAATAAGCCAATGAATAAATTTTTGAAGAACAAATCCAGTTTGCGAGTCTGGTTTATGAGACACGCGGTCATTTCTGAAAGCCATATTTTGTTGCGTGCGCCCCTTCGATCACACGCTGCGCTGCGCAGCGAAATCGTACATCAAATGGAATTTTATCCATACGCGTTACATCCATACTCTGAGATCACGTACTATTTGGACATCGTTTGGATGATTGTAACTGTCATTTGGCTTATTTTAAATCCTTTGGATGTATTCCCACATTTGCATGATGCTGAAGGAACCGTTAGTGGAACAAAATATTTAAAACTTGTATTATCGATAATGAGCCTCTTTGATTCTATTCGACGCACTTTCACAGGATATTACATACAAACTTGTGACTCGAATAAGGTAAGCGATAATCCCGTAATCGTTCATAGATAGTCTCGTTAACTGAAAATTATAAAAATGTTTCAGGTCGTGCTAGATTTCAAGGGAACAGCATTTCATTATTTCAAATCTTATTTCCTAATCGATTTTATATCATCAATAGCAACTTTTGGTATTTTGAGCGCTAAGAAAGAAGAAGTGTATTTTGTTTTTAGGTTAATGTTTTTATTACGAGTATTTCGATTGGGTACCGTCATACAAGTTATAATCAATATTATGAGATTCCACCATTTGAATCACTATTTCATCGAAATTCTTAGTATGATTACGGCTATTTGCTTCACAGTGCACTTAGTGGCATGTTTTTCACTTATACCAGACCAAATTAGGCGACGATATACACCTGGTACATTTGTGTGGTATGACACATTATTGAATCCGTAAGTATTTTAAAATGTATTTTAACATGACCCTTCCACAACATCTCTATACGTACTTTTAGTCATGATCCGGTGATCGATAATTACATAAAATGTCTGCATCGAACGTTAAGCATACTAACAGGAACGGGATATAATTTCTTCGAAGAACCGAAAAAATCGATTTGTGACATGGTTTATACAATTTTTAGCGCCATTTTAGGACACATTCTTACGTTGATTATATTTGCTAAAGTTTACGAAATAGTGAACGGCATGCGAAGTTCCACCGCTAAATATGAAGAAATGCTGGGTGAAATTTCAAATTATATGCAACATCGTAAACTATCGACGGTAACACAGGAAAAAATTATCACGTATTATGCCTACAAATATAATTATTCATATTTTAACGAGCACGAATTGCTGCTGTCAATCCCAACATCACTGCGACAGAATATATTATTGCAAAACTCTAGACTGCTGTTGGATAGTATACAACTCTTTCAAGCATTACCCGTCTCGATAATGTCAAACATTGTATCGTATTTGGCTAAAGAAATTGTATTGCCCGGCGATGTTTTGTACCGAAGCGGAGATTTGGGTAAAACAATGTTTTTTTTATTGAGCGGTACAACTGCTGCCTTTACATATTCAGGGCGAGAAATTAACCATTTTGAAGATGGTGCAGAGTTTGGGACGCATGCATTTAGCGGTACAAAGAAAACTCATATTACTTCCATTGTAGTCATCGAGACATCTGAACTATTTAAGTTACCTTTGAGAGATTATATCATGCTGGTCGATTACGCTCCAGATTTGGTGGAACACATTGATAAATTGACGGACCAACGAAGAGACTTTGCAGAATTAATTGAAGAACGTTATGCTGATCTCCGCAATAACGCGTTATTGTTGCAAGAACAAGAACAAGAAAATGAAAATGGATATGGAAGATATCCAAGTTTTTTCTAAAACATTCTTGAAAAATAGTTAATTTACAATTTTGAAATATCTGCATCGATATTTTGCTGCTAGGTAGATGCAAATTAATTTATTTTTTAAAGTTTATTTTTAAAATCCATTATTTAATAAAACATCCGATTATTAATTATAAAATTACAGTTTTTCAACTTTTTAAATTACAAATAACTGTTGCTAAATAAATTAAGATTCCTTCACTGTTGGGTCCTATCGATATTTGGGGTGTTAGCTGAAGGCCTTGGGAGGGAACATTTAATAAAAGTTTGTATTATGACCAAATATAATAAAAATGATTAGGCCAACTGAGATATCCCCAGAGATCTTAACACAACCTCGGATATATGGCATGTTACTTGGGAACCATGTCAGTTAGAAAAAATTATCAAGAGCCTCCCATCCAGGGGAGGGAACAGTTTAGAGGATTTTGCATTATGACCAAATATAACAAAGATTCTTAACCAATCTCAGGATATCACTTGGCCTATCAATGTTTATTATATTTGGTCATCATACTAAATTGTATGAATTGTTTCCACCTCTGGATGGGGAGCTCCTGAATATTTCTTCTAATAACTATGGTTCCCTTCTAACACCTCATACACATGATATTGTGTTAAGATCTCTAAGGATATCTCAGTTGGCCTAATCATTTTTATTATATTTGTTCATAATACAAACTTTTATTAAATGTCCCCTGCCCTGAATGGAGAGCAACTGAATATATTTTTTAACTGACAAGGCCTTCAACTAACATTTTATATACCTGAGGTTGTGTTACGATCTCTAGGGATATTTTATGTGGTTTAAGAATTTTTGTTATATTTGGTCATAATAGAAAATCATATAAACTGTTCCCATCCCTGGATGGGAGGCTTTTGATAATATTTTATAACTGATATGGTTCCCAACTAACACCCCATATACCTCAGAATGTGTTAAGATCTCTGGGGATATCTCAGTTGGCCTATCAATTTTTATTATATTTGGTCTTAATACAAACTTTTATTAAATGTCCCCTCTCATGGACGGGGAGCAACTGAATATATTTTTAACTGACAAGGGCTCCAACTAACACCCCATATACCTAAGATTGTGTTAAGACCTCTAGGGATATCTCAGTTGGCCTATCAGTTTTTATTATATTTGGTCATAATACAAAAACATCTAAACTGTTCCCACCCCTGGATGGGAGGCTACTGACAATTTTTTATAACTGATAATGTTCCCAACTAACACCCCATATACCTGAGGTTGTGTTAAGATCTCTAGGGATATCTCAGTTGGCCTATCAGTTTTTATTATATTTGGTCATAATACAAAAACATCTAAACTGTTCCCACCCCTGGATGGGAGGCTACTGACAATTTTTTATAACTGATATAGTTCCCAACTAACACCCCATATATCTGAGGTTGTGTTAAGATCTCTAGGGATATCTCAGTTGGCGTATCAGTTTTTATTATATTTGGTCATAATACAAACTTTTATTAAATGTCCCCTCCCCTGGACGGGGAGCAACTGAATATATTTTTAACTGACAAGGCCTCCAACTAACACCCTATATACCTAAGGTTGTGTTAAGACCTCTATGGATATCTCAGTTGGCCTATCAGTTTTTATTATATTTGGTCATAATACAAAAACATCTAAACTGTTCCCACCCCTGGATGGGAGGCTACTGACAATTTTTTATAACTGATATAGTTCCCAACTAACACCCCATATACTTGAGGTTGTGTTAAGATCTCTAGGGATATCTCAGTTGGCCTATCAGTTTTTATTATATTTGGTCATAATACAAAAACATCTAAACTGTTCCCACCCCTGGATGAGAGGCTACTGACAATTTTTTATAACTGATATAGTTCCCAACTAACACCCTATATACCTGAGGTTGTGTTAAGATCTCTGGGGATATCTCAGTTGGCCTATCAATTTTCATTATATTTGGTCATAATTCAAACTTTTATTAAATGTCTCCTGCCCTGAATGGAGAGCAACTGAATATACTTTTTTAACTGACAAGGCCTTCAACTAGCACCCCATATACCTAAGGTTGTGTTTAGACCTCTAGGGATATCTCATGTGGTTTAAGACATTTTATTATATTTGGTCATAATACAAACTTTTATTAAATGTCCCCTCCCCTAGATGGGGAGCAATTGAATATATTTTTAACTGACAAGGCCTCCAACTAACACCCCATATACCTAAGGTTGTGTTAAGACCTCTAGGGATATCTCATGTGGTTTTAGAATTTTTATTATATTTGGTCATAATACAAAAATCTCTAATCCGTTCCCACCTCTGGATGGGATGCTTTTGATAATTTTTTATAACTGATATAGTTGCCAACTAACACCCCATATACCTCAGAATGTGTTAAGATCTCTGGGGATATCTCAGTTGGCCTATCAGTTTTTATTATATTTGGTCATAATACAAAAACATCTAAACTGTTCCCACCCCTGGATGAGAGGCTACTGACAATTTTTTATAACTGATATAGTTCCCAACTAACACCCTATATACCTGAGGTTGTGTTAAGATCTCTGGGGATATCTCAGTTGGCCTATCAATTTTCATTATATTTGGTCATAATTCAAACTTTTATTAAATGTCTCCTGCCCTGAATGGAGAGCAACTGAATATACTTTTTTAACTGACAAGGCCTTCAACTAGCACCCCATATACCTAAGGTTGTGTTTAGACCTCTAGGGATATCTCATGTGGTTTAAGACATTTTATTATATTTGGTCATAATACAAACTTTTATTAAATGTCCCCTCCCCTAGATGGGGAGCAATTGAATATATTTTTAACTGACAAGGCCTCCAACTAACACCCCATATACCTAAGGTTGTGTTAAGACCTCTGGGGATATCTCATGTGGTTTTAGAATTTTTATTATATTTGGTCATAATACAAAAATCTCTAATCCGTTCCCACCTCTGGATGGGATGCTTTTGATAATTTTTTATAACTGATATAGTTGCCAACTAACACCCCATATACCTCAGAATGTGTTAAGATCTCTGGGGATATCTCAGTTGGCCTATCAGTTTTTATTATATTTGGTCATAATGACTCATGGCTGCTGAATATTTCTTATATAATAACTATGGTCCCCTGGAGGGGGGGGGGGGGGGGGGCAACTGAATATATTTTTATTTTTAACTGACATGGTCTCTAACTAACGCCCAATAAACCTGAGGTTGTGTTAAGATGTCTAGGGATATCTCGGTATATTTGTTATCATTTCCAAAAATAGGAGTTCCCTGGCTTTGGAGCTTGATATTATTTTTGTAATTTTTCTACGCTTGGGTGCAAAAAATTCAGACAGTTGCAATTTTTTTTTCTTCATCCGGAACAAGAAAATGAATGCCACACCAGAGATAGCTGCTCAAGTGGTTGCACTAACTGATGCGGAGTATAACCAAAGTAAAGTGGCTCGACAATTAAATTCGGGCCGATTCTCCGTTCGTCGAGTGTAGCAAAGATACGAGATTGATATTGAGAATACGAAAATGATCCCAGACCACCGGCTAGGCCACCTTCAGTGCGCTCGAGAGCATTTGGATTTTACAGAAAAACAATGGAGAACAGTCCTGTTCTCTGACGAGTGCAGAATGTGTTTGAGGTATGTCACTGGAGGTGAAGATAGATCTTGTGTTCATCTCCGGAGCGAATATTGGCCGCCGATCAAGTAAATTGACTTCTCAACGGTAGATTGAAGAAATACTCGAAGACTACATCGTACCTTTTGCCGGATTTATTGGTGAAAACTTCCCAGTCTAGTGTACCAGTACCTTCAAGAAGTGGATGTTCGAAGCCTGGACCTCAATCCCATTGACCATTTATGGGACGAACTGAAAAAATGAGTTCGAGCCAAAGTTATAGCTCCAACGAGTCTCCAGGAGCTGCAACAGGCGATCGCAGATGAATGGGAGATGATAATTCAACATTTGGTTAAAACTTTGGTGAAATCATAGAAACAATGAATGGAAGCTGTTATTCGGGCTGGGCGAGAGGATGCATCTTGATAATAAAAATATTATTTTTGATGATTTCCTTGTTTTAATTCGATTTTTACCATTAATTTTCATGCTGACAAATTCACAAAAAAACGTGTACTTCAGATGTTGACCTCAAATTTCACTTTGTTCGCACGGTATAAGTACAAAAAAAGTTCCACTGGATAGGTGCTGAAACAGACTTTGAATTGCACCCAAGTGTATTGCCACACCCAGTTTACCCCGGTTTTTTTAGATAACTGCAAAATAGTTAAAATAATGTTAATAAATTAAAACCTACGTTATTTTCCGCCTTGTACAGGTATCATTTTGATATGCACCAACACATATAAACGTTTAGCATACAGACTTAGTAAAAACTTCACACTGCTGTATAAACATGTGAAGCTATTGCTAATTTTTTTACTAGTAAAACTTTAGCAGGTTAAACGGTCAAATTGCGGAAACTGCAGTAAATCCAAAGTTTTGTGAAACGGATAAAGTGAACAATTTGGACATCCACAGTATATTACAGTCTTTCAAGACTGACATTTTGAAGGAAGTGGCTGGAATTTTGAGACAAACAAATTCCGAAGATTCAAATCATCGAAGGTATGATCGTCCATCTTCATCTCGTGCGCGGCCAATATCTAGACACAATTCCAAACAACGAGATAAGTGTTATTATCATTTTAAATTTGGTGATACGGCACAAAAATGTGTAACTGGGTGTAAAATGTACGACGTTTTTTTATCCAAATCAAATTTTAATCCATCGTCAAGTTCGTCAACTAAAGACTCATCGGCATTCGACGGTATGTCTGGATGAGGTTCATGCATCGAACCATCTACTTTTTCTGGATAAAAACCCAAACATTAGATTTTTAATAGATACGGGAGCGGATGTGTCAGTCTTGCCGAAAAAATTCGGCAAAAAAACTATGCTAATTTCCTTGTTTAAGTTATACGCAGCAAATGGTGCTACAATACCAGCCTAAGGTAGACAGCAACTAACTTTAAATATAGGTCTCCGTAGGGTATTTAGCTGGACATTTTTAATAGTAGACATTGACCACAGTTTCATCGATAGGTCAAATTATGAAAATGACTTTACCATCATTATCTCCAGTTGATTAGGAGAATATAGATCCAAATTTCCAAAAATTATTATTCCAATTTTTAGATATTACTCAAAATTCAGGAGTGGTGGTTCCTATTAAGCATAATACAATGCCGAGCTAAAAGATTAGCTCCTGATAAATTACAAATAGCTAAAAAACATTTTGAGGAAATGATTAGACGGGGTATATGCAGACCCAGTAGCAGTCCAGGGGGTAGTCCACTTCACATGGTACCCCAAAAAATGGGGAATGGCGACCGTGTGGTGACTACCGGGCATTGAGTAAAGTTACATTTCAGGGTACATACCCTATTCCGCATCTGCAAGATATCTCTATTCAGTTGGAAAGTTGTGTGATTTGCTACGAGCATACCATCAAACTCCTGTTGTAGAAGATATTCCAAAGACAGCCATATCAACTCCATTTGGTCTTTTTGAGTTTGTGCGTATGACGCTCGGTTTTCATAACGCAGCTCAACCATCCCAAAGGCTTATGCATCAAGTTTTACGTGGTTTGTCATTTTGTTTCGTATATTTTGGTTGCATCTAAATCTGGAGAGAAACATCTACTACATTTAGAAGAAGAGTTTAATCGTTTAAGAACTTTTGGATTAGTGATTAATCAAGAGAAATGGGTGTGGGCGCAAGTGGAAGTACATTTTTAGGACACCTGATTACTGCTAAGGGAATTTTACTGAATCCGGATCGGGTTAAAGTTATAACGGATTGTTTCGGAATATCTCTCACACTTTATCTCACAACAGTGATATTATCTGGTGTGCGAACAATTTGTGCCCTGTCAGGCTTTGGTACATTCACCGAACCCGTAGCCTTGAATTTACGCACCAAGCGACCGCTGTTTGTTCCATTTGGGCGGCTAAGGTCACCAATATTTTTTCATCGTTTTTGTAGTGCTTTTGAATAGCTTTAACACGGTTTCCAATCGAATTCGACTCCGTAGCGATAAATGGTAAACATTCAACTGACAAAATGACAGAAACAAAACATGGCGTCTTTGTTAAATTATTTTTTATTTCCCAGTGTCTCATTTGGGCAATCCTTTATTTGGCGACATCTGTTTATACGTTAAATATCATCAGTGTCGATGTGTTACATTTTTTGGAGATGTATGGTGACATCTAGGATCGAATAGTTAAGCATAAAATATAAGCTAAATTTATGGTTTGCAATGGCTAATTATGGATTGATACTGTTCCGGTTTTGTAAGGCGATTGTTTTGATGTGCAGAACGGTTTTCTGTAGAGCGTATAGTTCCACACTTACTTCCTTATTCGTCCTTCTTCCAAAATAAATTATTTTTGTCTTTCATATTTACATTAATTTTTGACTTGGCGGTTATATTTTGGAGCGGCTTGCGAAGTAACTTAAACCAAACCCTTTAAAAATTGAAAATCTCTTTAAAAAATAAGTAAAAACGAATTACGTATTCATGATTCGAACTCGAAACCTTCAACACATGAAGCACACATTCTACAGATAAGCTACAAACGAGTCCAAGCATTTTAAAAATAAGCCTAAATCTATCAGGAGGGAATACAATTTTGATTGGTGAGAGAATCTTTCAAATTCATTGAGCAATTTCTGAGATATCTTCGAACTAATAAACTCGCACTAGTAATATTAGTATAGAGGTATAGATTTAAAAGTAGCCCACACCAGCTGCGCCATTTATATCTATTTAGAGATGGCAGTCCTTTAAAATGCAAAATTCTATCATACATCAGATGATTTTTTTTTAAGCTGAAACTTTCAAATATCACGGAAAATAAGCACTCTACGTAAAAAATGCCCATTATCAAGACTTCATCATTCCGGGGGGACATAGATTAGTGCTAAAATTAGTACCCCTCCTGCTCTTCCTTTAGGTGGGGCTGGAGGTAACTTTGAAATTAAAATCGGAACCTCTATTTTTTATTTCAGATTCGGATTCTGCGGCTTAAAGTACGTAGGATTTTTTTAAAACATTTTTTTTCGATTCATAATAGATGGCGCTGTAATAACGATATACAATTTTTCTCGATTTATCCTACTGAGAACCTATGCATACGATTCTGCAATACGTTTGAATCGTAAATTGCTTTAAAAATTTCGATTCAGTTCGAAGATAATTTCGGAAACAAAAGAACATGTTTGCGTGAGACTATTAATACAAAATGAAGTATTTAACTGTACAAGAAAAAATTGACAATGCTGTTACTCTCTGTGCTTCGCGTTTTCTGGATAGGATTCGGGATCGAAGTGTTCAACCGAAAAGAGGACTCGTCAAGCAACAGTCGCTTACACGAAAAATAGCTAGCAATTCCGGATTGTCCCAAACCAGTATTTGAAAATTTTTAAAACGTCATAAGTGTCATCCGTATCATATTGTGTCTTTACACCTTGTGGAATAATTGGCAACATACTCATCGGCCCCCGCATCATTGTAATCAACTTGAATGGTCAAATCTACCGAGATATTTTGGAAAATGAATTGCCAACATTATTTGAAAACTTGAGCTTAGAACGACGACTGAACATGAGGTTTCGTCATGATGGTTGTCCAGCACACTATTTGTGAAGTACTTGATCCAGATTTCAATGGTCACTTCGTCGGTAGAGCAGGTCTGGTAAACTGGTGAAATCAGAAGACACGCTTATCAGTTGTGTACATTCATTTGGAATGCTGATTAATAAATTCATTGGAGTCGAAGGCCATCATTTTGGGCACTTGATTTAATTAAAAGATGAGGCGAGCGGACCCATGTAAATCTAGCACCATGGTACGTGAGAGGCGAGGAAACCCACGTTAATCACACATCGAAGGGAACAGAAAACTACCACGTCCACGTCATTGTTCCTCGCTACGCTGAAAGTAGTTTATTCACCAGCCAATTACATTTCTATAGGTAACAATTTCCTAGTTATTCAGATATTTTAAAAAAAAATTCAAAAAAATCTTTGATTTGAAAAATTTAATGTCGCTTTTACAGCGCCATCTATCATGAATCGAAAAAAAATGTTGCAAAGAAATCCTACGTAGTTTAAGTCTAAAGGGGTTCCTATTTTAATTTCAAAGTAACCCCCGCCCCACCTACAAGAAAGGAAGGAGGGGTATACTAGTTTTAGCACTATTGTATGCCCCCACGTAATTATTAAATTTTGATAATGGTCATTTTTACGTAGATAGATATTTGAAAGTTTAAGCTTAAAAAAATCACCCGGTACAATACATTTTCATTGTTACACCTTTTAGGCGTTTTGCTAATATAGGTAGGATGTAGATTTAAACTTATAAGCATTAAACTGACTCCTGAAAAAATCCCCCCGCGTAGGGGTACTCTTTTATATGATTCTCACTTCGTTGATTTGAATTGAAGGTCAAATCGATAAGCATTTAATTTAATATTATGCGGGTACTGCTTTGAGGCAGTGTTGCAACCGTATGCAAAAAGTCATGAGTGTATGCTAATAGACAACTAAAATTTAAAACAATAAATTTACACCAGTTATTAAATCAGAAAGGTGATAGAAATCGAAAGTAAATAAGAAGACTGTATATTATATGCTTCTTACAAGCATGTAATTTAAAAATAAGTTATTTATAGCCATTTAAAACTTTGAATACGAGTATGTAAACATATTTCCACTTGAGGATATTGATAAAAATGTTCATACCACATTACCATCCTTGTTATGCATAGCACGGAAGAAGGTACTGCATACCTAAACATGTGTAACATCATACCCACATTCCGTTTAGAACAAGTTGCAAAATTCCAACTATACACGGATTGTTAAAATGAAAATGAAGGAAAATGAAACGAACGAAAAATTTCAGTTATGACAAATACAACAAGTGAATTAGAGCGGAACTTCTATTTTTGTATGGTAAAGAATTTTTATTTTACTTTATTTTTTTGTAGAAAACCAAACAAATTAAAAAAATAATAATAACTTTTAATTAAAAAAAAAAATGAAAAATATTTCCAATAAAAATAATATTAATGAACGCTTACATCATTTTGCTGATATGCTTGTACGGAATACGTTTCAACAAAACCTACAACAATTTACTACTTTACAGTATATAGACAGATGGATACAGGAAATGAATACAAAAATTTTCGGATGAATGAATGGGCAGTATCCGATAGTATGAAGTATACCACAAATAATTACTATTTGTAATGTAGAGACTATATAGAAATATATATTCACGTGAACTATTTTCTAGAAAATTTTTCCTAGGATTGAACATTTTTCTATTCCTAGATAATTATATACGTGGTAGTGTAAATAATATAGGAACTGCATATTAAAAAATTTTATTGGAATTGTTCGGTTATTGCGTTGTATAGTAATTTTGTCTTAGATAAGGTCTGATAGGAGCCAAGCGCATGGTCTGTGTCCAAATATTATTCACGTTGAGAACAAAATAAATCTGGAAGCCTCCGCTTTTCCAATTTTCAGTAACGTAACAAATTATTTTTTTATGTTGGTATTTTTTCTCGATAAAACGTGTGCTTGATTTTTAAAGATCTATTTGTAAAACAAATCTGTGCATAAAGTACGGATAAGAAAAATATACAAAATTCCCTTTAATACAGAAACTAATTCTAACGGAAAACAATAGACGTTTTCTAGGGTAGGGTTGGTTTAGTAAAATTTCATAAAGTACCTCATGGAAAAACTCGATTTTCGTAACTGGTTTTTGAATTTTGAGTGATTTGTCGAACTAAATTGAATTTTACTTCCTAGTGTACTTGACTGAATATTGTTAAGCGAGTTTAACTTATCCGTCGTCTGTCCTGGGTATACATCACATGTTGTAGCACAACTTTCGGCATAGTTTATGTTTCATTAAAAAACAGTAAATTTTTATCTAAAAATACGTTTTTATTAATGTTTTTTTAGTTTGGCCAGAGAAACCTCATTCTATGAAAATTCTGCTATTTCTATTAAATCATTACTAAATAATTTTTTGATCATACATTTATCGAAACCTGAACGAAAGAGAAACCAAAATTATATCAACAGACGAAAATAACGATGTAATACGTAATTGTTTAATCGAAATGGAATATTCATTTCGTCCTGCAAAATAAGTCTTTAATCATAGTCGTAAAGTACCAGCCTTTCCGAGTCTTCTTATATTTCAAACCGGCGCTAAACCCTACAAAAATTTATTTGATTTTTGATCCCTGTTATTTAACCATTGATACTAGTTATTAAAATCGTATTGACAACAACAAATTGGACGGCGCCATATTGACAACAACAAAGAATTTCTTTGGGTAGAACCATTCAATTCAATATTTAGCCTGAAATTAACTATTAAAATAAATTTGTACACTTCCAAAATATCAAATATCGTTCACAATGATCTTGATATTAAAATCATATTCACAACAACAAATTTGATGCCACCATATTGACAACAACAACGATTTTTTTGGCTAGAACCATTCTATTTAATATTTAGCCTGAAATTAACTATTGAAACAAATTTTCATACTTCCAAAATATCAAATAACGTTCACAATGATCTTGATATTAAAATCATACTGACAACAACAAATTTGACGACGCCATATTGACAACAACAAATATTTTTTTTGCTATAACCATTCTGTTCAATATTTAGCCTGAAATTAACTATTCAAATAAATTTGAATAATTCGAAAATATCAAATATCGTTCATAATGAATTTGTTATTAAAATCATATTGACAACAAAAAATTTGACGCCGCCATATTGACAAGAACAACGATTTTTTTGGCTAGAACCATTCTATTCGATATTTAGCCTGAAATTAACTATTAAAATAATTTTTTATACTTGTAAAATATCAGATATCGTTAATAATGATCTTGTTATTAAATCTATTGACAACAACAAATTTGACGCCGCCATATTGACAACAACAGCGACTTTTGTTGGCTAGAATCATTCTATTTTATGCTAAGCTTGAAATTAACTATTAAAACAAATTTTTATAATTCTAAATTATCAAATATCGTTCATGATAAATTTGATATTAAAATCATATTGACAACAACAAATTTGTCGCCGCCATATTGACAACAACAACGATTTTTGTTGGCTAGAACCATTCTATTCAATATTTAGCTTGAAATGAACTATTAAAACAAATTTTTGTAATTCTAAATTATCAGATATCGTTAATAATGATCTTGTTGTTAAAATCATATTGACAGCAACAAATTTGACGCCGCCATATTGACAACAACAACGACTTTTGTTGGCTAGAACCATTCTATTCAATATTTAGCCTGAAATTAACTATTAAAATACTATTTAATACTTTTAAAATATCAGATATCGTTAATAATGATCTTGTTTTTAAATCTAATGACAACAACAAATTTGACGCCGCCATATTGACAACAACATCGACTTTTGTTGGCTAGAACCATTCTATTCGATATTTAGCCTGAAATTAACTATTAAAACAAATTTTTGTAATTCTAAATTATCAGATATCGTTCAAGATAAATTTGTTATTAAAATCATATTGACAACAACAAATTTGACGCCGCCATATTGACAACAACAACGAATTTCTTGGCTAGAATCATTCTATTTTATGCTTAGCTTGAAATTAACTATTAAAACAAATTTTTATAATTCTAAATTATCAGATATCGTTCATGATAAATTTGTTATTAAAATCATATTAACAACAACAAATTTGTCGCCGCCATATTGACAACAACAACAAATTTTGTTGGCTAGAACCATTCTATTCAAATTTAGCTTGAAATTAACTATTAAAACAAATTTTAATAATTCTATATTATCAGATATCGTTCATGATGATTTTGTTATTAAAATCATCTTGACAACAACAAATTTGACGTGGCCATATTGACAACAACAACGACTTTTGTTGGCTAGAACCATTCTATTCAATATTTAGCCTGAAATTAACTATTAAAATAATATTTTATACTTTTAAAATATCAGATATCGTTAATAACGATCTTGTTATTAAATCTATTGACAGCAACAAATTTGACGCCGCCATATTGACAACAACAACGACTTTTGTTGGCTAGAACCATTCTATTCAAATTTAGCTTGAAATTAACTATTAAAACAAATTTTAATAATTCTATATTATCAGATATCGTTCATGATGATTTTGTTATTAAAATCATCTTGACAACAACAAATTTGACGTGGCCATATTGACAACAACAACGACTTTTGTTGGCTAGAACCATTCTATTCAATATTTAGCCTGAAATTAACTATTAAAATAATATTTTATACTTTTAAAATATCAGATATCGTTAATAATGATCTTGTTATTAAATCTATTGACAACAACAAATTTGACGCCGCCATATTGACAACAACAACGACTTTTGTTGGCTAGAACCATTCTATTCGATATTTTGCCTGAAACTAACTATTAAAACAAATTTTTATAATTCTAAATTATCAGATATCGTTCATGATAAATTTGTTATTAAAATCATATTGACAACAACAAATTTGTCGCCGCCATATTGACAACAACAACGACTTTTGTTGGCTAGCACCATTCTATTCGATATTTAGCCTGAAATTAACTATTAAAATAAAATTTTATACTTTTAAAATATGAGATATCGTTAATAATGACCTTGTTATTAAATCTATTGACAACAACAAATTTGACGCCGCCATATTGACAACAACAACGACTTTTGTTGGCTAGAATCATTCTATTTTATGCTAAGCTTGAAATTAACTATTAAAATAAATTTTTATAATTCTAAATTATCAGATATCGTTCATGATAAATTTGATATTAAAATCATATTGACAACAACAAATTTGTCGCCGCCATATTGACAACAACAACGATTTTTGTTGGCTAGAACCATTCTATTCAATATTTAGCTTGAAATGAACTATTAAAACAAATTTTTGTAATTCTAAATTATCAGATATCGTTCATGATAAATTTGTTATTAAAATCATCTTGACAACAACAAATTTGACGCCGCCATATTGACAACAACAACAACTTTTGTTGGCTAGAACCATTCTATTCAATATTTAGCCTGAAATTAACTATTAAAATAATATAGTTTACTTTTAAAATATCAGATATCGTTAATAATGATCTTGTTATTAAAGTCATTTTGACAACAACAAATGTGACGCCGCCATATTGACAACAACAACGACTTTTGTTGGCTAGAACCATTCTATTCAATATTTAGCCTGAAATTAACTATTAAAATAAATTTTTATACTTGTAAATTATCAGATATCGTTCATGATAAATTTGTTATTAAAATCATCTTGACAACAACAAATTTGACGTCGCCATATTGACAACAACAACGATTTTTGTTGGCTAGAACCATTCTATTCAAATTTAGCTTGAAATTAACTATTAAAACAAATTTTTATAATTCTAAATTATCAGATATCGCTCATCATAAATTTGTTATTAAAATCATATTGACAACAACAAATTTGTCGCCGCCATATTGACAACAACAACGACTTTTGTTGGCTAGAACTATTCTGTTCGATATTTAGCTTGAAATTAACTATTAAAATAATATTTTATACTTTTAAAATATCAGATATCGTTAATAATGATCTTGTTATTAAAATCATTTTGACAACAACAAACTTGACGCCACCATATTGTCATCAACACCGACTTTTGTTGGCTAGAATCATTCTATTCGATATTTAGCTTAAAATTAACTACTAAAACAAATTTTTGTAATTCTAAATTATCAGATATCGTTCATGATAAATTTGTTATTAAAATCATATTGACATCAACAAATTTGTCGCCGCCATATTGACAACAACAACGACTTTTGTTGGCTAGAACCACTCTATGTAATATTTAGCCTGAAATTAACTATTAAAATAATATTTAATACTTTTAAAATATCAGATATCGTTAATAATGATCTTGTTATTAAATCTATTGACAACAACAAATTTGTCGCCGCCATATTGACAACAACAACGACTTTTGTTGGCTAGAACTATTCTATTCGATATTTAGCTTGAAATTAACTATTAAAACAAATTTTTATAATTCTAAATTATCAGATATCGTTCATGATAAATTTGTTATTAAATCATATTGACAACAACAAATTTGTCGCCGCCATATTGACAACAACAACGAATTTTGTTGGCTAGAACCATTCTATTCGATATTTAGCTTAAAATTAACTATTAAAACAAATTTTTGTAATTCTAAATTATCAGATATCGTTCATGATAAATTTGTTATTAAAATCATATTGACAACAACAAATTTGTCGCCACCATATTGACAACAACAACGAATTTTGTTGGCTAGAACCATTCTATTCGATATTTAGCTTAAAATTAACTATTAAAACAAATTTTTGTAATTCTAAATTATCAGATATCGTTCATGATAAATTTGTTATTAAAATCATATTGACAACAACAAATTTGTCGCCGCCATATTGACAACAACAACGACTTTTGTTGGCTAGAACTATTCTATTCGATATTTAGCTTGAAATTAACTATTAAAATAATATTTAATACTTTTAAAATATCAGATATCGTTAATAATGATCTTGTTATTAAATCTATTGACAACAACAAATTTGTCGCCGCCATATTGACAACAACAACGACTTTTGTTGGCTAGAACCATTCTATTTGATATTTAGCTTGAAATTAACTATTAAAACAAATTTTTATAATTCTAAATTATCAGATATCGTTCATGATAAATTTGTTATTAAAATCATATTGACAACAACAAATTTGTCGCCGCCATATTGCCAACAACAACGACTTTTGTTGGCTAGAACCATTCTATTTGATATTTAGCCTGAAATTAACTATTAAAATAATATTTAATACTTTTAAAATATCAGATATCGTTAATAATGATCTTGTTATTAAATCTATTGACAACAACAAATTTGTCGCCGCCATATTGACAACAACAACGACTTTTGTTGGCTAGAACCATTCTATTTGATATTTAGCTTAAAATTAACTATTAAAACAAATTTTTATAATTCTAAATTATCAGATATCGTTCATGATAAATTTGATATTAAAATCATATTGACAACAACAAATTTGTCGCCGCCATATTGACAACAACAACGACTTTTGTTGGCTAGAACTATTCTATTCGATATTTAGCTTAAAATTAACTATTAAAACAAATTTTTGTAATTCTAAATCATCAGATATCGTTCATGATAAATTTGTTATTAAAATCATATTGACAACAACAAATTTGTCGCCGCCATATTGACAACAACAACGACTTTTGTTGGCTAGAACCGTTCTATTCGATATTTAGCTTGAAATTAACTATTAAAACAAATTTTTATAATTCTAAATTATCAGATATCGTTCATGATAAATTTGTTATTAAAATCATATTGACAACAACAAATTTGTCGCCGCCATATTGACAACAACAACGACTTTTGTTGGCTAGAACCATTCTATTCGATATTTAGCTTAAAATTAACTATTAAAACAAATTTTTATAATTCTAAATTATCAGATATCGTTCATGATAAATTTGTTATTAAAATCATATTGACAACAACAAATTTGTCGCCGCCATATTGACAACAACAACGACTTTTGTTGGCTAGAACTATTCTATTCGATATTTAGCTTGAAATTAACTATTAAAACAAATTTTTATAATTCTAAATTATCAGATATCGTTCATGATAAATTTGTTATTAAAATCATATTGACAACAACAAATTTGTCGCCGCCATATTGACAACAACAACGACTTTTGTTGGCTAGAACCGTTCTATTCGATATTTAGCTTGAAATTAACTATTAAAACAAATTTTTATAATTCTAAATTATCAGATATCGTTCATGATAAATTTGTTATTAAAATCATATTGACAACAACAAATTTGTCGCCGCCATATTGACAACAACAACGAATTCTGTTGGCTAGAACCATTCTATTCGATATTTAGCCTGAAATTAACTATTACAATAATATTTAATACTTTTAAAAAATCAGATATCGTTAATAATGATCTTGTTATTAAATCTATTGACAACAACAAATTTGTCGCCGCCATATTGACAACAACAACGACTTTTGTTGGCTAGAACTATTCTATTCGATATTTAGCTTGAAATTAACTATTAAAACAAATTTTTATAATTCTAAATTATCAAATATCGTTCATGATAAATTTGTTATTAAAATCATATTGACAACAACAAATTTGTCGCCGCCATATTGACAACAACAAATTTGTCACCGCCACATTGACAACAACAACGAATTTTGTTGGCTAGAACCATTCTATTCGATATTTAGCCTGAAATTAACTATTAAAATAATTTTTTATACTTGTAAAATATCAGATATCGTTAATAATGATCTTGTTATTAAAATCATATTGACAACAACAAATTTGACGCCGCCATATTGACAACAACAACAAATTTTGTTGGCTAGAACCATTCTATTTAATATTTAGCCTGAAATTAACTATTAAAATAATTTTTTATACTTGTAAAATATCAGATATCGTTAATAATGATCCTGTTATTAAAATCGTTTTGACAACAACAAATTTGATGCCGCCATATTGACAACAACAATGATTTTTGTTGGATAGAACCATTCTATTCAATATTTAGCCTGAAATTAACTATTAAAATAATATTTAATACTTTTAAAATATCAGATATCGTTAATAATGATCTTGTTACTAAATCTATTGACAACAACAAATTTGTCGCCGCCATATTGACAACAACAACGAATTTTGTTGGCTAGAACCGTTCTATTCGATATTTAGCTTGAAATTAACTATTAAAGCAAATTTTTATAATTCTAAATTATCAGATATCGTTCATGATAAATTTGTTATTAAAATCATATTGACAACAACAAATTTGTCGCCGCCATATTGACAACAACAACGACTTTTGTTGGCTAGAACCATTCTATTCGATATTTAGCTTAAAATTAACTATTAAAACAAATTTTTGTAATTCTAAATTATCAGATATGGTTCATGATAAATTTGTTATTAAAATCATATTGACAACCACAAATTTGTCGCCGCCATATTGACAACAACAACGACTTTTGTTGGCTAGAACCGTTCTATTCGATATTTAGCTTGAAATTAACTATTAAAACAAATTTTTATAATTCTAAATTATCAGATATCGTTCATGATAAATTTGTTATTAAAATCATTTTGACAACAACAAATTTGTCGCCGCCATATTGACAACAACAACGACTTTTGTTGGCTAGAACCATTCTATTCGATATTTAGCTTAAAATTAACTATTAAAACAAATTTTTGTAATTCTAAATTATCAGATATGGTTCATGATAAATTTGTTATTAAAATCATATTGACAACCACAAATTTGTCGCCGCCATATTGACAACAACAACGACTTTTGTTGGCTAGAACTGTTCTATTCGATATTTAGCTTGAAATTAATTATTAAAGCAAATTTTTATAATTCTAAATTATCAGGTATCGTTCATGATAAATTTGTTATTAAAATCATATTGACAACAACAAATTTGTCGCCGCCATATTGACAACAACAACGACTTTTGTTGGCTAGAACCATTCTATTCGATATTTAGCTTAAAATTAACTATTAAAACAAATTTTTGTAATTCTAAATTATCAGATATCGTTCAAGATAAATTTGTTATTAAAATCATATTGACAACAACAAATTTGACGCCGCCATATTGACAACAACAACGAATTTCTTGGCTAGAATCATTCTATTTTATGCTTAGCTTGAAATTAACTATTAAAACAAATTTTTATAATTCTAAATTATCAGATATCGTTCATGATAAATTTGTTATTAAAATCATATTAACAACAACAAATTTGTCGCCGCCATATTGACAACAACAACAAATTTTGTTGGCTAGAACCATTCTATTCAATATTTAGCTTGAAATGAACTATTAAAATAATTTTTTATACTTTTAAAATATCAGATATCGTTAATAACGATCTTGTTATTAAATCTATTGACAACAACAAATTTGACGCCGCCATGTTCACAACAACAACAACTTTTGTTGGCTAGAACCATTCTATTCAATATTTAGCTTGAAATGAACTATTAAAATAATATTTTATACGTAAAATATCAGATATCGTTAATAATGGTCTTGTTATTAAAATTATATTGACAGCAACAAATTTGACGCCGCCATATTGACAACAACAACGACTTTTGTTGGCTAGAACCATTCTATTCAAATTTAGCTTGAAATTAACTATTAAAACAAATTTTAATAATTCTATATTATCAGATATCGTTCATGATGATTTTGTTATTAAAATCATATTGACAACAACAAATTTGACGTGGCCATATTGACAACAACAACGACTTTTGTTGGCTAGAACCATTCTATTCAATATTTAGCCTGAAATTAACTATTAAAATAATATTTTATACTTTTAAAATATCAGATATCGTTAATAATGATCTTGTTATTAAATCTATTGACAACAACAAATTTGACGCCGCCATATTGACAACAACAACGACTTTTGTTGGCTAGAACCATTCTATTCGATATTTTGCCTGAAACTAACTATTAAAACAAATTTTTATAATTCTAAATTATCAGATATCGTTCATGATAAATTTGTTATTAAAATCATATTGACAACAACAAATTTGTCGCCGCCATATTGACAACAACAACGACTTTTGTTGGCTAGCACCATTCTATTCGATATTTAGCCTGAAATTAACTATTAAAATAAAATTTTATACTTTTAAAATATGAGATATCGTTAATAATGACCTTGTTATTAAATCTATTGACAACAACAAATTTGACGCCGCCATATTGACAACAACAACGACTTTTGTTGGCTAGAGTCATTCTATTTTATGCTAAGCTTGAAATTAACTATTAAAATAAATTTTTATAATTCTAAATTATCAGATATCGTTCATGATAAATTTGATATTAAAATCATATTGACAACAACAAATTTGTCGCCGCCATATTGACAACAACAACGATTTTTGTTGGCTAGAACCATTCTATTCAATATTTAGCTTAAAATTAACTATTAAAACAAATTTTTATAATTCTAAATTATCAGATATCGTTCATGATAAATTTGTTATTAAAATCATATTGACAACAACAAATTTGTCGCCGCCATATTGACAACAACAACGACTTTTGTTGGCTAGAACTATTCTATTCGATATTTAGCTTGAAATTAACTATTAAAACAAATTTTTATAATTCTAAATTATCAGATATCGTTCATGATAAATTTGTTATTAAAATCATATTGACAACAACAAATTTGTCGCCGCCATATTGACAACAACAACGAATTCTGTTGGCTAGAACCATTCTATTCGATATTTAGCCTGAAATTAACTATTACAATAATATTTAATACTTTTAAAAAATCAGATATCGTTAATAATGATCTTGTTATTAAATCTATTGACAACAACAAATTTGTCGCCGCCATATTGACAACAACAACGACTTTTGTTGGCTAGAACTATTCTATTCGATATTTAGCTTGAAATTAACTATTAAAACAAATTTTTATAATTCTAAATTATCAAATATCGTTCATGATAAATTTGTTATTAAAATCATATTGACAACAACAAATTTGTCGCCGCCATATTGACAACAACAAATTTGTCACCGCCACATTGACAACAACAACGAATTTTGTTGGCTAGAACCATTCTATTCGATATTTAGCCTGAAATTAACTATTAAAATAATTTTTTATACTTGTAAAATATCAGATATCGTTAATAATGATCTTGTTATTAAAATCATATTGACAACAACAAATTTGACGCCGCCATATTGACAACAACAACAAATTTTGTTGGCTAGAACCATTCTATTTAATATTTAGCCTGAAATTAACTATTAAAATAATTTTTTATACTTGTAAAATATCAGATATCGTTAATAATGATCCTGTTATTAAAATCGTTTTGACAACAACAAATTTGATGCCGCCATATTGACAACAACAATGATTTTTGTTGGATAGAACCATTCTATTCAATATTTAGCCTGAAATTAACTATTAAAATAATATTTAATACTTTTAAAATATCAGATATCGTTAATAATGATCTTGTTACTAAATCTATTGACAACAACAAATTTGTCGCCGCCATATTGACAACAACAACGAATTTTGTTGGCTAGAACCGTTCTATTCGATATTTAGCTTGAAATTAACTATTAAAGCAAATTTTTATAATTCTAAATTATCAGATATCGTTCATGATAAATTTGTTATTAAAATCATATTGACAACAACAAATTTGTCGCCGCCATATTGACAACAACAACGACTTTTGTTGGCTAGAACCATTCTATTCGATATTTAGCTTAAAATTAACTATTAAAACAAATTTTTGTAATTCTAAATTATCAGATATGGTTCATGATAAATTTGTTATTAAAATCATATTGACAACCACAAATTTGTCGCCGCCATATTGACAACAACAACGACTTTTGTTGGCTAGAACCGTTCTATTCGATATTTAGCTTGAAATTAACTATTAAAACAAATTTTTATAATTCTAAATTATCAGATATCGTTCATGATAAATTTGTTATTAAAATCATATTGACAACAACAAATTTGTCGCCGCCATATTGACAACAACAACGACTTTTGTTGGCTAGAACCATTCTATTCGATATTTAGCTTAAAATGAACTATTAAAACAAATTTTTATAATTCTAAATTATCAGATATCGTTCATGATAAATTTGTGATTAAAATCATATTGACAACAACAAATTTGTCGCCGCCATATTGACAACAACAACGACTTTTGTTGGCTAGAACCGTTCTATTCGATATTTAGCTTGAAATTAACTATTAAAGCAAATTTTTATAATTCTAAATTATCAGGTATCGTTCATGATAAATTTGTTATTAAAATCATATTGACAACAACAAATTTGTCGCCGCCATATTGACAACAACAACGACTTTTGTTGGCTAGAACCATTCTATTCGATATTTAGCTTAAAATTAACTATTAAAACAAATTTTTGTAATTCTAAATTATCAGATATCGTTCAAGATAAATTTGTTATTAAAATCATATTGACAACAACAAATTTGACGCCGCCATATTGACAACAACAACGAATTTCTTGGCTAGAATCATTCTATTTTATGCTTAGCTTGAAATTAACTATTAAAACAAATTTTTATAATTCTAAATTATCAGATATCGTTCATGATAAATTTGTTATTAAAATCATATTAACAACAACAAATTTGTCGCCGCCATATTGACAACAACAACAAATTTTGTTGGCTAGAACCATTCTATTCAATATTTAGCTTGAAATGAACTATTAAAATAATTTTTTATACTTTTAAAATATCAGATATCGTTAATAACGATCTTGTTATTAAATCTATTGACAACAACAAATTTGACGCCGCCATGTTAACAACAACAACAACTTTTGTTGGCTAGAACCATTCTATTCAATATTTAGCTTGAAATGAACTATTAAAATAATATTTTATACGTAAAATATCAGATATCGTTAATAATGGTCTTGTTATTAAAATTATATTGACAGCAACAAATTTGACGCCGCCATATTGACAACAACAACGACTTTTGTTGGCTAGAACCATTCTATTCAAATTTAGCTTGAAATTAACTATTAAAACAAATTTTAATAATTCTATATTATCAGATATCGTTCATGATGATTTTGTTATTAAAATCATATTGACAACAACAAATTTGACGTGGCCATATTGACAACAACAACGACTTTTGTTGGCTAGAACCATTCTATTCAATATTTAGCCTGAAATTAACTATTAAAATAATATTTTATACTTTTAAAATATCAGATATCGTTAATAATGATCTTGTTATTAAATCTAATGACAACAACAAATTTGACGCCGCCATATTGACAACAACAACGACTTTTGTTGGCTAGAACCATTCTATTCGATATTTTGCCTGAAACTAACTATTAAAACAAATTTTTATAATTCTAAATTATCAGATATCGTTCATGATAAATTTGTTATTAAAATCATATTGACAACAACAAATTTGTCGCCGCCATATTGACAACAACAACGACTTTTGTTGGCTAGCACCATTCTATTCGATATTTAGCCTGAAATTAACTATTAAAATAAAATTTTATACTTTTAAAATATGAGATATCGTTAATAATGACCTTGTTATTAAATCTATTGACAACAACAAATTTGACGCCGCCATATTGACAACAACAACGACTTTTGTTGGCTAGAATCATTCTATTTTATGCTAAGCTTGAAATTAACTATTAAAATAAATTTTTATAATTCTAAATTATCAGATATCGTTCATGATAAATTTGATATTAAAATCATATTGACAACAACAAATTTGTCGCCGCCATATTGACAACAACAACGATTTTTGTTGGCTAGAACCATTCTATTCAATATTTAGCTTGAAATGAACTATTAAAACAAATTTTTGTAATTCTAAATTATCAGATATCGTTCATGATAAATTTGTTATTAAAATCATCTTGACAACAACAAATTTGACGCCGCCATATTGACAACAACAACAACTTTTGTTGGCTAGAACCATTCTATTCAATATTTAGCCTGAAATTAACTATTAAAATAATATAGTTTACTTTTAAAATATCAGATATCGTTAATAATGATCTTGTTATTAAAGTCATTTTGACAACAACAAATGTGACGCCGCCATATTGACAACAACAACGACTTTTGTTGGCTAGAACCATTCTATTCAATATTTAGCCTGAAATTAACTATTAAAATAAATTTTTATACTTGTAAATTATCAGATATCGTTCATGATAAATTTGTTATTAAAATCATCTTGACAACAACAAATTTGACGTCGCCATATTGACAACAACAACGATTTTTGTTGGCTAGAACCATTCTATTCAAATTTAGCTTGAAATTAACTATTAAAACAAATTTTTATAATTCTAAATTATCAGATATCGCTCATGATAAATTTGTTATTAAAATCATATTGACAACAACAAATTTGTCGCCGCCATATTGACAACAACAACGACTTTTGTTGGCTAGAACTATTCTGTTCGATATTTAGCTTGAAATTAACTATTAAAATAATATTTTATACTTTTAAAATATCAGATATCGTTAATAATGATCTTGTTATTAAAATCATTTTGACAACAACAAACTTGACGCCGCCATATTGACAACAACACCGACTTTTGTTGGCTAGAATCATTCTATTCGATATTTAGCTTAAAATTAACTACTAAAACAAATTTTTGTAATTCTAAATTATCAGATATCGTTCATGATAAATTTGTTATTAAAATCATATTGACATCAACAAATTTGTCGCCGCCATATTGACAACAACAACGACTTTTGTTGGCTAGAACCACTCTATTTAATATTTAGCCTGAAATTAACTATTAAAATAATATTTAATACTTTTAAAATATCAGATATCGTTAATAATGATCTTGTTATTAAATCTATTGACAACAACAAATTTGTCGCCGCCATATTGACAACAACAACGACTTTTGTTGGCTAGAACTATTCTATTCGATATTTAGCTTGAAATTAACTATTAAAACAAATTTTTGTAATTCTAAATTATCAGATATCGTTCATGATAAATTTGTTATTAAAATCATATTGACAACAACAAATTTGTCGCCACCATATTGACAACAACAACGAATTTTGTTGGCTAGAACCATTCTATTCGATATTTAGCTTAAAATTAACTATTAAAACAAATTTTTGTAATTCTAAATTATCAGATATCGTTCATGATAAATTTGTTATTAAAATCATATTGACAACAACAAATTTGTCGCCGCCATATTGACAACAACAACGACTTTTGTTGGCTAGAACTATTCTATTCGATATTTAGCTTGAAATTAACTATTAAAATAATATTTAATACTTTTAAAATATCAGATATCGTTAATAATGATCTTGTTATTAAATCTATTGACAACAACAAATTTGTCGCCGCCATATTGACAACAACAACGACTTTTGTTGGCTAGAACCATTCTATTTGATATTTAGCTTAAAATAACTATTAAAACAAATTTTTATAATTCTAAATTATCAGATATCGTTCATGATAAATTTGTTATTAAAATCATATTGACAACAACAAATTTGTCGCCGCCATATTGACAACAACAACGACTTTTGTTGGCTAGAACCATTCTATTTGATATTTAGCTTAAAATTAACTATTAAAACAAATTTTTATAATTCTAAATTATCAGATATCGTTCATGATAAATTTGTTATTAAAATCATATTGACAACAACAAATTTGTCGCCGCCATATTGACAACAACAACGAATTTTGTTGGCTAGAACCATTCTATTTAATGTTTAGCCTGAAATTAACTATTAAAACAAATTTTTATACTTCTAAAATATCAAATATCGTTCATAATGAATTTGTTATTTTAATTTAATATTGACAACAAAAAATTTGAGGCCGCCATATTGACAACAAAAACAAATTTTTTGGCTAGAACCATTCTATTTAATATTTAGGCTGAAATTAACTATTAAAATACATTTTAATAGTTCGAAAATATCAAATATCGTTCACAATGAACTTGTTATTAAAATCATATTGACAACAACAAATTTGTCGCCGCCATATTGCCAACAACAACGACTTTTTTTGCTAGAACCATTCTATTCGATATTTAGCCTGAAATTAACTATTAAAATAAGATTTTACATATAACAAGATGGTGAGATAGGAAAGGTTATTAGATATGTTTGACTTGATTCGGTTGTTTACACCTAAGTCGTTAATAGTTAGTAAAGCATAAGACGCACAATAATTTTTGTTTTCTGGAAATAAATAATCAGCAATCAAGATCCTAAAAAAATTTTAATTTGTAAATTGGTTTGTTGGTTTAGTATGTTTTAAGCCTTTTATCTATTGGCACCTCAAGACCGATCTTTGACCCTTTTGATCCTTTTGACCCTTACTGTCCCTTTGACCCATTAACCTTTGACCCTTTAATCCTTTAGTCCATTGACCCTTTGCCCCCTTTAGCCCTGTAATACATTAACCCTTTGACCACTTAATCCTTTAACCCTTTGACTCTTTGACTCTATAGCGCTGCAGCCATTTGATCCGTTGACCTTTAGTATTTTAGCCCTTTGGTAATTTTTCATTTTTGCCCTTTGACCCTTTAGCCCTTTGGTCGGTTGTCCCTTTCGACCTTTGACCTATGACGTTATTTTGGGATTGGGATGCTCCAGGACAGACCACTTTACACTACTGATGACTAAGTGGTTTCTAAAAACTTGTTTAGAAGTTAATGGTAAGGTTACTACCATTTCAGGTGAGTTTTGCGCTTTTCTTTTCTTACTTTCTCTTTTATTCCGGTTCAACATCCAATTTGTTGCTCTTTCAAATTCTTCTTCATCCGTATGGAATAGATTAATGTCATCATCGATTGCAGGGCTAGGGGTCGCTCAAGTTATGCACGTGTTTCAACTACTCTTTTTAGTTCTTCATTCTCTTCCTTGAAAAATGTAAATTCTTCTTTCAATTTATAATTTTTGTATATTCCTTTATTTCTCTTAGTTGTTCACGGAGTTCGGTATTTTCTTTCCTCATTTGGACGTTCCAAATTATCAAAATCACAAAGATGTTTAACTTTAAATGTATTTCCGTACTGCCAATTTATACCACTGTCATTTGGTCCCCGGTAGCATTTTGCTACAGTCGAAGCATTACACGCACTCCGCCCAACAGAGGAGGCGGCTACCTTGGTGTTAGCTAGGTGTACGCCGAAGCGCTCTGAGTTCTATTGGCCGAGGTGCATCAATTAAATATGAATTTTTCTAAAATAATCTCCTAGTAGCAAAGTAGCTCATCAACTAAGAACTCTCCCCGTTGACCTGAAATTAACGGCATACTTTAAATTTTTAATATTTTAGGCGAAAGCCACAAGTCACCAAAATCAAAAGACCGATTAAAGAGGTTGAACGTATTTCATAGAATTGAAAATAATTTTGTTAATTTTCCGCCACGTTTGGCAAGGCCAATAGAAACCAAGTAAACAATACCAAGCCTAAGAATTAAATTTTTAAAGAAAGAAACTCCCTAGGCTATCTCAGTGTTATTATATTAATCCATTCGACAGCCTTGCGACTTGCTCATAAGTGTGAGTATCACCACAGTATCACCAAATAAGAATTAATTTTAGGCAGCGCATTAATCGATTCTTACACTAACAAATAAATGGAGAGGGTAATAAGGCAATTATCTAATAGCTTAAGCAAAACTTTATTAGCCCGGCTAACGTAAAATTGCGAAAAAATTTATAGACGTTATCTACATTGTTGACGTCAGGCATTACTTGTTGACAACCGCGTAGAATTTGTACTTGTAATTTTGATAATGGTTCCAATAATTGCATTTCTATTGATATAGTTGAATGCTTTAAGTACCTTGGAGTTATGGTTGATTCCAACTCAAGAAAGTAGCTTCTATTAATTCTTGAATAACAATAATACAGTGTAGTTAAACATATTAATTGTTGTTTTTGTGAATAATAGTTGTTGTTGTTATTAAAACACTAGTTTTTAAATATGGCTAATTATTTACTGACGTTCGTGGGGGCTTGTCCTCACACACAAAATAAATTTGCAGTCACCCGCAATTTCTAGAAATGAACCGAATGAAATATCAGAGCAGGAAAGGAAACAATTCTACATAAGAGAATTTGGTTGCGGCAACTTCAAACATAATTTATTTGGAAATGCCATATAATTGCTACATACGTAAGATGTAATTAATCAATACACTTGCCCTAGTTAAGATAAAAAGACTAACTCTAGATTCTACTAACTAAATATTGTATACCCACATTGTGCACAACAAACAGATTCTTTTTGTATTTTCCGGAAAATGAACAAGCAAGTTTGATTTGTATTTGTTCAAAATGAGCTTGTACGTTGTTTACATAAAAGAGTTACAACATATATATGTGAATATGTATCATATGCTCATTCTTTTTATATCAAAAATGTTGACTGAAAAGCAAATTATGCTTTAAAAACTTTGTATGGTGGATGAATGCTCCAGCAAAATCTAAATGAAAATATATGAACTTGTATAAGATTTGTGTACTCTTGCACACTGTCGTCTGATGCTTTAAGCTTATATAATATTGAAGGATACACACAAAAAATTCAATAAAGCTTCAATATTCCATGGAAAAGGCAAGAAGAACAAAAAATTTAACTTATGGGAGTTCGTATATACCCGGAGCAAACGAACATATTTTCTAAAATAAAACTTTGCTTAACGGAATGTACATACCTAAAACCCATCGAGGCACAAAAAAGCTTAGCCAAAAGTTAAACGTATTGGTTATTAGTTGGAATTTATGTTTTATTAGGCTTTCGAACTTGTTACAAGCAAGCATAATGTGAAATTAGGAAATTTACGAACATTCTTCATTGTTTGGTATGGTATATGCCAGCCTTTATATATAAACTAAGCACATTATACGATAAACTTTCTCTCTCGAATAGTTTACGAATTATCGATCAACATATATTTCTCGACTGAACGATATATATCTGTCTATATTTACCAAGCAAAAATACTAATCCGACAATAAATAAAATATGTTACATTTACATCCATAGACCCGATTCAACCGCCATGTTCAACGAACGTGATGACGACAAATTGATACAAACCAATAATATACAAAAAAAGGATATACTTCTTAAAAATTCTAAAATAAAATCGTTCGACACACTCGACAGGGAGATACGATGCCCAACCACACGAAAAGAGCTTAAGTTTTTTGGTATTGAAAAATCGTGTAGCTTCAATAATGATTTATCGAATCCGGCGTCCGTCTCGGGATTGTCAAAAGCGTGTGCCCAGCCAAAATATCGTTCGCATCAGTTTATTGCGGTAACAAATGCAGCGAGCGGGAATACAATTAATACGAATTCGGTTGCGGGTGCAAATTTAAAACGAAAAATTTATGAGAAACGTTTAAAGTTTCATGGGGCTAGGTCGGCGAGTATTAATTATGATGATACTCTTTTATCAACACCAACAACAACAGCTGCGGGAACACAATCATCACCGTCGTCAAGAAGGTAAGAAATTTAATTAAATTTTTTTTTTTGGTACTTTTACGAGTTTGCCCGGTCAAATCCGGTTCGTATCCCTGAATTTGGAAAACCGTTGTAGAATTTGGCACTTACACCATTATCGTAATACTTACACCACTTGAATATTCCCAAAATTCTTCCACAGCAATTTTCCCAAAATTCAACAACACTAAAACACCGCAACAAATAATTTCCACAAATATTTATTAATTCATAATTTGCATTTCAGTTGCACTCGTATTTTTATATACCGCGGGTAAAATAAGTAATATTCTAGACGGTTCTGATTTTAATAGTCTAGAAATTAAATCTGCAATACCACAAAACTTTCACAAAACTACCTATACCATTACTACGTAAACCTAGATGATACTAATCTCTCAAAAATGTTCTAAGTTTAGGTCAGGTTAGGTGAGAGTTAGGTTAGAATGGTTGCTATCGCACACTTAGGCCAATAGTGGCCCCTTGTGATACCACAGGATCTTATCTTCCCTTTACTCCCGTTGAAACCATCCAGAGCTACTTATGTAGCGTTAAATTTCTCGCACACCACAGTCTGCAAGTTCCAAAAGGCTGTCCAAAATGTAGGAAGTGTTATAAAATTTCTGTCTCCTCTTCGTCCATACAACTTTTACAAAAGTCATTCGTCGGTAGACCCAGCCTTCTCACATGTTCGCCAAAAAGGCAGTGTCCTGTCAGTATTCCTACGACCCATCCTAACTCAAGTTTTCCCAAGTATACTAGTGCCTTGGAACGCCGCCAGAAAGTCCAGTTTTGTCCAAACCTGTCTTGCTACCCTTCACGTGAGAGTGTTAGCCTACCTCTCATTTGTCGAGGCGATTGCCGTCTTACTAAGCGCTAATTTGAGCGCCGCTATTATTCACCCCAGACCTGCCCTTTCCAGCTGCACCTGAAGAGTTGTACCATACCTAGTTAGTTCGTCTGAACTGCAGTTTTTCGTGACATACTCGCTCATCTCATTAAGAAATGATCGGCAATCCAGCGTCATCCGCGACTTCAGACAAACCGCCTCTAGTGACTTGATCGTCGCCCAACTACCACTAAATAATCCAGCTCTTACCTTGCCGTCTAGCTTAGAGCCATCCGTGAAAAATTGCAATGCCTCGTTGTCCAGTATTTATCCGTTGCTCCAGCATGCCCTCGAAGGACAGATGGTCTGGAAGCCTTTATCGAAGCACAACGTTGGTTTAATATAACCTATATTCGCCAGTTCTTCCCTTAGCGATCTAAATATCGTCAAATGCCCCGCCTTAAGGCACTTTCACTGAGAGACAGCCGAGAAGATATATATGTTACCTTGTGCAGAGCTGGCCACCATACGCTCACTCCGTACAGTAGCACAGATCTTACCACTCCGGTATAGAACCATTCAAACCCCATCTCTTACCTGTAGCGTTCCTACATGAGTAAATGGCTACATTGGCCTTGTTCACCCGTTCCATAGCGTTAGGATTCATAATAATTTTGGACAGTATAAGCCCAGCTTATACAGTCAAAAATTACGCCCAAAAATCTTGCTTTGTCAGCAAAAGGCAGTCTAATGCCGTCCATGGTAGGAGGGCTAACTACTGGAATTTTGTATTTCTTAGTAAATAGTACCAGCTCCGTCTTGGAAGGGTTGAGCCGTAATGCACTGTGTGCATTCTGCAAAACACCCCCAATCGGATACAGATATTTTCCTAAGACAGCTATCGCTACATCATCCGCATACACTATCACCTCTGTCCCCTCTCTCTCCAGTTCCAACAGCAATCCATTCATCACTACACTCCAAAGAAAGAGGGACATTACACCCCGGTGCGGGGTTCTTCTAACCACCCGTCTTCTAATGGTGGACTCCCTCAGTTTCGAGATAATAATCTTGCTTACCTGCATCTGGTTTATCAACCTACATATATGGTAGTCCACCTTCAAAAATTGCAATCCTTCCATGATCGCCTCCGTTTTTACATTATTAAAGGCATCCTCAATGTCCAGAAATGCTACCATACAAAACCCTTGCTAGAAAATTTACTTCTGAATCGTGCGTACTAGATCGTGCAAAGCAGTGCCCACCGACTTTTTCTTACAGTACGCATGCTGCGACATTGCCTATTTCTTGGCTCAATTTTTGTTCGAATGTGAATTGTTTGTTTCTGACCTCCTTCCATTTCTTAGGAATATACTCGTAGACCAGTTTCAGACATATCCTCCGAAGATAACCTCCAGCCAGGAGAGGATAACTGCCGAGTTCCTTTGGACCTCTGCTGGTATAATCCAATCCGGGCTCGCCGATTTAAAAGGCTTTAAACCGTTCAGCGCACACAGGATTTGTTCCCTGTCCACGATGCCCTCCATATCTATTGAAGTTGTTAATCGATGAACTCCAGGCTCTATCGTGTCATCAAACCTTTGCGAAAATTGGGTCTCCATGTGAAGCTCCAATGACTCCGCACTTGAAGCCATCCATGACCCGTCCGGTCAAATTAAATAAGTAGGACTGGCTGGGTTAGAAGATAGAATTTTTCTAAGGCGAAAAGTCTCAGAGACATCATCCACTCTACAACAGAAAGGTCTCTAAGACCCCCTTTGTGCCTTTCTCAACTCTTTTTTGTACTTTCCTAGGTCCTCCTTATAGGAGTCACATTCCGAACCTCCCTTGTGTGCTTGGCCTTATTAAAGGCTGTCCTACACGCCCACCAATAGGTTCCCAACTTCGTGTTCCACCATGTAGGTTTCTGCCTGCCCCTACTTTTTATCAAGGGATGGGCAGTTACATATCGGTGTTACATGTTACATATCGGTGATCAGAGAATGGGGCTCCCTCGCCACTCTCCCCCCCCCCCTTTATCATATGTCATGATCCCAGTACTCATGTTGGTTTGTCGAAAATAAAATTAACTGAAGATAGCCATAATTTCAGTTTACTTTATGGTTTTGGTTTATCTTGGGCGTTCGTTTTAGAAGTGTGCGGTAATAAGGTGCAAGAAATATTACGTTAGTGTAGGCCACAATACTTCAAATAAATGTCATTGATCACAAAAGCGAATATCCGATCGGGCCAACTAAGGCCAGTGTGTAGGCCTTTCTTTCCATTCAAATGAGATTTACTACATTATCATTGTGAAAAATTTTGACAGCTCGGTGCGAAAACATTTTTCATTTGATATATGGTTAATTTAAGTGGTTTTGGGTTTTCATTCAGTTAAAATAGTTTTATAGTGGTGTAAGAACAATTTTATAGTATTAAAAAGGTGGTGGACGCAAATATATGGTGTTTTAAGTGAATTATTGTTTGGTGGCAACAACAACAAGTTTTTGTTTAAATTTAAGCGGCGTGATTTGAGACATCAAACAAATTCAAGTGTGGGCAAAAGGAGGGTTTCGGTCCCAAAAAGGGGCGATGTCTGAAAGCCCAAATAGATTCGCACCGTTGAGGATGTTGGGAAATAATACCCAACCCTCCAAAAGAAAAAAGATCGAAGAAATGCGAACAAAGAGATTAGGATAAGGTGGCGGTGCACATATAATGGATTGCAATGGAGTAAATGAAAAATATCTAATAATCAAGCACGAGCAGGAGGGACAAAACCTGTCAAATTTTTCACCTTTTGGAATACAAAAAGCGTTGGATATGATAACCAAAGGTATCAGTAAAATGCAAAGCTCGAGAGCAGGAGAACTTCTGTTTCTGACTAAAAATCAGGCAGCTACGGATGCATTACGGAAGGCCACATCTCTGGAGAAATTGGCCAAAATAAAAGTGACGGAACACCGCATAGTAAACAGTTCCAATGGTATCATTTGCTGCCACGACCTAAACTGAAGAGGAAATCAAAGAAGAGCTTAAGGACCAAGGCGTCATAGAGGTATATAAAATAAAAAAAATGGTGGAAAACAAGTTAACGCACACAGGTTTGGTCACACAAAAAAGAGTTGCACAAGCTACTCTAAGTGCTACAAATGTAGTGAAGCAACACCACACAACCAGCCGTGCACTACACTAAAATGCATAAATTGTGGAGAGGCACACATCGGCAAAAGTAAGGAATGTCGAGTATATAAACGAGAAGTAGAAATAGTGAAAATTAAAACTGTAGATAGATTAATATTTCCCGAGGCGAAAGCCAAATATTTTCGATTATATGCAAACACCACACCAGCTAACCAGACAACATAATATGCAGATACACTAGAAACCGCCTTTAACCCACCAAACAAACCACAAAAGCCGCAAAACAAAGAAAACCACATTCATATCAAAAAACTATTTCAACTTCAAGGCAACAACAGACAAAATTAAACCAACCACAACAAAAACAGCTGCAATAACCAAAACAACTACTAGAAACGAACAAAGTACAACAACAAACAACAAGAAAGATTGCAACAACAACCGCAATCAAATCAACAAACAACTTGTGATACAGCAAGGGACATAAAGACAATCAAAAAAATGAAGCATGGCAATGAGATATTCTAGTTTAACTCCAAATGCATTAACACTGCCGTTTATAAATGCCCTCTCCCTTCTTCATTTCTTTGAATGGTAAAGCGAATGCTGAGATCCAATGAATGTGTGAAAATTGGCCAGATAAATATTTGCAGTATATATGCCAATGGCGATATGTCTGCCCAATAACAATGTGAATGTGATGATTTTGTGTGAAACTTGGGAGCGTGAGGGTAAGACGTTTCGGGTGAAGGATACAATTATCTGCCCAGACCAAGGGCCGATGGCTTCGGCGGGGCGGCGATATTGGCACGTGCCAATATCAGCCTGGTCCTTTGTGACATACCGCGATTCGAGCACATCGAAGTCATCGCAGCCAAAACTCGGAATCTGGACAGAAATTTGTTATTTTTTAGTATCTATACAACTCCAGGGTTGTCTACGCCTGACATAGAGAGAAGCCAACGATAATTTCAAATTTTGTTTGAATGGATGGAAGGCAAAAGTGACGTGATTCCAGCGGGTGATACGAATGAGCATTCGAGAATAGGGGAGAGTGAAAGAATTGATGCGAGAGGTAACTGGTTGACCCGCCTCATTCTGGATTCCGATCTCGTAGTCCTGAATGATGGTGGGTCGACTAGAATGCCGAGAGTGGGGTCGACAGCCAGCGCGATAAATTTAACTTTAATATATAGCGGGCTGGCGGGCCAATACACTTGAAATGTTACAAATGAGAAATTAGGTAGTGATCATTATTTGATCAGGACATGCTTAGGTATATAAATGTTGACATAGGCCGTCATTATGAGTGGTAAGAAATGGATCAAACGTATGAATGAGACTCTTATAATGAAAGAATCAAATGAGGTTAACCAACTTGAGGATGAAATAGAGAGAGCGAATGAAATGTGCACTATAACTGTCAGAGGGAATGAATACAAGGTGAATGATTGGTGGAACAATGAAATCCAGTATTGGTATAAAAGGAAACGGGTAACATTGAGAGAGTTCAATAGGTGTATATGTCATGAATGCAGAATAAATTATGGAAGGATGAATGCAAGATTGAAAAAGGCTATCCGTAGAGCGAAAAGGAAAAGTTGGCGGGACTATGTATCAAAAATGACACATAGAACCACAACTAAGGATGTATGGGATAAATTTAATAGAGTGAGAGGATATAGAGCGCAAGGCAGAAATGCAGTGTTAGATGACAGAGAGAATGGAGGTGTCTTTTTACAAACAATTACGGGCGTACGTAGCAATTTGAGCGATAGGTATGAAGTTTTGTTACCTGATAATGAAAATGAATTTATGAACGATATGTGGAACGAGTTTGAATGGGAAGAGTTCCGAGGGGTTTTAGAAATATCCAAATCTACTGCACCCGGAACTAACAGAGTGAGTTATAAAATGATTGGTAGATTAGAATTCGAAGCCATGGCGGCCTTGCTTCGAATTCTCAATCAAGCATGGATGTATTCAGATACCGGAAAAATGGAAGGAAAGCAGATTGGTACCTATTCCTAAAAGGGATCGGGATAGAAATCTGGCAGCAAATTACAGTATGATAAAAAGTCGTATAGATAAATTTGTGAATGAGGGAAATTTGTTGCCGGAAACCACCTTTGGGTTCCGTCACAACCACTCTTCTAATGAATGTGTAGAAAAGTTTGTGTGGGAAGTACAAAAGGAAAATAAGTATGTTGTGGCGGTATTCTTGGATATAGAACATATGATTACGTGGTTCCAGGGAAACTTTATCAGATCCTTATGGACTTGGGGTTTCATAGGAAAATTTGCAAATGGGTGTATGAGTTCATGAATGAGAGAAAGTTAGTTGTATGTGGTAGAGGGTATAGGTTGGAAGGAGCGGTGACTATGGGCCTCCCCAAGGCAGTAAAATCTCACCGACTCTCTTCAACTTGAACACGAGTTCGATACATAGGTGTAACTCCTCGGGCAAAGTCATTTTGCAATTTGCAGATAACTTTGTCCTGATGGGCAAGGGGAGGACCATCGAGGAGGCATTGAGTCGTAAAGGGGGTAAATTCGCGTAAATGTTGTAGTATGGTTTTTAGAACGAATCGGATGGTTGACGTGCGAATATATAATGAGATAATTAAATGTGTCAAATTTGCTAGATATTTGGGAATCTGGATTGACAGAAGAATGAGTTTCAAAGTGCATATGGAAAATTTGGCCGATAATTGTAAGAGTAGATTGAACGTGATGAAGAGGGTGAGCAAACCGAAATGGGGAGCTCATCCGAGTGTGACTGATATGTTACGAAAGGCGCTAATGACAATTAAAATTGCGTATGGAATGAGTATATATGGTGATGGGTCCCAGATTGGGTTTAAAAAGTTGATGCTTGGGGAGAATGTGTGTGCCAGAATGGTAATGGGAGCGATCAATTCAACACCAATACACACTCTGTGGTCTGAATTGGATGATTCGCCTCTTAATTATAAGAGGTTAACTAAGGACAATAAATTGGTGAATGAAATGAATGAAAGATTGCAAAGAGGGACGGTTTACAAAAAGACAACAAGATCACTGGTAATCTTGGAAAATATTAATATATTCTCCAAGATTCGTCCGACAAATCCGAAAGTCCCTCCGAGCAATCTAATAGTGCGGTTGAAGTTTGGTGACCCAACAAAAGCAATAATGAATGAGTTATCGGTTGAGAGTGATTTTTCAAAATGCGAATGAATTATGTTGCACATGTGCAAGTGTAAATGATGATCGAGTAGGTGTGGGAATTTATATTCCTTCAATGAGAAAAAAATCTGTATAATGAATGCAGAATTGATAGAGATTATGGAAGGGATCAAGTTGGCAATGACACAAGGGAGTAGGAGAATAGTGTTATTCTCTGACTCCCGGAGTGGGTTGGAATTAATTAGTAAGGGTGGAGGAACTCATGGCAATGTGTATGTGGAAATGCTGTACACGTATCTTCAATCTTGTAGGAGGGAGGTCATCTTTCAATGGATACCTTCACACCTACAGATTGATGGTAATGAAAGAGCCGATTTTTGGGGTTGTTTGATTGAGGATGTAAATGAATATGAATTCATGGAGGCCAGAGACGTACTTCGCATGTTTTAGGTGATCTGTGGAGAAAATTGGAGAGAGAGATTGTTGAAAAATGTCATGTGAAAGGTAAGTGGTACATTGAGTTAGTTAGGTCTCTTTTGAGGCAACCGTTCTTTGAGGTGCTCAAAGGAGATACTAGAATGTTACGAACTATGGAACGAGTGAGATTGAATCATGGAAATTGGAATGTTTGAAGAAACGCAATTTGGTTGTGTGTGAATTATGTGAAAGCTGTTTGGTTGTGGAGGACATCGAACATGTGACTCTGAAATGTTCTGCATTTAACCAGAGCAGACAAATGTTCGATGATCTATTGAGTGCAAGTAGTTTGACTGAATTATTACGAATGGGAATGAATTTATTAGAACAAATCAGATAGAAATGTGAAAGGGGATCGATGTATGAGGTGTATGAAAAGAAATTAAAATTAAATTATTATGGTAAAAAATGTAAAAAATTAAAAATTGTAAATTTTGAAACGGGCCATATGGCACCAAATTTTTGGAGCTAATGTCAATATAAAAATTTAAAAAAACTGAGATTTACTAAAATTTGTTTTTGTTGATATTGTAATACTTTACGCGATTTCATGTTAAGCAAAATATTTTACTAAACAGAATTAAAATGTTACTCAATATAACAAAACGTAAGGCCACTTGCAATTAATTCCCTCCCAGAAATGTAATGTGTCGCATTAACAACAAATCCAAATATTATGGCTTACGTTTCTTTTTTGCCGTAAAAAGTTTGAAGCTGTCATGACAGAAGGTTTTTTCACACACCCACATCTTTTTTCGTATCCATCCACCCGTCCCCTTACACCAAAAAAATATTTAGAACGCTGCTATCCATTTCTCCATTGTCACGATATGTTGCTACCATTGTTGTTGGTGAATGACAGTCAACAATGTGGTTTATTTGATAAACGGGGGGGCAAATGAGAACGGTGGTGTATAGAACATATTATATATGGGTGGTTAAACATTGTTTTCATCTCTTCAGTTTACTATTTATACATAGAGCGATACAGACGTATATACACAGCATAATACTAGTAGGAGTAATTAAATCGTAGATAATTAAAATTTAAGTGGTGTGGTTTATTTTGGATTGATATACGCGAGCGAGATTCTAATCTTTATTAAGCACGAGATCTGTTGTATATATAATTTGTGATACGAGCTAATCGTATCTTACTTTAAGATTTATAGGGGAAAAGCAGGCAATGGCAATTTTAAAATCAATTTCCTTTTGCCGAATTATACCCAATTGACGTGATTTAGTAAATAAACAGCGGGACATTGCATCATACACACTTCAAGTACTAAAAGCTCAATCATTCTTGTGATACCATTTACAACATTAAGTTATTTATATCGCATTATATAGAAAGCATTAGAACAAGGAGCTTTTCATGATTTATTTAAAATATTTTAAAAATTGTCTTTCATTGTTTAAAAATGCGAGTGTGTGAAGCTATCGCACTTTTTCATCCCAGCAAAAATAAAAAATTGAGGAATGAATTTTTGTTGTGGCCAAAACCCAACTATTTTACCACGAATGTCTACATGTATCTCGATCTGCATGAATCTCTCACACCACACTTGATTTCTAAAGCGACAAATTAAACCTACCATGTTTTTAATAAAACATTCTCGAGGAGTTTGTTCTAACTTGTCTTAAACCCAACAACAATTTTAAGACAATTTTTGTAAAAAATTCACTCGACTATAGAGGGGTCGGCACTCGAAGTATTACCAATTAAAAATGCTATAAACTTATCAATTTTTATTTATTGTTCGATGCAGCCACCTTTAGCGCGGATAATAGCATCGAGTCTGTCCGAGAAGACTTCACACGCTGCACGAATGTTGTCTGATAGTAATTTATCCCATTCTCAGCGAAGCGCAATATTTTACTTTGGTCTTCAGAATGGACTATTTGGAAAAATCCATTGGGTTTAAGTCCGGGGCCTGTATATAGTGGCCATCTTTATGGGATGGTGCCGAGTCTTGTTGAAACGTACAATGCTTTGTACCGAATTTTTTACGTATGTCCAAGGTAGCATCGTTTACAATTTTTTCACGCCAGATTTGTTGATTTACTTTTACAGAGCGTTCAATGGAAACGAGTGGTGAGCGTCCTATGGTAGTTACCGCGGCCCAAACCATTACTGATTCAGGCGCTTGATTTCGCAGTGCAATACGATGGTCTAAATTGTCTATTTATTTGCACTCTAACCAAAAACACCACTATTTTGTTGGTTTACATATTACGGAACCGTAAAAATTTTCTCGTCAGAAAAGACTAATATCCCATGTTTACCACCAGCGTGCAAAGTGTTTTAACACCTTTGTTTTTGCTAGGCCAACTGCCTTCTGTACGGGTGTTAAACCTTGATCCTTTTGTTTTATAAATCTCCACCTTCATGGTGCTTTTTGATGCTACTATAGTATCATTGTAACGTGTAATGGTCCGATACACAAACATTTTATTCACATGTAAATGTCGTAGCTGATTACCAATGGCTGGTTGCGATTTTCCAGCCAAATACAAAGCAGAACGAATTCAATTAATCTACAATTCAATTATTGGAGTTTTGATCAAATCGAACCCCCAAATCCCCAAGAAATTTTCTTGAAACTTTTGCATAGTTTAAACTGGCCAATATATATCTACAAATATTCGCTTACTGATTAGGACAGCAAAACTAAGGCTTGATGGTTACCTCGAAACGATGACATTTTACGTTTGTTGATTCTTGTACGTACTCTCTGTTTGCTGTCTGTGAACCAATATGTCCTTCGGAAGTAGGCCAGAGTTAACTGAGTTCCTCCGTGCAATGTTCGAAGGTGCGTATAAGCTATAACATTATAGGATGTTTTGTGTTAAAACTTAATTTGATATTCCTTGGGTGACCTCCTACTCGAAGTAAACCGTGTTCATCAATGAAAGCGTTGAGTCACAGAATGCTGCATTTTGTTGAAACTGTTCCGTGTTTGAGTATAGCATTAATTTCTTCCTGAAATTTCTTTTGCTGGATTATTCTGCATAGCTCCTCCTCCTGTGCTTCCTCGAGCTCCTTGCCTGCTGGTATGGCGCATTGTCGTGTGTTGTCTTGTACTTGTGTTGCTGATAATGCGAAATATTTTATTCTCATCTGATTTTGTTGCTAATAGCTGCAAAAAAGGATTATTTGTTGATGAATTTGCCACGGTGAATACTCGTTTTAATTCAGTGTCTATTTTGGTTTCGCGAAATTTTTTGTGCCCAGTTCTGGCTTGATCTTTGAAACCAGTTTAGTCCCGCCCACCGTGAACTGGTTTGCCTACGTTTTGCCTAAATTTACGTATAGCCATTGGTTTGGACATGACTTTCCTAGAATTTCTGAAATTCTATTAGCGACAAATGTTTTGTATCTGTGAAGTCACCCTTGAATCCAAACTGGAGTGATCATTAAATCTGACCAAAAGCTTGATTCTAAGTTTGGTATTCGTAGAGTTTGCACCACCTTTCCCATTAGTATCGTGAGTAGCAGAGCTCCGCATAATTCAAGTCTTGGCACAGAACAACTAGTTTTGATTGGTGCTACTTTTGTTTTGGCTAAAAGTCAGAGTAACGCTTTGATTTTATTCTCCAGAGTAAGACATCTAGCGTAAATGACTGCTGCACAAGCTTTCTCAGATGCATCGCAAAATCCGTGTAGACTGATTGATGATGTTGGGTGATAATTGATCCATCTGGGTATGGTGATTTCTTCTAGTGACGGTAGAGAGTTCTTGAGTCTCCAGGCCGAAATCTCTATAGCCGCGGTTTTGTAGTGAATGAACCCAGGATAGTCCTGTTAACCAAAGATCTTATATCATTAACTTGGCCACTCAGCTACTCTAATAATTCGTATGGGGCAATGTGATTGGTAGTCCATTTAGGTAAATTAAATCCACCAGCTTTGAATAATGCTAGTATTTGCTTCTGAGCACCTAATGCTTCCTCGAGTGTGTTGTTCTCAGAGATGAGGTCATCTATATTTAGCGTAATTTCTGAAGTCCTTGGATATGTGAGAGCTTCATCTCTGGCTAATGTCCTCAAGACTCAGGATGAGGCTGATGCTGCACCGTAGGTCACTGTACACTTGTATTCTTTTATTGGCTTAATCCGTTGATAATCCTGGAACATCTTTTCAATATCAGCCGCTTATACATATCTATGCTCCCGCCATCGTAACATTATGTTGAGCAGGTCCTGTTCAAGTGTGGGTTCATTTAGCATGATATCATTAAAAGATATCTCTGTGAATGTTCTGGCTGATGCATCAAAAACGACCCGCAGCTTGGTTGTTTTGTTCGAGCCCATCAGTACGGCTTCAGCTTCATTCATATGACCTAAAGTTTCTTGTTCATCCAAAAACTGCTTATATGGTAAGCCCAAATCTGAATTCCTTGCAAGCCGTTTTTCGACTTGCAATAGACGTGCAACAGCTGTCTTCTTTGAATATCCAAAAGTATTTAAGGCCAGTTGCTCCCTGTCAAATGGAATCCTTACTTTGTATCTTCAATCATCCTGACGAGTAAGGGTTTTTGTATAGAATTCTTCACATTCCCTTTCGTCTTCTGTTAGCTACCTTTTCCTTGTTACATCTTCGAGTTCCCAAAATTGCTTGAGCTGCTTGTCGATCGGTATCGTGGTTGTGACTAGGAGATCGTTAGGAGATGTGTTTCCAGTGATTATTCAGCCTAATTTGGTTTGCTGCGCAATTGGTTCATCTGGTGCACCCGTTAAAAGATTAGCCATGATTATTTGGCCGTAGTAATGGGTTCCTAACAGTATGTGAACCGGACGGGATTCATAAAATGTTGGGTCTAACCATATCAGGTTTTTAGTGTGATTCCAACTTGGATTGGTTGCTACTTGAGGTAGATTTCCGATTATGTTTTTGAAAACGATGGCCTTTATTTTTAACTTGAAGTTTGTTGTGAATCTGGGACTAATTGTGAATTCTGTAGTAGAAAGCGCTGTTCTGGCTGTTGTTATTCCCATGCCAGCAATGTTTACTTGAGTAAGAGTTCTTGATAACTTGGATAAAACTCCACCTTTTAGAGTATTGACACCTGTTTGCAACGATGTCTTTGTTGGAGTTTTGGGTTTCTTTGTAATTTCCTTTTGAATGTCGTGAAGTAAAGTAAGGTTAGCTCCGTGATACTTTTCCCATTTATTATGGCATTTGGGGCCGTGATACTTTTGTCAACATCTTCTGCATAAATCGTTTTCCTTAGCGACCGTTGCCGTCTCTGTTACCGTCAATTCTTGGAACTTGCTGCAAGTGCACAGCTCGTGATCAGCACCACAATGAGAACAGCAAGATGATGGAAGCATCAGTGCTACATGTGTTGCATTTTTCTAGATATTTTGTTGTGGTGATTCCCTTTCTTTAATGATCCTATCTCTAGCAACTGAAGCTAGAGAATGAAATCTTGATTCAAGAAAACCAAAAAAATAGTCTCATCGTTTGAACTTCTTTTGGTGCTTTAATACTGGTTTCGTACAAACGGTTTGTTTCTGCGTTCAGCTTCCTTAAGAGTATGGTTATTACAAAGCTACTCCAGTGCTCTGTCCAGTTGATATCCAAATTGGTGAGAGCATGTAAATACTCTACGGCATTATCATGCTTATCTATTGACGAGAGTTCTCCATGCGATGATATAAAATTCTTCGGACCACGGAAAGTAGGTAATACATTTTATCTTCGTTGGCTAGCTCTTGATTGGAATGAACAGTTCTACTGAGTAGACTATAGAAGGCTGTTTATTGCCTATAGTTCGCGTAAAATAAGCGGATTTCCAATTTTGGTAACTTTATTTTGGGGATCTTCTTGTCCTTACAAGTGTTTTAGCTGCTCAATTCGTTATCCAGCTTTTTTTGTAATGCAATCACAAATGTTTCGTATTTGGTTTGAATGTTGTCGAAAACGATGTTCACGAAATACTCTTCATCCAAATCCTCCTTTTCGGCTTCTGCAATAATACTTTCGTGATTATTGTAAAATGAGTTCAGTCCATCTGTTAGTTGCTTTAATTTCAGCTCGCAATAGACTTTGCTAGGTTTTTGCGTTGAAACGAAATCCTCTATTTGGTTCGGATTTGTTTCAACATCTCAGCCTTGGCTGATTGCGATTTGTAGTGTTTGTTCTGTTTTTTTGGGGTAGATGATTCAGTGGTTTTCTCATCTTCCTCAAATTTAAAGGAGGCGGCATCGGCTACTTTATCTTCTCTGGTCTTTTGCTTATCTTTTAGATTGGGTTGCTGTTAATTCTTCTTTGAGTTTGAAGCATGGATTTGGTTTCTTCAAATACCATCTGGATTTGCTTATGATATTCTTGTTTGCGATATGGATGATTATCGGGTAATGTGTGTATCAATTCTGCATTTGTTGACGAAGCGTTCTTCGCAGTATTTTATAGATTTTCTGTGCTGTTCATCTTTTTTCATGTTGATTTTGAGTTGGTTGATTAATTTTCTGTAGTAGATTGATTCTATAGTAGATGGTTGGATGACAAGATTTTAGCAGAATGCATGATGTTCGTGTGTTAGAGCAATTCTTTAATTTCCAACGTGCCGTTCGTGCTGTTACTCGAAGGACCAATGTTTTTATAGTGTCTTCAATGGAGAAATAATTTTGTTGATTATTTGATTTTGAATAATTAATAAGGTTACCGATGGCCAGGTCTAGAGAGGATTAGACTATTAGAGATGATACTTTATGGAATATTGTAAAAGTAATTCTGATTTATTTAATCATTCCATTGACTTTATATATAAAAATAACGCTATATCAGAATAAAAATATAATGCATAAATTCATATAAAAAAGTGAATCAGTTGAGCATATTAAATTACAAAAAATTATATGTTAAATAAACTGTTCGGCTAAAGAATGTTTTAAGAAAAATTTTCATCACCTTAAATGTCGGTTGCCTCTGTGCCGCCACCTATATAAAAATTTGTAAAAATGCTTCAGCAAACGCTGACGCCAATCTTCTACGAGCCAACCTAAACCGCTTTGCAATCTGGAGTGCTCAAATTGAATTGAACGTCAGCAAATGTCAATCCATTACTTATTCTCGGAAGCGCTTATCCTCTCACCTTAGAGATTATTCCGTCAACACGGATGTTATTACAAGAACATCGTCTATTCGGGACTTTGGTGTTATTTGTGAAAACGAATTAAACTTTAGAGAGCATATTGGTAATATGATTACCAAAACAAACTTCGCACTGGGCTTTGTTGAGCGCTCGTCTAAGGAATACCTTAGTTCGACCTCCGCTCGAATATGCCGGTAAATTAATCGGTTTAGCAATAAAAATTAATACAAAAAACTAAATTATTATCATTATTTTTAATTAATATAAAACAAAACCAATTTACCAACGACGTGAAGAAGCAAATTCTAAGACTAACGATAAATTAATCTGATTGTGCTTTTGAACTCCGTTATTTCAGAAACATATTTTCTCTATATTTATGCAAACAACCAAAAAATAAAAGTTTGCATTTAAAATAAAATCTAATTGTTTGTGTTATTCTTATATATTTTCAGGTATGTTAAGATAAAAATTCATACACAAAGATATCATTACTGCACAGTTACGACGCTGCACAGAGTAAGTACCACTAAATTGTAAACCCAAACGTCAGCAATTAAATTATATGAACGCGGTAATTTTGTTTATGCCATTGTCCCCTCGCTTTTGTATAAAATGAAAATAATGTAAAGTTACGTAAAGTTACGTAAAACTATTTGAGTACCAAACAGAACTACATTAAGTGTACAAAGCTTTAATACAACAAACAGAACAAAACTTTTATAAAGTACTTGTAAAATTAAGTAATCAGAAAAAATATTTAACCCAAATTTTAGTTTATTATAATTTGGACATGTATATAGTTTGAGGTATTACCATTGGGAACAATTAAATTGATTAAAGACACTAAAAAATCTGTTCTATGAAATACACATAAAGCTTCTGCAGTACTAAAATATTAGTACTAAAAGTTTCCCGTATGGCGGCGCTAATTTGTCAACGGTTTGTCCTCGCACTAAATAAAAAATATTAGTGCGTACTAAAAAGTGATGTATTTTAGTACGCGGAAATAAAATACGAAAGCTTAGCGGAGACGCTTGCTCAAACTAGGTTACCGACATTTACACAGCTTTTGTTATAAACCGATTTTTTTTGGTAGTGTACAGTAAATAAAAAAAATATTCGCACAGTTTTGGATATAACTTATTTTTCTTTCCGTAATTTCATCATTTATTCAAAACGCTAAAAACACTAAACACTAGTTACTATTATTGAACAAGGGGTATTAACCCTACCTAAGACGGAATTCATATAGAAAAAAATTAATTATTTTTTTTTTAATTTAAATTATTCGTACAATAAATAATTATTTATTAATTATTTCGGTATATACAGATTTGCTTCAATGTAAACGTTTACTTGGCTCGCAATTCATGGTCTTGAGGGAGCAACGAGATGTTGGCCATGTGAAAACAAGGCTTTCTCTAAATGAATTCCTACGTGATCAAATTACTGGTCTTTCGACTTGTTGATGCCAGTAGATTTGTTCCCCTATTGCACTTCAAAATTATTTTGGAATTTACAAAATTCCGAGCGCTATCATCCGACGTCTTCTTCAACATTCCCTGGTATTTGGGGCTAACTTCAAGATCCCACATCCAAAATAGGCATTGATTGTGCTCAGCCTGTTCTTTGCTATACGTAATGATGGTAAGAGTCAATTGATCGAAGAGTCTCCAATACGGGCTAGATTAAATACAACACTCTTAGATTATGGACAATGTGTAACGAAATGACATGGATAATTTTGTGATAAACCAAAATCACCTAACTAAAGCGAACATTAATAATCATCTAACGTCCTTTGCGTGGTACGTTCGAAGGCGCTCTGCCGGCCATACGCTTCTTTCAGATTTCGTAGAACAACAACTTGGGTCATTGCTAATCGGTCAGCAGGGGAGAAAACTTCAACGTAATTCTCACCCAATGAACTTACTTTACGGAGTAACTGGTACATAGATCCATGATTGACTTTATGATAACCGAACACCAAAAAAAGCGGAGAGACGCCCTTGGGTGAGTGAGTGACATTTCGTAATACTCCGGCTATTTCGTCTGTGTGTTGGCCCCATTGCTTATGATCATTATTTATGTAAGACCTGATTGCCGCCAATACGGATCTGTTTACTCGTTCTGAAGCGATTGACTGAGGTGCGTATATTGCACCAAATTCATTATGAACACCATATTTTTGTAGAAGATTACTAAGCAGAACAGACTTGCAGAACGTAGGGACTGTAAGATTAGAAATCTTGAAAAATAGTCTAAAATAATGAGAACATATGTAAAACCATTGGTGGTACGTGGGTAAAGACCCAGAAAATCGATATAGAGCCTTTCAAATGGTCGAATTGTTGAAAAAGCGTTACCCATTTTTGGTCTAGTGGACTATTTGACTGGTTTGCATGTTCTACAGATCTCACCACTAAAACTGGCGACGTAGTATTTCCAGCGTCTTTGCAGTTCCTTGGTGAGCTTCCGATGGTGGGTTATGTGCTTTTCCTATCAGGCCTTGCGTGAGGGCCTGCGGAACAACCGACTTCCATGGTAAGATATCAGTTTCGGTCTTAGTGGCATCGTTTACGTGTATATGAATAAAATGCCTTCACTAACTTTAAAATTGGTGGTTGATCGTGGGTTCTAAGCTACAGCGTTCATCTTATCAAGGTATTGCTTGTCTCGAAAAGCGGGAGATTCTAAATCTATATGTAATTGTTCGCATCTGTTGTCACATTTATTTCATCCACATTCACTCGTGATAAACTACCAGGGACAATGTTTTGCGTACCCTTTCTGTATTCAATGGTGAACTTTTGTGATTGAAGTTTTAAGGCCAACGTGCCAAACGGCCAGAGAGATCTTTTTGGCCCATTAACTTCGATGTATGGTCTAAATTTGTTAACGCTCATTCTTCTTTGTACTTTATTTAAGTTCGCCGACATATAGGCAACAGGGTGCTCTTCATCACCATTATTCTGGAACAGGACACTTCCGATGCCAGGGGTGCTCGCGTCACATTGAACATAGAAGTGCTTGCTAAAATCGAGGTTGACTAACACGGGTGCTAAAATTAACAATTGTTTTAAATGTTCAAATGCATCTTATGCTTGTTAGTTCCACCTTGGCTTGCTACCCTTTTTAAGAGGCCAGTAATTGGAGCAGCTAATACCGAACATTTAGGAATAAATCTCCGATACCAACCGATCATGCTCAGGAAACTTCGCATCTGGTGAGTCGTGTGAGGTACGGGGTATTCGGCAACTGCCTGGACTTTCATCGGGTTCACTCTGAGCCATCCCTCCCCAATCACGTAACCAAGGTATTTTGTCTCCTTGAGCATGCACTTGCTTTTATCTACATTTATAGTGAGGTTTGCTTCTCACAACAATCTCGCGCTCCATGATTTTCAAACGTTCCCGAAACAACTAGGAGATCATCAAGGTGTCTACCTTGATGAAAAAACCCGGTCATGCAACTGGTGAGGCATGACGACAAACTGGTATAGTGGACGTCCGGGGACGGTGAAAGCTGTCTTATCTCTTGACCCCTTGATCTAAGGGTATTTGCCATAGGGCATCTTACAAGTCCCTGGAGCTTATAAATCGTGTTTGATCCAATCGACTTAGCAACCCGTCGATCAGGGGTAAAGGATAAGCATATGTCACCGTAACCGCATTTACCTTGCTAGCATCCAGACAGAGCCGAACCTTTCCGTTAGCCTTATGTACGATACTCACTGGGGATGACCAAAAACATTGGCTTTCTTCAATTACACCTAACCCTAACATCCTGTCCAGTTCTTTATAAAGTTCTGCTAGTTTAGCCGGCGCTATGGCAAAATACCTCTGTTTTACTGGTGGTGACTGTCCAACATCGATTTTGTGAGTGAGAAGATGTCTTCGTCCCAAGCTTAACTTTTGAAACAAGGGATCTGATCTATTATCGTTATTAAAATGGTTTGTTGGTGGATATTCAAGTCGTGCCTATTAGTGTCAATAGGCATTGCTTCGGAAGATTTATCAACTTCGCTGACTATCATAGGAGCTAACCCTAATTTATCCCAGAAGTCGATCCTTGTTTTTCCACCATACGACACTTTTGCCAGAGTGTGTTCTATAACCCGTTGCATCTGACCACTTGCTGTCCACAACGTTGCAGGTACTTAGTTTATTCTCATATGATGCTTAGTACGGAATTCTTCAGAACCGCTTTCTAAAACTAACACATTCGCACCGCTGTCCAACAGTCCCCCAGTAAAGCCTCGAATCATTCGTGTTAATAACTGTTTCGTTTACCATTCTCCCCTCCTTTATGCGTACGCACAACACTGAATCCCCGTCCGTTCTCTCCGATAATGGAGTCTTGCTTTGTTAGAGCTTTCCAGGTTACTTTCCTGGCTTTGTAAATTGAGACGAGAGAACCATTCTTGCTTGTACTCATGTGCGCGAGATTGCATGCAAGGAAACTGTAAAAAAAATTTCGGTACGCCTTGAGTACCAGGCCTAATCGCTAAACTTGTAAACAGTTTCCGGGTTTTTAAGAGTGTCGAACTCTTCTTTTTTCTGTATTACAGATAGTGCTTAGATCAGCAGTACACAAATAAGGCAGTTTGACCCGGAGATACTAGGTACCCCGATATACCGTAAGAACCCCCCATAATATTCAAAACTATTACCAGCAACAATTTTTCTATCTGCACATTTGCTAAATATTCCGTTTATTTAGTATACCGTTGATTGCTGAGTGCGTTCATATTTTTTTATTACGTAAAGTTACAATTCTAAAATATTTCCATACTTTTACTCCTAGGTTATGGGTTAGGTTAGGTTTAAGTGGTTGCTATCGCACACTTAGGCCAAATATGGCTCATTATGATACCACAAGATCCGACATCAATAAACTCTCTTTAAAACCATTAAGAGCTATTAATTTACCGTACAAGATCTCACAAGATCTCACAGGGAACGAGAGTCTCCTTCTCCTCCTTGTCCTTGCAGCTTCTGCAGAAGTCATTTGCATCCAGACCCAGCGTTTTCGTATGATCTCCGAAGAGGCAGTGTCCGGTAAGTACGCTTTCAATGCTATCTAAATCCCGCTTCCTTAGTGTGATTAAGATCTTGGAGCGATTAAAGTTCAGCTCAGGCCATACTTGTTTTGCTATCCTGCCAGTTGGACTGGCAAGCCGCCTAGCATTTGCAAACACATTCTCTTCCTGGTTCCAGTTAGAGAGTTGTACCGTCCCTTGCTAATTCGTCTGCCCCTCAACATCAGAATGGCTCTGAACGCCAATCTTGACGCCAGGGAAACTGAATCCAGTGAGAGAATGGCCGCTCGGCTGTCCACATAAATAGTGATATCAGTCAACGATATTACATTATGCCTCAGCCAGTTCCTTACCTCTTCAACCGCTATAATTTCAGCCTGGTATACACTGCAGTAATCAGGGAGACGAAAAAATAGACTCACATTTGATTCCCCACATAACACGCCAGCTTTGTGGCCAGCTCGTCTGTGCATTTAAGAATTTACTGCCTCGGTCTCCACAAAGAGACTCTCTTCCAATCCTCCTTAGAGGGGAGAATAACCTTAAAAAGCTTGCAGAACCACAACAGGAGTGTTGTATAAGCCAAATTCACCAGGTCATGTCTCACAGAATTGACTATAGTTGAGTGTGTTTCGTTTTCAGCGCATGTTATGAACAAACAGACTGCCTTTTACACTTTCCTCATCATGTCCTATATGATAGTTTCTCCAGAGCTGGCCACCATACAGAGGTATATGCCTTAGTATTGGCATGCAAAGCCAGTGCACCAGCTCAGGTTTCAGAGCCCAATTCCCTCCGATGGCATCTTTGCAAAAATAGACTACCACAATGGCTTTCTTCACTCTTTCTATCGGTTTTGGTTTCCAACTGAGCTTACTGTCCAGAAGAATCCCTAGAAATCTTGCCTTATCAGTAATGGCCAGAATAGTACCATTCGGACTTGGTGGAATCACTTCCGGAATTGTGTATCTCCGAATGAAAAAAATCCTGTTTTAGATGGGTTGATCCCCAAATCACATCTGCGGACCCAACCCGCGGTGATTAATAGCGCAATTTGTATCACATCCCTAACTGTACCAAGGTGCTTTCCCGAGACAACTATCGCTATGTCATCGGCATAAGCAACCACACCTATTCCATCTCTCCCCAGTTCCAATAGTAGTCCGTTGATTACTACATTCCAAAGAAGGGGAGAGAGGACACCTCTTTGCGGTGTTCCACGAACAACTTGTCTTCTGACGGAGGCTTTCCCATCTCCGCAGTAACTCTTCTGCTTCCAAGCAAATGATTAATTAGCCTGGTTACTGGGTATTCAAACTCGAGTGGAAGCAATCCTTGCCTAATTCCCTCCACTTTCACGTCATTGAATGCGCCCTCGATATCAAAAAATGCCACCAGCGACAATTCCTGAAAATCCAGTGACATGGAGTACCGCGTCCACTGACTTATCTATATGGTACACATGTTGAGACTGTACCCATTTTCTGGGTACAATTCTCGAACGAATATAGACTTCCGATTGCTGTGCCAGCTTCTAGCTACTTTCATGATGAAGATCTTCCGTGTATTCAGAATATTCCGTGTATTCATTCCTTTTATCTTCCGTCTATTCAGAATATCCTCTGTACACAACAATTGGGCCCCGCAGTCATCACTTCCCGAGAAGTGAGTTTCCATTAAAAGATTAAAAGTCTCTTCACTGAAAACGGTTCATTCGTCACCCGGATTAATCAGATAGTCTGGAATAGCTGGACTGGTAGAGAGAATCTTTCTTAAGTGCGAGCGTTCTGAACCTCTTCCATTCTATCACAGAGGAGCCTCCACGAATTCTTTTGCGCCTTCTTTGTCTCTATTTTATATTGTCTGAGGCATTCCTTATAGAAGTCTCGGTCTTGGCTTTCTCTCGATCTTTTCGCTCTATTGAAAGCAGACCCACAGAATTGTCGGCACTGTGCAAGTGCCGAGGTTCCCGCCAAACAGATTTCCTTTTTCCCCTCAGCTTTGTTAGTGGGCAGGCTTCCCTTATAGAGGTATTGCAAGCCCTAGCAAGAGTATCCAGTATTGAACCAAGATCACTACCCATGACGGGGAGTCCTGGAACTCTAGATTTGATACTGCTCTCCAATATATAGATTTCCGAAAACGTACTGATTTATAATTTGGAGATTAAGCTTAAACGTTAGATACCTATGGTCAGAGAAGGAAATCTCCTTCGCCACCCTCCATTCCCTGATCATAGGTGAGATAAAATCGATGACCAGAGTAACATCCAGAAGCTCCTGTCTGTTTTTAATAATAAAGGTGGGTACCCGACCTATATTACTAATAATGAGGTTAGTTTTTAGAAGAAATTCAAAAAGTGACTCAAAAACAAGTGCCCCTAGCATATGTGGCGGCACTGGCTTCCCTTCATAATCTCCTACCCTCCGTCTCTCAGCTGAAAAACATTTATATTATTCTTCACCAGTATAAATGATCTGCTCTTATCCGGTTTGTCCGTACACCACAGATCTAGTTTTTTTATCCATTGGATCAGAACTACCTCCTCTACTGACTTAGCAAGTCTGAGAAATAGCGCAGCCGAAGCAGCCTTGGTGTGGTGTAAATTTATCTGCACAAATCTGATCATTGTTAACATTAGCCATTTACCTTCTTACGACAGCCATACCACGTCGGTTAGTTGGACCCGACGGAGCCAACGGTCTCCTCCGTCTCACTCCCTCCTCAGAGTCAGGTGTGTCCCCCTTCTCCATGGCTAGGAATAAGCGATCCCTCAATACCCTAGATATCCCCTCTCTTGGTTCGCCACTGGCTGCGGTTTTAATACCTCCTCTGGAGAGAGTAAAATCGTCAGGCTTTCCTTTACAGGCTGTACCTCCTCCACCCTCTTCTCGGGTTGCACGGTGCTCGGTTCAACCCCGACCTCGTCGTTCTTGACTTTTGCTTTTGACAGGGGTGCCACAGATTCATTATTGATTATCATGATGGGTAATCTAAAGCTGCTCTTAGGCTTCTTATGCTTTACAATTTTCTGAAGAATTGCCCTAGCTCTGCATGGTATTTCCTCTTTTGAAACTGCCCTGAGCATGGCTCCTGGCCATACCTCGGCTTACTCCTCAATCGCCTTTCTATACGAGAAAGCCAATATCTGATCAACGCACGCTTCAGTCGTCGCTGATACCAACCTGCATCCCTGCAAATTCAGACGTCCCGAATGTTATCCAAGGACTTTAAGAACGACGAGGTTAATTGCAATAAACACCAAACTCCATCTTTCTCCCGTGATGCTCCCGTCCTTATGGCTCTCGTCCACGACGGCTAGCGCAACCTAACCTTCATTCATGATTTCGTTAAAAATGTATGCCAAACCTCCATGCTTCTCTGCGTCGGAACTCTGCCTTTTAGACCCAAGATCCTTCTTGCGTATATTGCCCACATCGCCAATACAGCTCTTAGCCGGGACTGTAGCCAGTCTGCCCAATACACAGAAGGCCGAACGCCTAGTCCTGTATCTCCGAACTGACGTGGCAATAACTTTATCCTTCTTGTCACTACCACTAGCCCTTGGCTGGAGTCACATTCCTCCCCCCCCCCTCCCTCCGTCTTTACCAGCTGGAAATGCTGGCCACTTCATTAGATTTATTATTTTCAGTTTCCCACGAGTATCGGAGAAAATGATGGTCCACCCGTGCAGAGAACCGTGTACGCGGATAAGGCTCTATACAACTGGAGGGCGCCAGGTATCCAGACGGCTCCATTCACGATTGGGCAATTATTTTTAGATATGTCCCCAGCTTGGCTGATCATGGCTGAACACCTTGATCCGGAGCATCCGCCACCATTTAGCGTTACTACTTCTTAACCCTACACCTAAGTTACTCATTTCATTCATTCTTGTTTACAATAATGAGAACGCCTCCAGGCGGCGGCGGTTGTTAGGCCAACTGTTAACCCTAAATTGGCCGTAGTCCCCAAAGCCACTTGTCTAGAGAACACCAGAATTAAAACTAATATGATACGTTTTCCAATGAATTTTCTGCGTAGAAATTCCAAAATGTATATTTCCGTATTTTACGTGATTTTTACGGATAGCCAATTCATAAACCACAGTTTTGTATCAAAATAAACAAGTAAAGAGCATAACTACAAATGTTAAAGCTCAAAAGCTCCAACCCATATAAATCGTACAAAAAGTGCTGCATAGTAAATTTTTTATTATTCCCACGATGGAAAACAAAGTCCAGCGACCCTTGTATATGTTTTAATGCCATTAACCTGTTCATTTATCACACATTTGTTCATTCCATATTAAATAGTTCTTTGTGCTTTGCTCAATCACAAAACGAAGCACCAAAAAATTTTCCCTTACTCTATTGTGCGCTTTCCAAAATATTGTTTCGAACATGCGCCAAAAATATCGCCATGTGACTTCTTATACATGTTATGACATAACAAACAACATAGTGTTTTTTATATTTCCACTATTTTTTTCATCCTCATACCACTCGCCCATTTAAATTTTCCAAAACAAAAAACCGATGAAAATTTCTTCATCATCAACAACAACAACAACATGAAAATCGAGTTCATTCAAGAAAAAACAAACTGTAATATTTTATTAAAGCACAAGAGAGGCATATACAGATAGAAGAGACGAAGACGTAACATAAAATATTGTTTGGTTGTGTTTGTGTTATGAATTCACGTTATCGACTTACGTCTCTATACGAAACGCACGCCGAATAACATTATTATGTAAGACGTTGGGTAGGTATCACCCCTACTCGTATCGTACATAAGGATTTGGTCTAGTATCGAATGTGCAATTGTTACAAACGGAAATATTAATTTAATTGTTGTGAGACAGTCACAGTACACGAAGAAATAATTTCAAATCGACTTCCTTGTGTTCCTTGTGTGAGTGTGTACGAAATTATAAACCGTTGTTGTGTTGAATCGGAACACACAATTATTTTGTGTCAGTTACTCAGTTTACTGTGAGTCGTGGTACGGTATACAACGTTATCGGTGTTTCGGTCTCGACGCATAAAAATTATTTAAAATTTAATATCGGAAAATTAGTTTATATTTATTGAAGTGTGATAATTTTATTAGTGTTAAGTGGAAAATATAATTTAATAAATATTTTTTTTTGTTTGTGTGTGTGTGTGCGTGATAAAATAATTTAATAATAAAAAAAAAATATGTAAATATATAAATTAAATATGAAAATTAGCAAAGTGGAATTTGTATTGGTGGGAAAATTTATTTAGTGCCGATGTAAAGTGTTTTATGTGAATTGCAATAAAAATTGGAGGTTTGTGCCCTTTTTTTTCGCCCGACCGTAAGTCTGGAATACAATTTGTTTTGCTTGCCAAATAGGGCAATATATCTTGGATATGAGATGACCGATTTGATTACAATTTTTTAGCTTTTAGCATTTACCACTTTTTAAACCCTAATCAATTTTCGAACGAATACGTATTTTTACCTAGTTCAAAATGTTCAATTCGATTGAAATGAAAAATTATACAAATTCGGACCAAACATATTGAATTTATACAACACAAATGAAAAATATTTGGTTTTTAAATTTAAATAAATTTTACATGAAGAAGTTTTTGCGATACATAGAGTGACCCAAATACAAAATTTTTCCGACATCGATATCGTATAATTTTTTGTTTGTACATGGATAAGTTATTAATTATATTGCTTTTTGTGGAAATTGGGTGAAAATGGGTTGGTAATTTCGTATATACATATAGATATATAAACAGCGGGAACTGAATTTTGTGTAAATAATAAATTACCGCTTGATTATAATTGAAAATATTGTCTTTCGTTTCGGGAAATTAAGGCGAAAAAGTTGAGTGCTTTATGATTTTTATATATTTTTACAGCGCGATAGTCGTATCTTGAGAATTAAACTTTATAAATTTCTATTGGACACAAGGAATAATTTATTATTTGGATTTTATCGCGTGCAATAAATTATATTTTTCGTACAAGTTACCGTATAAAAGCGAGGCGTATCTATCTATTTCGAGAGCTTGACAATGGGAATTAATTTAAGTACTCATCCGTGAAATTTTGATACTTTTTCGTACAAGAAAATATGGCTTACATCAAAAGATTATCTTCAAATATTATTTAAGTATCACCATGGTGCATTCAAATTGCTGGCAGTATTTCAAATATAATTCCAATTTTGGATCATTAAACCATAATTATTGTTGCTGCCTACGTTCATAGAAAATCGAGTTCAAAAATTTTATTTAACGCAGTTAGATTGAATAAAGTTCATTCACATCTTTCAGTCAATTTTCGACCTTTCACAGAGCTAGCAGGGACGTTTCAGTTATTCTTTTTAACCAGAAGGGTTCACACTCAACAATTTCAATTGTCCTGGAGTCCATTTTGGTAACAAACTACTGATTTAAAAGCCAAGGCTTCACAATAAATTAGAAGGATAATTTGGAGGCATGATATCAGAGGAGAAAGAATGCAAAGTGTTTCAATTTGTTGTTTTTTTTTTAAACATCCCTTATCAAATTTTCTGGCCAGATTTCTTTTTTCTTACTGCCTGAATCGCTTGATTCGTATATCCCTTGAAGAGACCATATATCATTAGCATCCCAGAAAGCCTTTTAAAATTTTTAAACTTATTTTTTAATCGAAATTTTTTAAGGTAGATCCTTTGTATAATCCGTTACTTATAGCACCATCTCACCGAGTCCTACGGTTTTTACCTCGCAAAGAGAAACAATATTTGAGATTCCCAAACACCTTCAAACACTTTTTGAATTTTGTTGGCTTAATTTTTTTAATAGAATTTGATGCAACAATTCACAATCGCTCAAAAAGATCGATGACTATCCCAGACAATCTACCCACACGACAATTTTTTTAAATGTATTGAATATGTTTCTTACATGCTTGTTGCATTACAAACTTTGTACAAGGGCCGGTTGTATACATTGGTGGCCCCGGGAATACCCATGAAAAGGTAATATCATTACTAAAAAAGTTAATATTTAAATGAAGCAGTTGATTGAGCTAAAGTAAGTAATTCAGATTAATCGGTCTAATACCAAAACGATCTAGAGTTTGAACTAAAAATATTACCACACAGATGGTATTAGCCTAACTTTTCAAACTGCATAACTTTTATTTCGAAACAAATTAGTAATGTCAATTTTTTTTTCGGGAAACCAATTTTTTGTTGTGTCATGTTGCACACATTCTACACCTTAGATCAAATTAGCCCGCCGCCTTGAAACCAATGCCATCCCGATTTTATTACAGTTACCATTGTCGAGGAACGAGTGGTCGGTTTAGTTTATAATTAAACCTGAACCGCCATAATTGTAACACTTGATATAGCTATGATATCTGGATGGTTCTTGGACCTTGGAATTGATTACAAATTGATTACATTTCATTGGTTAGTTTGTTAAATTTTACCCCCATGATTTCCATTATTAAACAGATAAAATGTGATATATCAGTGCCTCATCTTGGTCGAGGATTCCAAACAGTTGGTTGGTGAGGGTGCCAACCACATTTACTAAACCTCTTTTTGTCCGAGTCGATTTATACGTACGTTGAAATATTTTATTATTGAGATTTATATTGAGCATTTCTTGTTCTATTTCCATTATTGCGGGCCTACAAAGTTGTCTTAGTTGTAACCATTCATTATCGTTTTGTCAGAAGTTGTCCATTCTCTCGACAGCTGCGTTATATCCTTGAGCTTCCATATGATACAATCGTCCATTGTTGATGGGACAATTGAGCTGTACCAATATTTTCAAACTATATCCCGGTTGTAGTATTTAGCGTGGTGAACTCAAATTTATAATTGTTGATTATCGCTGAACATACCTCAAGCACGCTTAATAATGGCATCATTATAAACAACATCAATCTAGACTTAAAGCATGGCAATGCTGTTCTAGGCTCCGATCAATAGGAAGAGGTGCCAATTTTGTTATTGGTCTTTTTATAAAAGCCCTTCCGGAGCCAAGGAGTGTTGCCACCCGAAAAATTCCGTCTTGGCCTGGATGCACCTCTGTAATACACACATGACATGACACATGACATTTTTTTTTTTTGAATCAGTAAATGCATATGTAGTTATCCTGGCACATCGAAGACTTTTAATTACTTTTGCCATTAACCTAGACAATAATAAGGTCCGACACAATTCTAGTCTAGGAATTGTTATTTTGGACTTTTTCGGTGCGACCTTAGTTTTTGGAACCAGTAAATACGGATGTCCTCTAATTCCTTGTTGTCGTTTTGAAGACAATATATTACTGCATTATTATCGGTTTCGTCTAGCTTTATATCCTTTTTGTTGATTGCTCGTGATTCATGTCGAATTTGTTCTAATAGGCCTTAATAATTACTTGCTCATTTCCGAAGGAAAAATCTTCCTTTCCTTAGTAATTTTATTAATTGTTGTTGTTGTAGTTGTGCCTTTTCAATAGAATCACTACCAGTTAATAAGTCATCTCATAGAAGCTTTCTAAAATGATATTTGCTGCTATTGGAAATTCGTCCTTTTCATCATTTGCTAACTGATGAAAAGTGCGAATGGCTAAATAAGGAGCACTATAGCCTTTCCAAACGACATTGTTGTTAACTGCTATGCCTTAATAGGTTCGTTCTCGTTTTCTCTCCATAATATTTTTTGATATCTTTAAGGATCGTCTTCGTGCACACGGATTTGGCGATACATTTTTTCAATATCTGCTGTAACGACGACTTTATGTTTTCTCCATCTCAGCAGGATTGATATTAGTTCTTCTTGTAAAGTTGGCCCAATCAATTGTTGATCATTGAGACTTTTGTTGTTGCTAGGTTTTGCGGGTGCATGAAACACAACGCGTAGTTTTGTGCTTGTGCTGTCCTCTTTCATCGCCGCATGATGAGGTATGAAGGATTCTTCTGTTGTTAGCGGTTTTATTCCATCTTTGTCATTACATAGTTTCATGTGACCTAATTCTATGTATTCTTTGATACATTTCTAGTAGTTCTTAGCTAAGTTTCGTGATCCAGCAAATTTTTTTCTCCAGTTGGAAAAATCTGGCTACCGCCCTCATTTTGGACGCCCCAATAACTGGAGGGTTTGTTTTGAATGGTAGTCGTACTATATATCTACCGTTAATTTCTCGCTGATGGGTTTTTACAATAATGTTCTTGACACTGTTTTTCTTCCTTCGTTAATGCTCTATCATTTTATACTTCTTCAATCTACCAAAATTTTCTTAATCTACATATTGTCCAATTCCGTTTTGGTCATCATGCAGTGTATAGTTGTTGACTTGTTCTGATGCGGTGACCCAAATATTGCCCATCCTAATTCCGTTTTTTGTGCAATTGGATCTCCTATTGTACCTTTTACTAAATCATTCATTACTATAACAGGGTAATAGTTTGCACCTAGCAATAAGTCAATTTTGTTTGGCATGTTATGGTTTGGATCTGCCCACAACAAAGTTTTGAAATAAGGCCAGTTCCAAGCATTAAAATCGTACTCTGGTAGGTTCCCTACGATCATTTCCAGTTTGAATTCTGAGGAATATCTCGTTTCGATTTGTATTTTTAGTCGTTGTTCTGATGCACCAGCTTTAATTCCTCCTATTCCCTTAACTTCAACGTATGCTCTTGTACCCTGTATGTTTAATTTCTTGGCGGCCTCATGAGTTATAAAGGACGCTTGAGAGCGGGGATCGTTGAGCACTTTCAATAGTTCCGGATGACGGTCATTCGCTGTGCTCAGAAGTATTTGTGATGTGTGATGTGTGTTTCGCCCATCGGTTTTGCAGGTTCCGTAGTTGGGTAATTACTTTCTTTTGTGTGAAGCAGAGTGTGATAATTTCCATTGCACACCAAACATTTCTACACAGATTTTTCATACTACATATCTTGTTGCGATCCAAAGTGGACATTTGTAGAAAAGATCTGCATTGCTCCATTTTATGTAATCCTTTGCAGTTTATGCACTTCTGTACATTTGTTGCTACCATTGTTAATGCTCTTGGGGGTTAAAATCCTGTTGCTGTTTGGTATCGGCTACTGGTTGTTGTTTGATATCGATTGCCGGTAGTTGTTTGGTATCGGTTATTTTTATTATTTATTGCTTCTAATGATTGGAATCGTTTCTTCAAAAATAGCTAAAATTTCTATAGAGTTTGACCCTTTTTAGGGTCTTCTAATGAGGTTTCATAGATTCTGATTATCTCATTATCTAATTTCATAGTTTATTAATCTAGCGGCTGGACGTCCTAAATGATTTTTAGGTAGTTGATCTTGAATGTGCGTGAGCTTATCGTTATTGTGAACTAATTTCTCGAAAGTATCTTGTTTGATGGCCGTCAATCTCAGTGGTGATGTTCGTCATAATGCCTTCACGCTTTTAATGGCATCGTAATATCCCTCAGAGAAATATTTGAGTATATTTTCATCTTCATCCTAGGCTTCCACCTTTATCCTCTCATCTAGATCCATAATCTGTTCCATCATTCGTTCGATTCGTTTCAACTGCAGCTGTAATGCTTGTTTTGAAGCTTTTTGTATCAATGAGTCTTTTCCTGTGTTTATTTCTGTATAAAGAGCCTCATTTTTTCATCTTGAAATTTTATCATTTGGAATAATTCTCTTCTGTTGGCATAGTCATTGTTATTACTTTGTGAAGAATCGTGTGTGCTCGTTGTTTTGTTGTGTCGCTTGTATCCGTATTTTACGTAAATGGAGATTTGGATCCTATGGAGTTGTCTTCTGATATTGTTGATTTCGGTGTACTCGGTATCTCCTGGTTCAGTTGAGTCCGCACTTCGCCGACTAGGGTGTTGTAGATATCCTCTATCTCCATTCGTTGTTTGAGATATGGATGGGTTTCCTCCAATTTTTCTCTATTTCTGATTGTTTCATCAGCGTCTACATATATTTGGTGGAGTTATTTGAGAGTTGCTATTTTTGACTCCAAATAAGTTTTAGTTTTCCTCCCTCGCCCATCTTTATGGGGCGTTGGGGTTGTTGTATAAAGTTTTCGTTGGTGATTATTGGCTTCGACTAATGATGCCTGCCTGGTTTTGTTGACTGGAGTTGAAAATGTGCCGGTTGTGGTGGTCGGCTTGTGTATTCGATCCCTGTTGGTGGTTGACTCGAAATATGTCTATTGTCCGCCGGTTGTTATGGAGGCTTCGAAGGACCAATGTTATATCATGCTAACACTTGATATAGCTTTTCGATATTTTTAATGGACTGTTATTCGCTTAAAACTGGTGAGGCTATGACAATAATAGTATGAAGTGTTGTTTTGAACTACCTTTAGTAGTATTTTTCTTGTCAGTGCAATATAGTAAATGAATGAAATAATTATTGGTTCCGAATCAAACTAAATTAGAATACTACATAAGTTTTTAAGAAATTTCGAAGTTTCATTCTACATAAAAAATGACCTGGGCTCAGTCTAGACCGATATACCAAAAATGACCATTATTGCTTAAAACATTATTGCTTGGGCAAGTTCCATCCAACATGGCAAAAACCAAAAACTTCAGGCAAAATTGGTGTAAGAATCCCTATCTAGCTCTACAGTTTAATTTTCCAAGTTCCATTTAGAATAGCCTACCCAATTTGACCATAATTTGTTATGATTTGAAAAGATCAAATACTTTCGTTAAAATTCAAATTCTACAATTATTGGTCAAGGAATGGTCAAGTCACGGCCAAATTTCATTAATTCTTAAACAATTAATTTTAAAATGAAAATCACATCCCATAATTCGACCAAAATCAATCAAGAAGTGGTCAAGATCTTAGTAAAAATGATAATAAAAATTTTTTAATAGGGATCGGTACGAAAGCCCGAATTACAAAATTACAAATTATCAAAGCCCCAACTTTTCAAAATACCAAAATCCCGCTTTACAATACGCCGATTTTTAAAATCCCCCTTTTTAATATTTCGAACACTTTCAAATATTTATTCATCTACATTTTAATTAAGATATTGGCCATTTCTTGATTGATGTTGGTCAAATACTGGGATGTGATTTGCATTGTAATATGAACTTTTGCAGAATTTTGTACTTCGAACCTGGCCATTCCTTGACCAAAAATTTGGTATGCAGAATTAAATTTGTAGTCTAACTTTAATGAACTACGTTCCGGAATTGTTGAATGCAACTAGGCCATTTTTGAACAAACTGTGGCCAAATTTGATTGGGATTTTAACGTCATTTTAACATGAAGTTGCGTATAATTAGAATCTCCTAGAACTTGGTCATTTCTTAACCAATCATGAGTAATCAAATTTAGGTTGTAGAGCTAGATTGAGGTTCTTAAATCCATTTTGGCCAAAGTTTTGGGTTTTGTTCATGTTGGATGAAACTTGGACATTTCTTAACCGAAAATGGTCATACTTAATATGCTGGACTAGATTGGGATTCTGACATGAATTTTGAACGCATCCGTCGTTGCTTAAATGAACTAAGCCATTTCTTCTTTAGAAAGAAAGGAAATTCGAAATTTATTAACCACTTATGTAGAATGCTAATCCAGTTTGATTCGGAACCAACAACTATTTTATGCACTGACAAAAAAAAGATTGTCAAAAGCGGGATTATGATTTCGGGATTTTTAGGGGCGGTCAAATGACCTTAGCCCATTTATTACACAAGACCACCTCCAAAGTTTGGGCCAAATGTTATTTTAAGAGTAATGTAGAAGGCAGGTCAACTATATATTCAGGTGTGTAATATTTTTTTTTGTATTAGGTTAGAAGGAACTTGTTTTAGGCGATGTAGGCTTCAATTGTTCAAATTTTACTTGAATAATATTAATGTACAAATACAAAATAAGATAAATTCGGTTTCGGAGGGTGGGGAGGAGTGTGGGGTGGGGCGGCATTTGTAAAATTATCTTTATCGAATTTAGTACATCCTGTTATCAAGTTATATGTCCTTCATTCAGTTGAATATGGTGGTTGTCTCTGTATGTTTACGTCGTATGGTAGATCATGACCATAAACCCATCCGTCTTTCGCCAAGTAGCGAGTACACTAACTGCTTTCCCTATTCTTTGGATATGTTCTTCGTAGAACGGACATCACACATTTAGAGCATATTCCAGCTGGGTCAAATGTAAGCACAATACAGGATCTTAATTGTCTCCAAACCAAAAATGTGATCTAGCGATGCACAGCTCGATGTGTTTAATAAAGCTCGTAACGAAAGTAACCCCCTAGGTCTTTAGTTTCAGGTACTACTTCAGAAGTGCATAAGTGGTTATAGTTTTGTGCTTTCAAAATTTTGCTTGAACCATAAATATTGTACTCGGACACTAACGAAAAGATTGTATTAATTACAAAAAGGTTAATGAGTCCATTGAATATTTTTTGTTCTACAGTGGTGTTCTACGATAACTCTTGATCTCTGGGACTTAATTAAACTTAAAAACCGTATATTGAAGAGTTCTATTAGTACTGACTAATTTAGAACTAAAACATAAATTAGATTTACTAAATCGGAAGATCAAAAACGGAAAATATTTTGCAAAGAATCGTTATTTTGGCAATTTATTTAATAATTTGAGCCAAAAAGAGATCTGGAACCAGTTAAATCATTACATAACTCTACTAATAGGATCCACTCCGTTATTTCTAATGATGTCGAGTATCATGATCCTATATTGCTAGCCCAGGCTCAGTTGATTTAAATAAATTTCATACTATGGCGCCTAGTATTAATTCGTGTTTCTTTTCGCCCACTTCCTGCAGCGACATATCGAATTTAATTTCAAATCTCAGTAATCCAAAGGGTGGTGGTTATGATAACATTCGTAATGTGGTTCTGAAGAATTATTCGCCATTTTTTCACAATTACTAGCCGATCTATTTAATGTGGTTTTGGAAACCGGTGTTTACCCCGATTGTCTTAAAATTGCTAAAGTGACACCTATCTTTAAGTCTGGAAATTTCAAGCTAGTTAATAATTATCGTCCATAATTTCAGTTTTGTCGGTATTTGACAAAATTTTAGAAAAAATTATTGCTAACCGGATGATCGATTTTCTAAATAAATCTAATTTTTTCTATTCTCGTTAGTATGGACTTCGACAAGATTCTGGTACAAATTAGGCCAAACTCTGGCTTATTTATAGATCATCGTAAAGCTTTTGATTGTATAGATCACAGTTTACTTCTTAAAAAATTACAAATTTATGGCTTCCGTGGCCTATCATACAAACTGTTAACAAGCTACCTTAGTAATCGAGTGCAGTTTGTGATTCTAAATAGTGTAAACAGCTCAATTTTAGGTGATGTTCCCCAAGGAAGTGTCCTTGGCCCTGCATGTTAGAATGTTTGCTGACGATACGATCCTGTTCTAGAGAATATCAGGTAACAATGTCACATATGAGGGATGATATTATTTTACTTTTGGACTTTCTTCATTTAAACAAAATATCAGTTAATTTTAATAAAACGAAATATATGATTTTTCACCCCCCATAGAGCGTATGGACAAATTCATGTACCTTGGAGTATTATTCGACAAGCATATGACGTGGGAGGACCATATTTATTCTATTTGTATTAAAGTTTTCCCATTTATTTGCTTGATTAGAAAATTGGCTGATTTTGCTCCAGCACAAACCCGGTTCTCGTACGATTCTTCTGCCTTTGGTTCAGCTGTTAAAGAGAAACTGAATAAATTGCAGATGTTACAAAATAGGTGCTGTAATGCAATGTATAAACTGCCTCGCCTATAACCTACTGTAGAGCTGTATCGAACTATTGCTCTAGGCATTCTCCCCATTAAAGCAATTTTTGAGATGTATGTGTCGATCTACATGTTTAAGTCTCTACACATCCCATCATTAATTTTGACTATACAATTCGAATTTCTAAGTCATGGCTATTCAACCAGAAATACTAGTCAGTTGAAGTGCCCCCAAATTAGAACTGAATTTGGCAGAAAATCATTAACATTTATTGAGCCATATATTTATATTAACTTACCTGAAAATATTAAGAATGCTGTGAACTTAAATCAGCTAAAGATTATTTGTGATTTATAATGCCATTCATTCTTAATTAATTAAATTAAATTATATTAATTGTTATGTATTTGAATTTAAATTTTTATAATAAAATAAATATTAATTAATTAAATACACCATTTATCTTATAGTCTTTTGTAAACCTGTTCGCTTTTCGGTAAAATGGTAGAGATTTCCTCGTTTCATTGTTGAAGCTCAGAGAACTAAACTCGCACTATATCGCTATAGGTTTACAATGTCTTCCTATAGTTTATTGGCATCGTCGATGGCTTTGTAGATTTTGAGATGATCTGCGGACATCAGTATTTTGAAATGTTTTATCGCTTCTGTAGTACCATGAAGATTGTGACAATCCATGGGCCAACGTAAGAGGCTTGTGGTATACCAGAGTTTGCTTGTATTATAATCGACCTTTTATCTGTTCTTTCAATATATTGGATGAGATTACTCATGCAAAGCTATGCAGTGGCTGATGGAGTCGAAAGCTTTTGCACAGTCGGTGTATATTACATCAACTTGTTTGTGCTCCTCAATTTATTTATTAGAGTAGCTGGTAAATTCTATAAGATTTGTCGATACTGATACTCAAGCACTGCTTTCAATGAGTTGCATATTACAGTTCCAATAACTTAGACCTGTGTAGCAAGAAACAATATTTCTTGATCCAGTTTTTAAAATAGGCCAAAAGTTGCCAATTTTAATAACTAATTAAACCAAATGCATGGAGAATGCTGCAAAATTACCAGAATTTTTTAAAATAAAACAAGAATAACACCAGAACCACAACAATCTCCGAATCCTACCAATGCTCGCTGGATGTCTTTTAATTAATTTTGGAACCTGTTATTCATAATAGTTATCAACATTATAACTATTTCTTGGAGCTGAATATCATTAAAAAAAAGGGTTGGTGATTCTTCTGTATTTAATAAAACTGGTTCATCAGTCAGAATTAGGTCCAAGGTTCGGTGTTGTCCATTTTTTATCTCGTAGATTTCTAATTTGAGTCAAATATGGTGTTGGTACTCACCGACTAACTGATAAAAAAAATTAATTTACGTCTAACGATGATGATCTTTCTTCAATAATTCCTATGGTGCTGATGATGGAAGATGTAATTGACGTTGTGTTTACCGGTTTACAGAAATCATCTATTTTGAGCTGCTTCTAGCAATTTTGCTGTTTTTTTATAATCATTTATCTAAAAGCTCGAAAATGGGGAAATACGGTTGTAATTTATAATCAGTTGATGAATCGATATAACAGATGCAGTCATCCAAGTGTGATCTCAACATTGAGAAATTTATTGTTGGTTCTATAACGGTTTCGTCGTGGTCAGGTTCTATGTCTGACCCTTCCTGGTCTATTATCTCATTTGCTATTATTGATTTTATTATTTGGTAACCAGGGTCTCCTTCGTCTTCTTCTAACCATTAGAGTGAAGTATGTTTACGCCAGAACTGATTAAAGGTTGGTGAAAGTCTCGTACTTTAATCAATTCCAATGAGAATTAAACTTCTCGTTTTACTCGTTTCCAAGCTAAGGCAAAATTATAGATCATCGATTTTAAATGAGAATTTTTTATGTTTTGCAATGTTCGGAGACATCTTTCATCTTTAACCAGATCAGTTTCCTCTTCAATTGCACAGTCTTTACCTAACCCAGTAAAAATTACTTATATAGCCGCTTTGTTGAAAGAATTATTCTCTGGTCCATAGGTTGCAGAATAGAGGTGATATTTTTGGTAGCGAAATACATCTAAATTTACCATCTTTCGAGCTTTATGCTTTGATAGGTCCGAAGGTGCATTATCCAAAAATAAAATTGCCTTTACATCTTGCGATAGTATATTAAAATCGTTCCATTGAAGTGATTTTACTTCGGGCAAACTGCCAACGTCGATGTGAGCCGCCTGCATTGGCAAAAATCAATGCCGACTCGTTACCAATTTTTCTCCCTGGCGTGGTAGATTTAAGTCGAAAACCTTGTATACTTTACGGAAGCAAACGACAAAATAAACCGGTTTCGTCCGGATTATAAATTTGAAAGAGGCTTAAATTTTCATCTTTTATTAAATTTTGAATTTGTTCCCGAAATCGGGTAATTTATTTAGTTAGAGCACTTAAAGATTCTCCATACACGATTATTTACCATGAGGTTACGCTTAATACCATGAGGTCTATGAAAACGCCAAAACCAATCATTGCTAGCTTTAAGAAATAAATGTTCAAGTGGTCCGCTAATGTATTTGCTGCAGATCTCAATTCGACATCCATACTAATACGACTAGGGTATGTGTTTTTACCCCTTAGGACAATATAAAATTCCATAAAACGGAAAATAACGGGAAATAACCGGAAAAAAGAAAATAAAAAACTGTCCGTTAAATCCGAAGTCCGTTGAATCGGGGTCCGTGAAATCGAGGTTGTACCACATTTTTAATTTTACATCAGACCGCCATCAGATATTGGGTCAAATGTTACTCTTCGGGAGTTGAGGGAGCAACCCAATATTTTCCAGTTATGTAATATAATAAATTTGTGTCGGGTTAGACGGAATTACCTTCAGGTCATACAGGCTTCGAATATGTAAAATAAAAGTTAACTTACTCACATTTAATGATTCATTGCACTAGCCACAAAAATTATTTATTACCTACCTCGGTATACGGTATAAGGTTGATTTGCCCCCAAGGCCCATGATATAACTTTTCTCTCAATGCAAAGTGGTGGTCTGGTGTAATAAATTATTAAACGTTGTAAAACGTCCCCTCTACATGACTCCTAGAGCGACATTTGATCAAAATTCTGGTGGCGGTCTGGTGGAATAAATTATTAATGGTGGTTAGAGAGAATAGAACAAGACAAGAACCACCCTGATGTACAATTTTGGCGGTTTAGGTTTAATAATACGCTAAACCGATCACTTGTTCCTCGAAAACGGTAACTGTAATAAAATCGGGATTTGTTGTATCAAATTATGGTATAGGTTTCATTGAGTCGGGCTAATTTTTTCGGTGCCGGTTTAATGCACTTATTGTTTGTGTTAATCGCTATTTCGAAAACTTGTTTGTTTATAAATGACAGTATTAGTTTGCAATTTCGATGGACCTAAGCCATTTACTGATTGCGATAAAATTCGTTTTATATTAAAAATAGAATCCCGGAGTGAGTTACAGATGTGAGCTGAGTACTCCAGAACGTAACGCATTAAAAATGTCTATTTTGAAAGAAAAAAACGCAGTGTTTATTTGACAAATTCTAATGTTTTTATTGTAATGAAGAGGTAGCGTGGAGGTTATGACATGGAATGCAATATCCGATAAATAGCATCCTCTCGAGTGGTGGCGCTCGTTGGTGCTTTTCATAAAATTTTCGTCGATATTTTGGCAAAGTACTGGCTCAGTTTCATTAATAGCTTAACGAATCTCGCCTTCCAATTCAAGTGTTGTTCGTGGGTCATAGACATACACCTTTTGTTTCCTCAAAGACCTCATAGTAAGAAATCAAATGGCACCAATCACGTGATCTTACTGGTGGCGAGATAAATTTCCGTTTAAATTTTATCATCAACAATTCAATTGTTTCGTTTGCTGTGTGTCCGGTTGCACCGTCCTGTTGAAACCACATGTCTTCGAGATCCAGTTCAGTAGTTTGAGGCTAGAAGAAGTTTTTCATCATCTCATGGTAACGAACGCCGTTTCCATTGCCAGCCCAAAATGCCCACCAAACAGTGGCTCTTGGTTGATATAAGGGATGTTGAATGATCAATTTTTTGATTTCTCAGCTCCTCAAATGCGACAATTTTGTTTGTTGTCACATTCATTTATTTGTTGTTGCTCTATCCATTCTTTGTTGTGCCAACTGAATCTTGTAAGTTGCTGAAAACTATAGCGAATCAAGATATGTGGTCAATACTCTTAGCTGCAATGTTCTCATTAGACCGAGCTGCACGATTAATCGGACCACTGTACAGCCAGAAGGTGTGTTATGGTGACCGTCTTCGCAAAAAGCTCACCATTTTAGTAGTCACAATTTCTTTGCGTTGTGCGTCCGTGTTATCTCCATGACTAAACCTCAACGTTTACAAATGACGCAAGACGGTCATAATGGGACATTCTTTAATATGCTTAATTTCTTTTATGAATCTATGCTTCTTCTATGCCGATCAAATGTTTTATTTAGGACGATTCCATTTTGATTTTGAACAATTTTGCTTCGTACGAGTACTTTGTGTAAAATCAATATTGAACAGTACCAACAGGAATGAAAAATATACAAACAATTTCAAATTCTTTGAAGTTTGAACTTTGAACACTCTACATAATATGCAAATTGCTAATTTGAAATTGTCTTTGAACAAATTTATTTTGTATATTCAAAAGATAAACATATCATTATATTTATTGTATTCGTTAATTTTAACGTCAGTAAGTATATTGACAGAAATTTGAAATATTATCCAAAGCACACGAGTACTTCGCAATACAAAGAATTTTGTGGCTTACGCTCAGCCGTATATTCATGAACGCCTTACATAATTAATTAAGAATATGTTCATTATACTTTTCAAAAATATGGTTTTGTGGTTTTTGACGTTGTTGTCAAAACATTGTTATATATCTCATTTTGCAAAGTGGTTTTAATAAAATTTTCCAGCTAGCTAACATCTTTTGCTTATTAAAATTTCTTAAAGCTTCCTCGAACACCATATCGTAAATATATTACATAAAAGCACAAATGAACTGCTAACGAACACCAAGATATATTGAACTCGCAGCACAATATCTAATGTTGATGCAAATTTTTTTAAGATTACAGCGGTGTACTTTTGAAAGTACATAAGAAAGGAAGTGAAAAAATTGTATCATGAAATGAAAACTGAATGAAACATACAGTACGTTACAAAACTATTTTAGCCCCAGCTAACAAATATTTGATAAATTATTAATTATTAATTAACATACGTATTAATTGCGACGTGAATTTAATAAAGTTTACGATCGAATTTCACGTCTTTATTCCGTCGAGCTCTCAACTAAATCTGGCGTGCTCTAAAAGTAGTAAGGTGGTTGAACATAAATAATAAAATGACCTTCTACGTTCTAACTATTTGTATAATGCCGCACCATAACCAAATTTAATTATCGGTGTGAAGTATTTAGCATTTATCAAAAGTGTAGCTACACAAATTAACAAATAACAAAAGTGTAGTTACACAATAAAATAAAATGTGTAGCTATACACACAAAAATTATGGCAAGGTTGAATTTTCAATTTTTCTCATTAAAACCGATTTTTACATGAAAATGAAAAACTAAAACTAGCTACCTTGCCATATTTTTTGTGTGTATAGCTACACATTTTATTTTATTGTGTAACTACACTTTTATTATTTGTGTAGCTACACTTTTGATAAATGTTAAATACTTAACACCGGTAATTTAATTCTTTATTTTGTATATGATGAGGGCAGTGGTCCGGTCGATTCGGTAGCTTCGGTCGATTCGTTGCTGGTGATGCTTGTGACAACTGCTGACTGCTAATCGTTTGCTGATTCATTGTTTGTGGACTATAATTTATATTTGGTTCCTTACTGGTATAAGGAGTCTGTTTGATATGGAATGATGTATTGCTCGGACTTAGATTTGTCATTGATTTGCGTAAGTTAACTAATACTTCATTCTGATTCTCGCTTGATTTTTGTATGCCGAAGAATTCACCTAGAATACGTAATATCGTCCCCTGATTCAGCTGGCGTTGTAAACTGGTCTTCTTTAATCGATACTCGTAATGTCTCAATGCTATGATTGATGCTTTGAGCGTTCTATGACATCTGTCTATTAGCCCGAATGATTGCGGATGATAAGGATATAAATTGCCTACTTTGTTCGGTTGTGATATATTCTGGGCATCCAAAATGTGCGTTCCGCATCATGAAATATCATTTAATGGAATCGCTTCTGGCCAGCGAATAAAATGGCAGATTACTATTAAATAATACAGATCTATATTGATGTGGCTATATCATCGACCTGGTGGTTTGTATTTGTTTTTCGATGCTCTTGTGTGACGATGTACTTTGAGGCGTTGGCATTGTACACAACTTCGCACGAAATTTGCAGCACTTTTGCGTTCGATTGGCTACACATATCGTACGGTTAGAAGTTTAATAGTAGCTTTTATGCCTGAATGTGAAAGTTTAAGCGGCAGAATTTTCGGAGTTGATCATCTCGTTAGAACCTAGGATATAAAATTCTTTTAAAATTAGAAAACACGAATTTCTTGTTCCATGGATAATTTATATCGTAATCAAATTTATCGATTTATCGAAACTAATCCAAAAAATCCAACAACAAACTTATTGTAATAGTATTGGTGTAAGTAAACATTCAGGCGAATTGAGTCATTTAGAGGAGACGTGATTTTTTAATTGGCCTTAGGTACATTCCAAAGTCATTCTAAGTATCGAGTGTCCCCAGTATATTTAATGACTTTCTAACGGGTCTGACAGGGTGTTCATGAGATTTTATATTCTGATTTTTTTAAGCATTTAGCATGAACTTCAGTGATGCTACGGACTTCTTAGACCAAAAGAAGTGTATGATTTTCTAATGGGTCCGACAGGGTGTTCCATGAAATTTATAAATATGATTTTTGTAATAGGCCTTAGGACGCATAAGCTTAGCATGAACTTCAGTGACATTGATAGACTGTTTAAATTCTAAATAGTGTCCCTAGTAAATTATATGACTTTCCAATGGGTCTGACAGGGTGTTTCATGAGATTTTTTAATGTACCTATCATTCCAAAGTCATTCTAAGTATTTTCTAAGCTTTTAACATGAACTTTCGTGATATTGGTGGACTGCTTAAACCAAATGGAGTGTCCCAAGCACTACCTAATATTCATATTTATCTATACATCAAATAAATACTAATACGAACAGTAATTTATATTTATATATTATCATGGGTTTTGGTAAAGGTTCGGGTGGTACTAGGAATTGATTGCGATGAATCGTGGTTTCAGGAAAAATCGTTTAGGGCGTCCTCCGGAGAGGCCCGGAGTATTTTTAATTTATTTCTAAGATTTTCTGATTTCGAGAAATGTCGTTTGGTGCTCCGGAGAGAACCGGATTTATTTTTGAATATTTTACTCAACCCAGACGACTTGGATGAAGTGGAATTTTCAAATACTAGTAATCGATTGTGATGGATCATGATTTCGGGAAAAATCGGTTAAAAGGTCATTCGGAAAAGTCCGTAATATTTTTTATTGTTTTTTAAACCAGATGACATCGATAAAAGTTGCCGAAAGGAAATTTGCGAGTATTAAAAATCGATTGCGATGGGCCCTGATTTCGGGAAGAGTAGTTTAAGGGGTTACTCGAGGGGCTAATGTTCGATTTTTTAATTTATAGCTCAACCCAGATGATGTTTAGAAAATACTTAGCAAAAAATGCTTAGAAAGAACATAACAAAATTTTGGAATGTCTCTAAAGCTCCATAGAAAACCATATTGTTCAATTTCATGGAACACTCTGACAGACCCAATACAAAATCATATAATTTACTAGGGACACTCTTTTGGAACCCAAACAGTCTACCAATGTCACTTAAGTTCATATTAAATGGAAAATGTTTGAGACACTTCTTTTTGTTTCGGTGGTCCACCAGTATCATTGAAGTTTATGGTAAATGTTTAGAAAATACTTAGACTGAATTTGGAATGTACCTAAGGCCCATTACAAAAATCATATTTATAGATTTCATGGAACACCTGTCAGACCCATTAGAAAATCATATAACTTGCTTGGGATACTCCTTTTGGTCTAAGTAGCCCAATAATATCACTGAAGTTCATGCTAAATGCTTAGAAAATACTTGGAATGACTTTGGAATGTACCTACGGCCAATTAAAAAAATTGCCTGAATGTTTACTTACACCAATACTATTACAATAAGTTTGTTGTTGTTGTAATTTTGGATTAGTTTGAATAAATTTCACTAGCATCGATTTGTTGGATCCATGATAGCAGGTTCGCTGTAATATTATCTTTCCCTTTGATGTGCCGAATATCGGTTGTAAATTGGCTCACAAAGTACAAATGACGGATTTGTCTAGGCGTAGCTTTGTCTAATTTCGGTTGATATGCCTTTCCAACAGGTATCGAAAATGGTTGATTTTTAATAATGCAATGCCAGAAATTCTCGATCATACACAGTTTTTTTGTTGGTATCGATCCACTTCTGTGAAAAATAACCTAACGATTCGAAATGGTTACCGTTTTGATGCAATGCTGCTTCTGCATGTAATGCAAACTCTGCGTTCTTTCTCGGAAAACCAAGTAATGTGGCTGATACTAGTTGATTTGCGTGATTCTTCGAGAGTACTGCAATCCGAAATTGTGAGACGTTGTCTGTATGTATCATCTGTGGGATGCCAAATCTGCAAAACCATCGATTTTTAAAGAGTTAACAATATTTTTTATTGTGCCTCTGCACAGAGGTGTAAGTAATACGAATTTTGCAAAGTTACCCAGAACTAGATAAGGGCCTAACAGGTCTGTTAAAAGTCGTTGCCACGGTCAATAAATAAAATAAAAGTTCTCGTTAGAAGCTTTCGTTAATCCGCTTGGGACCCACGTTTTCCATAAAGAAAAATTTGTCACTGGTCGTCCCGTGTTTTGCTCAAAAGGTTTGTCGGGATATAGGATAGTCGGGATCCTCGAATTATTTTGCTTCATTTGTGTTTAATCCGATGGTTTGCCATATACCTTGCAATATACTTGGTGCTATATTGTTCTTCGCACGTTGATGAATAATAGAAAATCGGAAACCTGGTACTTTGGGGCTCCAACGACTTAAGTCGTACTGGGACATAAGCTACTGTAAACTAGCGTGATCGGTAATCAATGTGATGTCGAGGTTTTCTATATATGCGCGACATTTTTTATTAGCTCTTACCAGGTTAACTATATATAGCTTCGATTTTTTCTGGGTTTGGTCTTAACCCTTCTTCGCTAAACAAGTATGCCAACTAACGAATCTCTTTCAAAACGAATTAATTTTTGTTAATGTTAATAGTTAACCCGGTAGCCCTTCCCGCATTACCCTGCTGGTAAACACCAACAAATCGTCCCTGGTAGATTTAGAAACCAGTATATGCCAGAATGCGTGCTTTAATTTTAGCGCTGTGATGTATTTCATGTCCTGGAGCCGTCTCAAAAATCCGCCAATGATCTGTAGCGAGTAAGCATCTTTCTCCGTTAAGGAGTTGAGTTGACGTGCATCGAGACAAAGGATGGTTTTACCCTTTGCTTTCCGAACTATCGTGACGGAACTTTTATTTCTGTACGGTGGGAGCGCCTGGGTATCGTGGTGTTACCGGTTTACAGTCCCTCACTGTATCAATCCTATCTAACAGATGATAGAAACATGGCAAAATTCTCATTAATTCTTTCTTACCGTGTGTATTAAGAAATTTGATATTGGATGTTGAATACTGTACAGTAGCAGTACTTGACTCCTTTGAAATTTTTGTATTTCATCGCTGAGGTATTCCATGTTTTAATTTCGATGAAGGTTGTCATTTCTAATACTTTGTAGTACTTTGTTTTGAAATGTTTGTCTCAAAGTCTCAAAGCTGAATACCATACGTCTAGATAGGTTTTAGGATTTGTTTATATAACAGCAGTTTATTGTGCGTTGTCAGTTCGGAGTTTCTTCCATTACGCCGGTGGATTTTGTCTGAATTTTAAATTAATTGCTTGTCTTTTCTTTTTAGCATTAACTTTCCACCTGAGCTTAGAGCCTAGCGTCAGGCCGCGGTACATCAGAATATGAAATTTCTTGTGAATTCTTGCGACATTCTAATTTCCAATTTGTGAAATGTATGTGGATTGCTCTCTTTCTCCCTAGCTTTCAAATCCAATGACGAGGTTTGGCCGCCTGCCCTATGGTCCTCCATCCGTCTCGAACCATTGCTTTCAGCCTAATATGTGTAGGTTTTATTCGACGTCTGCACGCCAGCGCAGGCGGGGTATTCCTCTACGACGCACACAGGCTGGTTGTTGATGAAACACTTTATTAATCATCCGTTGTTGTGGAAACTTTCGTTTCCGAGCCATCTAACTCGATTGGATTTGATGAATCCGATGATATCGCTACCTCCGAGAAGTCGCTTTATTTCGTGGTTCATACGAATCCGGTAGTCTTTTTTCGCAACTTTAATTGGACCAATGATTGAATGGGCGGCCTTCCTTTCGATGGTAGATGACAATCTACAATCGTTAGTGGTCATGGTCCAGCTCTTGCTACCGAAAGCCAGTACAGTTCGTATCAGTGGTTTATAAAATGCGAGCTTGCACGACTACGGTAGATGTTTATATCACAAAAATTTTGATTAGGCTTAGAAAACTCGTTGTAGGGCAGCTATTCGGGCTTTTATTTCTGGCTGCATATCATTCAACGATGTTATAACTGACCCGAGGTATTTAAAGTTTTTGACGCTATCAAAATTATGGTTACCAATTTCGGGATTTTCCATGGAGAATTTCCACCCGGAAGTAACGGTCGTTCATGGAAGGCTTTAACAATTAAAAATGGTTTTCGCAAATCTAGTACAACATACTTTCTTTTTTCCAGCACCTTCTCAATTGTATCAGTAATCCGTATAAGTCTGTTCTATCGTTGAGTGCCTTTTTCGTAACCCAAATTGATGTGCTAGTCTAAGATTTCTGCTCTCTATAATTGACTTTAGTCTTTTGCTACACTGCGAGCCAAGGTTCTATCCACCATTTAAATGAGTGATATTTGCATTTTAGGCCTTTCTAAACATTTGGTGGTTTTTCACGGAATAGTCCGTGTTCAGGGTCTCTGGTTCTCCAACAAGTCTGACGAGCTCATTAATCAACTCTCTCACTTCAACTGCATTTAAAGCATTTATTGCTTATTAGGAGTACTTTCCCAGACCGCTTTTTGTACAATTTCAATGAGGCTGTCCCGTTCTTCTTTCACTTATTGTCATTTATACACTGTAGAATGGTCTGTCGATATCCCTTCTTCGTTTTCGACAGTTAAGTCATTTTTGGAGTTACTTCTTTATATACCAGAAAACCCGAAGGTCAGAAATTTTATTTGGGTCCGTAGGCCAGTAGGTTGGCTTTCCACTGGAGTGACACTCACATTTTAAAGTTTTGCCTGCATCAAATAGCTTTATTTCTTGGGGAGTAGTGCTACTTGATCCCCAGAATCTGTTTTTCATGTTAAGGTCGCCTTCAATAATAAAATTACTATCAAGCGATTTTAGAAGTTTGATGTATTCCTCCATTTTGGGTTATATCTGGGTGGACAGTAGATTGCTGATATACTACAGCTCTTGTTATTTTTGGTTTCAATACATGCAGTATAGCTACTTGCATAGCATCCTTCCATAGCGCGCTCAATTTTGAGCTTTAAAAGCTCATTTATAATGAACTGTGTGGTGTTCTTCTACCAAATCCTTCATAATGTTTCCTCTTTTCCTTCCATTTTATTTATATTCCTATTATTTTAGATTCCTATGGTCCAATATCGGATGTTGCGCTTATGGTACCCAACACAATTGTAGGATGGTTGGAATTGGTTGTGATTTGGTTGTATTTCTAAAGGGTGGTTAAATTTTAAGGGCCGATGTTGATTTTGAATAAAACACAAATTATTTAAGAAATTATTGTCAATTCTTTTTATTATGATAATATGGTTCAATTATATATGGAACAAAATATCGGCCAAATGGTCGCCGCGACCTCGGCGGCACACCTCCACCCGATGGTCCAAATTTTCGATGACGCTTAGGCATAATTGAGGTTCTATGCCGTTAATGTGCCGAATTATCTCATCCTTTAGCTCTTGAATTGTTGCTGGCTTATCGACGTACACCTTTTCTAATAACCCCAAAGAAAGAAGTTCAACGGTGTCAAATCACATGATCTTGGCGGCCAAGTGACATCGCCACCACGTGAGATAACACGGCCATTGAATTTGTCGCGCAAAAGAGCCATTGTTTCGTTAGCTGTGTGGCAAGTGGCACCGTCCTATTGAAACCACATATCGTCCACATCCATATCTTCGAATTCCGGCCATAAAAAGTTCGTTATCATCTCACGATAGCGAACACCATTCACAGTAACTTTAACTGTTTTGGAATGACTATTAAGCTTCCCTTCCTAAAATTATTATATCCGATCACAGTTGGGCCTTCTCCTTGAATTTCGGTTCACAAAAAACAGACAAAAAAAATGCTGGATGTATAGAGCTTGATAGCACTGGTATCCTCGTATTTTGACATATGCGACCGGTAGCAATTCTTAAATAGTGTGTCACTATTTTTTCTTGTTAAGTTTGTAAGGAACTACAATTAAGGTATTCAATGACCACTTGAGTTTTACTTGTTGCATCCGATATTTTTTTATCTTCGCTCATCGATGTATTTTCCAGTTTTCATAGTCCTTTGTTTTTCTAGTAGCTCGCCCATAAATTCCAGTTTTTGATTCTGCACAACCAGATGTGAATGGTTAGCTTTTAGCTTCTGAAGTATTTCTTGCTTATCCATTTTTGCATATTATGTGGTGCGTTCTCTTGCTTTGGCGAGAGATTTGTTTTGATGGGAATTGCACCCTAGGTTGCGTATTTTTACTTGTTTGATTTCTCTTGTTCTTACTTGCATCTCCTTGGCTACCTCGCGGCCTATGTTATTTGCTGGGTGATGATAACTACATCTGCATTTCACTGGTTCGTTCTTACTTTTGTTGCAGTCTTTTGATGGATGTTTCGCAGCGCACTTTACACATCTGAGCTTCCTATTACAGTATTTGCGTGTGTGGTTTTACGCCACACGACTGTTGTAGCATTGTGGTACTCGATTCCATATATCTTATCTTACTTGATTCCATATATCTTATAAATGCTCTCAGCGTTGTCAAATGTTGGCATGAAAAGGGAGAGGCCAACTTTGGTTGTTCTCTTTCACCGTTTGCGTTTTAGCGGCCTTTCTCTTTAATGTGTTCACAGCATTTAGGATTTTTAATCGTTTCTGGCTAAGTTCCTCAATATTTTCTTCATTTCGGCTTGTATGGTGCAGCCCTCTGGGGATGACTTTATTTGGTTATTTTGTTGCATTATTTGATGTTTTTAGCAGTGATTGCATTTGATAAAATTCTGTAGGTTTCTGGGTCAAGTGCATTCACTTTCCGAACTTTATTATTCAGTGCAGTGACTTTAAATTCATCTTTTGAGTGGAGGTAATATCTCTTTATGCATTGGTTGATTTGATTAATTATTTTTTTTCATCTAGATATTAGCTTTCAAATTTTTACAAATTTTACATTTCTTAAACTATTCCGATTTGTTGGGGTGAAACCCAATGGTTAGTCCCAAAATTAATTAAACTTATTTGAAATACTAATTTTAATTTGGTACGTTTACTAGGTCAAGTGGCCTCCTTCTTTGAAGTCTTCTTTCAACGACCGGGTTATCTATCATATGGCAAATATAGAGGTTTCCATGTTTCTGGAGCCTTATTTCGTGTTTGGCAGCATGCTTTTTTATTTCAATTTTGATGTATTCCACCTGTGACGGTCTTCATTTCTTGTGTACCACGAAGCATTAACAATGCTACGGAGTACTTTGTTTTAAAACGCCTGTATCATTATGGCATTTATTTGCTTAGTACATCACCAGAGTTGAATACCGTAGGTCCATATCGGTTTCAGTATATGCCGATAAAGCAGCAACTTGTTCTGTATTGTAAGCTCAGAGCCTCTACCTATGAGCCAATACATTTTTCTGAACTTAATATAAAGTTCTTCTGTTTCCGTTTTTGGTATGCTCTCTCTACTTGCCATGCCAAGATATTTAGCTTTGTTTGCTTATGGCACCGGTCGTGAGTTAATTTCTATCTAACGGGAAGCGTTTTGATACGTAAAGTTTATATGCGTGGATTTCGTCTCATTAAGCTTGATTCTTCAGCGCTTAGTCCAGTTACAAACCGCATTGGTAATCTTCTGGAGTGTGCTTGTTGCATCAGCAACAGTATTTCCAATCGCCATGATTGCTGTGTCATCTGCAAGGGTGGCTATGGTCCCTTCTTCTGCGGCAGAGATTTTCTTTAGTTGGGAGTATTCGTTTTCATATTTCACATAAAAATGTCTATTGGAAGAATTGCCTCGACAGATCTTTATGCAGCTTGAATAGAGACTTTATCGAATGCTTGGGCGACGTCCAGAAATATGCTGGAGCATACTTTTTATGTTCTAACGTTCTTTCAATAATGTGTTTAATTCTGTTCAATTGTGGAGTGCTTTTCTCTGAATCCAAATTGATGTGATGGAACTAATTCCAAATTGATGTGAGAGAACAGAACTCAATTATTGGTTTAAGTCTTTTTAGTAATAATTTTTCAAAGTTTTTTGCCATAATTGGCAGTAATAAAATTGGCCTGTATGATTTTTTATCGTTAGGTGGTTTATCAGGTTTTGCTATCATGATTACTTCTGCTACTTTCCATTGCCACGCAACATATTTTAACCGAAAGCTTGCATTAATTATATGTAATAGCTTACGAAATCCTTTACCTGGTAGAGCCTTGATTATTTGGCAAGTAATCAAGTCATATCCTGGGGCTTTTTTAACATTCATGTTGCTTTTTACTTCTTCTTTTAATCCTTTGAGAGTTACTGGGCGTACATCAAAATCATCTAGCTTTTGGATTCACATTATATTTTCATTGGCCGTTTGCCTTGGTAGTGGTTGGAAGGTATCCTCGAGATACTCCGCAAACAAATCTGCCTTCTCTTTAGGACCTTTTTCCCAGGTTCCATCCTCCTTTGTAAGTGGAGGCACTTGCAATTTGGGTCTTTTGAGTCCCTTCGTCGCCTTCCACAGCGAATAATCAGAATTTTTGTCATCGGTTAGGCTATCCAGATATCTGTTGATTGATGCATTTTTATCTTTTTTAAGAAGAGATTTGAGACTATTACCTAAATTGTTAAGAATTGTTTTGTTCTCCGGTGTTCTAGTTATTTGCCAAGTTTTACGTGCCCGTCGTTTTTGTCTTACCAACTTGCCAAAGCAGCATAGTGAATTGTTTCATTGAGTTGTTGTAATTCATCTTCCGACTGGTGAGAATTACTTATTGGTACCTGAAGATTAATTTTTTCTTTCATTACTTCACGAAAGAGATCCCAGTTTGTTTATGAATTTGTTAATCTGGATGCACTCTCCCTTTGAATTGCCATTTCACTGACTGTCATGACAACCGGGAATGATCCGATTCTAGAGAATTACTGTCTTCAATGTGAATGTAGTTCTGGGTCTCTTGCTACATAAAAGTCTATTAGGTCAGGTTCCATCACTGTATACTGGGGAACCACCAGACTAAAATTCACATGTTGATGTCTGACCTGCTTGCAGCAGTTCTTTTCCTTTTGACGTCGTAAGTCTAGATTCCCATTAGTTGTTTCTCGCATTAAAGTCACCTCCAATAATAAAAACACGTCCAAGCGATTTAAATAGTTTAAGATAGTCCGCCCTTTTCAAGTTATGCCGGAGAGGAAAATATATTGCAGAGACAGTAAGCTGTCTGTGTTTAATTTGGATCCTTACAGTACTGACTTGCATAGTTTCTTCTGCGATATTTGATTCTAAATGGTGTTTTATATTTTATTTTTTTAGTAATGCCGAACCACCTCTTGTTCCTTCCGCTGGATAAATGGAGTGATATAAGTTTTAACCCGGTATTTTAACAAACGAAGATTTAACTAGATGGCTTTCAGATATTACGAAAATGCCGATTTTTTACTTAACACTTTTTGTTGGATTGCGTTGAGGGAGTTGCATTTTCTTCAGTTGATCAAGTATCATGTTGTTCAGATTACTTTGGTCATCTAGCCGCTTTGAAATAGCCACCATGCTGTTCATAATGTTTTCCACAATTTGGTTATTTTCGGATCCCATATGTTTGGTTGAACCCAAACCTTTCACTACTTGGGCAAGTGAACTTCTTTGCTCTGTGTTGCTTGGTTGAGGGTTTTGATCCATCTGATTTGATATTTGAATACTTCGATTCAATACTTCGAAGGGTTCCTTTTATTCCATAAATGTTTTGAACATTCTTTTGGTTGTCAGATACCAGCATAAAAAGAGGAAGTTCCCTTGTACTGATAATTTGGTTTCCTTACTGGATTTCTGTTCTCTCTTTTTTAATAATATTTACAGCAGTATTTTAAGTCTTTTATTTTGTAAGTGTTCCATTATTTCTTTGCTTGAGCAAGTGTGATGCAAACCTCTTGCCACAACTTTTATAGGTCGGGCCAATTTGTTATCTTAAGTGAACCACTGATACTTTCCAGCATTCAATTTCATAGATAAGGTTCTAGAAGTATCTGGATCCAGAGTTTACCTTATAGTTTCCGTCAGTAACCGATTTCATCAGTGACTGAATTTCTGGGTAACTGGTTAAACCGAAAATATTTATTGGTGGGGGTGATTTTTCTTTCGGTTGTACCAAATTTGATGTAAAGTTCTTGGTAGATTTACTACCTTTTGGTTGATTGGCTTTGGGTAGAAGATCTTTTGAATATCTGGACTAGATTGTCCTCTACTATTTAATTGCTCTGCCTCAGGTGACGATTCAGCTTTTCTTTTCTTACTCTTCCTGGACTGTGTTTTGCTTCTTTAGGATCCAGTCCGTCTCTCTTTGTAATTCATCTTCATCAGTGCAATAGATGAGACAGTCTGGTTCAATGCTTCTTATATCGCAATCTTCTTTTGAATGCCGATTCATTTTTAGATTTTCATTTTCTCCCTTTAGATCCTCAATTGTTTCACCTAGTTTGGCAAATAATTGCTCCAAATGCACTAATCTCGCCAAAAAATCCATATTCTCATTTTCTAGGTCAATAGTTGTTTTGCTATATTCGGCTATTTTCAAAGTAAAATTTCCGGTGCCATCACTTATTTCGTGTAATGTTTGTCCAGTACATCTACCGAGTTACTCCTTTTTTCTGCATGATCTTTGTAAATTTGATCTTCTCTGGAACGGATTTGATGTTCCCTGCGATAATGCAATATATGGCCCTCCCCAGACTCCATAGGGCCAGTCTTCATAGAGAGTGGATTTACCAATCTTGATATTGGTTTACCACCTGCGGTATTACTTCCTTTTGTTTGTACCATTGCATAAGTTTTGATTGACTAATTAGCTATTCTGCTTCACTACTACGAAGGGATTGGATACCCCAACCGTACTCCGATGAGATAATGCAGTACGGAAATAATGGAATAATGAGATATTGAGATAATGAGATTGATTTGATTTCTTACATCTAAATCGCCAACATACAAAGGTTAGTTTGGTCTCCTTTATTTAAGTGTGCAAATCATTAGACAAAACTGGTACTTTATAGAATTAAAGCTGGATAAGTGATTAAAGAATATTTATCCTTGTGTGCTCTAATTGTGAACGACAATAAAATATTTTAATTAGTTTTACCAAGAATTCCTTTATATGTTGTGAAAGTTATATTTTCATTGTAGCAAGCAGTAAATGGAGCTTCTCCAAACTTTTTTAGAAAGCAATGTGTTATGATTATCTAAGACTCGTACGTCTATACAAACATATAAAAGTTATGTACTTAAATATCTATAAAAATTTCAACTAATACCCTACACTACATAATGTATAAACACATATGTGTATATTGCAAAGTACATATGTTGATTAAATACAAAACAATTTTCCAAATTGATAAGATTCCTAGAATTTTTTATGTATTCTGTATTAACTAAACACAAAGTTCGTCTTCCACGTACACACAATATTTCTAAATAATAATCAAATGGATTTCTAATTTTGTACAACAATTGTAAAATCTGAAGCGGATAATCCAAAAGCTGATCCCACTGATTTTTTAGATAAAACCCAAACTAATATTATTGTAATAAATGTATTGCTAATTAAAATTTTTGGGTCTCATATGGCGCATTATAAAGGGGTTGAATCACAATTTTGTACCGTAAAATTTTTTCATATGCGATGAAGGATGTGTGTACAAGTGTGTAAAGGATCGGTTACCGTGTGCAAAGTATAAATTTATGTGGATTAAGTTCTTAGTTAAAAAATAATATTTTGCCACTAATTGAAAAGCGGTCGAGCTGACTTTCTCATTATTTAGGTACGTAAATTTAATTATGTAAAATCGAAAGGTATGTGTGATTACCTAGTTTGTGTAGGTCCTACTTAACCTTATTGTTAGCTTTTACAATTCGAAACCGTTTGACTAATTAATTTTGGGCTTTAAACATTTTTTTTTTTTTATATTAAACATTTTTTTTTTTTTGATGGCAGAATTACAGAAACGCCGGCTGCAATGTGTTCATTTTGCGCTAAATTTGCGGCGTGATTAACTACCTTGATACTGTTCAGTCCGAAGTCGTTTCTGATATTGACGAAAGTAGTTGAGATTATTTTCTCCTACCTGCAGATGTGAGTCAACCAGCCATAGCTGTATCAGTTTTCCTGCGTTTATGATTGGCTTGAAGTCACCTCGTAATGCTGTCAATGCAGCCTTATATTGGAGCATACTGATACTCTTACGAACTGAATTTGATTGTGTACCACTGTAACTGAAAAACTGCCAATTGGGATGCCAGCTTGGCTCTCCATATGGAAGAAGTATTGCATAAGTCACAATTCCAGGATCTTCTTCTGCTTCAGCAGCGCTTACAGTCTCTTGTGCTTCAACATTTCGTATCAGTTGATAACTTTGTTACGTTGTCTAAAATATCACGGTGACAGTTATCATTTGCTGCGTGTTCCTGACGCACATCAGTAGCTTGTGTACGATCAAGTACATAAATCTGGGAAAATTGAGGTGCTTGGTCATTGATTGTTTGCAATTGAGACGTTTGATGATAAGTGGCGCCATGAATCTTGAATACATATGGTCCTCTTCCTGGCAAGTAAACAATTTTCACACCCATGGATGCGAATGAAACGGCACTGTTGTACGATCGAATGTTTTGTCGGAAATGAGTTCGATTTGGATTTGTGGACATAAGACTTTTGAGAAATTCAGGGTACTCAACAATCTGTCCTTGAATGTCAGTTAGAATTGGCAGCATAACTTTGCCTTTTTGACAGGATGTGAACAATCCGTCAGCTGGTTGCTTTGCAGTAAAGTTTCTTGATTAACAAAATGAGCACAACTTATCAAATGCTCCACAATCATGATAATCAACTGGTTGGTTGAACTCGTCGAAATTAATCGCTTTTCTGTGAAGAGCCTCATTCGCACGCTCTCGAGCTAAACGTTGTGTTGAGCAGTTCGTCAAATTAATATTTGTTTTGTTTTTCAATTCAATTATGGACGTTTTTTCTATTTCGAAAATAACACATACTCTTTCGATTTTACGATTGCATTGTTGTTCCTTTTTCTGTGTTTCGTTGGCGAAAATTTGAAAAAAAAATCACTCGAACGAAATCGAAAAAAATCAACTATGGAATCACAATCAACTGTCTTTTTTTTTCCCTGATCTGTTCTGAGGCCGAGGCTCTCCCAACTCTTTCGTGGTTCGCTTATTTACGTCATTACCTTTACGCCTGTATTGGCCAATTCGAGGACGTACGGATATAGGTCCGATTTTAAAGGGTGATTTTTTTGTGGTTAGGATTTTCATGCATTAGTATTTGACAGATCACGCGGGATTTCAGACAAGGTGTCAAAGAGAAAGATGCTCAGTATGCTTTGACATTTCATAATGAATAGACTTACTAACGAGCAACGCTTGCAAATAATTGAATTATATTACAAAAATCAGTGTTCGGTTCGAAAAGTGTTTCGCGATTTACGTCCGATTTATGGTCTACATAATCGACCAAGTGAGCAAACAATTAATGCGATTGTGACCAAGTTTCGCACTCAGTTTACTTTATTGGACATTAAACCAACCACACGAATGCGTACAGTGCGTACAGAAGAGAATATTGCGTCTGTTTCTGAGAGTGTTGCTGAAGACCGTGAAATGTCGATTCGTCGCCGTTCGCAGCAATTGGGTTTGTGTTATTCGACGACATGGAAGATTTTACGCAAAGATCTTGGTGTAAAACCGTATAAAATACAGCTCCTGCAAGAACTGAAGCCGAACGATCTGCCACAACGTCGAATTTTCAGTGAATGGGCCCTAGAAAAGTTGGCAGAAAATCCGCTTTTTTATCGACAAATTTTGTTCAGCGATGAGGCTCATTTCTGGTTGAATGGCTACGTAAATAAGCAAAATTGCCGCATTTGGAGTGAAGAGCAACCAGAAGCCGTTCAAGAACTGCCCATGCATCCCGAAAAATGCACTGTTTGGTGTGGTTTGTACGCTGGTGGAATCATTGGACCGTATTTTTTCAAAGATGCTGTTGGACGCAACGTTACGGTGAATGGCGATCGCTATCGTTCGATGCTAACAAACTTTTTGTTGCCAAAAATGGAAGAACTGAACTTAGTTGACATGTGGTTTCAACAAGATGGCGCTACATGCCACACAGCTCGCGATTCTATGGCCATTTTGAGGGAAAACTTCGGAGAACAATTCATCTCAAGAAATGGCCCGGTAAGTTGGGCACCAAGATCATGCGATTTGACGCCTTTAGACTATTTTTTGTGGGGCTACGTCAAGTCTAAAGTCTACAGAAATAAGCCAGCAACTATTCCAGTTTTGGAAGACAACATTTCCGAAGAAATTCGGGCTATTCCGGCCGAAATGCTCGAAAAAGTTGCCCAAAATTGGACTTTCCGAATGGACCAGCTAAGACGCAGCCGCGGTCAACATTTAAATGAAATTATCTTCAAAAAGTAAATGTCATGGACCAATCTAACGTTTCAAATAAAGAACCGATGAGATTTTGCAAATTTTATGCGTTTTTTTTTAAAAAAAAGTTCTCAAGCTCTTAAAAAATCACCCGTTATATTTATTTATTGCAACTGATTTACAAATCATCTAGTAATTTATCTTTCATAATTTATATTCTTGTTTGGAGGGTTGTAGCCCTTTGGCTAGTCCCCTTTACAATTTTATTATATTTTTAGTCGATCCTGATTGGATCTTGTAGATCATGCGGTTTCTTTCTTCGCAGCCGTCTTACTAGGTTTGACTCATACAACATACGACGTATCTCAGCATTTTGGTGTAGACTAATACGTTGCATGTCTTTTCTTATTTTCTCACTAACGAAATCCATCTTCAGATCTCTATGGAGGTTGTCATTTCTTATGTACCACGGTGCATTAACTATTCCACGTAGGACTTTGCTTTAGAATGACTGGATGAGATTGGCATTGGTTTTCTTTGTACAGCCCCAGAGCTGAATACCGTAAGTCCACACAGGTTTTAGAATTTGCCGGTATAGTAGCAATTTATTATGTAGAGTTAGCTCAGAATTTCTTCATAAGAGCCAATCCATCTTTCTGTATTTGATGTTTAACTCTTCTTTTTTCTTTTTCACGTGCTCTTTCCATTTTAGTTTCGCATCTAGAGTCATGCCTAGATATTTTGCCGTATTTGCATAGGGAATTTGCTGGGAGTTCAGTTCTACTGGTATCCAGTTGACCTTCTTGTTGGTACAGTTTATGTGAACAGATTTTGTTTCATTAAGTTTTATTCGCCATATCTTGGTCCAGGTACTGACAATATTAGTAGCTCTTTGCAATTTGCTTGTAGATTCTTCTATGCAATTAGCAACTGCTAAGATGGCCGTAACATCCGCAAACCTGTATACAACATATAAAGTTGGTTCCAGAACGCTACCTTGTGGTACTCCTGCTGATATTTTCTTTATTTCTGAGTATTCGCCATCTAATTTAACTAGAAAGTGTCGGGTAGATATGTAAGATTTTAAAAATTCATCAAACTGCTTTGGTAAGTCTCTTTGTAATTTATATTACAAACCTTTATGCCATACTCTGTCAAAGGCCTGTGCTACATCCAAGAAGACGCTTGAACATACTTTCTTTTTTCTAGTAAGTCTTTAATTATGTTTCTAATTCGGTGTACTTGTTCTATTGTTGAATGATTTTCTCTGAAGCCAAATTAATGTTGAGGAACAAGATTTATTTCTGCTATTATTGGTTTGAGTCTCTTTAGGAGTAGTTTCTCGAATAATTTTGAAATAATTGTGAGTTAAGGAAATCGGCCTATACGAATTTTTGTCATTAAGTGGTTTGTTTGGTTTAGGTATCATAATTACTTCTGCTACTTTCCATTGCCTTGGAACATGTTTAAGTCTGAACACTGCATTAATTATTTGGAGTAGTTTACGCAGACCTTTTTCAGGAAGAGCTTTTACTAGTTGTCCTGTAATTAAGTCATATCTTGGAGATTTCTTTGTATTTAGGTTGAGATTGGTTTCCTCTTTTAATTCTTGTAGTGTGACAGGAGATATATTGCAGTTATTCATTTTGGATACTGGTGGTATGTTTTCCTCTGCAGTTTGTCTAGGTAGAGGCTGGAACGTGTTCTCGATGTGGGTTGCAAACAACGAAACTTTTTGCTTTGCACTTATAGCTCATGTGCCATCTTCATTTTTTACTGGTAGAATTTGTAGTTTAGGTCGTTTTAAACTTTTTGTCGCTTTCCAAAGGTACCGAGTAATCTTTTTTCCCAGTAAGGCCACTCAAGCATTTATTAATGGATTCGTTTTTGATTTCTTTAATTAGCAACTTTAGTTTATTGGATAAAAAATTTAGAGTTGTTTTATATTCTGGCGCTCGACTTCTTTGCCAGGCCTTTCTTGCTTTTCGTTTTGCTGCAACCAGTTCCCTAACTTCTATAGAGGATAAATAGCATTTCGGCGCATTTCCTTTGAACTTGAGGGAGTACTACTCCACGCCGCTTCTTACATACTGTTGTTTAGTTGTTCTAGTTCTTCTACTAGCTCTATCGGGTTTTTAATTGGCACCTGAAGATCAATATTATCCTCAACAAGTTTCTGGAATTTCTCCTAGGAGGTTTTTTTGTTCGTTAGCGAAGGTGGACTAGTTTTTTTAATAATCGTTGCACTGATTTTCATAATAACAGGCGTATGATCCGACATAATCCCCTCGCTGCTTTCTAGGTATATGTAGTTTTCGTCTATACCTTTGGTGATTAAGAAGTCAATGATATCGGGTATTTTGTTTCTATCCGTACGCCAATAAGTTGGTTGATCTCCAGAATGAAAATCGCAATTGCATAGTCTTCCTGCTGCAAACAGCTCTCTTCCTGTTTTAGAGGTTACTCTTGATCTCCAGTAGGTGTTTTTTGCATTAAAATCACCTCCGATTATGAAACTTGATCCAAGTGATTTAAATAACGTGCCATAGTCTTCTTTAATTAAATTATATCTTGGGGGGCAATATATTGACGATACACTATATTCTTTGTTATTATTTATAAATTTTAAGATCTATAAAGTGTTTGATGTTTTCTTTTATAACCACCGACGATCCTCCCCTTGCCCTTCCTGCTGGATGAATGGCGTGGTAACAATTGTATCCATATATTTTAAGATATGTAGTTGAAGTAAAATGGGTTTCCGATACTAGGCATATATCTATTTTTTATAATTGATTTCATTTCATTTAGAGAGTCTTGCCCCTCCAAGCAACAGGTTAGAGCTTGAAATGCTTTCAAGCTCTAACCTGTTGCTTAGAGCTTGAAGGCATTTCACTTGTTTAGCTAGACGAATGTTAAGAGCTTCCATGCTTCTTAGTGTGCTCCGAAATAATTGGTTTTGTCATGACTACTTGCGAGTACAGTTTTGGTTTTGGTTCTCCCGTTTTACTAGCATGAGGTTTAGTTCCTCTTTGGTGTAAGATTGATAATTTTTTACCGATACTCCTGCACTTTGTTTTCGCGTTTTATTTCTTATTCTTTGTAGCTCCTTAGCTATTTCACATCCCCGGTAGTTTGCGGGATGTGACTTATTGCAATTGACACATTTTGCAGCAAAATGTTTACTAGCCGGGCATACCTGGGCATGATGCTTTCCGGCACATTTCACGCATCTGATCTCTCTTTGGCAACATTTCTGCGTATGATTAAACCTAGAGATTTTTTGCACTGCGGTATTAATCCGCTATTATTTTGCAATGGCTCTATTTTAACTCTCATGCTAAGTATTGCCTTGATATTATACACATCTTCCACTTTTTGTTTGTTATTGAAGTGAGCATAAATAGTGGAAGCCCTCTTTTGTTAACTTGAACTCCTTGTTCAGTTTCGATTTTTTCTATCTTAATAATGTTTACGGCATTTCCTATTTGATAACCCTTTTGCTTGATTTCCTCAATAATTTGCTCTTTTGCACAGATTGGGTGAAGACCTCTAGCCATAACTTTAATTGGGCGATCATTCTTATCCTCATAGGTAAACCACTGATGCCCGTCCAGACGCCGTTCTTTAGAGAAACGAGTTTGTACTCTGCTATCGTAATCGATTTCATAATCGATTGTATAGTGGAGAAATTTGATATCCCGACGACAATTAGTGGTGGAGGTGATTTTTCTTTCGGTTTAGCTGGTTGTTGTTCTAAAGCTAGTTGTTTCTTGATGATTAATTCATTTCTGGAAACCTCTTTTGAAGTTGATGGTAAAGTCACCGCCATTTCTGGTGAGTGTTGCGCTTTCCGTTTCTTACTTGGTCTTTTATTCCGGTTCAACATCCAATTTGTTTCTCTTTCTAATTCTTCTTCATCCGTATGGAATGAATTAATGCCTTCATCGACTGTTGGGCTAGGTGTCGTCCCAAGTTCTGCACGTGTTTCAACTGCTTTTTTGAGTTCTTCATTTTCTTTCTTTAAAATTGTAAATTCTTCTTTCAATTTAGTAGTAAATTCTTTTATTTCTCTCAGCTGTTCACGGAGTTCGGTATTTTCCTTCTCGTACTGAAATATATTTCCAGTTGAAGGTCTTGGTGATCTTGATTATTTGGAACTTCGTCCAAATGGCTTAAACAGTAATTGGCCCACCCCAGAATCTGTTGGACCTGCCTCCGAAGAGTGTGAATTTGGCAGCATATCTGCTGCTGTACCACCTGGGGTATTACATTCCGTATTTGTTGTATTCATTGTTTGTTTTAGCCAATTTATACCACGGGCATTTGGTCCCCGGTAGCACTTTGCTACTGTCGAAGCAGTACCCGTCCCCTGCGACGACGACGCGGCTACCTTAGTGTTACCTAGGTGTACACAGAGACAGCCGAAGCCCTCTGAGTACCCTAGGCTGAGGGGCCTTTAAACTTAGGATGAAACATATAAGTTAACTTTTTGTTATTATATTTATTTTAAAAAAAAAAATCAATTTCTGATTTTTATATTTATTTTTTATTTCTTTATTTATTTATTTCACTATTACAATTTTATAACAATATTAAAACTAGGAGCTAACTTATTTGTATTCGATCTAAATTACAACTAAAAATTAATATGTTCAATTCAACTAGAATAATTCTTCAACGAGATAACAAAATAGTTGATCAGCAAATATTGTCGACATTTTATTTCCACGTAATGTAAGATGGATGAAACCTATGTTTTCTGTGGTAATCCAACTAGACCGCGTGTTAACCCTTCCCCATTTAAATTTCGAATGTCCTCAATTGGCTTGCGCTAAAAGAATGGGGTCTCGTAAAACTTTTTCCTTGTAGCTGATATTTGTGCTTCTTTTTTTTCTTTTTTTTTCTCCCTACTATCTGTTCTGGGGTCAAGGCTCTCCCAATTCTTTCGCGGTTTGCTTATTTACGTCCTTACTTTTTCGCCAGTGTCGGCCAATTCGAGGACGTACGGTTATAGGTCCGATTTCATTACCATCTGCACATTGCGTAGCTCCATGCCAGCCTATACTGGCATGGAAGATGGATCGGCCCATGAGTTTTTGCATTCCGACAGGGGATCGATCATACATGTGTTCCATTTCATCACAAATCGTAATTTGATGATGAAAATTCCCTTTGCATCCTGCCCTTATCGGGATTCGAACCCGGTACCTCCCGCAAACGCCAAAGCTTTAACCACTGTGCCATTTAGTTGGTTATTTGTGCTTCTTCTGAGATATTCTTATTTAGTGTTGCATGTTGCGAATCTGTGGTTTCGTGAAGCGTTAGACCCGTGGTGTGGCGTTCAATTGTATTGGTGTTGGATTTGATTGCCGTTGCTTCTTCTACATTTGCGTTGTTGATGACACGTATTTTTTGTTATTATTCTGATTTATGATGATGATGAATACCACGCAGCTACGGCGACAATGTGCCATAAGTGCCATAAGAGTATAGCTGGTGATCAGTTGGATGCTCTTTCCATCGTGCAGAAGTTCGCAATTTGCAATGAGAGGATTTCTTTGAATTTTTCTTCTTGTGGCATCGGTTGTAAAATTTCCGGCTGAACTTGCATTGTTGGTCTTTCTCGCGAAATGAATGTTGTATCGTTGATAGTTAGACTCATGTTGCTAAATTTTACAAGATATGTCCCGTTGAGTTTTTGGCTTTCGTTTCCAAATGAAATATCCCCGCTGAATTGATTGAGTAGAATTACTCCTTCTGATATCTCAATCAATTGTTGGGATATGTTGGTTGTTGCTTTTGTTGCATTTCAACGGTCGGATTATCTCAAAATCATCGTGGTCGGGATTCCCAGCAATCCATTTCCACGCGCTACCAATAAAATTTAGAGACCGTTTATTTTTGCCCTTTCGTAATTTTAGGTCGTCTAACAGTTCTTGTACTTGCATCAATTCGTAGGTCAGATAGGGGTGTAGTGCATGTCTTGTGTCGTGATTTCTTGATTTAGTATAGTGTCCATTCTAGTGATGAAATTTTGATAATTGTCCAATTCAATTATGTGTATCAGTTTAAAATGTCCGTTTTTGTATTTTTGCCTTGCCGTCACTTACACAAATAATTTGGGAATTGGAATAGTCGAGGTATTTCTGCCAATGTTATGCCTAGTGCATACCTGAAAATTTGATTAAAATTGTTTTAGGATCTTATATTGCTTTTATGAATTATTCTGCCAGTTTCCGTCAGTAGTGTAGTATTCCGATTTTCTCTAACTATCTCCGGTTTATATCTTCCTGTAAGTTTCGAACCTAGCAAGTCGTTGAAGTTAGCCCGAACCCGAATTTTTTGGCTGTTGTCTGAGATAAGTGTAGTCATCCCGAAAAAGTGTTAATAGTAAAGAAAATTTAGTCTTATCCCGAAAAAAATTGAGAAATGAAAAATTAAAGCAATTTTCAAAAAAAAAATTACTAAAGTGTAAAATAATGTTTTCGAAAGCAGTAGAAAACAAAAATATGGATTTTAAATAATATTAAAGCCACAAAGCAAGAAAGATAAATACTATTTAAAATTAAATTATGCATAAATTATACACCGAAAAATGATCTCCATATACTGTCATACAACGGGATAAACGGCGAAATAAACCAAAGTACTGACTACGAAGTAGAAACTACTCTATATCCATATCAGGTGGAAATAACTTTTTTTAATTGTTTATCAAACCGAAAAGCGATTTTTGTGTAGTTACCATGGACAAACATTAAATTCTGTACTGAAATACCTAGAGATATAGCCACCCAATGGCGTACACGATCAGATCGGCCAACGTACTGACTAAGCTGTAGAAACCACCCTATGTCCATATCAGGTGAAAATAACCTGTTTTTTGGTTTGTTTATGTAATCGGAAATCGATTTTTTGTGTAGTTACCATGGGCCCACATTAAATTCTGTACTGAAATACCTATGGCCGGTTGCACAGAAAAATAACTAACGGGCGGTTAGTTATGCGCCAGTTAAATATTTTATATGAAATCTGTTTTCGCTGTCCGAAAAAAATCAAAGCAACCTTGATTGAATATATTTTATTTCGTGGAAATATTTAGCTTGCGTATAAATATTTAAATGGCCAATGTTGATTGAATAACTTTTTAACTAATCGTCAAATAATTTCATGGAATAAAATATATTTAATCAAGTTTGCGTTGATTTTTTTCTGACAGTGAAAACAGATTTCATATAAAACATTTAACTAGCGCATAACTAACTGCCCGTTAGTCGTTTTTATGCGCAACCGGCCACTAGAGATATAGCCAACCAATGACGTAAACGGCCAGATAGGCAATTAAAAAATATAAAAAGATAAAAAGTTGACAGAATGACAACTACAGCAATTAAGTAATAAAATATTTCAGTACAGAATTTAATGTACGAATAAAAACAGGTTTTATCCACCTGATATGGACATGGGATGGTTCCTACGCCTTAGCTAGTACATTGACCGATCTGACCGTGTACGTCATTGAGTGGCTATATTTCTAGGTATTTCAGTGGAGAATTTAATGTGGGCCTGTGGTAACTACACAAAAAATCGTTTTTCGGTTAAATAAACAAATAAAGAAAGGTTATTTCCACCTGATATGGACATAGGGTAGTTTCTACGTCCTAGTCAGTACATTGAACAATCTGACCGTTTACGCCATTGGGTGGCTATATCTCTAGGTATTTCAGTACAGAATTTAATGTGGGTTTGTGGTAACTACACAAAAAATCGATTTTCGGTTACATAAACAAACCAAAAAAAAGGTTATTTCCACCTGATATGGAGTGGTTTATACGTCTTAGCTAGTACATTGGCCGATCTAGCCGTGTACGTCATTGAGTGGCAATATCTCTAGGTATTTCAGTGCAGAATTTAATGTGGGCCCATGGTAACTATACACAAAAAATCGCTTTTCGGTTAAATAAACAAATAAAGAAAGGTTATTTCCACCTGATATGGACATAGGGTAGTTTCTACGTCCTAGTCAGTACATTAACCAATCTGACCGTTTACGCCATTGGGTGGCTATATCTCTAGGTATTTCAGTACAGAATTTAATGTGGGTTTGTGGTAACTACACAAAAAATCGCTTTTCGGTAAGATAAACAAACCAAAAAACAGGTTATTTCCTCCTGATATGGACATAGGGTAGTTTCTACGTCTTAGTCAGTACATTGACCTATCTGGCCGTATACGCCATTGGGTGGCTATATCTCTAGGTATTTCAGTACAGAATTTAATGTGGGTTTGTGGTAACTACACAAAAAATCGATTTTCGGTTACATAAACAAACCAAAAAAAAGGTTATTTCCACCTGATATGGAGTGGTTTATACGTCTTAGCTAGTACATTGGCCGATCTAGCCGTGTACGTCATTGAGTGGCAATATCTCTCGGTATTTCAGTGCAGAATTTAATGTGGGCCCATGGTAACTATACACAAAAAATCGCTTTTCGGTTAAATAAACAAATAAAGAAAGGTTATTTCCACCTGATATGGACATAGGGTAGTTTCTACGTCCTAGTCAGTACATTAACCAATCTGACCGTTTACGCCATTGGGTGGCTATATCTCTAGGTATTTCAGTACAGAATTTAATGTGGGTTTTTGGTAACTACACAAAAAATCTCTTTTCGGTAAGATAAACAAACCAAAAAACAGGTTATTTCCTCCTGATATGGACATAGGGTAGTTTCTACGTCTTAGTCAGTACATTGACCTATCTGGCCGTTTACGCCATTGGGTGGCTTTATCTCTAGGTATTTCAGTACAAAATTTAATGTGGGTCCATGGTAACTACACAAAAAATCGCTTTTCGGTTAAATAAACAAATAAAGAAAGGTTGTTTCCACCTGATATGGACCTAGGGTGGTTTGTACGTCTTAACTAGTGCATTGGCCGATCTGACCGTGTACGCCATTGGGTGGCTATATCTCTAGGTATTTCAGTACAAAATTTACGGTGGGTCCATGGTAACTACACAAAAAATCGCTTTTCGGTTTGATAAACAATTAAAAAAAGGTTATTTCCACATTCGATGCTGCTAAGTCGGGCTTTCTCATAATTTTCCGGGTCTACGTTCGGTATTCTGCCATAAAATGCTTATACAGGTTTCTTTCCTGTTGTGGAATGTATATAGAGTGATTATACTCGTTGACGGATCTTTCGAGTAATTCTTGAAAAGTTCTCTCTATTCCATCATGTCTCAGACATCTCATTATCTCCGACAGAGTAGAGTGAAATCTCTCTATCTGGCCGTTCACCTCGCTTTTGTAGGGGGAGGGTTGAATATTTTTATGTTCAGAGCGTCCTCCATCATGGACGATATAGTGCGAGAATTGAGCGACTTTTCATTGTCGATTATGACAATTTCCGGTACGCCAAAGAAGAATAAAATGTCTCTAAGGGGTTGTTTATGTTTTCGGGTTTAGTTAGTTTGTCTATTGAGGTTAGCACCAATTTGTTTTCAGTAGAATAGATGTATATGTGTAACGTATGACCTGGATATTGAGGGATAGGCGTAGGAATGAGAAAAGGCTTGTTGGGATGCCTGTCGTATTTGTTTGTTTTACATGTGATGCATCTTTTAACAAAGAATTCGATTTTCCTCTTCATTCTCGGGAAGTAGTAATTTTCGATAATTTGCTCCTTATTTTCGTGTGCATTTCGGTGTGCACGATGATGAACAGATAGTATTTTGTCTTCCTGTTCTTGTTCGCTAGCAATATCTTGTACCAATTTCCTTACAAACCGAATTTTGAAGTTGCCTTTCCCATTAGAGATTCCGTAGTGTTCAATCCGTTTATTGTGTTTGGATTCAAGTATCGTTTAAATATGGCTGAGTGAAAATATGCCTCATATAATTTGGAAAAGGCTGGACGAGTTGATAAGAATTTTCCTCGTCGATTTTTAGAATAAGTTGGTTTCTTCGTGTAAGGAGCTATCGTCACTATGCTGCGTATCTGACGTTGCGTTTATCTCTGATGTTATAGGTATTCTGGATAGGGCATCTGCGACTACGTTTTCTTTACCTGGTTTGTACTTTAGTTCATAGTTATACTCTTCCAATATAGCTTTCCAGCGTTTCACCTTCGAGTTATTGTTTTTGCTACGCAGTGCATTTGTGAGTGGTTGATGGTCAGTGAATATATTGACTTTTCTAGATACGTATGGGAAATTTCGTAGGGCTGATAATGCCCAAATGATAGCTAGCATCTCTTTTTCGTTAGCTGCATAGCTTTCTTCCGTTTAATTAAGAGTTCTAGATAAGAAAATTATTGGTTTCTTCTATTGAGATAATATGGCGCCTAAGGCGAAATTTGAAGCGTCAATTGTTAATTCAAACTCTTTTTGGAAGTTTGGAAATGTTAACATGGCATCATTAGAAATAAAGGGATTTGTAATTTTGTTGAAAGCCGTGACTTCGCTGCCTTGTAGGTTGATTGCTTTTGTTTTTGAGAGAGATTTGGACACATGTACGTCTTCCCCTCTTAAAAGCGAAGTCAGGGGTTTTGCGAGCCTCGCATAGTCTCGTATGAAACGCCGATAAAATCCTGCCTTTCCTAGAAATGATCTTAATTCCTTAACCGTTTTAGGTATGGGAAATTCGGCTATGGCTTTTACCTCTTTTGGGTTTGTTTTTATGCCACTCCTAGAAATTATACTCGTAAATCCCAAAAATTCTACCTCGTCTTTGAAAAATTCACACTGAATTTTCAAGTTAGCGTGCTCAACGTTTCGAATATTATTTTTAGGTTCCCAAGGTGCTCCTCTTCGTTTTTCCCAAAAATAAGAATGTCGTCAATATAGACGTAACACCGTTTGCTAATGTGCAGTCGTAGGATATCGTCGAGAGTTGGAATATTGACGGGCTCAAGAATGGCCCAAACGGAAGTCTCGTAAATTCGTACTTCCGTGGTTTACCGAGAATGCAGTTTTCCCTATGTCGGATTCTTTTAAAGGTATTTGGCCTAGATTGGCTAAGATGTCGTTAATCTCCAGTATAGGGTATCTACCCGGGATTGTGACAGTGTTTAGTTTTCGATAATCGATTACCAAACGAAATTTCTTTCGGGTACAATCCACACGGGTGCATGGTATGGGGATTTGGATGGTCTGATTATACCATCATCGAGTAGTTCTTGTATTTGGTTCTCAACTTCTTCTTTTAGACACCTCGGATAAGGATATGGTCTGGAATAGACTGGGTCGGTATTTAATGTACGGATTTCTCCCTTTACTGTTGTAGTATAGGTTAACCGTAGCTCGGGATCAGAGAAAACATTTTGAAATTTGGAGATTGTTGGATTTAGTTTTTCTTTTAGTTCGGGGTTGAGATGTGAATTTCTAATGTGTAGGTTGTTAACAGAGTCGGAAATATGCTGCTTTAAAGGAATTTTTATGTTAGGATGAATTATCATAAAACCATTATTTGTGTATATTGTGGCTTGTAGTTGTTCGAGGCTATCATTTCCGATAATTCCATCGAATGATTTTAATTTAGGTAAGATAAAAAATTTTAACTTTCGTTCAGGTTCGAAGATATCTATGAGAGCGTGGTGGGTGATTTTTAGGCTACCCGCTACAGAATTCGCCAAAAAGGGTTTTTCGTTTGGAATTCGGTTTTCTACGTATTTTGCTTGTACGTAGTTCTTGTTAGAACCGATATCTATAAGAAATTTATAGGTTTTGACGCTCTTCGATACTTGTTCAAAATAAGGTAGCGAAGAGCTCCTTTATCTAAAAATGGACATCGCCCAGTTGCTCTATTTGTATTTCTTCGGCGTCGTGCGCACTATCGTCAGTGTCGTAGTTGATCTTGGTAGGCTTCGATATCCGGGTATTCCCCATATTGCTCAGAGTGGTATAATCTCTGATATTTCGGTTGGTGTACCTGATTCGAATTAGGTCTTTTGTTTGCAAAATTATTGATTCGAGGCCTATTTTGGTAATTTATATTACCTGAGCGGACAGATTGGTCTATTTCCATTGACTGTGGGAATGGTTTTTTTGGGAATTCAAGGTGGTGGTTGTTGATACCGATTTGGAGTTGGATAGTTTGGGAATGTTTGGAATTGATAATTATTTCCGATAGGTTAGTGGAATGTTTGTGGTATTTGCGGTTTATGAAGCAACTCGGGGTAAAAGTTTCGCATCTGCGTATTAGGTTGTTGAGTGATTCTCCTGTGCTGTATACGATATTGTACATTTTCCAGTTTGAGGCATAGATTTAGTGCTTCGGGTAAATCGGCTGGACCCCGGATACTTAGCAATGTTGGGAGTTCTCCCTTCAGACCCCTCACAAAGGTGTCGAGGGCTTTGTCTCTATACGATTGCGTCATCATATCCATCGCCTCTTGGCTCATCACCAAAGATGATAATTTATTGAGGATAAATGAGAAATATTGATGTACCTATGCTGATAGAATTCTGGAATAGAATTAAAAAAGGCTCCACCTCTGGCATAAAACAATTTAGAAGGATTCAAAGATCTATAAATTAGCATGGGTTTTGTTAAACATTCACCCGAAGTATTACTGCACAAAAGTAAAGTTAAATGATCTTTTTTCATTTTAATACCTGCAAACTGTTCTGGCCGAAGCACTCTTAACTCTTTCGCGGTTTGTTTTCCCCGTTCTACCTTGCGCAGTTATGCCAAATCGAAGACGTACGGCTATATAGGTCCGATTTACGATACCATCTGTGCATTGAATAGCTCCATGCCAGTCTATAGTATGGATCGTAATCTTAAATGATTCTTTGATACCTTGAATCCGGGAGCAGTTTTTTTCATTTTTCGGTAAGAATGTTCGGGTCGGTATTTTTCCACCAAAGCCCGGTTTCGTTAGCATTGAAAACATGAAGCGCCGTGTATCCTTGATCTTCAATATTTTTTGAAATTTTTTCTGGACATGACTTGGCAGCTTCATGATCTGCCGATACAATTTTTCCTTGAATTTTTATGTTATGACGTGAAAAATGCCTTTTGAACTTCTCGAACCTACCTTAATTTGCTAGAAAATCTGGGTGCACAGATGATCCTCTTTCTTTAAGGTAGTTAAAGCGCTTTTTGCTTAATGATATTACCATCCAATGGAATCCGTTTTCGGCAGCTATCTTCAACCCAAATGCTAAGTGCTTTTTTCATTTTTTTCAATAATTTTATTTTCATTGTTTTTAATGAAGCGGTGTGTACCGTATTGTAGGAGGGTTACCTGTATTCGTTTATTGATATGTTTAGCACACAACAAGCAGGTACTATGTCTGCAATTACCGTATTTCCATACATAAAGTACGTCACAAACTTTTCAAATAATTTATTAAGTTCGTAACTATATAATCCAACATGCATGTGATGATGATTACATCGGAAATGCCGACCTATCCCACAAAATGAAAAATAAAAAAATCGATATGAAACGCCACAGTTTGTATAAATAGGATTAGCTAGTGCTTATTCACCAATCATAAATCATAATCACAACGAAATATTTATGAAAGCCCACCATTGTGTAGTTTAGGGTAAAGTACGTGTTTCTAAAAATACTCCAGTAGATTTTACTCGAACGATACACTAAAACAACATTTCTAATTTAAAACTAATATTAATGTCGATACTAAAATATTTATAGCCCAAAATTGTATGTGGTGCTGTCCAAAATTTATTTATTTATTAATTTCTGTAATTAATTTAATATTGAAATGACGTTCGACATACCAATCCTGTATCGGGTACCGTGTGATGTGGGTATACGGCTATGGCATGCCCGGCGTAGTAAATAATTCACAAAAATAATCAATTTTTGATCATTTTCTAACTACTTATGATTGATAACTGGTATTTATGCAGTCAGAAGCAATAAAACTTTTTTAATCAACTATATTTGTGTATAGAAAATTGGAAAACTTTTCGTATTTACACTTTTGTAGCAACTTGATAAATTAATTTCTGAATGTTCAATTCATTTCAATAATAATTTTGCGGCTGAATGATTGGTTCTGTGTTGAAATTAGTTTCGATTGTGGTGTAGATGTTTACAGAAAATTTATCGACCCCCGAACTTCTAACCTATAATAACCTTAGTTGAAAAAAAATTGAAACGAAGCAACGTTTCGTAGAGATCGCATGTAAAGGTCATTGACCAGACAGTGGAAATAAAACAAGACATTCGGTCATATAAAAAGGGTGTGTTCCATACTAGGAAAGCTAGTTTGCACTAAATTCCTACCCACTACAGTTGAGCCCTGATATTACTATTTTGGTCGCTTTCACGGCAACAAACATTTGAGCACATGTTGAATAAAATCAAAGCGGACGTCATTCAAATTGGCGTTGAATTCACTACACATGAAAGGGGACCTGACGCTGGGCGCTATTGACACACGCTTCGTCGACGAATTGGTAAAGCTGGAGGACTGATATTCTATTGTTTTGCAACACCAAAAGTCGCAGAACCTTGTGGTTGATGTGGACTACTGTATGACTACTCAGTCTGTAGATTGTATCGTTCTTGAATTGCCATCGTCTACTTTACCAGGTCTTCTGTGTGTTTGATAGCTTGTTCCGGAAAACTAACACTATATGACCATCTGTTGTGTTGTTGTGCAATTGTTCTCGAATTCCATTTCAAATCAGTAACTATTCGAACTCGCATATGCCATCTTCTGGATTGAAATGACTTTATTTGTGGTTAACTTGATCGTGATACAGCTGACTTTCCAAGTTGTGTTTTATATTTGCGCTCTACTGATGGCTTAATGTTATCGAAGATCGTTTGGCAGACATCACCCCAAAAATAATTGCCTCCGTTTCACGGAGTGTGACGATTACTGGTGGCACTCTGTAACGAGCGAATAAACTGGGTAATGTTTTCTGAAGTAAGTTTATTGTGATATCTATCGCCCCGTATAGTCTTCTGCCCATTTTGAATGCTTATCTACGGTAACTAGAAACTGCTTGCATTTAAATGATCCCGAAAAATCGATGTGAATTCGGGTTGGAACATTCCATGAGTACAGTGGTACATTTTGTCGACAGTTTCGGTTTTCGAGCAACAATACCCGAGTGGCAGGAGTGTAAGCGTTGTAGTGCGGCTGTACATAATGGTGTAGGCAACTCTATCCTTCCTTGCCACATGCGAATATTGTTCTCCACGAAAAGTTCGTCTTGCTGTTGTAAATACGGATGGAACTTTGGATTTTAATACATTTGTTGTGTCGACCCTTCACTGCGTTAATATTGCGAATTAGTTTCTAATCTTATAGTTATCGAGTTGCTGTTCTTCACTTGTCATAACTGTATGGATTTAACAGCAAGGCTCATCGGATCAAACGATTTGTAACGAGTTTTGGTATGATTACGAGTTTTGGTATGATTACGAGTTTCCAAATATAAAGGTCAGCGGTTCGTGATTCGTGATCATTGTGAAAAATGTATCAGCTAGGGATCTATCGAACGTCTGCACTCCAAAAACAATGGCAAGTGTCTCCTTATCAATAGTTCCATAATGTACTTGTGGACCTGATAACTTCCTGGATGCGAAAACGATTGGTTATCGATACCTTCACCACAGCTACATCAGAGTCCTCCTTTGACTATAATTTCTCGAGGAATCCACAAAAGGATGGAGTTTTTGTACCTCGTCACCCACATTCTTGATATTTAAGTTGTCAACCGAGACCTCTATCTATATTGACGCACTCATAATGTCTTTCTCACAAATCTTTTATGTGACTGCGCTGAAACTAAAGCTAATTAAACCCTGTGTTCGCAAGTGTAGCCATCGACTTCCAATATGATAATATAGCTAACCTATCAGACTTTAGTTCTCCCTACTTAGCCACTCTCTAGTTGGTGGCCGGCCGTTCAGGATTGCTAATATGTATCATGTCCAGAATTTGTTTTGGGTCGCTGGGTTACACGGATCCACGTTTTGCTCTAAATCTACATGAGATATCCTCTCTTCACCAAGAGACATCCTTTTTGTACATGGGCATTAACCGTTGCTCGGCACAGGATGTCAACTGTACACGATTTCAATGCCACCCTCCGTTCCAGCAAGCCGAACCAGTCCAGAGTTTTCCCTCCTCATTTTTAAAAAAGTGGGCGGCCTTGCAAAGACCTGCTCCACCTTCCTCTCCTCAGATTTTTTAATTTGGGTGCTCTTTTGCGAGATCTAACAGTATACGAGTTTTGTTCAAAAGCAAATATGAAATATTGAATAGCAACAAATCTCTGTCTACTTATAGCACTTTAATTTGTGCTTTTGGACTTGTAAGCTGTATGGATCTGGCAAATCTTGTGCCAACACAAAACAGATAAATTTAATTTATTTTAAAGTTTGAGGTATATTCTGGCTCACCTTTTCACGAAGATCGTTTGCTAGCCGTAATCATTTACAGAATAAGCTCTTCCTAACATAAGAGAGTTCATGCACAGTAGGCTACTAAATCTTCGGATACGAACATATATGTAGGTTGTCGCATGACGGTTACATATCTTTACAGATCTATGTCACCAGCTTGATCAGTACAAACATTTTTGCCAATATTGTTGAATTTTGAGAAGCGTGGAACATCGAATGATGTGAAAACACTGTCGTTATTTCTGTAGTTGTTGAATCGTGGCTAATAGAGTTTTTAACATCATTCTATAATATGCGAATTGAATGCAGATACCTCATGACTAAAAGCCGGCATATTTTCTGATCACCTGTGTGCGAATCAAGGCCAATAACACTCGAAGGTGTTCTTATTTATTTCTTATAAACAATGAATCCCTTTAGCCAAGTTTATTTTGCTGCAAAAGCTTTGGCGTACACTTTGTCATCTATTTCGATGACTGGTTGTTGGAAAATCCTCGATGCGATATGGTTTAAGTTCCCTTAACGCTGACCATAAGGATTTTGGTTGTCTACCATGCAAGATCTCAGCCGACGATCGACCATAACAACCAAGTACAGCGTCGGTATAGCTGAACCATCAAAACACTTTTTCTTCAACTGAGTTTTAAATGTCCTTACAACTATTTCAGCTTCGCCATTTGACTCGGGGTGAAAAGGCGCCGATGTCAAGTACACCATGTTGTTAACGCGACAAAACTGTTGAAATTTGTTTAAAGTAAAGTGCAGACCATTATCACTTACTATATGGTCATTGGTAGTCCTTTGATGGCAAACAACTGTTGCAGAACATGATGGTGGACGTTAAGAATATTTTTGATATTTGTAACGCAAAATAATACTTGGCCTGGCAAAACCAGTGTATATTCGGTCCCATGATCCAGGCGGGGTTGGCATTTCAGAGAATTCCGTCCTTGGCTTAATTCCATGGACTGAAAAGTTCTCATAACGCTTCACAATATTTTCTATGTCTATATCGATTAACGGCCGCCAGTACTATCGCCTTGCTAGTTGTCTCATTATTGTCAAGCGTGTTATCCTGAAGTAATGGAGAAATAACTGCACGGTTGTGATCTGTCTGCAAAACTACCAGATCATTAAATGAAGAAATTGTGTCTTTACGCCGAAAACTGGTGGATAAGTAAGACTTTTTATTGAAAGGTCTTGGAAAGCTTTTTAGCCATCTATTTTGTAAGTATTCTACAATCTGGCGTAATTCCGAGTTATTGCGTGTGTGCTTTGGTGAAATGGCAAGATTCTTCACTACAATCAAGAAAGGACATTTTCGCATTTCTATGTTTTTGTGTATATAGACTCGTAAACAATGTAACTCATTAAAATAATTACCCATCTCTGCAATCGGTTGATGGTGCGTATTGGCAACGTTTTATTTAGACTGAATAATGTTAGCAAAGGTTTGTGATCGGTCACTGCAGTTGAAATTTTCTAACGTGCAAAAATTGATGAAATGTGGTTACGCCATAATTAATAGTTAACGTTTTTTTCTATCTGACTGCACTTTTTTGTTGGACCTTATCTAGAGTTTTGGATGCGAATGCGATAAGGTATTCAGTTCCATCTGGAAATCGATCCGGACACACGGCGCCTATAATATAAGCGGAAGATCATTTCGGAACTGTGTCAATTGGGTAGCGTTTTCGATAGTTCATTTTAACTGCTTGAAAGCATCTTGCTGTGATCTGTGGTCCATAGAAAATGGACGGAGTCTAAATTCATTTACCTCCAATTGACACATCGGATCTTCAAGATTTTTCAGATGTTCATCGTGTGATTAACTAGAAATAATCACATCTCTATGTAAACTACGTAAAACTTTAAGTCTATTGTCAGCTGTTCCATTAAACGCTACCATGAAGTTTTTCGTCTCCTCTGCCAGTTCTATTTGAAAATAAGCATCCTTCAAATCTATTTTAGTAAAGTATTGACCACCTTGTAATCTATACAATAATTTGTCGACACTAGGGATCGGATGCCAATCGGTTTCAATTTATGGGGTTACAGTGACCTTAAAATCGGGACATACTCTACTTTCTCCGTTTGGTTTTTTCACTGGCACTAATCAGGTTGCCACACTGCGTTGTTTGTATTGGGTTTATAGTTTTAACTCCTAAATTCACAAGTCGCTCGCGTCCTTTTTCGGCTGCACCTTTTACTGCAAATGGCATGATATTTGGCTTAATAAAGTAATTTCTTTTTGACCTAACTCAGTTATTTTGTGCTTCAAGTGACCTACAGAATAGTCATTGGTAACTGACAAAATATCATTACGGTTATGTATAATTTTGTAATTGACTGATTCGAACCAGTCTAGACCCCTAATGCTTGAAATTTCTTCATCGGTCTACTACTATCAGTGGTAACACGGATTTAAAGTTTGTATATGCAACTTCCACGAAACTCATACCCTTTAACTGTAATCTCATTCCCGCCGTATGACGAAAAATTTTTTGATGCAGGTCTGCAATTCGGACAGCACTATTTTCGGTATGTGGACAAACCGACCATCAAACAAGTTGCACCGTGTTACGGAATGGTTCAATGACCACTCCGCAGATTCATCTAAATATCCAAAGGCTTATCTCACGGAGATTTTGCCGACTAGATCTAGGGTTTTGGGTATGGTGGAGAAGTTGCGGCTTGCATTTTCTTGGCATACACCGTGGAACAGAACACAAAATAAAAGTAAACTAAAAAAAACTGAAACTAAATTCAACTTACACCAGAATTAAATCGACCGAAATTTGTGGAACAATGAGAAAAATATAATAATAACCAGGTGTGCCACCCAGGAACAACCGGATCTCCCCGGATGACAAGTACAATTACTGCTGGTAAGACTCCCCCCTCCCGACCAACCAAATGGCACAATAGTTAATGCTTTGGCGTTTCGATCGGGAGGTACCGGATTCGAATTCCGATAGGGGCAGGATGCAAAGGGAATATTAATCAACAGATTAAGATCTTTAATGAAATAGAACAATCTATGACCCCCTGTCGGAGTGCAAAACTCATGAGCCGACCAATCTTTCATGCCAGTATAGGGTTGCATAGAGCTATATGTAATGTGCACATGGTGTTAAAATCGGACCTATAGCCGTACGTCATCGAATTAGCCGACATTGGCGTAAAGGTATGGACGGAAAAAGCAAACCGCGAAGAGTTAGGAGAGCCTTGGCCCCAGAACAGATTGCAGGGATAATAAAAAATAAAAAAGAGACTCTCCTCAAATGACCCATAGACCCATAGAGGCCAATGCCCAGCCATAACGAAGCAGCATTAGAGGTCCGGGACGTCTCCTCAACAGCTAAACCAGACTCTTCACACGGAGAGACCTCTAGGTCATCTCTTACATTACACACCTTCGACTGCTGGAGCCTGCCGAAGCGCCACGAGGAGACTGAATAGATTTTACGGTTGTCTCCGAATGGACGACACTTATGCTGTGGACTCGGCCACTCCGACCATGTGGATTTCCCGCCAAGGGGATGAAGGGCAGTGAAAACCCCAGCCTGCAACTATAGAATCGACACGGTGTCACATTAATTCGAAAACTTGTATAATTCATTTTATCATAAAAAAATCAAAAATAGGTGACATGACAAGGAAAATAACGGAAAAATAAATTGAGGCCGATGAGGGAGAAAAACAAAATAAAACCGAATGTCAGGAAACCTACGCCGCGCTGTTTTTTAATTAAATAAATTTTCAAGAAAAACAACCAAATCAAAAACGAAAGGGAAATAAAAACAAAAAATCAAACTAAAAGGGTCGAACGTGAAAAGAAAAAAAGAAATCGAACAAAAATGGCAGCTGACCTGAACAATTTATGTATCGAAATAAAACAAAAATAATAATTTGGGCAAAATGGACGCTAAACATAAATATTAACGTAACGAAACCAATGTGCACCCCTTGCATGTGCCAAGCAACCAATTTAAAAAATTGAAAATTGAAAATTGAAATTAGAAAAAATTTAAAATTTTGACTCCAGAAAAGAAATAAAATAAATCAAAATAAAAATTTGGTACCTTTGACCTTCGGTTAGATCTCGCTAAAATAGGTTGCGGCGCCTCTTCACCGTTAATAAAAATTACAAATGGCCACGAGTTTGGCCATCCGTAAACCGTAAATATCGTTGTGCGTCTTCCCGCCAGAAACAGTAGAATACTCGTTGGGCGTCTTCCAGCCGTAAAAAATTCGGCTGGACACGTTATTGGCCACCCGTAACCGTAAATTTCGTTGGGCGTCTTCCTGCCGTAAACCGTGAATATCGTTGGGCGTCTTCCCACCGTAATTAACTTTGACTCGATAGGCTACCCTTTGATTATATGCGGTACCCGTTGAATAAAAAAATGTCGTGTCCGTTTAATACAGGGTGGCTCACACGAAGTGTTACCGAAACAAAACGACACAGAATTTTTATTTTTTGATGAATTTTATTGAATCAAAGTAAAAAATGTTCACAAATATTTAGATTTTCGAATTGCATTAGCAGTTTTCGATTTGGCCACCCTTAGCCGCGATTATGGCCTTCAAACGGCTGACAAAGCTATTGCAAGCTGCACGAAAGTAGCTCTGCGGTATTTTGGCCCATTCCCGGCGAAGCGCTTGCTTGAGATGATCGACACTTTTTAATTTTTTTTATCCCAACCTTGCTCTTCAAAACACCCCAAACCGAGAAATCTAACGGATTTGCATCCGGTGAATTTGGTAGCCATTAGGCAGTGGAAATGAACCGCTGAATGTTTTTTCTCAGCCAATCTTGATTGACGCGCGCTTTATGACTCGGCGCCAAGTCCTGTTGAAATGTCCAGGCTCTGCGGCCAAAATGTTTTTGTGCTCAAGGCTTCAACGCTCCCTCCAACACATGACCCCGATAAATTTGAGCATTTATCTTGATGCCACGGTTCAAAAAAAAACGAGCGATGAACGGCTTTCGACCGTTACGTTGGTTTCGAGTTGCAATCTGTTGGTCCAAATTTTCTGTAGAACGGCCGGGCAAGTAAATCCGGTCGTTTTTTTTGTTCACATATTGCTCAATAACGAACGGTGACTCATTGGAGAAAACAAAATTCGGCACATCGCCACTTTCGTGCAAGCGTAACAACTCCGTAACAACTTTGCTTTTCCACTCTACCTTTTTTTGAGCATAGGTGAGACCATCCATGTGTTTTATAGAATTTCAAGGCCTTTAGTCCAAGATGATCTTTCAATATGTGCTGCATCCGTTCGAGCGAAATGTTCGCCTCACGAGCCATTTTTCTGCCGCTACGGCGCGGATTCCGAGCCAATTTGGCCTTCATCTTGCGAATGATATCCGGCGATGTGGCAGTGCATTTCGGTCCACCACCATGGCGTTTTGTTATGCTGCCAGTATCGTTATAACGATTTATGGTGCGATACACAAACATTTTATTCACATGCAGATGTCTTAACTGGTTAACAATCTGCGGCTGTGGTTTTCCAGCCAAATATAGAGATAACACTATTACGCTTGAATTCCATTGCGGATAACATGTTTTCTGAACATTTCCCACTAAAATGCTTTTTTACGCTTGTAAACAATGGAATGAACTGTCATTAGTGTAAATTTGAGCGCTCTGTCATCACTGGTTTGACAGCAATGACAGTCTAAAGTTAGTAACACTTCGTGTCAGTCACCGCCGGTATATGCGGCACCAGTCATTAATCTGGCACCCATTGAAAAAAGTGGTGAGACTCGGTTGATCGTCCGTTAATTATGTCCGACACCCGTTGAATGCCGAAAATGCGGTATCCGTTAAATTGTGGCACACGTTAATATTTAGCGTGCCCGTTGAAATACGATACCCGAATTATCGGAACATAATTATTTAGCCTCGGCTGCCAAAACTATTCAGGAATTCACTTTTCTCGTCTCCTCTATGCACCAACAAAACTTAGCCAAAGAAAATTTAAAACCTGTATATCACTAGACACAATCTCGTCTATTGTAAATTCATTTTATTAACATAAACGGAATAACAATTTATATTTTTATGTAGTATTTTCGTAATAACACCTATAAAGTAAGTTTTTTTTTAATCCATGCAATCTTTTTCTGGAGCCGAAGCACTCCCTGCTCTTTCGCGGTTGATTTTCCCATCTTACTTTACGCAATTCCCGCCAAATCGAAGACGTACGGCTATAGGACCGATTTAAGTTACCATCTGCACATTGCATAACTCCATGCCAGCCTATTGTACTGGACATGGAACATGGGTCTGCCCATGAGTTATGCACGCCGATAGAGGGTCGTAGTTGTGTTCCTTTTAATGACAGACCGTAATCTGTTGATGAAAATTTCCATTTGCGTTCTGCCCCTATCGGGATTCGAATCCGGTACCTCCCGATCCAAATGCCAAAGCTTTAACCACTGTGCCATTTGGTCGGTTTGGTCGGACTCAAAAGTAAGTTAACTACAAAAAAAACTGAACTTAATTAACTTAAATATTTTTTACTATTCGAATTTTTAATTTTTATCAAACCTAAAATGGTTGAAGTCCAAAAAACTTGAATTGTTCCTTATATATCAAACCAACTAAAACTCGACTGTCTCATCAAAATCCAAACAAAACTTGACGCTAACTTGATAAAATTCAAAACTAGACTCCAAAAAATTGTTCGCACTAAAAAAGTTCCAAAAGATTATTTTTTTCGTGCGCATCACTCGCCCACCCTTTCACAGCGTGCATTAATTGCACAAGGTGCACTTTCGCACAAGAACACTAGATGTGAACAAAAAAAGCAAAACAGAATATTAAGGCTAATTTCCATATCAACAAGCGATTTTAGTAATAATACCAAAAAACAGATGGAACTAAAGATTCAAACAGAACAAAAGAAAGGAAATAATGTTATGACCCATCGAGGTGTCGTAACAACCGGTATCCATTTGAAGTGTGATTACATGACCGTGTTTTTAGTCAATCCAAATTTTATTAAATGAATCATTTACCGAATATACCAATGAAGAATACACATCAATTGAATTGGTAACATTACGATCGGTAGCGTTACGGACTGGACTATGGCTGATACTCGGACGATAGCGACTACTTCTTGAATGATGACGACACCTCTAAAAGTTTGTTCTTGAAACACGATTTCGCGTTCTGTATCAATCTCACCATGTTTCCTGCAACGGTTTCAAATGGCCTTGACCAAACGGCAATGCTGACGATCATGTTCGTCAATACACTTTGAACACGATCAGTAAAATTCGAACGGGGAATTGTTGAATCCATCTTTCATTCTTAAAGACATTTTCGTTGTCGATTCAAAGATCCACACGGACAACATCGAGTGGAGTATTTATAACTATGTCGTCCCTGACTAAGTTATCGAAGCCGTTCTGTGTCTGTTGGACATTGAAAAATACAATTTCTTGCAACACTACGAAGATTTGCTACCCATTCTGCGTAAGTTTGGGTAGGTTTCATTGTATAGTCTTATGAAACTCAAAACCAACCGCCAAAAAATGTGTGACATAAAATAGCTATTTGAAAGACCATTTAGTTCCTTAAACGTCTTACTTATACCAGGTCCGCTGCTCACCAAATAGTGCTGATTCTAAGTGCTGAGACTAATTTTAGTGTGTTGCAAATTAGAATATGTAAACAAGATACAACATTAATGACTTTTGACTTTGTGTGCTTCGTCTTATGCCTTTCATAATTATGTAATGGTGCTAAAGGATGATTTAATAAATTTTTAATTCTCTGAATAATTTCAGCCGATTTAAGAAATTTTATAGCAAATTTGAAATCTTATTAGGAAGAAAAAATTTTTTTCAAATTCCTTGTTAAGTGTACAGATCTTCTTGTATGAAGGGTGAGCAACAGAACACCATAAAAATTAATTAAAAACACTCGATTTAATCATAATTAGTCGTTAAAACAAAAATTAATTTAAAATTTTCATAAAACTACATTGGAGCAAGTAGCTCGTATCAAACAAAACGAATTCCCCCTTAAGACCATTAAGATTTCAAAGCGCGACAAACGATGTGTGAACTACCAGACATACACAAAAATACACAAAAATAATTTACACAAAGTGTGACGATAAACATAAAACGTAATACACAAAAATCTGTTAAATAAAAATAAACAAATAAGCTTTAAAGCTCGTTACATTACCGCTTTAATAAATTATTGAACGTTCCATTTTCCATTCTACGATTCGTTTTATTTTTGATAATGTTGGAATATGCTACTGTGTGTCTCGCTATGCCGCCTTTCCACCAATTCTCCATTGTGCTAATAAAAAACGGCAAATTATACGACATTATTCATATACATACACAGACATACACATATACATACACAATGAATTTCCTTTTGGATTTTCAATTTTTAATCGGTGACCTAAAAAATTTCTGTATTAATCGTCTGTTTGTAGTTTTATAGAATGGGAGTGTATTCTTGGTGAGCTGTATATGAGATGGGTGCAGGGTTGAAAAATATCAAATATTAATTGTCTTATATACACCATGACGGAGGGAAAATTTTAATGATCTCTCTGGAACAAATGACTTTTTAAATATAGAAGTTGAATAAACAATGTCGCATTGGTGTAGACGGAATTATTCATCAGGGAATAAAGGAATGAAAATGTATACTAAGACGATATTGAGTATCTTGCCTTAGGAAAACCAAATTTTATATTACAAATGCAATCGATTACCTTAACACTATTGTTCAATTTTACACAAACTAGAATTCTGATACATGTTATTCCACAACTCATTTTTAAAGCCTACAAAATATTTTTTCAAAATAGAAGTGATTCTCGTATACAATTTTTCTACGGTTCATATTCAACACAATGCCTGAATGTAAGCTACCCTCTGACATTTTGTTCAAGTATTTCAAATGTTTACAAATTTGACGTGACAATTAAAATGTTGGTTCGGTAGGTCTAGTTGAAGTAACTCGCGTCCACATACGATTCTACTTGGTATCCTAATTTTCACTAATTCTGTAGATGGTGCAGCAATTTGATCAAGTAGCTTGAAGCCGACAAACGAGCATTTTAGCAACTCATTTTTGCTCGCATTTTTTTTAACTATGCAATCTGTTCTGGGGCCGATGCACTTTTAACTCTTTCGCTACATTACGAGTAGCCAAATTGAATATCCGCACATTGTATTGCTCCATACCAGCCTATAGTGCTGGCATGGAAGATAGGTCGGCCCATGAGGCGGTTTAAATCATCTGAGTTTATTTATACATCGAAGACATATTGAAAAATTGGGAGCTGAAAGGTTACTAACTACTAATTGAGCGTTCACTTTGGATTTAGGCTTGCGCGACACTTATCGATATTGACCATAGCCGCTTTTTCAACAAAAACTCTGCCTTGTACAGCCATGCCGGATTGACTGATCGGGATGAAACTTTATACTAAGCTTTTTCCATATATTAGGACATCCCAGTAAATTTTGGCCTAAATAGGCCCACCTAAAGTAACAGGGAGCCATAGGAGTTTTCTACTTGTTTTACAAATATTTGGAAACTATGTATAACTTTTACGAAGAACACGATTATAAACTCAATGATTCTAAAATAATTTTTAACAATATTGCTCCAGATCAGTTTTGAAAAATTTAAGTTGGAATGACGATTATGAAACGTCATGGATCTAAACTTTTTCCAAAAACTAGTGACAGCTTCAATAAAAAAGATAAAAGCTTTTTAGTATTTTGCAAATATTTTCAAATGTTTATCTTTTACGGTACGACTGTGAACTAAAAGATGTTAAATTAATTCTGCAGCACTGCCGGTTTAGATCAGATTTCGAAAATTTTAGCCGAAATAACGGTTTTTGTCAATAATGTTTCTGATACATTGATTGATCGGGATGGAACTTCAGACTTAAGCGTTTGCCATAAATTGGGCAGTTCTAGTCCTGTTTGGCTTGTAATCGATTCACTGGAAGTGGTAACTTTCTTAAGCGCTCTTACGTTTTTTGCCAACATTTGAGTAACAACAGATAGAATGTTAATTAAATTTTACACAAAACTAGTTCAGTTTATTTTTCAGAATTTATTTTTCAGAACTTCATAATTGAATTTTTCTTATTTTATTTTTCTATATAATTTGTTCGGGTTGCTTTCCCCGTCCTACTTTTTTGCCGTTTGCCAGCCAATTTGATGCTCCATGCCAGCTTATCGTACTGGCATGGAGGATGGGTCGACCCATGAGTCTGCACCCCGACATGAGGTCATACTTGTTTTCATTTTCATCACAGATCGTAATATGATGATAGAAAATCTCTTTTGCATCCTGGACCTCTTGGGATACGAATCCGGTACCTCCCGATCCAAACGTCAAAGCTTGATGATTGATTAAATGACTAATTTTTTTTTCGTTTATTCATTAGAACTGAGACTGTGCTCATCTAGCAATTTATCTTTCAAATTTTTAAAAATTTTACATTCCTTAAACAATTCTGATTTGTTGGAGTGAAACCCAATGGTTAGTCTCAAAATTAATTAAACCTATTTGAAATACTAATTTTAATTTTGTATGGTTACTAGGTCAAGTGGCCTCGTTCTTTGAAGTCCTCCTTCAACGATAGGGTTATCTATCATATGGCGAATATAGGGGTTTCAATGTTTCTGGAACCTTATTTCGTGGTTGGTGGCATGCTTTTTTATTTCATCTTTGAAGTATTCATCTGTAGGTCCCTGTGAAGGTAATCATTTCTTCTGTACCACTGAGCATTTACGATGCTACGGAGAACCTTGTTTTGAAACGTCTATCATTTTGGCGTTTGTTTGCTTAGTACATCACCAGAGTTGAATACCGTAGGTCCATATCGGCTTCTACATTTGCCGATATAGCAACACCTTATTTTGTGTTGTAAGCTCAGAGCCTCTACCTATGAGCCAATATATTTTCGCGAATTGTCCCCGTAATGCTATATGGCAACAAAAATCTCATTTTGTGTCGATATAGAAAGAGAATCAACAAAGTTTAAAACGTTTTGCCGTTAGTTTTCTTTTGTAAAGGGACAACAGTTACTTGGCTAGAAAAATTATTTCAGTTGTGCGTTGGCTCTCACTTGAAGGTGGTTGTAAAATTAAGCAAAAAAAAATAAAAATCGACTATATGAAAAAGTAATTAATTTTATTTTTAAGTTCCGTTATTTTTCCGCAAAATATTTTTAGAAAATGATTAAGGATTCTTTATGCTAATAAACCCTGAATGTGCTACATGACGTAATAAAAATTATTTTAAGGGGGTTTGCACCTGATTTTGTGCCTGTTGCCATACAGCAACACGGGGACATACGCAGAGATTTTTTTTCGTTTTCTGGCATATTCATTGCGGCTTTAGTTTTTTTGTTTTATTGTTTCATTGTGTTCTGTTGTTTGGTAATTTTTAATTAAATTTTATTATCCGTTTTACAATTATTACAATTATTTATGTGTTTCTCAAGAAAACTTACGTTGAAAGAGGTTCTTGATTACCTCGATGAACTCGAAGGTTTAGAGGATAACGATACGGACGAGGTTCGTACTGTTTTATTAAGCCTCCGGGAAATGATGGATTCATAAGCGGGGAGGACGATGGCGAAGATGAGTTTTCCGGGGTTCCCGATGATGTCTGCCCTGACCAGCTAAAACCAAATTTCGAAATATTAATGAGAAGTGGCCGCCGAATTACAACTTTGGACGATGAAAATGATTCCGACTTTGAATTGGACGTGAAAAATGCATCGTGTATCCCATTATTTGCAGATGTACACGAGCCTAGTTCTCCAACATCAAACGAGCCATCGACTTAAGCTTCAATCGAACAGCCACGTAGAAAACGGAAAATGAAATCTAAAACAAAAAAACCTGCAAAGCGTAAATCAACTAAAAGAATTGATGCAATTTTCACCTGGAACGTCGACTACAATTTCATCCCCATGACTCCAATATTTCCTGAAGGGAATTATGAAGATTGCTGAAATTTTAAGCCTCATGAGCAGTTCGAAAATTTTTTTGACGACGAGTTGATGCAACTTATAGCAAACGAATCAGCCAAATATGCAGTGTTTCTCAGTGTGAGAAAGGCTATCCTAAAACTACTGTTGCTGAACTACGAACCTTTATTGGAATTCTTCTGATCAGTGGTTATAATAATCACACCAGTCTTCGGATTTTGTGGAGCAACGATGATGATTTGCGGATCTACTTTGTGTTCAACAGCATGCGAAAAATCCGATTCAACGAAATGATGTAATTTCTCTACTTTGCAGATAGTAATCATGCCGGCTCAAGTGAAAACCCGAATCCAGATAAAATGTGGAAACTTCGTCCAATTACGGACGTTTTAAAACCCAAAATGTTGTTACATTTTCATCCAGAACCAAATTTATCATATGATGAAAGTATGATAGGCTACTTCGAAACCCACGGATGTAAGCAATTTATTAAAGGAAAGCCCTGTATGCACTCCGTCTGGATATATGGTGAATATCGAAGTGTATCAAGGAAGAAATCCTCGTTTGAATGTAGACTACAAAGAAAAATATGGCAAATGTGCTGCACCACTCGTTAGCATGATCGACGAATTACCGGAGGCTACCATAAACTTGCCATTTGCATTTTACTTCGACAACCTATTTACTGGCTTGTCTCTTTTAGATCATTTGAAGTTACGCGGATATAGTGGCAGTGGAACAATCCGCGGAAACCGTATACCTAAATCATGTCCACTTCCTTTGAATAAACAGATGAAGAAGGAGAAACGCGGCCACTACAAATCAACAATAATAAATGAAAGTGGAGTTCGTCTATCAAAATGTATCGATAATAGCGTAGTTTGTATGGCTTCAACCACTTTTGGGACACATCCGTATTCTAACGCGTTTCGTTACTCGAAAGAACAAAAGAGCAAAGTCGCTGTTCCTCGTCCTTGTGTTGTGACGGAATACAACAAATATATGTGTGGGGTCGACCGTTTAGATCAAAATGTGGCTCTTTACCGCATTGCCTACAAAGGCAAAAAGTGGTGGAGCTCTATTTTTACCTGGCTGGTAGATGTTTCTGTACAGAATACATGGCAACTAATCGGTCACACGAAAATGTCGCAGCTCGAGTTCAGAAGACATATCGCCAAATACTATTGTTAACATTATGGTACGAAGCCAAAGCAATCAGGTCCATCAGTCAATCCGAAGCGTAAAGTTAACGAAAACTCTGTTGAAACAACAATCCGTTTCGATGGAATTAACCACCTAGTTATTCCCATAACGAATAAAAGACGTTGCGCTGGTGACCTTTGCAAATCTATTGGACGTACTGCTTGCGTCAAATGCAACGTTGGATTTTGTGTGAAATGTCTTCAGCCATACCACACAAACCAATAAGAAATACTGAATTTAATAAATAATTACAAGAAATTTAAATAAAAGTTATATTTTATTTCAAATGCATATTTAGTTATAACGGGTGTTTTTTTAGGAGGTTTGTTTTTCCGATAGATGTCGTTTTATTTTATGACAGTTGTTTTGACAGCTCAAAGTGGCATTTCTACTCAGTATTGTTTGGCAAATCATTATGAATAGGTTAACTCCAGAACAACGTTTTCAAATCGTGGAAATTTATTTTCAAAATCAGTGTTCAATTAAAAATGTTTATAGAGCACTTCGTGAATTTTATGGTGCACATAATCGTCCGTCAGAGACCACCATAAAGAACGTAATTACCAAATTTCTACATTCGGTCTACATTCACTCTTTTGGATGCCAAGCCACCGACAAGAATGAGAAGAGTTCGTACAGAAGAAAATATTGCTGTCGTTGAGGCCAGTGTCGAAGAAAACGACAATTTATCGATTCGTCGTCGTGCTCAGCAAATTGGACTTTGTCCATCGACTTTATGGAAAATTTTACGTAAAGATTTGGGTTTAGTGCCATACAAAATTCAATTGGTGCAAGAATTAAAGCCACACGACCATCGTTTGCGCCGTGAATTCAGTGATTGGTCGTTAAATCAATTGAACGAAGATCCATTTTTTTACCGTAAAATTCTCTTCAGTGATGAGGCGCATTTTTGGTTAAATGGATACGTCAACAAACAAAATTGTCGCATTTGGAGCAAAGATAATCCACACGCCGTTCTAGAATTACCAATGCATCCTGATAAATGTACTGTTTGGTGCGGTCTATGGGCTGGTGGGATCATCGGTCCATATTTCTTTAAAAATGAGGAAGGACGACGCGTTACCGTGAATGGAAATCGATACAGAACCATGTTAAATGAGTTTTTGTTGTCAAATCTTGAAGATATGGATATGAATGAAATGTGGTTTCAACAAGATGGTGCCACTTGCCATACAGCACGTGAAACAATCGACTTATTGAAAGAAACTTTCAACGACAACATTATTTCGAGAAATGGTCCGGTGAATTGGCCTCCGCGTTCGTGCGATTTGACGCCACTCGATTACTTTTTGTGGGGATACGTGAAGTCATTGGTTTATGTGGATAAACCTCAATCGATTGACGCTTTGGAAACCAATATTCAACGTGTCATTGCTGACATACGCCCTCAAATGCTTGAAAAAGTGCTGGAAAATTGGACCTCCAGAATGACATTTGTGAAAAATAGTCGTGGTAGCCATATGCCAGAAATTGTGTTTAAATGTTAAATGCCAAAAAATTATCTACCAAATAAAAAAAAATTTTGGTCATTTCATAATTTTATATGTGTTTTATTCAAAAAAAAAATCGGCAACCTCTTAAAAAAACACCCTTTATATGGAAATCATTTTGTTGAAAAAATTCTCTATGTATGTCCCCGTGCGGCCATATGGCAACGGGGGTTTTCCCGAAAACTACAAATCAGATGGATACCCCAAAATTATTTTCCAATGTGTTAGACCCCAGAGACATTGTATTAGGGGTTTAAATAAAAAAAACGTTAAAAAAAATTCTGGGACAATTCCGGTTAATATTAAGTTTTTCTGTTTTCTTGTTGACATGCTCCCTTCACATCAGCTTGGCATCGAGTGTCATGCCGAGATATTTAGCTTTGTTTGCATATGGCACCAGTCGTGAGTTAATTTCTATCGGTAGATATGGGAAGCCTTTTGATATGTAAAGTTAATAGCGTGGATTTTGTCTCAATAAGCTTGATTCTCCAGCGCTTATTCCAGTTACAAACCGCATTGGAGTTTGTTGCTTGTTGCATCAACGGCATTACTTCCAATCGCCATGATTGCTATGCCATTCGCAAAGGTGGCTATGGCTTCTTCAACTGCGGCAGAAATTTTCTTTAGATCGAAGTATTCATCCTCATATTTCACACGAAAATGTCTATTGGATAAATAAGATCTTAGCATGACATAGAATCGCCTCGGGAGATTTCTATGCAGGTTGATCTCCAGTCCACTATGTCAGACTATAACGAATATTGGGCGATATCCAGAAATATGCTGGAGCATACTTTTTAACGGTCTTTGTTCTTTCAATAATGTTGGTGCAACTATGCACCCTTTCAATTGTGAAGTGCTTTTCTTTGAATCCAAATTGATGTGGAGGAATTAGTTGTGTCGGGCCTCAATTCTAAGAATAATTCTATTGTCAAAGTGTATTGACATAGTTGGCAGCAATAAAATTGGCCTGTATGACTTTTTATCGTTAGGTGGTTTATCAGGTTTTGCTATCATAATTACTTCTGCTAATTTTCATTGCCACGCACAATTTTAACCGAAAGCTTGCATTGATTATGTGTAAAAGCTTACGAAATCCTTTACCTGGTAGAGCCTTGATTACATATTTGACAAGTAATCAAGTCATACCCTGGTCCTTTAATTCTTTGAGAGTTACTGGGCGTATATCAAAATCATCTAGCTTGTGGATTGACATTATATTTCCATTGGCCGTTTGTTTTCGCAGATCAGCTTTCCCTGAAGAACCTCTTGCTCAGGTTCCATCCTTCTTTTTAAGTGGAGGCACTTGCATTTTGGTATTTTGTGTCCCTTCGTCATCTTCCAGAGTGAATAATCAGAATTTTTTTCAACGGTTTGTCTAGCTAGATATCCGTTGATTGATGCATTTTTAACTTCTTTAAGAAGAGATTTGAGACTGTTACCTAAATTGTTAATAATTGTTTTGTTCTCCGGTGTTCTAGTTATTTACCAGGTTTTACGTGCCCGTCGTTTTTCTCTTACCAACTCTCTAACTTCCATTCGGTAGGATATGTTAAGCTTCTTCTTATTTTGTATAAGGGGGATACTTGCCATTGCAACATAGTGAATTGCTACATTGAGTTGTTCTAATTCATCTTCCAACTGGTGAGAATTTCTTATCGGTACTTGAAGTTTGATTTTTCCTCCATTACTTCACGAAAGAGATTCCAGTTTGTTTTTGAATTTGTTAATCTTGGTGCACTCTTCCTTTGGATTACCATTTCACTGACTGTCATGATAACCGGAGATTGATCCGATACTAGGAGAATTACTGTCTTTAATGTGAATGTAGTTCTGGGATATACCTCTTGACATAAAAGTCTATTAGGTCAGGTATCTTCGTTCCGTCACTGGGCCAGCATGTTGAGGAACCATCAGAGTAAAATTCACATTTTGATGTCTGCCCTACTTGAAGCAATTCTTTACCTTTTGACGTCATAATGCCTAGATCCCGAATAGGTTTTTTTCGCTTTAAAGTCACCTCCGCAATAATAAAATCACGTCCAAGCGATTTGAACAGTTTGAAAAGGGAGGTAGTCCTCCCTTTTCAAGTTATGCCTGGGAGGACAATATATCGCAGAGACAGTAAGCTGTCTGTGTTTAATTTGGATCCTTACAGTAGTGACTTGCATTGTTTCTTCTTTGATATTTGATTCTAAATGGTGTTTTATATTTTCTTTTATTGGTAATACCGAACCACCTCTTGCTCTTTCCGCAGGGTGAATGGAGTGATATAGTTATAATCATTTTAACAAACGTAGATTTAACTAGATGACTTTCAGATATTACGAAAATGTCGGGTTTTGAACCCTTCGATTTTCATGATTTTGCAGTTGATTTCATGGTTTATCTGTTAATTTTTGTAGTTGCTTAGCAACCTCACAGACTCGATAATTAGTCGGATGTTGGCCCTTACAATTTGTACACTTGGCTGACACGACTCTCCCTGTTGTACATGCCTGGGTAATACGATTACATGAGCATTTTACACATCTTGGATTACTTCCGCAATATCTTTGGGTGTGATAAATGCCTGACATTTCTTGCATTGGGGTATGTGTGTTGTGGTTATCCCCGTTGGCCCGATTTTCACTTTCATGTAAAGGATTCCTTTTATTCCATAAATGTTTTGAATATTCTCGTTGTTGTCAAATACCAGCAAAAGAGAGGGAATCCCCTTTTACTGATAATTGATGACTGGTTTCCTTCCTGGATGTCTGTTCTCTTTTTTAACAATATTCACAGCATCGAGTATTTTAAGACCTTTATTTTGTAAATCTTCCATTATTTCGATGCTTGAGCAAGTGTGATGCAAACCTCATGCCATGATTTTTATTGGTCGGACCTGTTTGTTCTCGTAAGTGAACCACTGTGACTTTTCAGCATTCAATTTCATAGATAAGGTTCTATAAGTATCTGAGTCCAGAGTATTAATTTTCCGAATTTCTGGGTAACTAGTTGCACCCACAATATTTATTGGTGGGGGTGATTTTTCTTTCGGTTGCACCAAATTTGGTGTAATGTTCTTGGTATAGATTTACTACCTTTTGGTTGGTTGGCGTTGTGTAGAACATCTTTTGAATCTGGACTAGACTGTCTCCTACCATTTAATTGCTCAGCCTAAGGTGATGATTCAGCTTTTCTTTTCTTACTCTTCCTGGACTGTTTTTTCTTCTTTAAGATCCAGTCCGTCTCTCTGCCAAGAGTACACCCGTTCCATTTATGAATACTTCATGGAGGCTGTTAATCCCGCCTCCGGGAAATGATGTTTTTTTATTATACCCGACAGTTTTACCTAAAGTCAGGAATGCTTAATTTTTCACTTTAGAAATCAAGTGTGACTGGGGTCACTCAATCGTCAATATTGGGGGTCGAATATGGGGTGAGTTTGTTCTGAATTAATTCAGTTGTATGAAAGAATTGCTTAATTCGTGCGTGCCTTCTAATGAGAAAATTAGTTGTTTGTTTGAAATTAAGGGAGAAGTAGGGTTTCTGCACGGGAGAATTTCGTGCAGAATTATTAGGGGTTGCTGTATCAATTCCATTTTGGTGTTTTTCCGAAAAAATTGTTGATTAGCTGGTTGACCACGCATATTTCATTACCATTTACCGGGTATACTGTGAAGGATCAAATGCATATTATTTTTGATAGAATTATCCTGTTTTACTAGTGAGTTGATAGGTTGTTTGGGATTTCCAAAGAGTTTTTGGCAGTTTTGGGAACATAAAAAAATGACATAAATTGACATAAAGCATTCTTGAGGGGTATCGTAGTCAACATAAAGTTCATATGTGGATGCACTTCAGGTACATCTCTACAATGAAATCTAGGTGACCATATGAAATGAAATTATATCTATTGAATTGATTTGAATAAAATTATATTGCTTGAACGGTGGAGCTTCAGGTGTTCAATGGTTCAGGTTTTGGCAATGATTTGGGTGGTAGACCTCGTAAGTTTCTCAATTTAACAGGATCTTGTTGTGTTAAAGGATTATGGTCATAACATTGTGGTTGCTAACCAATAGGCGGCGATCTATATGTGTTGAAGTTATAAAGATCTGACCACAGAGCCTTATGATTGTCTTATATCTGCTAAAATACTGCTAAACACATTGAGTGATACCAATTTCTTTTTGCTGCTATTACGTCTGCATATACAATAGCTGGTGTATTTAATGGTGTCCAACTATTTAATCTGTATAGAACTTCCGAAATTCTTGCGAAATAGGTTACTATGCTTCGCCCAATATCCTCCCATCAATCATTAGCATTGTAGATTTCTAAGGCATCGTTAGCGTTACCTATTATTATTGCGCTAATTGCTCCGACTACAACTATTCTCTTCAAACTTGTATTGCTTAATTTTGAGAGGGAGGATACAATTATACCATTGGCTCTTTCTATTTTTCCGTTTCCACGCAGTACTCCTGTTGTTGTTATAAAAGAGATGCAAAAGAAAATGGTCGTCACAATATCCTTCAAACACGTTAGATGCAAGGCACGTTTCGGGTTTCTCGACACTCTTCTGAACTTTCAATTTTTGAGTTACTTCAGATTATGATCCTATAAGTAAATTGACAAATAAGGAATAATCACCCTTCCGTATAGGATGTAGAAATCCATTTTGGTATGCATTCCAAACAATTTTGCCGTAAGCGATCGCAGTTTTATTTTAATTTTGGTATATAATACGTCCGTTCTATAACTTCCACCACTTTTTGAGTAGCGAAATGCCCTTTCTCGTGCATTTTTCACCGTTGGGATACAACCTAACGATTCACCATTGTCGTCGTGCTTATACAAAATACTTCTGCATCATATATTTTCATAAGGTCGATAGGTTAAGTGCTGTATGATTAGTTGTGCTTTTTCATATTTTCATTCACGACCATCATTACCAGGGGCTATAGCTAAGTGCATCCACATGCATTAATTTTATTCTGGCGCGATGTTCAATTACATAATCGTAGTCCTGGAAAGTTTAGACCCATCACGCAATTTTAGGATCCATATGCTTTTTTGCCATGGTTGGTTTAAATGCGTCACAGTCCATTACTATTTTAAATTGCAAACATAACATGGACAAAAAGTTTGTCATTTGGATTCCTCTGTAGTAGAACGGCTAAATAACCTAGTTTTGAGGCATCAGTATTAAGTTCTGTTTCAGCTGGCGGCATGTAAATATCTAAAACAGGATTACTAGTTAAAGGGTTTTTAATTCAGTAAGATCAAGAAACCTTTATACTTTCTTCCCTGAATTTTGCTCCATGATTTTTTTCATTGCATTGATCTTCGTTTGCGATGGTTGTATCGTACCGTTACGTTGTATACCTCAAATAACCTATTAGAGAACACGTAAATTTACATTTTGACCATTTCGTTTTTAAATCCATATTTGGCGATAACTGCCAGCATTTCAACTAATATTTTTGAGTTTTCATCATAATTGCACGTTGGTGTAATAATATCGTCAACATATATAGGGTGGGTCAAATAATTTTTTTTTTGAACTAGCGATTTTTTTGAGTATAGTAAGGATTATGTCACTTCTGATTTGACAGAAAGTTAGTTTTATCCTTCCGCTGAACAAAAATGGTTATGTAATCGCTTGAACAACGCTGGAAAATATTGGAACATTAATTCGAAAATTTTGGCAAAAAAAATCATCTTTTCGGATGAGGCGCATTTCCATCTTGGCGGCTACGTAAACAAGCAGAATTGTCGCATTTGGGCCACGGAGAACCCGCACGTCATCGTAAGGAAGCCGATGCATCCTCAACGAGTGACTGTTTGGTGCGGATTTTGGTCCGGTGGCATCAATGAGCCATTTTTCTTTGAAAATGTGCAAGGAGCCGCCGTTGTCAATGATGAGCGCTATCGCGCCATGAAAAACAATTGTTTGTTCAGGGCACTTGAAGAGGAGGATATCGGCAAAATTTGGTTTCAACAAGTCGGCGCTCCGTGCCACACAGCATACGTTTCAATTGATCTTTTGCGCACTGTCTTCGAAGATCGAATTATCAGCCGAAACGCTGATGTGATTTGGCCGCCTCGGAGCTGTGATTTGACGACGTTGGACTATTATCCTTGAAGTGCCGTCAAAGATAAGTGTTACGCCTATAAAACAGCAACGATTGACGCTCTCAAGAACAATATTCGCATTGCCATTGAAGACATAATGCCGCATACCATCGAAAATGTGTTAAAAAATTGGACCGACCGAATGGGGTACGTCAAGGTCAGCCGAAGCAATAATCAGAAGGATTGTTCTTTACAATGAAAAAATAAATTTGAAAAAATATTGAGAACTTTTTGTTTTATTGCATTTAATAAAAAAATGTATTTAGACCGTCCTAGAATTTTTTCATAAAAAATAAAATCTCGGAGGATGCAGTGGATAAACCTATGAAACGTCGATAGCGTCGTGCACAAGTTAAAGGGAGTTCGTAAAATTTCATATTCATCCATCAACGTTACGAATGATGTAGTGATGATGTCTTCTGGCTTTCTTTTGCAACTTTAACGTGGAAAAATCAACTTTCAAGAGCGAGGATGATGAAAGCATTTACTCCACTCAATTTATCGATGTGGTCCTCAATCGAAGATAAAGGATATCTAGATATGCATCACTATCTCTCTGTTAAGCTTTCGATAATCAATGTAGGTCATTCAATTATTTGTTAAAAATTTTATGGCAAACTGATCGTAGTAATCGGTTTACCCAATTGATAAGCAGACATTTTTGCAGTTCATTTGTTGCTTTTGCCGATTTTTGTAACTTCTGGCAGTTTTCAATTCAAACATGCAATTTGAGATCAGTAACTGAGAGACCGTTATTTTACGTTTTTTTAATGCATTGGCCAGGACCATTTGCATAGTTTCAAAACTAAATGAATGCAAAGATCTGGAAAGTGGTCTGTACTGAGGCGGAATTTATTTTTCATAGTCGTTTGACGAAAAATTTTCTTAGTGAAAAATTGTGTTGTTCTCTTATTTCCCATAGTCTGTAAATTTTTAGAGCGAATTGTTGATTACCTCGTGAGGTTTTAGCCTCTACAGCACTTTATTCCGGAGATGGAGTCATACAAAGATTTTAAATAATCTAGTGAAATCTCCTTCTAGGCTTCATTTATCGCCCTAATAAGGCTTTCTTTGCTGTAGAATTGGCGGCCATCTCAGCAAACTTTCCGAGACAGCAAACCCCACACGTTTTTCCATGATATTGAGATCGGGAGAATACAGTGGGTATATAGAAAAAGCTCTACGTTTTGCTGCGATATCCATGATTTGACTAGATTAGCTGTATTCATAGGAGCATTATCTTGCTGATATTTCCTTGGCAATGGCGAAAAAGCATCATTGAAATGGGGAAATGCTCTTTCAAGGTTGCATTTGTAAGTGGATGCGGTCATTTTTCCGGTTGGAAATAACAATTCTCCCTGTCCATAAAATGATAGAGCTCGAGCTTTTCGAAGGTACTGAAAATAATAGATAAATCCATCGGGGCCATCGAGGTTAAATTTATTTGCATCAGAGAAAACGACATGTTTCCATTTTTCAGCCCATGTCATATGTAGCCTCAAGAAATGTAATCCTTTCTTCTTCCTCTAATTATTTAGAGACGGTTTGATTTTTTAATGACTCTCCACACTGATATTCGGCTCGCCTCCATATCAACTCTCTCTTTAATTTTTGCACATGCTAGTTCGCAATTGGATGCTGTCCTTAGTATGGCCACCAGATGTAGCCTCAACAGTTCGGCCTTTGTTGTTTAAAGGGTTTAAAGGTTTCATTTGGATTTTTTATAAAATTGAAGATTACAGTCTTACGTCTTCCTATTTTATCTGCAATTGCTTGTAGAGAATATATTTATGCTGTGTAGCACTTGAATGCTTCCTTACTAAGTTTTTTCCTCGACACATTTTTTATTTTTTATATTAAAACGATCACTTTTTTCAAAAAAAATTAATTTAATTTAAGTTTAAATTTGCTAACACTTCCACTTTATTGCTAACTGAAAACAAACAAAAAATATGCTTTTTAAGAAAAAACAAAATAAAATAAAATTCTTATGGCCTACTAACTTATTTTTATTTAAATACTCTTGTCGTTTTGAGCAAGTGCCCTGTAAAAAAAAGTCTTGGAAAAGTAAGACCAATTGCAAAATATTCCAAAAACAACGGTCGTTCCTATTCAAGTGAACCGCAGTGTATATGTATTCAAAAAGCACGTAACTGTAACACCATATTTCACTGGAACAAATTTCAAAAACTGCGTAAAATATAATCGATTTTCTAACCCAAAACCAAAATTTAGAACATTTTGCCCAACGATGATATTCATAAAATAAAACCCTAACGAACAATTCTAAAATACATAAACACAAAAGACGACATAAATTAATTTGCGTTGTCCCGATCGATTAAATTAAATTACTTGTGTGCAGGGTAGCGTTAACTGGAAATCCAATTAAAAATTATGTGTTTAAATTTGGCGTGTTTTTGAAATATCTTTGGACAGCTACATAAATATATTATAAATTTACTGCAGGCTATGCCTATGACTAAACATATTGACTAAACATGTTCGACGAAATGTATCGCGCGCCCGAAATCAATTGGTGTCGTTGCCGTATATTTTCATTAATTATTTGTATTATATACGAGAATGTCGCTTTCGTTTTATTAGATTAGAGCTGTTGTTGTTGTTAATTAATCACACCAAATTCAATCAATCAATTGACGAAACGAACAAAACAACAAACAACAACATAAATTTTCCGATTTTGATTAGAGTTATTCGGAAAATTCTAACTAAAATTTTTTATCGTGTTTTTTACTTTGGTTTTAATTAAAACGGACGGAAAGTCAAAAACAAAATTGTTAATCGCACAAATCAACAAGAACAGTACGTTATCGTACATCATATGGAGACCTCAGGGGTAATTTGGGTTAAATTCTATGTGGAATGTTTGAATTTCGTGTATATCGTATTTGGAGTTTTCCAAGTGTTTTTTTTCTGTTGTATAGGTGATAAATATACCCGGTACAACCGGAATTGGGTTTCCGGTGTACGCAGGGAATTTGTTTTAAGTATAACAAATTTTGACAAGTAATACTAGGTATAAATGCTATACCTAGCTGCTGCGCTGAAAAATATATTTTTAATATTTTTGAATTTGACATATCTTCCCACCTATTAAAGGGTGTTTTTTAGAGGTTCACAATTTTAAATTAAAATAGAACAAAGGAAAACATTTTGAACATCAGTGAAACTACGAGTATCTTTATTGGATAGATAATTTTATGCCATTAGAATTATGCTTCAGCAATAGAATAAGCAAATTCACTAAAGTTGAAAATATTATGTTATTTACGTTGTTGAGTATCAACATCCTCCGGGGCCGTGCTTTCTAAGTTACAGGCTTCGTTCGGTGGAGGTCTCCTTTTGGTTCGGCGTTTGTAGATCATAAAGGCGATTATACTAAAAGCAATAATTGCATAGAGAAGAGAATAACGATGAATGTCATGGTGTGTTACTGGGAGCTGCTCTTCTTGTATCTGTTGTATTCGCTTGTGCAGCTCAGTTATGTCATCCGCTAGAGTTGAGTTTTCCAATTTAATTGAGTAGTTTGTACACCTATCCATCTACTTCATCGATAGATTGACTTTCGGTAGATATGACGAGTCAATTACGGTTTCCTTGTAGATTTTATAAGTTTTAGAAAGATTGGTCCTTCCTTTAAAGTGCATCCGCCTTTAAGAGAAATTATTCCATTACGTGGTAGTGATACTGCAACGAAATCTCCGTCACAGGCTATAGTAGCCTGCCGCTCTTGGCCGATTGAGAAAATCCTCTTATTGTTTCTCAACTTTATACATGTATCTCTTGGATTTTGCGATACCCTTTTTAAAATGTGGCAGTTGAATGGTTGTTGTGATGCCAATAAGTCTAATTCACATATAGAATTGTTGTTGAATGCGGAATGAATGGGATGTAGCAACATACAAATATATTCGCTGTTGCTATACTTGCTGGCTAAACTCGTCCTTTGTCATCATGTAATATTCATCACGATGTATGGCGGTAACCAAAGAGTCCATTTATGCTTGAATGAAGACTCAAATCAAATATTGACCACTTAATTTTCCTCTGCATGCCATGATTTGATACAGGCTCAATAATTCATAGTTTTCATTTTGTGAGGGCAGCAGAACGTCTGGAGGCATATGCTGTTTTATATCTTGAAGTACCTTGTTAAGTTGATTTGGTAGGATTGAAGCGCTCACTGCTTTGTTGTTTGAATTTAAAAGGACATCAATTAGTTTTTGCTGAGCGTCTTTCAAGTCGAGCATTAGAAGAAGTGCATGAAAGACGTCAATTTTTGAATGTTGTTGATGTCGCCTAATGCAGAACTTAATTGTTGTGTAATAGCTTGCCAATGAGATCTATTGTCTTCATCAGTTCGTTTTAAGATGTTTAAAGTTGCGTCAGCAATAGATGTTTTGTTCTTCGCTATCATTAAAAGGTGTTGTTGATTTAGTTTAACCTTTTGTATTTCCTCTTCATAGTGCTGCGCATCCCGATCATCTAGAACTCCAAATAGGTCACTTGCCAAATTGCCCACGATATTTAGGATCCAACGTTTTCTTCTCCTTTCTCTGTAGTCAAGTATTGCGTTCTTGTCCTCGATTTCAGTTAGAATATGCATGAGCTGAGTATTGATTACAGAGCATATCTGGATTATCTTCAGCTGTTTCTATGCATAGTTGATCCATGTTCCTTGCCAGATTTCTGGATGCTATCAAATCTGAATAGTAGGATGTGAGGTTGAAGTAAACTACTGTTTTCCACTGCTGATTGGTGACTCGGAGATTTCCTAAATTTTCTAGATACAGCCCAGTTGACTAAGAGTGGTGATGTTGTACATCAGCTGTTCGGTCGAGGGCACTGGACTCGGCAGTGTAGAGATCACCACTAAACATAGTAGAAGTAATGGCAGATTGAGATTGATGGCTTTAGGAACCTTGGTACAAGAGTCATTCGCTGATTTAGTTTGCGACTTCTCGGTGTCGAGCGGTAGGACACTTACTTTGGTAATGGGTCTTTTGAATATGGAACCATTCCCTCCTTTTACTGTGACTACCCTAGTCCAAACCATTGCTACTAGGATGTAGGTCAATGATCCTTCCCAAAGGCCAGTTTGTTGGCGGTAAGTTGTTGTCTTTTAGTTAGACAATGTCGTCTACTTTAACCATTGGTTGTTTGCTGGTCCATTTAGTTCTTTGTTGTAGTTCGGTAAGGTAGTCATTTGACCAGCGTTTCCAAAAATCTTGAACAATTTTTGTGGTAATCTCCACCGATGATTGACAGGAATATTTTCATTCAGCATGTTCGATTCTGGGATACTTATTAGTGAATCACCAACTAGAAAATGTGCCGGTCTTAATATCAACGCATTTGGATCAGATGAAACTGGTGTAAGCGGCCTTGAATTGAAGCTTGCTTCTATCTGTGATGTAACCGTTGCTAACTCTTCATATGTGAGGGTTGTGTCTCCAATTACCCGTTTAAGATGAAATTTTAGAGATTTCACTGCTGCTTCCCAAAGTCCGCCAAAAATTGGTGCAGACGGTGGTATGAAGTGCCACTGAATCCCAATATCAGCTAGCATTTGCTGGAGGTCAAGATTTGCTTGTTGTAGAGCTTTTTGTTTATCCGTTTCAAGCAGTGCCCGGGGTTCACCAAAATTGGTTCCATTATCGCTGTAAATCCGTTTGCAAAGACCTCGTCGAGCCATAATTCTCTCAAAGGCCGCGATAAAGGCTGCACTGGTCATAACGCTGACAATCTCTATATGCACTGCTTTTTCAGCAAAGCATACAAATACTGCTATGTATCCTTTGTTTGACTTATTCCCACGTCCTTTAGAAACTGTTAGTGAGATTGGTCCGGCGTAGTCAATTCCTGTGTAAGTAAATGGACGTGATGGCATGATTCATCCTTTGGGTAAGCTTGCCATTAGTTGGTGCCTTGTTGAAACATTGAACCGAATACATGTGATGCATTTTACTATCTCCGTACGTATGCTGCTTCTGCGGTTCGTGATCCAATATTTTGTTTCTTAGATGTTACAAAGTTAACTGAATCTCTCCATACAATGTTTTTACATGAGCATCTTTGATTAGTAGCTTTGTGAATCTATGTTTTGGAGGCAGTATCACAATAGTCACGTTTAGCTGCGATGAAAGGTTTGTATATCAAGATTTTGGTCCGATCTGGCTGTACCAATTTGATGAACCATGACCCTAAGTAGAATGTGATTATATGTTTGGAGTGAACTCCACTATGGGTTTGATGAGGTTATATTGGTGAAATGTTTTATTTTCCATTGTTTCGACGATAAAAACGTTCATCGTTCGAGTTTCCAAATAACCATTGTCTCTCTCACTATGAAAACTCTACAAAATACGACCTAAGAAGGGTCGGTTGGTATGGTGAGGTTAGAGGGGCCAAATTTCGAATTTTCCACATGTTTTGTAGATGCAATCGTTCGTAGTTCGAAAGTTTGTGGGAACACCGATCCGACTATGCCTATTCGAGAGCCATGAAAATTTTTAGATTTTGTTTATTGGTTTATGCGAGCCTGATGAGGTTATAGGAGTGAAGATTTGATTTTCTCAATGTTTTTCCGTAAAATCGTTCGAAATTTGTTTTGAATGAAAGACACCAATCTGACTATGTTAGTTTGATGGCCATGCTCATTAGTAGATTTTTATTATAGGTTTGGAGTGGTAGTGATGAGGATAAACGGTTCAAATTTTGATTTTCCACTTGTTTTGTCGATAAAAATGTTCTTTCGATAAAATGGTTAGTCATTCGAAATTTTGCCGAATAGACACAAGTCTGACTATGCCGACTTGATACTTCATGGCCATAGGTAGAGTATGATTATAGGATAAAATCGTTTTTCATTTAAGATTTTGTTCATGAGCACAGGTATAGATTTTGATTATAGATTAAGGGTTAGTTTGATGAGGTTGGAGTTCTTAGAATAAATTTAATTGTGAAGTGGCTCTGACAGTTCGCATACACAGCCGAGCCAAAAGTTCTGTGAAAGTGTGTGAGTGTCGACTTGAACAGAATACTCAAGCAAAAGCGAAGTACTACATTCAATACTCCCATTTTTTGTCCCAAATCAGTGCCAACATTTGAAAAATTGATGCTTTGGTTTTGATAGCACTTTGGTCATGACGTCCGTTATCTGCTCATCTGTTTGCACCTACTTCAGTTCGAAAGTTCTGTCTTCAATTTTTCACGAATGATGTGATATCGCACGTCGATGTGTTTTGTGCGCTTGATAAACTCCGGATTCTTCACCGCTCTTATTCTGCTCTGATTGTCCATGAAGAATACAGGCGCATCGCTCTCGATTTGCTGCCAGACCAATTCCTTTATGGCGTGTGGTGCTGCCATATATTGATTTCTGGTGTTCCGAGCTGATTACGTTACCTCCAAACATAAAAACGTAGTCCGACGTCGAACATCGCGTTTGATTGTCGCCGACGTAGTCTGCATCGCTGTATCTGCAGAAGCTTAGATCGTTTTTGCCTTCGAAATGAATTCCCATGTTCATCGAGCCTCGAATGTACTATACAATGCGTTTGACTGCGTTCACATGTGCTGCAGCTGGTTTTTCCAAGTATCTGCTGACACTTCTAACTGCGAAGCTGATATCTGTCCTGGTGGCGACGGCCAAATACATCACGCTGCATCCAACTGCTTCTCGATACGGAAAATCCACTTCCTCCTCGAGTAAACACTGCATTGCAATTCATCGTGTTAAAACGATCGATGACTTTTCTTGCGTAGCCTTGTTGATTTACGTGAATCGATCCGTCCGAACGCCGATCAATTTCAAGTCCCGTAAGCGTAATATCTTCCTGTCTTTCCGCTGCAATCAAACCGTCGTCGACATAAATTGCAAGGATTAACATACCATTTTTCCCGCCACAGACGAAAACGCACGGATCCGATTCACTTGCTCTGAATCCAAAATTGTTGACAAAAGCAGTGAATCTTTTGTTCCAACGGCGTGACGCCTGTTTCAGTCCATACAAGGTTTTGGATAGCTTGAGCATATTTTCGCTTCCATCGTCATGTCCAATCGAATGGCTCATGTATACATTTCCTTCTAAATTTCCATTTAACAATGCTGTTTTGACGCCGAATTGCTTCAACCTCATTTGCTTGCCGCTGCCAATGCCAGGATCGCTCTGATAAATGTCGCCACCGATTGTCGATTACTCTTTGGTTAGTTGGTGCCTTAACTAAAGTCCATATACGATTTTTAATAAGCGAATCGTACTCTTCGTCCATTGCACGCTCCCACTGTTTGCGATCACTCGATTGTATCGCTTGCTCGTATGTCCTCGGCTCCTCACTGATTGCCAACATTACACTGTGTTGGATGGATGCAAAAAATGTTAGACGCTTCGCTGCCGTGAAGGTGCTCCAATCGCGCAATCGTGGATTGACAACATTTTTATTATCAAGATCGCATATCGCGCTACGCTGTTCACGTTCTTCTGGAATAACGTTTGCCTTTTCCTCATTCGCACCAGCTTTTTTTCAGCTCAGATGTTGAGCGTTGCCATGGATCCCTCCAACAAAATTACCACGTCGCATGATATTTCAACCTTTCCTGTCTTTGGATTCCATGCTCCATATGCCTTGGAACTTCGTCGTATCCAACGAAGATACCTTTGGTGGCCTTCGCGTCGAGATTCTGTCACTTCTTATTTGAAATGTGCACGAAAGCTTCCGAACCAAAAATTTGCAAATAGCCAATCTTCGCTTCCTTGTTGTGCCACAATCCATACGGTGTTTTCCGACGATCGTGCTTGTTCCAGTTCGATTTAGTACATGGACTGCTAAATTCACCACCTCGGCCCAAAACTTCTTTTCCATTTGCTTCGCCTGAAGCATCGTTCCCGCTGATTCGACGATCGTCCGCATTTCTCGCTCAGCACAACCGTTTTGCTCAGGTGTGTACGACACATTTCGTTCGTGATGAATCGGCATTCCTCGAAAAATGCCTTTAATTCTGCATTCACAAATTCCGTGCCATTGTCAGACCTGACAATACGAAGTTTGTGCTTATCGTCCTTCTTCTGTATCAGCTTGACACACTTCTTGATGCAACTCGCTACTTCAGATTTTTAATCTTTTAATAACAATAAGTACCTGGCTCCGCTAATTGAGTTTTCCTGGAGCGGTCCGCACACGTCCGTGACTCTTGAAGCTACTTCGATGATGTTTGCCAAAAACACAATTCGCATATAAAATCCTCATTGAAAATGTCAATGTTTCGGTTTTGCAGAAGCTTTTTCACGTTTGTGACATTTTGATGAGCAGTCCCACTTCCAATGGCCGCCTTATCCGCACTTAAAGCACTTACCTTTCGGCTTGTTGCTTTTATTCGTCGTTTTGTTGTTGTTATTCGACGAATTTTCCTTTTTGTTGTGGTTGCCCTTCTTTGGAAAAATTCGCTTGTCCATCTGCACTTCCACTTCCTCGACCTAGCCCTATGACTTGAGACGCATTTCTTCCGCCAGCAAACACTCCTTCTGATTTGTTAGTGCTCGATCGGCTGCACTCGTAGACTCTCTACGAAATATCGTTTTTTTTTTGTTTTCTTGATCGAACTGATCGCCAGCGCGTTTCGAAAACAAACTCCAGTCCAACACCGTTATCAACCAAACCCACTTTCATCCTAGTGGTGCTCGCCGATCACTGTGCATGAATTGCAAACTTTTTTTTGTGACAAGCTAGGCGCCCAGGGGGTAAACCTAATTCAAGTATGCTGAATTCAATGGTGCAAGTCCCATTTCAAAGATAGTCCCATTTTTGAGATATCGCTTTCGACATGTATTGGCTCCAAGTCAAAAATTTGTCAAAAGTTTTGCTTTCTTCAATTGTTGCGCAAGCCAAGACAAACCACTTTGCGGAACACATCAAGACCGAAAAACCACGTCTACACTCACATTTTTGTGTAAGTTTTTTTCTTTTCATTTCAACGAAAAATGCAATTTTCGTCTTGCAAATTCCAACAAATGTCACCCAAGAGTGCATTTAGCTTTTTACCACTGTATAAATGTTCGAGCCTTGCCGTCACTTGGTGAAAATGCTAGCCGCGCTCAACGGGTTCGGCTGGTGATTGTCCGGCGAATTTTTCCACATGACAATGCAAAAATTTATTTTCAATGACATCATCGGATCGATTAATTCCGAGAACATTCTTAATAATTCTTTTACACATTTCCATGCCACAAGCTCTCGTTCACTGTACACATTCCTGTAATAAAAAACAAAACTTAGACTCGAATAGATTCAAACACCAATCTTCTTTTATTTTCATTCCACTTAACCGTGAAAAAATGCGACGTGATTCGATGAACGCATTTCCATCTGGCTTCAGCGCTTTTATAAAACTTTAACTACTCGAAGCTTCATATGAAGTGGTGGTAGCAATATTTTTCCAATTGGTACAAGCTCAACGCTGTTGTCGTATCGCAATCTAATGTTTTCACGTAAAGTCTAGTTCCGTTCGTTGTATTGGTCGCCTTTAACACGTGTATTCCACAAGCACATAAAACACATGTTTTTAGTGGAACCCAATTGCATGCCTCCTAAAACAGCTATCACTTTTAAATTTGCACAAACTTTCCAATGATGGTCATTGTATTTAATCAAATCAATGATTTTTTTCATTGATGCGTAAGTTTCCTTTGTGTTTGTGCTGAGTGCAATTGGAACGGAATTTTTTGGGTTGGTGAGTTGGTAACGTGAAGGAGAACTTCCTTCAAACTACTTTTGGAGGGATCGATAAACACTCGTCAATCTTCGGAATTATATGCATTGTGCATTGTGGATACCAAACCACGGATATCATTACAAAGCGAGTGAATTATTCTCAATTGATTTGAAAAAATTCGTAAAATTAAGATGACGAATTATTGGTCCATATATCTGGACATTTGGCAAATGTTCACTTGTCACTTCCTTTGACAAAAGAATGGCTCGTCGCTGCAACAGTTTCAGGCGCGATTGCATGGCGCAGTAACATTTGATGGGTGATATATTGATGCAAATGTTTCTCCGGTTTTATCAGATTCAAATGTTGGCGGTAAATATTCTTCAGTTGGGTTTGATCTTTCCGGAAAAGAAATTTCATCTGAATGCGGCAGCGATAGTTGAGCATTTGTCGTTGCAGTCAAAGAACCAATTTTTTTCAGTTTGTACCGAGAATATAATTCATTCATTTGGAGCCGCAATGAGTGTTTTGTCATCTATGCAGATGCAAAATGCATGCCATACAAACAACAGACGGCGTCCAATTTACACCACTAATAACATTTTGTGAAAAGTATATTCGATATAAATCAGCGGTTTGTTGCTAGGCGCTGCTGTTTGGTACCTCCTTTGTTATTAAGTTATCGATAATAAGTCGTAAAGTTTATTGGTTTTTGTGTTGATTTTGTCGTTAAGTAAATTATTGGTGTTTTTGTTTTTGTATATTTTCAGGGTGTGAATTTTTGTCGCAATTTGCCTTCTGACTCATGAGAAATTTGTATAGCGTACGTATACAACTCATCACTCTTGAATCAAATTATGCCCAAAATGTATACCAAGATCTTCTGACCTATCTAATTTCGGTCCTTTTTTGATTCTGTTCAAAATTTTTATTGAATTTGGATGTGTTGATCGAAACTTGTCCAGGTTCGACCACTTCGATGTGTTGATCGATTTTTTTTCCCTTTATTAATTACAACTGAGACTCTGCTCATCTAGCAACTTATCTTTCAAATGTTTACAAATTTTACATTTCTTAAACAATTCTGAATTGCTGGGGTTAAACCCAATTCCAAAATTAATTAAAACTATTTAAAATACTAATTTTAATTTTGTATGTTTACAAGGTCAAGTGGCCTCGTTCTTTGAAGTCTTCTTTCAACGACAGGGTTATCTATCATATGGTGAATATAGAGGTTTTCATGTTCCTGGAGCCTTATTTCGTGTTTGGCGGCATTCTTTTATATTTCATCTTTGATGTATTCCATCTGTAAGTCCCTGTGAAGGTCTTCATTTCTTGTGTACCACGGAGCATTTACGATGCTACGGAGAACTTTGTTTTGAAACGTCTGTATCGTTTTGGCGTTTCTATGCCTAGTACGTCTTCAGAGTTGAATACCGTAGGTCCATAACGGCTTCAGTATTTGCCGATATAGCAGCAGCTTGTTGTGTATTGTAACCTCAGAGCCTCAGAATATTAAATTCTTCTTTCTTCTTTTTGACATTCTCTCTCCACTTGAGCTTGGTAGCGATTGTCATGCCAAGTTTATTTAGCTTTGTTTGCGTATGGCACCGGTTGTAAGTAAACTTCTATCGGTAGATGGGAAGCTTTTTGATATCTAAAGTTAATCCAGCGCTTAGTCCAGTTACAAACCGCATTGGTAATCTTCTGGAGTTTGCTCGTTGCATCAGCGACACTACTTCCAGTCGCCATGCGATTGCCGTGTCATCTGTAAAGGTGACTATGGTTCCTTCATCTGTTGTTGGAATATCCCTTCTTCTATGCTTGCTATATCGCAATCTTGTTTTGAATCCCGATTAATTTTTTCGTTTTCATTTTCTCGCTTAAGATACTCAATTTCTTCGCCTAAGAGATTCATATTCTTCTTTTCTAGGGCAATAGTTGTTTTACTAGATTCGGCTATTTGCAAAGTAAAATTTCCGGCGGCAGTTATTTCGTGTAATGTTTGTCCAGTACATCTAGTTATAACGTTAGAAAAAGCATCGGCTTGGTCAGCTACGGAGTTGCTTCTATTTTTCTTTATCGGTGATCTTTGTAAATTTGATATTTTCTGGAACGGATTTGATGTGCCCTGATAATGCAATAGATGGCCCTCCCCAGAATCTATAGGGCCAGTTTCCACAGAAAGTGGATTTTCTAATGTTGATATTGGTTTACCACCTGAGGTATTATTTCCTTTTGTTGGTACCATGGCATAGTTTTGATTGACTAATTAGCTAGTCTGCTTCTCTACTACGAAAAGATTGGGTACCACAACCGTTCGTTCTACAGAACAATGCCCAGAGTGCACGCGTATCCATTTATGAATACTTCGTGGAGGCTGTCAATCCTAAACTGCATTTGATTTTATGTACTGTTTTTAAATTTGGTTATGTCATTGATGTGTTCTATGTCTTTTATTTGAAATGACTGTCCTGTTTGGCCTAAGTATGCCAACCTCCAGTTGTATTTAGCCTTACCTGTGTATAGGGATCTCTGCACAGGTGGGCCCATGTTTATCTTCTTCTGTGTAAAGCTTTTGCCAAAACTGGTAAGACCCTGCCTTTTTGGGGAACATACGAGAAGGCTGAGTCTACAGACCAATTACTTTGCAGAAGTTGCATGGACGAAGAGGAGGAAGAGACACTATCATACAGGTGGCATATGAATTTACGCGTGTACAGTATGGCCAGTTTTTCAGATCTCGCGGACTGTGGAGTGCAAAATAGTTTGCGCTACGTACGTAGCTCCGAATGGTTTTGAACAGCGGTAAAGGGAAAATAGGATCCTGTGGTATAACAACGCGCCAATGTGGTTTTTCGGTTTTGATATGTTCGGCAAAGTTGTTTGTCACAGAATAAAACATATCTAAAATCTTAATGGTTCAAACACTATTGGGAAACAACAACGAACAATTCCCGTTCTTTATGACATTTTGTATAAAAAAAACCGACTGAGTGCAATTATTTGGCCGAAATAATAGGAACAACTTCGCTGAAAAATGCAAAACGAAAATCTTAATTGTTCAAGTGCTATCAACGTGTCGACTCAGTGCAAAACACGTCGAAAGCGATATCTCAAAACTCGAATTAAGTTTACCTCCTGGGTGCCCCAGCTTGTCACATTTTGCAATTAGCACAGTGAACCATTAATTTTCATAATAAATTTTTTTGTGATTTGTTGTTTGTTTAGGTTGCATATTTCCTTCAAATTTTGTGATTTTATTAATGGCATGCGACATGTTTGTCAAATTTTGTATGGTTAATTTATAATTTGTCACAACCGAAACGAAATAAAATAAAATAAAATATGAAAGAATCATTCTGAAACTAAATCCGTATATAAGTGAAATTCCCTGTGTGAAATATGCCGTCTGTCATATACATCTTCGAAACTAATACTGAATTCTCCAGACACGGGCATCATACAGATAATGCGGGTACACGTCGAGTTTGTTACATCTAATTTGGTTTTGCCCGCCTTAAATTCAAGTTAATATTTGAACCACCAAAAATACCCCAGTAGTAGAATGCACATAATATGTTTCCGTATTCCTGTGTTTAAATGAGCGAAGGTATCAGTTTTCCGTGGTTGTCCCTATAAAAAAAACAATTTTGAATGCGATCTGGATAAAATCTATTTCAAGCGTCCAGCGATATAACAAAGCTGTCATTCATAAATATGATTAATGAAATCTGCTAATATACTGTTCAAAATGTATATATTTGGCGGGAGAAAAGCTTTATCCGTAGGAGTAATCAATAATCATAATCACAAATTGTATCGCCCAATTTAAAATTTTACTCACCGTAATTTTCCAGCCTACATATACACATACATGGTAATCAAAAATATATTAAACCTACTCGAAGAAACACACACACACGGTATATAGTGATGAATTAGCTAATTAATTTTTTGTTACGATTGTACCAAAATATGTATCTAGAAAATGTTTCACTCCCGCAAAAAAGCAAACAGTATATAGAGTACCCACCGTGATTGATTATGTCATTAGTGTTGATTTTTCATTTAAAAAAAAATTACCCATTTTGTTCAAATTTTACCGCCAAATACAAACATTGTTGACAATAATTGAAAATTAATCAAAATTTGATTCTATTGTCGATGTACTTGGCGGGTTTGTTGTTGTATTCCATTTAAATACTAAAAACTCAATTAATTTATATTTTATTTTGGGGCACACAATGAGTACAAAGATAAATTGTAAATATTTTAATGACATTATTTTCAACATAAAATGTTTGTATTTCAAAGAAAATTATCGATCCATTGTTCAAATTTCTTATAAATAATTCAGCACACGAGTACATTATAAAATGCTAATATTTCGCTTTGCACAGCATACGTACATTCTACAAACACAAACGTTCGATTACTCATGTGCTTTATGCAATAAACCACACCACGTATACGACTATCAAACAGATTAAATCGAATACTTATCATCGGTAATAATAACGAATTTGTCTGTATATTCAAATCAAATATTTGGTATTCAACGAAAATAATCTTATCGTTGAAACCGGCGGCCCAAACCCACTAACCTCAACCCTCCCGATATATTTATACAGAATTTCATTAGAAACGAGCACACAACAAACACAAAAAAAAAATCTAAATGGACATTCGTCGATTGATAATAACTCTTTTCGTCTCGCTAATAAACAATGATAATAATATTAATCATTTTCCGACCACCCCCCATACCTCTACATCTATACGAGTGTATCTATATAAAAATCCCACCCTCTTTATATCAAATTTATAAATAAATATCAAACATCACATATTTAGAAATTATTCCTATTTATCTATTCTATTTTGGCTTATCTTATCAATTCATCACGTGATACAAGAAAATTCCGAATTTTCCGTATTTTTACTCATTTTGATGAACCGATCGAAATATGTTTTTTTTTATTATCGTTATGACACAGACACACGGTAAACGAGTCTTGTACAGCGTCTAACACGGATTAGTTTCACATTTTGTTTCTGCTTTATCGCTTTTCCGATAACAATACGATATAAATAGCTTGGGGAAAATACTACGCGTTGTGTGTATGGTGAATGGAAAATCGCGGAAATCAAATCTATAATCAGGGCGTCAAAGCCGTAGATTTATTTGTACAACTGTGGAAATTTGCATTTTTTACGTGACGGTTATTCTATTTGAGGATTATTATTAACTGAATTTTAAAATTTTGAATTTGGATTTAAAAGTTTACACAGACTTAGAAGAGAACAAACATTTCTCAGTCAAATTCTCAGTGAAAAATAAAACCACCGAATGCTTTGAGTATTTTTCCAGTTGATCCCAGTGATGTGCCGATTTTTTACGCCGTTTTTTACGTGTAAAAAACTTATGTTTTTACATTAGAATTTTAACCACAGAAAAAACGTAAAAAATGTAAATAAAGTAAAATAATTGTTTTACTTAAAAAATTTGTTTTTTATTGTTATAGGCTTGAAACAAATTAAGCAGCCGCAGCAAACAGCAAAATTAACTAAATTAGTTAATTTGTTTATAGTGCCATTTTTTTTTATTAGCGCCCGATAGATGTATCCGGAGCACCCAATTTTGTTTGTCAAAACTTATTTTTGCTATTTTTGCATAATAATTAATTTTTTTTAATTCTAAGCTAAGATTTTTCATTCAACTTTTTAATTAAACATCGATAAAAAAATATCTTGCTCTACCTATTTATCGGGGACCGGACAAGTGGTGCAGGGGTTAAAGCTTCGGCACTTGGACCGGGAGGTGCTGGGTTCGAATCCCATCAGAGGCTAGATGCAAATCGAATTTTCATCATCGATTACGATCGGTGATGCTAATAAATACAACTAAGACCCTCTGATGGAGTGCAGAATTCCGTGTCACGCGCCGACCCACCTTCCATGTCAATGTACAGGTTGACATGGAGCTTGCAATGTGCAGGTGGTATACTGTAGTTGTGTGAGTAGGTGAAGTAGGTGGGTTAATGATGTGGAGTGAATGAGTGGTATCACAATGGGCCTAAAAATTGGCCTAAGTGTGCAGTAAGCAACCACTGAAACCTAACCTATTTATCGGGAGCGCTATCCATTTCAAAGGGAAATTTTAAATTTCGTTCGTTTTGTACCTTGTAAAAGTTAGCCGAAAGTTGTCAGCCGAAAAAGAAAAAAATCGATAATGCAGATTGTGGCTTGACTACTTCAGCCGAAAGTTACGTTTTCTTATATTAAATTGAAATATCCCAGCCGAAAGAAACTAACCTACAATATTAGTCGAAAATATTTAAATATTCATTACAAACAACAAATAAAATTAAAATAACGAATTTAATTTAGCAGTTTTTCAAGTGCATATAATATGTATGAGTACAGAAACTTAACGTTTAAAGTGTTATGTCTGGAAAAGGTCTCGATTAAATCAATTCATCGATGGTTATCGTTGGAAAATTCTCCAGGTCAAGTTTCATGTTGAGAGTTTCGGGAAAATTGGAAGGATTGAAAACTACACGTACAAATTTCGAGAATTTGTAGAAACTTAACGTTTAAAGTGTTATGTCTGGAAAAGTTCTTGTTTGAATCGGTTTGTCGATGATTATTGCTGGAAAATTTTCCAGGTTAAGTTTCATGTTGTGAGTTCGGGAAATTGGGGGGAGTGAAATACACGTACAATCTTCGTAAATCTGTAAAAACTTAATGTTTAAAGTGTTATGTCTGGAAAAGGTCTCGTTTAAACCAGTTCATCGTTGGTTATTGTTGGAAAATTTTCCAGGTAAAGTTTCATGTTGGGAGTTCTGGAAAATTGAGGGAAGTGAAATATACGTGCAAATTTCAAAAATTTGTAGAAACTTAACGTTTAAAGTGTTATGTCTGGAAAAATTCTCGATTGAATCAGTTTGTGGATGATTATTGCTGGAACATTTTCCAGGTCAAGTTTCATGTTGAAAGTTCGGGAAAATTGGTAGAGTTGAAATACACGTACAAAATTCGTACATTTGTAAAAACTTAACGATTAAAGTGTTATGTCTGGAAAAAGCCTAGTTTAAATCAGTTCATCGATGATTATCGGTGGAAAGTTTCCCAGGTCAAGTTTCATGTTGGGAGTTCTGGAAAATTGGGGGAGTGAAATACACGTACAAAATTCATAAATTTGTAATAACTTAACGTTTAAAGTGTTATGTCTGGAAAAGGTTTCGTTTAAACCAGTTCATCGATGGTTATTGTTGGAAAATTTTCCAGGTCAAGTTTCATGTTGGGAGTTTGGGAAAATTGAGGGCAGTGAAATACAGGTGCCAATTTCAAAAATTTGTAGAAACAACGTTTAAAGTGCTATGTCTGGAAAAGTTCTTGTTTGAATCGGTTTGACGATGATTATTGCTGGAAAATTTTCCAGGTTAAGTTTCATGTTGTGAGTTCGGGAAATTGGGGGAGTCAAATACACGTACAATCTTCGAAAATTTGTAAAAACTTAATGTTTAAAGTGTTATGTCTGGAAAAGGTTTCGTTTAAACCAGTTCATCGATGGTTATTGTTGGAAAATTTTCCAGGTCAAGTTTCATGTTAGGAGTTCGGGAAAATTGGGGGAGTCAAATACACGTACAAAATTCGTAAATTTGTAGAAACTTAACGCTTAAAGTGTTATGTATTGAAAAGTTTTAGTTTAAATCAGTTCATCGATGGTTATCGGTGGAAAATTTTCCAGGCCAAATTTCATGTTGGGAGTTTGGGAAAATTGAGGGAAGTGAAATCCACGTGCAAATTTCAAAAATTTGTAGAAACTTAACGTTTAAAGTGTTATGTCTGGAAAATTTCTCGTTTGAACCGGTTTGTCGATGATTATTGCTGGAAAATTTTCCAGGTTAAGTTTCATGTTGTGAGCTCGGGAAATTGGGGGGAGTGAAATACACGTACAATCTTCGAAAATTTGTAAAAACTTAATGTTTAAAGTGTTAGCTCTGGAAAAGTTCTCGTTTAAATCAGTTCATCGATGGTTATCGCTGGAAAGTTTTCCAGGTCAAATTTCATGTTGGGAGTTTGGGAAAATTGAGGGAAGTGAAATACACGTGCAAATTTCAAAAATTTGTAGAAACTTAACGTTTAAAGTGTTATGTCTGGAAAAATTCTCGATTGAATCAGTTTGTGGATGATTATTGCTTGAACATTTTCCAGGTCAAGTTTCATGTTGAAAGTTCGGGAAAATTGGTAGGGTTGAAATACACGTACAAAATTCGTACATTTGTAAAAACTTAACGATTAAAGTGTTATGTCTGGAAAAAGCCTAGTTTAAATCAGTTCATCGATGATTATCGGTGGAAAATTTTCCAGGCCAAATTTCATGTTGGGAGTTTGGGAAAATTGAGGGAAGTGAAATCCACGTGCAAATTTCAAAAATTTGTAGAAACTTAACGTTTAAAGTGTTATGTCTGGAAAAGTTCTAGATTGAATCGGTTTGTCGATGATTAATGCTTGAACATTTTCCAGGTCAAGTTTCATGCTGGGAGTTTGGGAAAATTGAGGGGAGTGAAATACACGTACAAACTTCGTAAATTTGTAAAAACTTAACGTTTAAAGTCTTAGGTCTGGAAAAGTTCTCGTTTGAATCGGTTTGTCGATGATTATTGCTGGAAAATTTCCCAGGTCAAGTTTCATATTGGGAGTTCGGGAAAATTGGGGGAGTCAAATACACGTACAAAATTCGTAAATTTGTAGAAACTTAACGCTTAAAGTGTTATGTATTGAAAAGTTTTCGTTTAAACCAGTTCATCGATGGTTATCGGTGGAAAATTTTTCAGGTCATGTTTCTTGTTGGGAGTTCGGAAAATTGGTAGGAGTGAAGTACACGTACAAACTTTAAAAATTTGTAAAAACTTAACGTTTTAAGTGTTATGTCTGGAAAAAGCCTAGTTTAAATCAGTTCATCGATGATTATCGGTGGAAAATTTTCCAGGCCAAATTTCATGTTGGGAGTTTGGGAAAATTGAGGGAAGTGAAATCCACGTGCAAATTTCAAGAATGTGTAGAAACTTAACGTTTAAAGTGTTATGTCTGGAAAAGTTCTCGTTTGAACCGGTTTGTCGATGATTATTGCTGGAAAATTTTCCAGGTTAAGTTTCATGTTGAAAGTTCGGGAAAATTGGTAGGGTTGAAATACACGTACAAAATTCGTACATTTCTAAAAACTTAACGATTAAAGTGTTATGTCTGGAAAAAGCCTAGTTTAAATCAGTTCATCGATGATTATCGGTGGAAAGTTTCCCAGGTCAAGTTTCATGTTGGGAGTTCTGGAAAATTGGGGGAGTCAAATACACGTACAAAATTCATAAATTTGTAGAAACTTAACGCTTAAAGTGTTATGTATTGAAAAGTTTTCGTTTAAACCAGTTCATCGATGGTTATCGCTGGAAAGTTTTCCAGGTCAAATTTCATGTTGGGAGTTTGGGAAAATTGAGGGAAGTGAAATATACGTGCAAATTTCAAAAATTTGTAGAAACTTAACGTTTAAAGTGTTATGTCTGGAAAAGTTCTCGTTTGAACCGGTTTGTCGATGATTATTGCTGGAAAATTTTCCAGGTTAAGTTTCATGTTGAAAGTTCGGGAAAATTGGTAGGGTTGAAATACACGTACAAAATTCGTACATTTGTAAAAACTTAACGATTAAAGTGTTATGTCTGGAAAAAGCCTAGTTTAAATCAGTTCATCGATGATTATCGGTGGAAAGTTTCCCAGGTCAAGTTTCATGTTGGGAGTTCTGGAAAATTGGGGGAGTCAAATACACGTACAAAATTCATAAATTTGTAGAAACTTAACGCTTAAAGTGTTATGTATTGAAAAGTTTTCGTTTAAACCAGTTCATCGATGGTTATCGCTGGAAAGTTTTCCAGGTCAAATTTCATGTTGGGAGTTTGGGAAAATTGAGGGAAGTGAAATCCACGTGCAAATTTCAAAAATTTGTAGAAACTTAACGTTTAAAGTGTTATGTCTGGAAAAGTTCTCGTTTGAACCGGTTTGTCGATGATTATTGCTGGAAAATTTTCCAGGTTAAGTTTCATGTTGAAAGTTCGGGAAAATTGGTAGGGTTGAAATACACGTACAAAATTCGTACATTTGTAAAAACTTAACGATTAAAGTGTTATGTCTGGAAAAAGCCTAGTTTAAATCAGTTCATCGATGATTATCGGTGGAAAGTTTCCCAGGTCAAGTTTCATGTTGGGAGTTCTGGAAAATTGGGGCAGTCAAATACACGTACAAAATTCATAAATTTGTAGAAACTTAACGCTTAAAGTGTTATGTATTGAAAAGTTTTCGTTTAAACCAGTTCATCGATGGTTATCGCTGGAAAGTTTTCCAGGTCAAATTTCATGTTGGGAGTTTGGGAAAATTGAGGGAAGTGAAATATACGTGCAAATTTCAAAAATTTGTAGAAACTTAACGTTTAAAGTGTTATGTCTGGAAAAGTTTTCGTTTGAACCGGTTTGTCGATGATTATTGCTGGAAAATTTTCCAGGTTAAGTTTCATGTTGTGAGCTCGGGAAATTGGGGGGAGTGAAATACACGTACAATCTTCGAAAATTTGTAAAAACTTAATGTTTAAAGTGTTAGCTCTGGAAAAGTTCTCGTTTAAATCAGTTCATCGATGGTTATCGCTGGAAAGTTTTCCAGGTCAAATTTCATGTTGGGAGTTTGGGAAAATTGAGGGAAGTGAAATATACGTGCAAATTTCAAAAATTTGTAGAAACTTAACGTTTAAAGTGTTATGTCTGGAAAAATTCTCGATTGAATCAATTTGTGGATGATTATTGCTGGAACATTTTCCAGGTCAAGTTTCATGTTGAAAGTTCGGGAAAATTGGTAGGGTTGAAATACACGTACAAAATTCGTACATTTGTAAAAACTTAACGATTAAAGTGTTATGTCTGGAAAAAGCCTAGTTTAAATCAGTTCATCGATGATTATCGGTGGAAAATTTTCCAGGCCAAATTTCATGTTGGGAGTTTGGGAAAATTGAGGGAAGTGAAATCCACGTGCAAATTTCAAAAATTTGTAGAAACTTAACGTTTAAAGTGTTATGTCTGGTCAAGTTTCATGCTGGGAGTTTGGGAAAATTGAGGGGAGTGAAATACACGTACAAACTTCGAAAATTTGTAAAAACTTAACGTTTAAAGTCTTAGGTCTGGAAAAGTTCTCGTTTGAATCGGTTTGTCGATGATTATTGCTGGAAAATTTCCCAGGTCAAGTTTCATATTGGGAGTTCGGGAAAATTGGGGGAGTCAAATACACGTACAAAATTCGTAAATTTGTAGAAACTTAACGCTTAAAGTGTTATGTATTGAAAAGTTTTCGTTTAAATCAGTTCATCGATGGTTATCGGTGGAAAATTTTTCAGGTCATGTTTCTTGTTGGGAGTTCGGAAAATTGGTAGGAGTGAAGTACACGTACAAACTTTAAAAATTTGTAAAAACTTAACGTTTAAAGTGTTATGTCTGGAAAAAGCCTAGTTTAAATCAGTTCATCGATGATTATCGGTGGAAAATTTTCCAGGCCAAATTTCATGTTGGGAGTTTGGGAAAATTGAGGGAAGTAAAATCCACGTGCAAATTTCAAAAATTTGTAGAAACTTAACGTTTAAAGTGTTATGTCTGGAAAAGTTCTCGTTTGAACCGGTTTGTCGATGATTATTGCTGGAAAATTTTCCAGGTTAAGTTTCATGTTGTGAGCTCGGGAAATTGGGGGGAGTGAAATACACGTACAATCTTCGAAAATTTGTAAAAACTTAATGTTTAAAGTGTTAGCTCTGGAAAAGTTCTCGTTTAAATCAGTTCATCGATGGTTATCGCTGGAAAGTTTTCCAGGTCAAATTTCATGTTGGGAGTTTGGGAAAATTGAGGGAAGTGAAATCCACGTGCAAATTTCAAAAATTTGTAGAAACTTAACGTTTAAAGTGTTATGTCTGGAAAAGTTCTAGATTGAATCGGTTTGTCGATGATTAATGCTTGAACATTTTCCAGGTCAAGTTTCATGCTGGGAGTTTGGGAAAATTGAGGGGAGTGAAATACACGTACAAAATTCGTAAATTTGTAAAAACTTAACGTTTAAAGTCTTAGGTCTGGAAAAGTTCTCGTTTGAATCGGTTTGTCGATGATTATTGCTGGAAAATTTCCCAGGTCAAGTTTCATATTGGGAGTTCGGGAAAATTGGGGGAGTCAAATACACGTACAAAATTCGTAAATTTGTAGAAACTTAACGCTTAAAGTGTTATGTATTGAAAAGTTTTCGTTTAAACCAGTTCATCGATGGTTATCGGTGGAAAATTTTTCAGGTCATGTTCCTTGTTGGGAGTTCGGAAAATTGGTAGGAGTGAAGTACACGTACAAACTTTAAAAATTTGTAAAAACTTAACGTTTAAAGTGTTATGTCTGGAAAAGGTCTCGTTTAAACCAGTTCATCGATGGTTATCGCTGGAAAGTTTTCCAGTTCAACTTTCATTTTTCAAATTCTCGAAAATTGGGGGAGTCAAATACACGTACAAAATTCATAAATTTGTAATAACTTAACGTTTAAAGTGTTATGTTTGGAAAAGGTTTCATTTAAATCAGTTCATCGATGGTTATCGGTGAAAAATTTTCCAGGTCAAGTTTCATGTTGGGAGTTCGGAAAATTGGTAGGAGTGAAGTACACGTACAAACTTTAAAAATTTGTAAAAACTTAACGTTTAAAGTGTTATGTCTGGAAAAAGCCTAGTTTAAATCAGTTCATCGATGATTATCGGTGGAAAATTTTCCAGGTCAAGTTTCATGTTAGGAGTTCGGGAAAATTGGGAGGGAGTGAAATACACGTACAAAATTCGTAAATTTGTAAAAACTTAACGTTTAAATTGTTATGTCTGGAAAAAGTCTCGTTTAAATCAGTTCATCGATGGTTAGCGCTAAAAATTTGCCAGGTCAAGTTTCATGCTGGGAGTTTGGGAAAATTGAGGGGAAAGAAATACACGTCCCGAACTCCCAACATGAAACTTGACCTAAAAACTTTCCAGCAATAACCAACGACAAACCGATTCAAACGAGACCTTTCCAAAACATAACACGTAGTTTGTTACGAATGTATACATACCATATTTTCGGCTGGGATTGAAATTCAATACATAATTTTTTTAACTTTCGGCCGAAGTAGTCGAGACACTATCTGCATTATCGATTTTTTTATTTTCGGCTGGAAACGTTCGGCTAACTTTAACAGTATTTGTTTTGTACAACCCGTAAACCAAAGCAAACCATTCTCGTTTGCAAATTTTGACGCAACGTCATTTTGTTTTATGATTTCGTGAAAAACATACGAAATTGTTTTTTTAGTGAAAAGTGTATATAATGTGTAATATAATTTCCGTAATTTGACTTTTTATTAATCTTATGATGTATCAAGCTACATTTTTGTACAAAAATTTATAATTTTAATAATAAATTAATTTTAAATATTTCGCCATGTTGGTTATCATCACTAGAAAAAAAATGTGTATAAAAGCGACACCAGTGAATAATAGCTGCAGTTTCAGTAGAAATTTCCGTTCGGCACCGGATAGTGCTCGAATGATAAAACACGGCTATAATCATTTTTTCTAAAAACATACCATAGCATGTAATTAAACCTGCTGCTCGCTAGTGATTGGTGTATTTCAAGCTTTACATTACTTCCTGATATTTATAATTTTAAGTCGAAAGTCGAAGTTCCATCGAAGGTGAAGATACAGTTCAAATTGATTGAGTCGTGGGATTCAGTCTTGTAAAAATATTAAAAAAATTAATAAATTTTATGTTCAAACTGTAATCCAATTTTATTTTTTAACATAAACGAATAAATTTTTCCAATTTCAGTTATACAGGGTTTTCCAGTAGGAATGATACGATTTTTAAGTGACGTTTCGGCCATTTGTAATATGTCATGATTTGTCATTTTTTGTTTCAGTGTATTCAGTAATGTTTACAATTTCATCGTGGTGAGATACGCAAGAACAACGTTTCAATTGCAAATACAAACGATAACGATTTTTTTTTAAGAAAATCATCTTCTCCGATGAGGCTCATTTTCATCTGAGTGGTGCGGTAAATAAACAAAACTGTCCAATAATTTTGTTTAAAAAAATCATATCACTCTTATTGGAAAACCCTATATATATAATTAAAAATAATCAGTCAATCACATTCGTCATATTGATCGCTATTATTGGTCAATGTCTTTTAAATGTTCCTTATTATTAAGAGCAAAATAGACTTGGCCCAATTTCTGTTTATTTAGGGAATGGGTCAAGCCACTATTTCCAAATAAATGTGAAAGTGATTTTTTAATTTTGGTGTTGGTTTGGCTTTTAAGCCTCACTATTAGAATTAGCTCGGGGAAGAGGTGCTGGCGCTGATGACGAACGTTGCGCCTTGAACCTAAAATAAAAAATGGCGAAAGTAATATCAGGATCCCTATAGTTAGTAGGAAATCGCGTAAAGATGGATGTCGTGGTGATTCGTTTCTGTCGGCATTCGTTCATTTTCCTTTTCTGTTTTCAGCTCTCTTTCCAAATCTGTAGTGTCAGGTGCTTGCATCATGTGAGATTTTCGTTTGGTGTTGTTCTGGTTTTTAATTGCTGACCGAATTCCTTTAAATTAGTGGCTCCGTTTATCGTGTTGAATGATTTGCGAAATGATTTACTAATATCATTAGATGCTGTACAACCGCAGCGTTTATAGACTTAAACCCAGATCCCTGAAAGTTGTATGAGTTGATGTTGGATCCAAATATGATATCAACTGTTGTTTCGTTAGGAATTACGAATATCGATTCGTTTGGAGCGTGAAGCTTTATCCAGTGGTTGGTTGAATTTATTGACTCAACATTGGATAATCTGTCGAGCGCTGGTTTTTGCTGTATTGCAACTTCGCACTGGCTTTTGTTTGCCATGGCAAATTAGTAATACCTCGCATAACAACTGTGTATAGGTTGAAATACTTGGCAACGGTTCACTTCTTCTGTTGTTAGGGATGCAAAATGCTATCGATGATTGTCTACTGCTAGGTACTTTGTTGATGTAAAAATGCTTGATTAAGTGTTGTAATGATTAATACCAGGAACTGGAATTATGGCTAACAGATTATAATTCAGTACAAAGGACAACGATGATGATTTCAATGATTTCAATTATCACATTACGTCGGGTTAGTCTGCTACGTTTATTTATGCTTTGATATATATGAATGAGGTCTTGAATATTGTGTCCCGGTATGGTTATTGAAGCCGGTATGTGCTGACGAATAAATTGTAGTTGATTCTCTAGCTGTGACGGGGAGAGTGTCGATGGATGCAGGATGCTGTGATGTGCATAATAAACAACATCAAGCAAACCTCGTTGTGTATCCTCTCGGTTTTTTAGTATTAGAGTCGATTCTATCATGCTTTTTAATATTGAGCGGACCCTATCTTCGTATTTTCGATACTCGTTCAACAATTTCCTTTCCAATCTTAGTTCCTGTTGCTCTTTAATTAGATTATTCAACGATGTCACTGTTAGATTAGAATTGTGCTTTACCAACTTGATTGTGTTGCCTATTATTGATGTTTGGTTTCTCATCATTGCCATTAGATGATTTTCGTTGTTGTTCTCAAATTGGACTTCATGTTGGTCAGCTTCACGTTGGGTGAGAAGTTGTCATCAAACATAAGGTCTACCGTATCTCCCAAGCCCCGTTTTACTCGCCGCCGTTCCTTGTTGATTGTCAGTAGAAGCTTGTTATCTGCGACCAAGTTTTTGAATTGCCACTGAAGTTGTTGTAGGATTATGTGGCATCTTAAGTTAGAGAGCTCCTTGCAAGCTGCTTCCAATTCGGTGGGGAGCATTGCTAACACTAGATGATTTAGCTTTGCTCGTCTTTGGGGCAGCTTTCTTAATTGTTGGTTAATTTCTTTGGACTGTGTGTTGTCGTCTTGCATGGTTGTGGTTGAATTTTGTTTTGTTGGTTGATACTGATTTTCCATTTTGTCAATTACCGACTGAGCAGGCTTACTATTCTTGGAGTACATGTTCACGTGGTCTTCAGACTCGTTACTTAATGGAAGACGGCATACTTTCGTAAGATTCCTCTTCAACGTGTTGTTCTTATATTTGAAAGAAACTGAGTGAAACTAGCCTGACTAGTCCATCTTGTCCCGGATGAAGTTCGATGACTCTGAGGCTAGCGGCCAATGCGTACGGGGTAGTTGTTCATCTTCGAGGATTACAGTTCGCCCACCTGGAGGTTAGGTTGTTCTTGTAACCATTTTGGCCTACGTTGTAATCATGAGAGATAGTCCGTGCGCCATTTTTTCCAATAGCTTTGACTGAGCTTGATTAGCAAATTCCACCTTGTAACGGTATTGATACGTTCAGTGTTAGGCTGGGATGTTGCTATAATAGCTCTCCCTCTTAAAAAATGTGCCGGACTAATGTCCTGGAGTTCAAACATGCTTCTATTTGAGCTAGAAATGTTGAAAGCTCCTCGAAGGTTAACGTGTGAGAAGATGTTGTTTCATTGATTTGTCTCCGGCTTCCCACAAACCTCCAAAGTGAGGACTTCCCGAGGGCAAGAAGTACCTATTGTTTCTAATTTCACAATCCTGTTGTTTTGCCTGCCATTGTAATTGTTTATCTGCCAAGCATCTGTCGGCAAGTCGCTTACAAGTTCTTTAGATGGATTGCCTTCGTGGCTAGACATATAAAAATGACAATGTACCCTTTTATTGTTTTATTACAGCGGCCTTTCCACAATTTTATACTATTTGGACCAGCATAGTCTACTCCGCTGTTTGTGAACGGTGGGGCTGGTGTTACTCGTTCTTTTGGTAACATACCCATTAGTTGTGTTGATGCAAATTTCTTTGCTCTGAGGCGCTCTCAAATTTGATAACGTTGATTGATTTCCTCCATGTAGTTTTTAAATGAGCTTCTTTGATTAGCAACCTTGACAACTTGTGGCCTTTGGTCATTTTATTGGATGTTTTTCGTCAAACGATAGGTTTGAATTGGTTAGTCTTCCACCTACTCGCAGTAGACCATTTTCGTCGATGAAAGGATTCAATGTTAGTATTGTGATGTCCTTTGGTAAATTTTGGTTTGATTTTAATTTCGTAAGTTCTATTTCAAAGGTTTCTTTCTGTGCGACTTTGATTATTACTCATATCGCTGTCTTGAGTTCCTCTGGGTTGAGCTGGGATGCATTTTTGGTTTTTGTTTTTGTATTTGATACAAAGCGTAGTCAGTATGCAATACTACGAATAAGTCGTTGTAGCGACGAGAATCGAATGAATTCAACTACTGGTTTTTCCACTGTTGTTTTAAATGTGGCTATTGACTTGTGGTCCATGCTGCTTGCTTCTTTTAGTGCTTGAGTATCAATATTTGTTGTTGGGAATCTTTCAGCCACTGTGGCCCTTCCCACCAAATTTTGCGGTTTAATAATTGCACAGGGTTTAATCCTTGTGATGCGCGGTCTGCTGGATTTTCGTTTGGGGGAGGGTTAATGCTGGAATGTGTCTCTGTTATTTTGTTGGCGACAAAAGTTTTATGATGTTGTGGCTTTCCGTTTATCCAACCTAAAACTGCTGTTGAATCACTCTAGAAAAATGTTGTTAAGTTGCTGTTGGTGTCTAAAGCCTGCGTACCACATTTTTACTAATTTTGAGAAAAGCAAAGCAGCATTCAGTTCTAGTCTTGGCAATGATATATGGTTTGGTTTAGTGGTGTAACCTTTGTTTTGGCAGTAATTATTGATACTTCATTGCTTATCTTGCCGTATACCACGGCGACATATGCTTGATTGCAGACGTTACAAAAACCATGTACTTCAATTTTTGAGCTGTTGTTGTAGCTCATCCAACGATGAATTCTAATCTTCTCTAACTGTTGTAATTCTAGCTTGTGGTTTAGCCATCTATTTTCAAAGTTCAAATGGAGTTTGTTATTCCATCCTACACCAGAAGTCTTAAAGTAGCAGTTTTGCCTGGATCACTACCGGTGCTAGCCATCCTTCTGATAGGATTTTTCTTCTAGAAACGGTCGTATTTGTATCTGGCATGGATACTTTAAATTGGATCGTATCTGTTGTGGATTTCCAGAGTAGCCCAAGTGTTTTTACTGTCTTATTAAATTCTATCTTGTGTAGTCGTAGTTCGTTTAGGTTTTCCAGAAGTTCTTCTAACACTGCCTTTTCATTGCTTGTCCGTTTTCTGAGGTTAAATCCTCCACTGGAAAGAAGGTTCAATAATTCCTTTTGCGCGATTTTTGCTTCTGTTATTGTATTGGCTCCCGATAAGAGGTCATCTACATAGAAATCTGTTTGCACATTCGTTGAGCCAATTGAATATCTTGAAGCTTTATCGGTTTATTTTGATCTGATCGCCAAAGTATTCGTTGAAAATCTTGATCTTCCCTTTCTACATTGATTTGTCTGAACATTTTCTCAATGTCCGATGTGAATACATAACGATGCTTCTTCCATCTCATCCATATTGTGGTTAGGTTGTTTTGTAAGGTTGGACCGACGTCCATCATTCCGTTTAAAGACGTGCCTGTTGTTGTTTTACAGGAAGCATCGAAAACTACTCTCAGTTGTTGTTCTATCACGGAATGATGCGGAATCTATTGAATCATCTTTGATCAGTTCCATGTGGTTAAGCTTGAGATACTCGTTCATGAACTTATGATATTGACTCTTCAAGTCTTCATCTTTCTTGAATCGTTTTTCAATTGAAGCAATCTAGTAGCTGCTTTGCTTACTTTTGTTGAATGGTATTCTAATCTCGTATCGTCCATTATCTGACCTCTTGTGGGTCTGCTCATAGTGTTTTTCACATTCTTGCTCTTCAGCAGTTGGGTGTCTTTCCGGGTGTAGATCTTCGGCTTCCCAAAAACGTTTTAATTGCTTATCTATGTCTGCTAGTGTGACTAGGCTTTTTAATCGAGATATCAATGCACTGCTGTTCGTTAGGTGACCTGATATTATCCATCCTAATTCAGATTGTTGGGCTGTACACTTATGAAGCGGATCTTTCTTTATTCCTTCCAACAGTATTTCTCCGTAGATATCAGCGCCTATTAAAAAATCAATAGGACCGGGAATATCGAAGGTAGGATCGGCTAGGATTACTTCCTTTTGTAGTTGGCTGTCTAGACCCAATATGTTTTATCCGGAAGTGGTTTGGTAATACTTGTTAAGACTAGAGCATTAGCTTGTATCCTAAATATCGATGGAAATCTGGGACTGATATTTATCATTATCTGTTGGTGCGATCGTCCCTTTATTGCTGAAATTCCGGAAACTTCGGCTAGAACCCTTGTCTTTGGTAAGCCGAATTGTTGCGCTGCTTCTTCCGTGGCAAAGGTGGCATGCGCTCCTGGATCTATTAGTGCCTGCAACATGCTAAAACCACCATATATATATATTGTACTTTTACCATAGCTGTTGCTAAGAGCACTGGGTCACAATCCTTGTCGAACGCTGATATGTTTATTTTCGTATAATTGGTTCTTTAGTAATGTTTATTTAGGGAATAGTGCGCTTACCACGGGCGGGGGCTTGACCACTATTTCTAAATAAATGTGAAAGTGAAAACAAACTAATTTGTTGGTATATCACTTTGTTCTTCTAAAAATTTACACTCGTACAGAAAGCCATATTCCTGAATTTCGTTTGAAAATGATTTTAGAATCCCATTTCCATTCATGATACCCGAGTTCATCATAATCAGTGAATATATCAGGGCTTTTTCTAAACAATTTTTTAGAAACCCATATCCATCCAGCGTAAAAAATTTCATTAAATTTGTTCAGGACCTAGTTCCGTCTTCCGTCAAATTCCATTTCCATTCATAATGTCCAATTTCATCTTGATCGTTTAGAAAATGGTTTAGTCCAATCCTAGTGGCTCATATATCAGAACTTTTTTCTAAAAATTGCTTTAGAATCCCGTTTCCATTAAGCGTAAAATAATTCATCATAATCGACTCAGAAATAATCTAGATCCTCCTCAGTGAGCCGTTACAGAACTTCTTTTGAAGATCAGTTTAGAGTCCCATTTCAATCTACGAGTACCATAATAAATTGAATCATGATCCTGCAATCAGTGGCAGCGGATATGCGTCTTTAGTTGTTATCTCGTTGACATTCCGGGTGATCATATCTCTGGACTGCTGGGGATTCGGAGTAGTATCTCCTTTTCACGGGTTTTGCACCGCCAACTTCCATAAGTCACTTAATTAGTAAGACCTAACCCATTTTTCTCGGAACGAGGACATGCAGCAATGATTTGCTTTAAACGAAATTCGTTTTCGAGAGAAAGTTGGTGACGATTATTGGAAATGGCAGTTGCTATCGTCAAATCAATGGAATTTACTTAGACCAGAGCTAATCCAAACGACGAGCTCCAGACTTCGATTTTCAGATGAAGTGGTTGAGAGAGAGAGGTAGAATTACAAGTTCAGTTATGTTCTCCGTTTGCGCACCTACCGGAAGGAAGATGGTGAAGTTTAATGTGATTTTGGTTTAAGAAATGATCGGATCCGCCTTCAAGAACACTAGTACTTGCACCGCTGTCTTTAATCCGGTATAGGGAATGCCGGCAATTATTATTAGCATATGGGCGGTCATCTTGAACAAAGACAAACCGCGACCTACAACAATGCACTATGAGTTCTCATCTCCTGTTACACGTCTGACAATTTGGTTGAATTACGTTAGGTGCATCGCACCCAAAACAATGACTAGCAATATTTGAATTTGATTGCGGTCGATTCGAATAATACTGGGTATTATTTTGTGAAGAATCGATTTGAGAAGTTGCTTGAATCTTTCTAAGGTTAGTTCATCATCTTAGGACAGGTTGCACAGTTATTCACCGCGTAACCGATTTTTTTATTATCTTGTGCTATATAATCGGGGTTATCTAGAATAATTTCTTGAACCTGTCTAAGCGTTACACGTTTCTCGAATTTTCGGCATTTAATCTTTCCCAGGTTAGACGATACTCTCGACTGTTTGATATACCAATTCGGATATCAGCGTTAAATGCCTTCCGTCGATTTTATATTGTAAGGCACTATGCATGTTTCACATAATCATATCCATCACACAAACATCCATCACATGACTTATGAATTTCTGCATCTGTTCTGCGGTCTTTAAATCTTTCCACAAGTGCTTTGATTTGAAGTTTCCCGATCAACAGCAATGCCAATACCAATCGGGGGCACTTTTTCTTAGAAGCAAATTAAAATCAATGATTAAACACTCCGAAGAAATTTTATTTGCGTTTGAAAGCTGCTCGACTCGGTATAAAAATCGCTCAACTGAAGTAAGCCGCCGAAAGTAATATTCCATTTGTGTATTCCAATTATTGGGGGCATCATCCTTACTATAAAGTCAGCTCTGAGGTGCAGGTTCAAAGGTGTCCTTATGTACACCGCCTTTTTCACGCGATATTCATCTTTACCTAAATTGCGAATTGGTGAAGAAAGCATATCATTCCTAGTACTTCAGCATCGCCGCTTACTGATAATTTCTTAACATAATCCATTAAGATGTGGTTTTCGGAAGCAGAAAATGTGTTATGTGTAACTACTGTATTTTTAGTGAATTCCGAAACACGATTGTTTTCCGCAGGGGAGCTAGCTCGACATCAAGCACCTATACACAATACTGAGGATACTAGTTACTGATAGAATCGCGGCCATTGCGACATTTTCTTCAGAGTATTTGTATTTTTCACTGGCCAGAATCACAACGAAAATTTAGTATCTCGTTACGAATTATGCATACTAAACACTCTTAGGAATTTCTTCTTACTTTGATTCTATATTAATCCTAAAATATATTTAGTATTTGGTCGGGTTTTCTAAGGCATAAGGAATTTTTATGGAAAACTGACTACAACGTAAATATATCGTATTGCGAAGTGAGCATACTAAATACCCTTAGCCCCTATAACTTTTCCAGAGATGGTGATTTTCGGTTAGTTTGGATCCTTATTACAGCCTAAAATATTTGTAAGGTCCTGTTTGCCGACTTAAAACTCCCACCGGCGATAGAGTGAGTTCAAAACTTATTTCTCAGTTAGTAAATTAGCCTGCGCCGGAATGGCTCACTTAACTTTGATGCAAATTTAACATAAACCTCGATGTTTTCAGCATCACCGCATATGATGGGGTAAGTATTATCGGTCCGCGCGTTGAGGTGTTCGTATCATATGATGCCTGTTGAAGTACTCAGTCGTGTACTGAATGTAACGTTCTTTTAAATCCTGGTTGAATTCTAGTTTCTTCTATAGCTGATTATGGTATTTTCATAATTGGCTCAGATGTGTCTTTGTTATGGGTGGATGTATCACGTACCTTTTTTCTGGGTTCTGCTTCGTGGTTTGTCGAAAGATTAATTCAAATTCGTAAATTTCTTCGTCACACTGTGCTCGTTCACTATTGGTTAAGCGGTATTAATTTGGATTGGAACGAAAATCACCCAGCTAAAATCGGTTTGTTTAGTTTGCCCTTTGATATTTGATCACACGAAATCATCGTAAACATCAGCCCTCAAGAAAATATCAATAGGGAAGCCGTTTTAATCCTTGGGTCAGCCAGGACTAACTGGCTTCCTTTGTGATTAAATTAAATCAATCACACAATTTGATGGTTTTCGCTTTACGACGTTCCGGAACCTAAGTCGTGTTTTCGGAAATTAGTATGCTTCAATTGCCTGAATATATCACCGGTGTTTTTATTCCATTGTGTGACGCTACAAGTATACGGTAAGGTGGTACACGGAATTCTAGTTTCCCTCGAGAGTGCCTCTTCGAATCATTAAAGTAGTTATGTGCGCTATTACATAAAATATTTGTGAAGGCATCGTGCGCTTGGCAGAAGTTATCATGGAAGCATGAGATTCATTTTGATCTTTAATCGGGTTTCGCAGTTACTCGTGCGCTCAAATGTGTTTTTTGTACAGAGTTTCAAATTGTACAGATTTTTATGACGTCATGCCAATGGATAAAACTATGGTTACCGCTTCAAAATTGCAACCGTTGGTCCGCTTGCTAAAACGTACTGCTGCAATAGCGTTGTTAGTCCATCGATGGACTTCATTTCATGTTGGATGTTCTTTGTTTATAGGAATGGGCCAATATAAAAAGGATGCTTCACTTTTTTGAAAGCTAGGGGGATACCAATCAGTTTTCAGTCAGTGAAATTTTGAACAGCTCATCTAGTCGTATGATAAAAGTGTGTCAACGATAAGAGTTAATTTAGCATTAGTTACAAATATTCTCAATATAAATTACATTACTGGTCTAAATTTAGAATGAAAGCCAAATTAAATACTCCCGGAAAATAGTTCTGTATAATCCACTGCGTAGAAATTATTCATCAGGCTATCCGCAAAATAGGAGCGACAAATCGACAATTTTAATTAATTTTTCTGCATCCAGGGCCGCTGTATAGAAATTAATAATTTCAATTCTAAACAGAAAAAATTAAATTTCGGTATGTAATGTCTCGAACATCTTCGAAACGAGACCTGTATACAAGTTGATTGCCAAGTTTAACTTCGGTTTTTAGTACAACACGGGTGGCACACAAATATCGCGCCCACATGAGAAGTTCTGTATAACCAATTATTTTTCAACTATAAATCCAGCTTGACTAATTTTGAATCTGGTAAAATTCGACGTCGTTCTCAGCTACTGGAGATGTGCCCATCCACTTTATGGAAAATTTTATCTAAGAAGCTTGGTTTGCGTGCTTACATAATTCAACTTGTGAGGGCATTAAAGACCTCCGACCTGAAACAGAAATTGATATTGATGTTGAATTGTCGGATTTGGAATGAAAATAATCCACAAGCCTTTGCCGAAACGCCATTACATCCAGAGAAGATCACTGTTTAGTGCGCTTTATGGGCCGGCGGGATCATTGGTCTATATATATTCAAAAACGTTGATGGGCGGAATGTTACAATTAACGGTGAACGATATGACATGATTTCTAACTTTTTTACATCTGGGCGGTGCCACATGCCACACAGCGCGGGATACAATTAATTCACACAAAGAAACATTTGTTGAAAGGCTAATTTCACGTAATGGTTCTGTTAATTGGCGACAGAGACCATGTGATCTAACTCCATTAGATTATTTTCTTTGAGAATATGTTAAGTCACTTGTCTACGTCGATAAACCAGAGACGGTTGAACACTTGGAACACAACATTCGGCGAGTTATTAACGCGATAGGGCCGCGATTGCTGCGCAAGAGTGATCGAAAATTGGATTGCCCGGTAGTAAAGCTAGTTTCACTGATATTCAAAATGTTTTACATTGTTCTAATTTAATTTAAAATTGCGAACCTCTTAAAAAACACCCTTTATTAGTATAGGTTTGATTATACCAGATTGAAAATTTGTATTGTAAAGGTTTTTCCAATAAGAGGTTTCATTTTAATATTAAAAAAATTCGAGTGTTTTTTAAGAGAAATCAATGAATGTTTATTTCATTGTAAAGAGGAATATGTATGCCATTAGCATTTGAAAACGATATCAGCCAAATGGCCGTTACGGCTACGCTTACAGCACCATGTCCTTTTCATGAAATTCTCCATGACCAATTCGCACATTTGCGGCTGTATGTCCTCGATAACTTCACAAGTTCCATCTTTAAGGTTGTGAATCGATTGTGCAGCATTGGCATGCCTTATCTTTCACGTAGCATCAAAGAAGAAAGTCGAATGGTGTTAAATCACAAGATCTCGTTGGCCAATTATGATCACCTCTTCGAGAAATAGCACGGTCAGGAAACTTTTATTGCTCGTTTTACACGTAGCGCCGTCTTGCTGAAAATAAAAGTCGTCCACATCCATATCTTTCAATTCCGGCCATAAAAATCATTAATCATAGCTCGGTAGTGCAATCCATTCATCGTAACCGTTGCACCAGCCTCATTTGCGAATAAGTAAGGTTCAATCACACCGCCAGTCCAAAAACCGCACCAAACAGTGACACGTTGAGGATGGAGAGGCTTTTCAACAATCATTCTTGGATTTTCTGAGCCCTAAATGCGACAATTCCGCTTATTAACGTAGCCTCCGAGGCGAAAATAGGCCTCATCACTGAAGATGATTTTTCGATGCAAATCCGGATCATTTTGATGCATTTGCTGGACCGATTCAACGAAGATACGATGTTTATGGTGATCTACCGGCTTGAGTTATTGTGTTAGTTGAACTCTAAAAGCCCTAAGACCTAATTCTTTATGCAAAATACGATGTAATGTCGATTGTGGAATGTCAAATTCCATAGATCGACGAGGCTACAGCAGCAATATTCTCAGTTGTTCTTGAGTGACGCATGCACGGTTTCGATTCTTCACATCACTAACTTGTCCCAACAGCTCAATTTTTTCCACCAGTTTTACTATTGCCGGCCAAGAAGGTGCTTCACGGCGACCAAAAGTTTTGCGAACTGTGACTGTAAAATTTTCACCATTTTTGTAGTGAATTTTAGCAATTTCAATGCGTTGTTGAAGCGTGTATCGTACCATTCTTAGTAATAGCGTAGTTTTTACTTGTCAAATGTCAAAAAATGACAGCTTCAAAATTGACAGCTACCCAAATACTAGCTGGCTATTCAAAATGAAATCTCTTATTGGAAAACCCTATATGTTAGCTATGATTAATCTTCCATTGGATGGCGGAATTTTTTTGTACGGATACTAATCAGCCAAAACATATTGAAATCGATCATCGAAAAGGTTTAATTTTTCAAAATGATTAGAATGAAGCTCTCGCCATCTTAAAATGGTTCCGCTTGACAATTAAATTCTGAACAATTTACTGCAAAATAATTTTCGAAACGTCTAAATTTTAATTGTCTACGGCACAACACTGATGACTAGTGTTGATATAGTATGAACATCGAAATAGGATCTGAAAAAGTCCATTTAATTTTATTAATAAAATTTCAATTAAATTTAAAAATATCTAAAGAAGATAAAAGCTGTTACATAAAAGAAAGCTCAAAATATATGACCCTCCAGTTATATTTTTATGGTGTTTAGTTTTCATTAAAGCTAAATACCTCGTAAACAATTTGAAAATTTATCATCATTCATCTTATTTACTGAAGCAATTAAAATTCCAAAGAGTTGTATTGCGTTCCTTAAGGTGGGTGCGGATTAAACGAAAGTTTATTATATAAAACGAACTTTCTTACTTATTTTAATTATAAACTATTAATTTAAAAAGCGTTAAGCTTTGCTGTTGAAATATGAAATTATATAGAGCTTTTGATAGCTGCCCTGAATGTGAAAAGCTCATAAAAATTATTTTGTGGTTTCTTATAGACGGCTAGAAACTGTATCATAAATTTGATATTAACCGCTATTCATTAAAATTACACCAAACCTCTTATACATTATAGTTTCGACACAGTGTTTTGATGGAATTTTCTGAAAGCCGAAACAAATCAACAAAATTTCCATTTTTTATAATTATTTCTGGGAAATCCATTTCATTGTTCGTGGTTTCTCAAAAAAACAAAAAATTATTTTTATTGTAACTTTTTTGTTTTGTTGGTGTGATCACGGTCTAGGTACCTACGTAAAACACATTATGGTTTATAATGACACGCCAGCCATTGTCTGTTGCCTATACATAGAATTGTGTTTGACCGCAAATCTCTTTAACAATTTATAATTTTTTTCTTTTCATTTCGTTTTGATAAAAAGCCCAGAGGTGTGACCTAACAATTTATTATTGTATTATAAAGGTTTTGGCGGAATTATTAATTTGGGCAAATGTGTGTTAATGATCTTCAACCTTAAATAATCACTAAGAAATTAAAATATCGTATTTCTATCACAAGAAACTAACATTGGTAATCTGATCACTCTTTTTATGTTGAATTTTATATATTCGTGTTATGCATAGATTACCACCTTGAATAATAAATTTAATGAATTCCATTCATTTTCAGAAGTTTTCTTAGAAAATTCATAAATAAAAATGTTTTTCCGGAAATAAGGAAAAAAATTAAATTTTGTTTTGTAGTAAGTAAATATATATAAAATATGGAGCAGCTGTATCCCTAAAAGTTTAGATAGATAAAACTTGAAAAATTAATTTAGGATTCAAAAAATAATTTTGTGAATATGGATAAACTAGAGGGAGAACTATTAAAAGGAAATAGAAAGCATGTTCGATGTACCATATATACTCGTAATCTTAATTAATGAATATTTTTGAAAGCACTTATACGACTTCATGAGCTTTAAAGGTTTGATGTGAATAATATAAAAAATACGCTTCTTTCCCAATAAGTTTTATGTATTGAAGTGTTTTTGAGAACGCAGTGGTAATTTGGTCCTTTTCGTAATTAAAAATGGAAGTCCCTCCAATTTGTGAATTGATTTAAAATTACGATAAGTTGCATCCAAATGTTTATATTTTTATATAGAACAGCTCAAAACTAAATTTTCCTACCGATAATGTAAGCTCGAATATCTTTAAATGAATTTTAATCTTTTTTTGGCTCACCTTGAGTCATTTAAAAGTTTACCTGATTTAATTTTCTTCAGTGAAATTTGGATTAATGATGATGAAATAGAATTCTATCAGTTAAATGATTACCATCTTGTTTGTTGTTGTAACAATAGCTATCGTGATGGTGGAGTTTTGATAGTTCACAAAAGTAATTTAAATTGTTTTGTTGAACCTATAAACCTTGTTTCAGCGGATGTTGTAAAGGTATGATTTTTTGAATTATGAAATAATTAATTGAATTGCCCCAAAGGCACTTTCACGTGCAGCGCCATATCGCCAATCAAAACATGTAAATTGCCTTGAAGTTATTTTTACAAATTTGAGACACCTTGCCAAGTTGAGAACACTAAATTCCACACTCGGCACACATTTTTCCGAAGATTTTTTGAATTAATTCAAACTAAAACTTATTATTGTAGTACATATTGTGATTCTCAATATTTTTTGTTTATTTTTAATAATTTTAATTAAACCACGCATTTCGAATTCCAACCTTTTTGTTTTGCAGCTACACTTTTTGATAATTTGTGTATCTAGACTCTTTGAGTCTTCACTTTTTGCTAAAATGTGTAGCTACACCTTTCATTAACGTTAAGTCCTTCACACCGGTCGTATCCGTTTGGATTAAAATATGATTCATCGCTCATTTTTTTCATCCATCGATGTTCCTTATAGCACCGACCAAATGGCACAGTGGTTAAAGCTTTGGCGTTTGGATCGGGAGGTACCGGGTTCGAATCCGATAGGGGCAGGATGCAAAGGGAATTTTCATCAACAGATTACGATCTGTGATGAAATGGAACACATCTATGACCCCCTGTCGGAGTGCAAAACTCATGGGCCGACCCATCTTCCATGCCAGTATAGGCTGGCATGGAGCTATGCAAGGTGCAGATGGTAACAAAATCGGACCTATGACCGTACGTCCTCGAATTGGCCTACACACTGGCGTAAAAGTAAGGGCGGAAAAAGCTAACCGCGAAAGAGTTGGGAGAGCCTTGGCCCCAGAACAGATTGCAGCGATAATAAAACAAAAAAAAAATCTTTAGCTCCTCGGTTCATTCATCGATGTACTTACCCCTTAGCTGATTTTACCCAAACTCAAAAGGCTTTACTCTTTTGAGCATTCTAATTAAATCCATATTATCCAGTAGCTGGATGGCCTTCTTGTTGACATGGTGAAGTAGCCGTTGTTCATGACTTCTAGCAAATTTCATAATTTCGGTTTTGATGGGTTCTATGCCCAGAACTTTGTGAATGTCGCTATTTCTGACAAACGTCCAGACAGGCTTCAATACTTGCTTATAAAGCAGAAGCTTATTAGAAATTGATAGATAAAAGTTTCTTCTCAGTAACCAATACATGCGCTGTCCAGCGAAGCTTAGCGTCTAATGTTATACCAAGGTAGTTGGCAGTGTTTGCATGTGGTATTTCTTAATTATTTAAATAGACTGGTTTATATACTAATCACTTGTTCGTAAAGTCGACATGTACAGATTTAATAGTTTCAATTAATTTTATGCGCCATTTTTTTGTCCAGTTGGGTACTTGCTATAGAGGTTTGTAATTTTTCTGTTGTATCTGAGTTGTTATCACCTACTGCCATGATGGCTGTGTCATCGGCGAAAGTGGCTACACTTCCTTGTGGAACTCTTACTCTTATTTCCTTAAGATCGGAATATTCATCTTCTTGCTTAAGCCTGAAATATCTTTCCGTTATATACGATTCCAGTATTATACTGTACTGTTTAGGTAGAATCAATTTAAGTTTGAAGATTAAACCTTCGTGCCAAACGAATAGTCTTCTCAATGATAAGGATGGATAGAATACACTTGATCAAATTTTGAGTGCTCACTGGGAAAACCAAATTGGTTATTCGGAATTAGGCAATTTTTTTCAATTATTAGTTTGAGTCTTTTTAATAGAAAATTTTTCAAAGAGTTTAGACACTATTGGCAGATATAGGCCTATATGATATCGTTAGATGTAGCGGTTTTCCTGGTTTGGGAATCGTGATAACCTCAGCTACTTTCAATGCAGCGTTAATGATACTATAGTTAACTTTACCGTATACCTTTTCTCGGTAGCTGCTTTATCATTTATCCGGAAATCAGATCAAACCCTGGTGCTTTGTTTCTTCGGTAGGCGATGTAGGTGTGCCATCTTCGAGAATTTGTATTACGTTTTTATTCAAGGTTTCTCGTAATTGACATTCATGAAGTTAAAATATATTTTCAAAATGATTAGCAAATCCTTCAGCTTTTTCTTTGTTTTTTTTGTCCATGTTCCATCCATTTTCCTGATAGGGTGAATCGGCATTATTGGCCTTTTCAGAGTTTTAGTTGCTTTCCAAAGCGAAAAATCCATATTACTGTCATTCGTCAACTTGCTTAAGTAGAAATTAACTAACTCAATTTTTAGTTTCTGAATTTCCCTTATTAGTTTTTGAGTAAGATTGTTTACACTTTTTTTGTTTTGTGGAGCTCTAGTTTGGTGCCACTTTTTTCTGGAGTTTCGTTTATCTCTAAAGAGATTTCTAATTTCTATTGGATAGTTATTTCTTTTAGCCTTGATTTAATTTCTGTTGATTTCTTGATCCGTAATGAACTTTTCTATTTCTTTGTTTAGTTGATCCATAGTTTTTAAAGGAACTTTCAAACGTTGAAACTTTCTCAGTCAGTATGTTTGTTGGTTAGTACTGGATTATTCCTTTTTTGGTTTATATACTCGCTTAGGGTTAGGACTATCGGAGAATGATCTTAACTCATACCTTGGCTTTCTTCGACTTTCATAAAATTATTAGAAATATTTTTGGTTATAAAAAAATCGATCAGGTCAGGTATTTTTCATTGGCAGTTGGCCAATATGTTGGTTTTCCTGTTGAAATGGATTCACCTTCATTTTCTTTATTGGCAATCAGTAATTCTGTTCCTTGAGTTGTAGTTAATCTAGAAAACCAGTATTGAAGTCACCACGTATTATGAACCTTTTTCCCAGACGCTTGAAGAACTCTGCGTATTGTTTGTTTAATAGACTTGGTGGACGGTACAATCCTACCACAACAATAGGAAAGTTGTTGGTTTTTATATAAACCACTGTGGCCTGAATTTCTTCCTTTTCATACTTTGCTTCTTCAAAATGTTGGATATTTTTTTTATGATGACTGCACTTCCTCCTCTGGCTGAATTATCTGGATGAGTAGTGTGCTATACGCAATAGCCTTTAAATGTTATGTAGGATTTCTTAGTAAACTGTGTTTCCGAAATAAGACACACCTGTGGATTTGGTTTTAGCTCCCAATGCGTTATCTTCCAATTTTTGTAGCCTCTCATCAAATTTTGTTAGTTTCATGAGAATATCTTGTAATGACTAATGTCTACATCTATCGATTTTCGCTGTATATGTAACACCTTCAGTTCTTAGATGGCGGCCAAATGGTTGCCTATTGTCATGTTTTATCTGCCTCTCGTGTCGATTTGCCTGACCATATATTTGAGTTCTATTCATCCTTTGGATTTTAATTTTCTGAATTTCCTTTGCAGAATACATCCTCGATAATTAGCCTGATGGCCTTGTCCCTCAGTGTACACACTTTAAATGTACTTGCGGTTTGTCGCATTCTCCAGTTAGGTGGTGTCCGGAGCATTTAACACATCTTAGAAGTTTGCAATGAACCAGTTTCCAATAAACTAGTGATCTTATAAATTTTAGTTATATTTTCGTCACAGCTGAATGTTAATACAAACATGTCTAGCTTCCTTTTATTTCTCCAGCTAATTTTGTTCATTACGCTGGTTATTTTAAATTGTTTTGATGATAATTCATCTTTTATTTGTTCTGGGCTACATGTATGATGTAAGTTCTTTGCCATGACTCAGATTGACCTTTCTTGTTTATTTTCATACGTGTAAAAGATACAGGAGCCTTTACGTTGCTATTTACGTTGATGATTATTTTTAAACACTCGTCTTAATTATATCATAGAACGCGTGATAATTTTTAACATCATCTACTATGATAGGTGGTAGGGAAGCTATTTTCTTATCTTTTTTGACGTTTGTCTCAACCTTTTAAGGTCGAATATATTTTGATCCAATGTTTGTGGTTTTGCGGTGGTGACGTTGTATCACTTAACCTTGTAACGACAGGCTTTTGGTTGACTGCTGTTAACAAATAAAAACAATAATGTATTTTGGGAGGGAAAATGTGTTACACCAGTGCACGCCATGCCTTCCGCCGCTGGCTCAGGGTGGAGGTAAGATTGGTCGTGGGGTTGTGCACTGGTTGATCTAACATATCTATGGCATAAGACCTATAATTAAATGCAGCTCACTCTAACTCTACTCACCCCCTTAGCATCAGTCCATTTGGTCACTCCTTAGTTACTCATTGTGCAACATATTTCCAAAGTGTACATTTATAACCAGAAAGTGATGGTTTAATATTACACAATTTTTATCAAGCAAAATTTTATGAATTCAAAACAAAATGACTAAACTTATTATTCATATAAGAAACTAAGAAAAATAGTTAAATTTTCAGTTAATTAGCATTATCTACATTGTACCAATTGGTTAATGAAACCAAAAGAAAAAAAAGGATTAATTAAAATTTAGAAAAAAAAGTTACCTTGACGGAGTATCCGCAGACGATGAAGCGCTTCAACGAACTTGGTGCCGCCCTGGTTTCCTTTGGAAAATATTCCTATGAACGAAACAAGAAAATGTTTAATCAACTGAAAATTTAATAATCCGACCATATGCTATAATAAGTATACTCAAAAAGATTAAGACGGTATATTAAGAAAACTGAACAGAAAAATTCAAACTAAAGTAAATTAAGGTAATAAATTTAAATGAAAGAAGATTGAAAGAAAAACAACTTATCCAAAATAATCCTGTGGTTAACGGCTGAAGTCCATTGCCCTTGTTCCATGTGCTGCTGCCCCGCCTTTACCAACCGGTTTACACCGGTACTCTCGACGCCAAAGACCGCCAAGCGGCTAGAACCCGTCGCGCCAAACAGCGTTGGATGACCGCCACCACTATCGCCAATTCGTGCGTTGATGCCGCAGCCCCGCTATGTAAGCTTCTCACCAATACGGATTTTTTTTTCTTGTAAGCTCATCCGTGCTTGCAACCGTTAGTCTCGCACCGTTCAACACAATCACCAACGGTACACGATACTGTAGGTAGGAATACCGAATACTTCGCGGTAGTTTACCAATTTTGTTTCTAATTTTCACAAGCTTTTACGTTGCCACACTCGATTTGCTAGTCTTAACTTGGCACGCATTCAGATACGAAACTATAGATCGGGTAAAAAGGTAATACATCCCGACCACAATATCTTGAACTTTTTAAGGTATTAAAAGTTAATTACACCACTGCGCACAGTTTACTCGAATTTACACCAGCGTTTTTGTTTTGTTTTTCAGTAGGTGTATTTCTAACTCGTTTACGTTTATCAATTTTGATTTGATCGTCGTTCATTCCACATACAAAAATTTGTAATATATTTTTTTGGTTCTTAAAATTTCATTCTTTATTTCTCGAATTATAATTCACGATCGACCACTTAACACCCACTTGCTAACGTTTCACTATCACGGTAAACAATCGAATGCCCAAAAAAAAAAATTATCTCTGGGTGAAAAAACAAGCAATAAAAAAATCCGGTATTTATGTACAACAAAAACAGATAAAATCCGCCAATCAAATTACAATAACTTATCGTACGATTTGTTTGCGGCCTGTGTATGGTACATACACCAATACGGTAAGACACAACCAAACACATACCAACCTCACAGGCGCAACCACAATTCAACCGGTGCGACCGTTGTATAAAGCAGGCATTCCAGGCGCAATAACATGACGTACACCGAAGCAACAGCAGTATGCGCGATACGTACATGGAACGCACGTTACAACCTTCTCTTTTTAATTAACTTAGCACGAATCCATTCTGTTTCTTTAGCTAAGTCTTCCTCGACGGTTTGATATTTAACGTTTTTGTTAACATTATAATTGGTGCTCTGTACTATTGGAGATTCGGTTTGACACTTTTTATTGTTGAAATTAAATTTAGTATTCTAGTTCTGCTTCATTGATGGCTTAGCTTGGCCTGCTTTAATTGCACAAATTTTTTAGTTCGTCAATTTGTTGTTGTAGATTGAGAATAATAATTCTTTGCTGATTTTTCTCATCAGTAACATTTTGCCCATTGTTTTGTATAACATTTGCTCATTCTCTGAGACGCTTCAAGAACAGATGTTTCACCATAATTATATGAGGTTGGTATATCTGCAAGTTATTTTCGAACTGCTCCATGTTAAGATTTTCAAATGAGAAATTAAAAGTTTTCTCAGGAGATCTATAGTAACCCTTCCTCGCCTTTGAAACGGGCTACTTATTATTTGAAGATTTTTGTTATGTTGTGTAAGCAAGGATCGGCCCTTCTCAGAATCCTTAGAGCCAGTCTCATCAGAGAGAGGATTGCCCAATGTTTCCATTGGTGTACCACCTGCGGGGTATTTCTTCCTTCTGTTTTAATAATTGCATATTGTATATTTATAGTGTAATCCACTCGCCTCTAGTATTTAGCCGTAGTTTAAAAACGTTGCCCGGGTGTTACCACATATGCAGGTGTACTAGACACATTTGGTGGTATCTACATAGTAGCAAAGTTGGAATATGGTCCACGATGATTTACGTGGTTATAGACGATCAACTCCTACTGTATTGATCGATTCACCGCTCATAAAATTTATGGCGCCACTAATTTACTCTAGTTTACTACTACTAACAAAACATTAATCGCAGTCTAAGACGTTATCACTGAATCACCCTAAACAATAAAAATTACCCTAATCTTTATATATACACACGTCCTATATTTCATAAGTTCAAATTGCGTCTATATGTGAAGTCACTGTCGTTGTTTGTTTTATTTTTAAATAGATTAGGTGCGGAAGATTAATTCCCTATACCCCTGCTGCAAAACCAATGTCGCTTTTTACGATATGATAATATTATGACAACGCAGGACAGCTGTTAAACTGTTTTCCTATAATATGCTACATGAAATTTAGTATGCGACCAAGCCCTTAGAATACATTCCTTCGATGATGCAAGTCATTCAGACTTGAGCACATAAAATCTACTACTACTGCATTCGATTATCACTTAATCACCCAATAATTGTGTCTACTTGAGACACGACTCGGTGGCCCGAACTGACTAGGTATCTTGACCTACGAGGTTCTCTAATGTTACAGGTTAAGGATATGTTAATATGTTAATAATTACCAGTTGTCTAATCCCCGTTAATATTTCGACCATTCATATGGTCTCTGAAAAAAGTAATTAGTTTATTACTAAGGTAAGCAACTTTCTTGTTTGGTCTCATTTTATCACCATGTAGATAAAGAAGAGATAAGAGTTTTGTTTGTTTAATCCATCGTTCCAATCACCTTATAGATGTGGAGGGTCAGCTTTTTATGTTTTACTTTTCTCCAGTCATCACTTCTCAGTTTCGACAACTCTACAGGTCTAGCCACTCTAAGCGTGTACCGCGAAGGCGAACAAAATTCTCATAGTATCCCCTATAGAACCATCGAACACTAATAAAATCATAATGGAAATGTTTCAAATTACGAGGAAACCTAAAACTCGCAGTCAAATTTATTATCTGGGTATTTTAAACCCAAGAAGGCTTTATTAAATGTCCGACTCAGCTCTAATAAAATGATCGACTCATCGTAACCAATATTCCAAAATTTCACACATAGGTGACTCCATGCTACAAATCCATCGACAAAATTCCTTCCGAACTCGCAACCCACGCCCAACGTGGCCCAAAAAACACTACCTGCCCGGGCCTGTGGGACTGCATACACGGCCTCTTGTCGTGTTATAATTTTTAGACCAACTACGCTTTTTATATAAAAAAATGTTGTGCTATTTGGTAGCAGAAATCTCTTTGCCATTGTTGAGAAAACTTAATTCAATTTACTGTCTACGCTGTAGGATGCTTTTAAACTTTAGTAGAGCGGACAATAATTTACGTGAAGAATCTTTATAAAAAATTATTTAACTTACACCATTTGCACGATATTATACTGCAAAGTAGAAAACCGCCAAGTAAACTGTTTCAATTAGTTATGTCATTAATAAATACATTTAATCTAAGAAGGCGATCAAAATTTCAATTAGTTTTGTGTTAAGCCGTTATACATTTCATCCAAGCTACACTCTAAAAAATAATTATTGAATTTTGCTACATTAAATGAATGCAACTGGTTGCCTACAGTAATTGTATTTATTAAAATTAAACTCAGGTTGACTTTTAACTATGTATTCCCACTTTTGAGCATTTAGCAAATTTAAATTAACATTGATTTTTTATCACACAAATATTTAAATTTAGAAGAAGAATAGAATACGAGTATGTTTGAAATTAAACTGTAGACTTTGCATTTTAATTCCACCCCTAGATTATTTATTATTTTAATGTTGAACTATCAAAGTAAAATGTCTTAAATCTAATCAATTACGTTTAAATTTTAGTATCATGATACTAAAATTTTAACATAAAATAATCAAAATTCAATAAAAAATATTTAAAGTGGAGTTAAAAAATGTTTAAATTTTATTACAGAATGTTGAATTTTGGATGGAAAGTGTTTAAGTTTCAACTCTGACTTGTTGAGTTTTCAATATACGTAATTGTTAATATTCGTCAATATTGTAATGTAAATTAAACATTGTTTGTGGTATATTATATTGGAATAAAACTAATCTGTTTTGTAATTTCATATTTTTGAGTGCTTTTGCAGTATGTTTTTTACTGAAAACCAACACGTTTCGGTTGAAATTCTAATATTTTCTATTTAAAGTTCAACATTGGGTAGTTGATAATTATCTAACCTTCTGGGATTTAATTTAAACAATTTCAATCGATATATTTTAAAAATATGCTAGAATTTTTGAATGATCAGGGGTGACATGTTGTAACATCACATTTTCGATACTTTGTCGAAATTTATGTCTCTTTTCACTAAACTGAAATTGGCGACTGTTTCGTTTATCTATTATTTCTTTTCTATTGCTATCACAACCTACTAGAATAAATGTGACAATATCGCTTTCTCTAATTTCGTTGAAATATCGTAAACAAATTACTTGGTGATAGAAATGGAATAGATTTATAACAATTTTTTAATCTAGCAGGCTTGAAAACGATTTAAAATATGAAATAATATCCCAATTTATTCTAGGGAAGCGAGACATAAACTTCGATAAATTATCGAAAATGTGATGTTATAACATGTCTCCCCAGAAGCCGTTCATTCGAAATTTATTAATTCGCAAGGCTAGTTATAATTAACAAAGTTTACCATGAAAGTTTTAAATTTATTGTTACTGGTTCTAAGTGGTTCTAGTTCGACTTTCCTAATTGTATGCCAAACATCTAGAAAGTGTATGCCAGGATATAAACCTAACTCAATATGTTTTTTTAAGTCTTTTACTAATTTAAACTAGGCTGTACATTTTTAAAAACGATTTTGCAGATTAACATTAGTAAGTTTATAATATGAAAACGTTTCTGACACAAACACTGTTTATTGATATTTTTCGATCAAAATACTGTGTATTTTATTAAACTGCGCCAATAACAAGCCACTTTCAGAGATTAGGGCAAAACATCACTATATAGGTTGAATTGGCCTATTTATAGAGAATGTTTTCTTGTATAAGGTTTTTCCTAGCGGATAAAATGCAATCTTGTAAATAACAATTTTCCACCATAACTCTTGAGTTTTTTATCAATCTGGGCTTGTTATTGGCCCCGACTGATGAAATACTCAAAATTTACGGTGGAAAATTGCTATTAACAAGGTCACATTTTCTCCGCTAAGAGAAACCTTATACGCAAAAATTTTCTCTATCGATAAGCAAATTTGACTTATATAGTGGTATCTTGCTCTAATCTCTAGAAGTGGCTTGTTATTGGCCCAGATTGAAAAAATACTCAATTTACTGTAGAAAATTGATATTAACAAGGTTACAATTTCTACGCTAGGAAAAGCCTTATACCGTAAAATGTTCTCTATCGATAGGCGAATTTGACTTACATAGTGGTATCTTGCCCTAATCTCTGGAAGTGGCTTGTTATTGGCCCAGATTGATAAAATACTCAAGATTTACGGTGGAAAATTGCTATTAACAAGGTTACATTTTCGCCGCTAGGGAAAACCTTATACCGGAAAATGTTCTCTATAGATAGGCCAATTGAACTTATTTGGTATCTTGCCCTAATCTCTGGAAGTGGCTTGTTATTGGCCCAGATTGATAAAATACTCAAGATTTACGGTGGAAGATTTCTATTAACAAGGTCATACATTTTCTCCGCTAGGAAAAACCTTTACTGGAAAATGTTCTCTGTAGACCTATATAATGGTATCTTGCCCTAATCTCTGGAAGTGGCTTCTTAATGAACGAGATTGATAAAATACTCAATATTTTGAGTGAAAATTTTCAATAAACATATTTGATTTTTTTTTTGTTAAAGCTTTGATTTTATTTATTTGTTAAGTTTAATGCCAACACTAAAACAATTCAATATGGCGGCTATTGGAATATATTTGAATCCAATAAGAATTATGTTTCTGCCATGTTTCTCAATTGGAAATGTATACGTATACGCGTTATTTTTTGTTAGAAACTTCACGGGTTCAGTGTAAAAACGTATAAAATCGTCAATGGTGTAGTTCATTTCGTTGCTATAAAATATAATTGTGGGAACACCTAAATTTGATTTTCTTTCTATAATTTTCCTTAATGAGAGACACTTGTATTGTTCATTGATTGGCAGTTTATTGATTGAGTTTATTGCAGTCTATTGATCGGCAGATCATGAACCTGCTCGGTCATATCCAGAAAAAATATTGAAGATCAAGGATACACAACACATCAAGTATTCAATGCTGATGAAACTGGGCTTTGGTGGAAAAAAATGCGCAACAGGACATTTATATCCAAAAATGAAAAAACTGCACCAGGATTTAAAGTATCAAAAGATCGTACAACATTACTTTTGTGCAGTAATGCGTCTGGGGATTGTACGTTTAAACCCATGCTAACCCATATATCTTTGAATCCCTGTGCAATAAATGGCGTAAATAAAAACGCATTACAGGTATATTGGAGAGCGGATTCAAAAGCTTGGGTAGCTGCAGATTTATTTAGAAATTGGTTTCTAAATTGTTTTGTGCCAGAGGTCGAAACTTATTTAAAGCAAAAAATGTATACTTCAAGGCGTTATTCCTAATAGATAATGCGCCAGGTCATCCACAAGACCTGAGTCATCCTAACGTTCAAATAGTGTTTCTACCTCGTAACACTACTTCATTGTTTCAGCCATTGAATCAAGGTATTATTTATACCTTTAAAACTTATTACATCAGAATATCATTGTAATGGGTTATCGACACAATTAATTCAAAATCTATTGATGTAACTGAAGCTTGGAAACAATTTTGAATTAAGCATGCTATCGAAATCATGTCCTTATCACTAAAAGACCTGAAAATTACAACATTAAATGCATATTGGAAAAAATATGGCTTGCATCAGTTGAAATATAAAAAGTGCATGATTCGGGAAGGTTTTGTGATTATGGCTAATAAGGACATTCAGGATTTATTAGTGGGAGAAGAACTTGGTGAAGCAGATTTAGTAGAAATGGCATCACAAACCCAAGCAAATCAAACCGATTCTAGCGCTGACGAAGATAGTGGTGATAATAATTTTACACTCAAAAAATTACAAGAAGGTTTAATCTTAGCCGAAAAGTTAGTATCGTTTTTCGTGAATATAGACCCTTCCACTGAAAGAAGTCGAAAATTCAAGAGGGAACTACAAAAATGCTTATCACCATATCATCAAATTTACAACGGCCTTATAAGGACACATAAACAAGTACTAGCTTCTAGTCTCTTATAGCACGGTTTCACATAACACGTCATATTATAGGAACCTATCTACCGTGTTATAGCAGAGATACCTGTACTCGCAAATCATTATGCTTGTTAAATTATAAACTACTTTCTTCTTAATTGTCGACCTATGGAAATTGTTTTTTTCTAATCGAAACTGACGACATATTTAGATTAAGACCATTAATAGTTAAACATTGGTACTTACGAAAAATTTTAACAAAATAAATTGCACATCCTCTTTAAAATAATGCGCGATTGCTTCTAAAACTCCTTCATCATGTTTTTCCGCAATGAATTCCTAATGAGTTTTGAATTCATAAAATACTTGCGAATAATGAGTTTTCATTTTCAAAGAATGTATCATTTAGTTGTTCCTGATTCACACCGGTTAATTCTGCAAATTGCTGGAACGAACAATTTTTGATTTCCTGAACACTTTTAATTGTGGGAAAGCCTTCAGGATTGTTGAGGAAAATACGGCAAATGACGTAGCAATCTTTCATGTATTTCAAAAAATGTTCACGTTCGCAAGTCATTTGTTTAGTTATAGGAAAAGTATTCAGCAAAAATATTTTCTTTTTCCAATGAAAGGTCGCCTGCTTTTTTAATTACATCGTTCAGTTGCTAATTTTTCAATGATTTTCTAAACGCATTCACGGATTCCTTTTTATAATTGGCGTTTCGATGCATTACTAGCTTTATCGGAAGTTAGGTTCAGATATTTATTTATGTTTCTGATTTCAGTTGGTCTTATGGCAGCAGTGGATGCCATGAGACACTTATATTGATGTTGGTGCCCAAGGCAAGTTCAGCGATGCAAACATATTTGCAAATAATACATTTTGCAACAGGCTTCGTAGCAATTTACTCAAATTTCCTCAGCCTGAAGCGAATCCTTTGCCATTCGTTCTAACTGGAGGCCAAAGGACAACAAAAGGACTCTAAAGACAACATAAATTTCAAAATATTTAATTACAGGCTATCTAGAGCACGCCAAGCTAGTGATAAAATTATCAAAGCAACTAAAACCCTACACCAACAGATGAGTGAGTTAGATTCACATGATTTTGATGAGCTGGACTATCAATTATTAAATTTGGCCTCGTCTAATGTAATAAGCACAAATGAAGCGTTTCAAGTAGATACTGGATTCACAATTATGTTATTTATTAAATTTCAAAAATTTATTTAAAGAAGTTGTTTTTCTTTATCAACATCTTGAGTTTTACAAGTATAGAAGTAGGTGCTGAAATTTTCATCTTCGGTTGATGATTTGTCATTGTGAGATACAGACATATTATTCTCCTTTTGCATATTATGCATATCTGACATTGAAATACGGACTCCTAAATACAATAAGTAACATTAGTATTTACGACACAATAAGAAATACTTCAAAATTGTTTACTTTGGTGACTGCTGGTTGTGAAAGAATCTTCTTCGATGTAAGGGGCGGGAGTTGATCGTGAAATCTCTACATTCGGTATCTTTGGAGTGGAAAATGGTGGAGAAGTTGATGATATCCGTGGTGATGAGTGGTCATAAGACGTCTGCTCTTCAAGCTCGCTAATTACATTAAATACTTTTCTTTTTGCTTCTCTCTGGAAATGTTGAGGCAAAGTAAGTGTTGTTTCGTACATTGACATAAAAAAATTGTGCAACGCTTTATTGGCTGGTTCAATATTTTGTTGCCGAATATTTGACTTTATCAAACTTATTATTTCATCTTCCTTCGTTTTTTCCTTCGTGTTTTGAATGTTTTCAACATAACTATTAATTTCGTTAATTGAGCCGCTTTCTTCATTTGAAATTATTACATTTTCGGAAACCTCATCAATGTGAGACTGTGCATCTAGCTTAGTCATAAATTTTTCTAAAAATGACATTTCGTCATGAAACCACCATTTCTTCGTGGTTGACATTGCTTGGCCACTTTTGGTTTGCAGTCTTTTAAGAAATTCTCTATGAGAATCTCTAAGTTTCTTCCATAATTTTTTCACTGAAGAAGCTGTAAAATATTAAACTTATTGACATTTTCGTGGCATTTAAAAATAATTCTGTTGTTGCCTTACCATTTTCCGATTGGCATTCTAGAGCAATTTCTGCCCAAATATCTTCTTTGAACTTCGTTGATTTGTAATCCTTATGCCCTGTGTCGTATAACTCGGGGTGGCTCCGAACACTTTCGATTACCTTTTCGATTTGTTCTGCAGACATTAATACAATATTTATAATATTCTTGAGACGGCGGTACACGCGATAATTTTGCAACTGATAATAAATATTCGTTACGTTAAAGAAAATTTATGTCGATTTCGATTCACATGGCGTCCTTTTTTATGAATTTTTTGACAGAATAAAACTTGAGCAACCTTCTATGTGCGTCAAAAATAAAATCATAGTCAATAAAATGGGCGCATATTTGTGCGTTATATAAACCGGATGAAGTAAGAACAATTTGTAAATTCCAATATTTTTAATATATCGTGTGACAGGAGTTTTGGCACAAGGTTTCAATGCTAGTGCCGCAACTCAAATTAATTACCCCCTAACACGACAAATATGGGACCCTAGAATTTTCAATTTCTTCGAATTTGTTCAATTTGTTGTTGTCATGCTACATAAAATATTATCTGATTGAGACTAAAAGGTTCAAGACTAATGCCACTACCCAAATTCATTACCCTCGTATATACGAAAAATTATAAATACTGGAGCCAGTAATTTTAAATTGATCCAACTTCACCCGATCCCGATTGACTACGATGTTACATAAAAGATGGCCCGATTTGTGGCTCAAGGATTCTCTACTAGGACCATAATTGAAATTTATTTCCTCTTAATACGCCATATTAGAGGCAACGTGTACACAATTTTTCAAAATATACTCATTTCGGAGGTCCTAAGGAACAATTCGGTTCTTTTTTATTTGACCATCATTCTTCATAAACTGTAGCTTTGACATTCTACAATAAGTTTCTCGCAAGTGCCTGAAGTAAAATCAAATTGCTGCTAATTTGTAAAGAATTTTAGATTGGAAATGTCGACCCGACCTACTTCGAAATTCCTCCACACAAAAAATGAATTAGTTAAATCATAAGGTACAAAAGTTAATTTTCAGGTATAAACACTATGAGGGGTTATAAATTAAATTTGCTACAAAACTGGCTAACAATTTTTGATAGTGAACCATTTTGTCACCAACAATCGGGTACTGTACAGCCCAAACAGGTTGACACAACTACGATTTATTTACTTCGCTGACGTATAAAATCAACAAGTGTTTAGCAAGTAGCTAAATAAATTTTCGATGAAGTTTTTCTAACAGAAGTAATATCCAATTTCGATGAGATAAGATAGTGAAAAAATCAGGCCAAGGCGAATTAATATTACCACACAATAATCACACTTGGTGATCTATACAGGGTGAGCTTCTTAATAACTGCGGCAGGCTTTATCTAGGAAACGGTGCAACTTAGAAGATAATTACTTATAAAAAAAATTGTTCAGTGTCGAGGGTGACGTTTAGTGGGGATCTTGAATGATCTACCAGGATCAAAAGTTCCACATACATCAATCACATTATCGGCAATATTTTGTTCCCCCTCGTCAATGCTCTTAACAACTAACAACGATTTCTACAATAACAAGTTTCGAAATATGTGACCATACTTTCCATTAGTAAAACACCATGACCCTAATGCTGCACCAGCACTTGTAGCACAATCCAATGAAAATGGTACTGGAATTTTTTACAAATTAATTACAAATTTGTTATACAGTTAGAAAATTGTTTACAAGTCCCGTTATTCTGCAATTCGTGTGTGGGCTGGCATTAGACAAAGCTACACCACACTTTTCGTATTTTTGTTAATATTTATTGTATCGAGCTGGGGGTGGTACTGGAATTTTTTACAAATTAATTACAACATATCGGCATAGTTCAGCCTCCAAAAAACTACCCCTAAGGGGTGCAATTCTTCAAAAACCATATTTGTCGTTACAACATGCTTATCGCATTTCTGTTAATTTTCTGTTAATATTTGTTGTATCGTTGTATCGTACTGGGGGTGGTACTGTATTTTTTTAAAAATTAACTACAACATATTGGAATAGCTCAACCTACCCCTAAGCGGTGTAATTTGTACACCATTAATTTATTACAACAGCCCACACCCACAGAAATCGATCAAAATGTATCGAACTTCCTTCCTATGCAAGAAATAGGCACTCCTGAATTTATTACAACAGCCCACACCCACAAAAATCGATCAAAATACATCGAACTTCCTTCCTATGCAAGAAATAGGTATCCCTGAATTTATTACAACAGCCCACACCCACAACAAACGATCAAAATGTATCGAACTTCCGTCCTATGCAAGAATTAGGTACAATTCAGGGATACATATTTCTTGCATTGGAAGAAAGTTCGATACATTTTGATCAATTTTTGTGGGTGTGGGCTGATGTAATAAATTCAGGGATACCTAATTCTTGCATAGAAAGGAAGTTCGTTGCATTTTGATCGACTTTTATGGCTGTGGGCTGTTGTAATAAATTCAGGGATACCTATTTCTTGCATAGGAAGAAAGTTCGATGTATTTTGATCGATTTTTGTGGGTGTGGGCTGTTGTAATAAACTCAGGGGTGCCTAATTCTTGCTAAGGAAGGAAGTTCGATACATTACGATCGATTTTTGTGGGTGTGGGCTGTTGTAATAAATTAAGGGATACCTAATTCTTTCATAGGAAGGAAGTTCGATGCATTTTGATCGACTTTTATGGGTGTGGGCTGTTGTAATAAATTCAGGGGTGCCTAATTCTTGCTAAGGAAGGAAGTTCGATACATTACGATCGATTTTTGTGGGTGTGGGCTGTTGTAATAAATTAAGGGATACCTAATTCTTGCTAAGGAAGGAAGTTCGATACATTACGATCGATTTTTGTGAGTGTGGGTGGGCTGTTGTAATAAATAAAGGTTGTAAAAATTCCACCGCTTGGGGGTAGTGGGGGTTGAGCTATTCCAATATGTTGCAGTTAATATGTAAAAAACTACAGTACCACCCCCAGCTCGATACAATAAATATTAACAAAAATACGAAAAGTGTTTAGTTCAAAACGGCGGATCTAGTATACTCTCATATTTTCACATCAGCCTATATTCAATCGAGTGCGATATATTCAATCGAGTGTTCCCGGACTCCCCACATTAAAATTGACCTGAAACTATGTCCATGTGCGAGCATCATTAAGATCTTTCATTTGAATCTATTTCCAACCATGACACTTTAAACGGTCAATTTTTATCAATTTTCAAATATAGTGTGTGCGATCGAGTTTTCCCGGGCTCCCCACATTAAAATTGACCTGACATTTTTCCAATAACGAGCATCGTTAAGATCTTTCATTTGAATCTATTTCCAACCATGACACTTTAAACGATCCATATTTAGAAATTTTCAAATATAGTGTGTGCGATCGAGTTTTCCCGGGCCCCCACATTAAAATTGACCTGACATTTTTCCAATAACGAGCATCCTTAAGATCTTTCATTTAAATCTATTTCCAACCATGACACTTTAAACGGTCAATATTTATAAATTTTCAAATTTTGTGTGTGCGATATATTCAATCGAGTTTTCCCGGACTCCCCACATTAAAATTGACCTGAATTTTTTTTCGTGTGCGAGCATCGTTAAGATCTTTCATTTGAATCTATTTCCAACCATGACACTTTAAACGGTGAATTTTTAGAAATTTTCAAATTTTGTGTGTGCGATATATTCAATCGAGTTTTCCCGGACTCCCAACATTAAAATTGACCTGAAACTTTGTCCATGTGCGAGCATCATTAAGATCTTTCATTTGAATCTATTTTCAACCAAGACGCACTTTAAACGGTCCATATTTAGAAATTTTCAAATATTGTGTGTGTGATCGAGTTTTCCCGGGCTCCCCACATTAAAATTGACCTGACATTTTTCCAATAACGAGCATCCTTAAGATCTTTCATTCGAATCTATTTCCAACCATGACACTTTAAACGGTCAATTTTTAAAAATTTACAAATTTTGTGTGTGCGATATATTCAATCGAGTTTTCCCGTACTCCCCACATGAAAATTGACCTGAATTTTTTTTCGTGTGCGAGCATCGTTAAGATCTTTCATTTGAATCTATTTCCAACTATGACACTTTAATCGGTCAATTTTTAGAAATTTTCAAATTTTGTGTGTGCGATATACTCAATCGAGTTTTCCCGGACTCCCCACATTAAAATTGACCTGACATTTTTCCAATAACGAGCATCCTTAAGATCTTTCATTTGAATCTTTTTCCAACCATGACACTTTAAACGGTCAATATTTATAAATTTTCAAATTTTGTGTGTGCGATATATTCAATCGAGTTTTCCCGGACTCCCCACATTAAAATTGACCTGAAACTTTGTCCTTGTGCGAGCATCATTAAGATCTTTCATTTAAATCTATTTTCAACCATGACACTTTAAACGGTCCATATTTAGAAATTTTCAAATATTGTGTGTGCGATCGAGTTTTCCCGGGCTCCCCACATTAAAATTGACCTGACATTTTTCCAATAACGAGCATCCTTAAGATCTTTCATTCGAATCTATTTCCAACCATGACACTTTAAACGGTCCATATTTAGAAATTTTCAAATTTTGTGTGTGCGATATATTCAATCGAGTTTTCCCGGGCTCCCCACATTAAAATTGACCTGACATTTTTCCAATAACGAGCATCCTTAAGATCTTTCATTTAAATCTATTTCCAACCATGACACTTTAAACATCAATATTTATAAATTTTCAAATTATGTGTGTGCGATATATTCAATCGAGTTTTCCCGGGCTCCCCACATTAAAATTGACCTGACATTTTTCCAATAACGAGCATCCTTAAGATCTTTCATTTAAATCTATTTCCAACCATGACACTTTAAACATCAATATTTATAAATTTTCAAATTATGTGTGTGCGATATATTCAATCGAGTTTTCCCGGACGCCCCACATTAAAATTGACCTGAAACTTTTTCCAGGTGCGAGCATCATTAAGATCTTTCATTTGAATCTATTTCCAACCATGACACTTTAAACGGTCAATTTTTATCAATTTTCAAATATAGTGTGTGCGATCGAGTTTTCCCGGGCTCCCCACATTAAAATTGACCTGACATTTTTCCAATAACGAGCATCCTTAAGATCTTTCATTTGAATCTATTTCCAACCATGACACTTTAAACGGTCCATATTTAGAAATTTTCAAATTTTGTGTGTGCGATATATTCAATCGAGTTTTCCCGGGCTCCCCACATTAAAATTGACCTGACATTTTTCCAATAACGAGCATCCTTAAGATCTTTCATTTAAATCTATTTCCAACCATGACACTTTAAACATCAATATTTATAAATTTTCAAATTATGTGTGTGCGATATATTCAATCGAGTTTTCCCGGACTCCCCACATTAAAATTGACCTGAAACTTTTTCCAGGTGCAAGCATCCTTAAGATCTTTCATTTAAATCTATTTCCAACCATGACACTTTAAACGGTCAATTTTTATCAATTTTCAAATATAGTGTGTGCGATCGAGTTTTCCCGGGCTCCCCACATTAAAATTGACCTGACATTTTTCCAATAACGAGCATCCTTAAGATCTTTCATTTGAATCTTTTTCCAACCATGACACTTTAAACGGTCAATTTTTAGAAATTTTCAAATTTTGTGTATGCGATATATTCAATCGAGTTTTTCCAGACACCCCACATTAAAATTGACCTGAAACTTTTTCCAGGTGCGAGCATCCTTAAGATCTTTCATTTGAATCTTTTTCCAACCATGACACTTTAAACGGTCAATTTTTAGAAATTTTCAAATTTTGTGTGTGCGATATATTCAATCGAGTGTTCCCGGACTCCCCACATGAAAATTGACCTGAAACTTTTTCCAGGTGCGAGCATCATTAAGATCTTTCATTTGAATCTATTTTCAACCATGACACTTTAAACGGTCCATATTTAGAAATTTTCATATATCGTGTGTGCGATCGAGTTTTCCCGGGCTCCCCACATTAAAATTTACCTGACATTTTTCAAATAACGAGCATAATTAAGATCTTTCATTTGAATCTATTTCCAACCATGACACTTTAGACGGTCAATTTTTAGAAATTTTCAAATTTTGTGTGTGCGATATATTCAATCGAGTGTTCCCGGACTCCCCACATGAAAATTGACCTGAAACTTTTTCCAGGTGCGAGCATCATTAAGATCTTTCATTTGAATCTATTTTCAACCATGACACTTTAAACTGTCCATATTTAGAAATTTTCATATATCGTGTGTGCGATCGAGTTTTCCCGGACTCCCCACATTAAAATTGACCTGACATTTTTCCAATAACGAGCATCGTTAAGATCTTTCATTTGAATCTATTTTGAACCATGACACTTTAAACGATCAATATTTAGAAATTTTCAAATATTTTGTTTGCGATCGAGTTTTCCCGGGCTCCCCACATTAAAATTGACCTGACATTTTTCCAATAACGAGCATCGTTAAGATCTTTCATTTGAATTTATTTTGAACCATGACACTTTAAACGATCCATATTTATAAATTTTCAAATTTTGTGTGTGCGATATATTCAATCGAGTTTTCCCGGACTCCCCACATTAAAATTGACCTGAAACTTTTTTCATGTGCGAGCATCATTAAGATCTTTCATTTGAATCTATTTTTAACCATGACACTTTAAACGGTCCATATTTAGACATTTTCAAATATTGTGTGTGCGATATATTCAATCGAGTTTTCCCGGGCTCCCCACATTAAAATTGACCTGACATTTTTCCAATAACGAGCATCATTAAGATCTTTCATTTGAATCTATTTCCAACCATGACACTTTAAACGGTCCATATTTAGAAATTTTCAAATTTTGTGTGTGCGATCTATTCAATCGAGTGTTCCCGGACTCCCCACATAAAAACTGACCTGAATCTTTTTTCGTGTGCGAGCATCGTTATTATCTTTCATTTGAATCTATTTTCAACCATGACACTTTAAACGGTCCATATTTAGAAATTTTCAAATTTTGTGTGTGCGATCGAGCTTTCCCGGACTCCCCACATTAAAATTGACCTGAAACTTTTTCCAGGTACGAGCATTATTAAGATCCTTCATTTGAATCTATTTTCAACCATGACACTTTAAACGGTCCATATTTAGAAATTTTCAAATATTGTGTGTGCGATCGAGTTTTCCCGGGCTCCCCACATTAAAATTGACCTGACATTTTTCCAATAACGAGCATCCTTAAGATCTTTCATTCGAATCTATTTCCAACCATGACACTTTAAACGGTCAATATTTATAAATTTTCAAATTTTGTGTGTGCGATATATTCAATCGAGTTTTCCCGGACTCCCCACATGAAAGTTGACCTGAAATTTTTTTCGTGTGCGAGCATCGTTAAGATCTTCCATGTGAATCTATTTCCAACCATGACACTTTAAACGGTCAATTTTTAGAAATTTACAAATTGTGTGTGCGCGATATATTCAATCGAGTTTTCCCGGACTCCCCACATTAAAATTGACCTGACATTTTTTTCAGGTGCGAGCATCATTAAGATCTTCCATTTGAATCTATTTCCAACCATGACCCTTTATACGGTCAAATTTTCGAAATTTTCAAATGTTGTGTGTGCGAGATATTCAATCGAGTTTTCTCGAACTCTCCACCCCCCAATTGACCTGAAATTTTTTTTGTGATTATACTTTATACATAAGTGCAAAGTATTTTCAATATTTGTGTAGTTCGGTCACTGCATTCTGATGAGACGACCGAATTTTTAAAGTTAAAAAATTCAAGTGTCATTAGTTCGAAACCAAGCGCTTTCATTCAAACGTCTTGGTAACCTCACCTAACTAAAATATTTCGGGATGGAATTTACGTTTTTCTTGCACTTTCAATAAATTGTTCCGCATAGTATTCAATTTAGCGATGAAACACACCCCAATTGAAAAGTTGTGTTTCGGGCTGGTTTTTCGTGCCCGCTTCACATACATTCCGTCTAGCTGAGAGTGTTCATGCCAGAAACTATATAGGAAAAATAAGAGAATAATTCCAATTTTTATTGCAATTCAACCACCTAGAAAAGTGGTAAAATAAAGTGAAAAATAATTTAAAATATTTCAGTTAGCTTTCAACACCGGATGACACTGTACACAATTATTTTTTGTGAATATCCGAGTATACAAGGACCCTACATGGATTAAATAACAAAAACTAAAAAAAAAAAATTAAAATGACAACAACAATTACATAAAAATAAAAATTTACTTCAAATTTAAAAAAGGATTAAAAATATTGAATGAGTGCGTGTTCGAACACGCATCACATAATCAATCAAGTGCGTGGTAAAAATGTTGTGTTTCAATTTAAAAATAGCAGCATTATTCCGGGCCTACCGGGAGGATTCGGTACGCGATCGTAGTCAAAGTGTATGCACACCGCCGCCGAGGCCTGTTAATAGGGATATTGGGGCGCTGCGAGTATTACAACGAAGAGCTTCAAGTGTTATGTAAGTAGTAAATTTTAGCTTTACAATTTGTCTTTTATTTTAATCACACATAAACCGAATGATTTATATATTTAGTTTTATATTTTTATATATTTGTATTGTGAGTGTAAGAAGATTAATCGGTTTTTGTGTACGTAAGAGTATCTATATAGGAAATGGACTGACAATGTTAATCTGCACAGATAAATCATTGTGAAATGAAAATATTTATATTCAACAGACAACTAATACACAAACCTTAAACTATATTTAGATAAATTGCTTTAGATATTAGATTTCAATCGAAAAGCTTCGTGTTTATAGTACATTAACCAATTCAAGCGCTGATGGCTATAGTCACAAGCTTTATGAGGACAATAGCTTTCGGTGTGTTTAGCTTCTACCGTAAACGTTCAATAAGTTGAAACATGATTAGTAATGAAATTTGAGGTAAAAAAATTTTTAAACAAGTACACTGTTAAATTTGTTATGTTTCAAATTGGAAATGTAAACCCCATTTTTACGCAAATGATGTTTGTGGAAATCCTATAAATATCCGCGTGATCTCGAAACCGAAAGATGTTCATGCCATCACGCTTATATTTTAAGATAACTCAAAATAATTTCTTAAAGTGAATCAACCGAGTTTAATAGTAATAAAGTAATAAAATTGGCGAAGATAGATAGAACTGTTCAGAAAATATTGGTCAATATTCGTAGCAATTGTAAAATACATACAGTATTGGCACAATTTTTTGAAAATGATATTTCGTATAATGTTTTAAATTATGCGGGAAGCTAAAAATCACCAAACCCATAAGAGTTCTATACCCATCCACCCCATTAAATTTTAACTAAATATTACCAATAAATTGACTGAATTATCATAGGCGCCTCTGGTTTGTATCACATGTAGCAGGTGCATTGCATAATCCACACGGTATTACCACAAATATTGCTAAAGACCGTTTCATGCTTAAAATGTGACTTTTCATCTATATATCATTAGGGTGGATTGCTACTGGTCAATATTCATTTTTCAGATCAAATGTACCGAAAATTTTGGTCGCTAGTCCAAGATGTCAACAATACGAGGAAACGGATAACTGTCATTATTCGTCACGTCGGTTAATTTGCAGTAATTAACTTTCGTGTAGTGCCGTTCTTTTTTTTTGGGTAAAAACCACTGGCGAACTCCTTGGACTGCTAGATTACTCTATCAACCCGCCATGTACCATTTTGACAGTTGATTTGGCTGTCTCTGGTTGCTTCGTGAGAAGTAATCGTTCTCATGCTTGCCGGATTAGACAATATGCACAAAATTAGATTTCATTCCAACTGCGACATGTAATAGTTCTGCTAGAAGAAGGTTACACAGTGAGTGAATGAGCATCTCTATGCTTATGGTTTGGTGATTGGTCACATTGTGTCGAATAGTACAAATATTCTCGCACAAAACCACCAGTTATTTATGACATTTGCGGGCCTCACAGATCCCAACTTGGTATCCCCAGGATCACCAACTATTTTGTCTATCTTATGTGAGTTATAATCTCACGCTTGTTTGCTTGGGTTTATTCGAAAGTGTTTTTTCATATTGCGCTAATTTGGTACCTGCTTATTCAGATCTACGACCATCTTGTACTTCCTCTTAACATCTAATTCGATGATTAATTCTCCAGTTACTCTAGATGATGGGACTTTACTCTTATTTGCCTACCGCAGCTTTACTTGTTGCTGTTAGCAAAATTATAATTGACATAATTCCAATGATAATTCCACTTCCCATAATCCGCCCCAATCCGCCTCAGAACTGGTGTAACCTAGTATTTCGGATCCATGCCCATTAAATGAGATAAATATTATCTCTCCTCGTCTCGGTGAACATCTAACTGTCTCATTTTTTCGTATTTGCTGCCTAACTTCTTTCGGGTGTTGTCTACTTGGCTGCGTACAATTCCTCTTGTAACGTGATCGTTTTCTTCCGTTAGCTTGTAAAGTTTGCTGTGGATCCCTTGTCTCCTCTTTTATTAGTGCGTTTAAACTTGTCTCGTGCTTTTAAATTAGTGCTAAACTTGTCTGACTGCTCACAGTGTAAAGCCAACACCAACACAACATCATTCATTTTTTTACCTCTAGTATTGGTTCTTAAATGAAGCGCTTAAATGGTGCGGCAACCAATTTTAAAATATCTCTTTAATGGTCTTGCAGGCTCTTCCCACGTAGTTGTCGCTTGCTTTTGAGTTACATCTTACATAAATATCTATAAGGTGTGACTGCCAATATCTGAGTTCCAACTTAGTCGTGAATCGCGCAGAGCTCCTTTCTGTTGGTATAGCCGCCAAAACAGGTACGTTGTAACGCCGCTTGGAATTAGAGGCATAACAATTACTCTTGAACTTCCAGTAACTGCGGTTGAAATTTTTTTTCTAACTAGCCGGTTATCCTCTTAGCTCTTTAACTTCAAGATCTTGTGCGTGCTGAATTTGGTTGAGTTTCTGATCTAACCTGGCAATTCTGCTATTAGTTTTGCGATTTGGGCACTTCGGTCGTTAGATTTTGCTCTTTACTGGTTTATTTTCGCACTTGGCACTTTATTTGAAGTAACAGTGAATTAAGCACATTTCCTATGTCCATAAGGTTGGATTCGGTTATTCAGGTGTAGCTGGCTCTACCGATATGATTCTTTTAATTCAATCATCGTCTGTCACAGCGCTCTGCAGCTTCAACAGGAACTAGTTTTTATTTACTTCGGCTGATATTCTGGAGCTTAATCCTTAATTGCTAAGGTGTACAGGTTTTAATGCTTGTTCCAAGAGTTTCCATTAGAAGCTTGTTAGTTCATAGTGTGCATCTCACTACTCCTAAATTTTACCTTGGTATTTTGATAGCCTTAGGCTACTTAATTTAAATCATGAAACCACGTAGAAATATTTATACCTATAATCGGGCTTGTAAAACATATCGAGCTACACAAAAAATTGATTGAATTTTTCTAAATAATTTAATTCGATTTTCAATTACTTCTGTTCAACTTTATGTTGAATTACACCGTTGATGTTTTGAATGCACCGATATTTTTCTGCGAACAGCGACTCGGAGCCTAACACAGACTATTTGTTTGTATCGAAATCAGTTTTGATACAGCATAAGGATGATTTTTCCTATAGACCTGACGGTTTACCTCCGACTGTTCTAAAATATACATCACCAGGTTAGCTAAACCTCTTACTGTATTATTTCGAAAATCCCTTGAAATTTTTCCATTCAAATGGTTTATGTGATTCATACATTGCTCCGATTAGAAGGATTGCAAATCAGATATAGTCAAGTACAGGGTAGGTTAATTTCTCAATATTTTTAAAGTAACGGGTGTTTTTTTAGAGGTTCACATTTTTAAGTTGGCAACACTGTTTTGTTTGACAACCAATTTGACAGCTAAAATTGGCTTTGTCATTAGTTTGATTTGCCAATTCATAATGAATAGAGATAGATTTTATCAAAATAATGGTTCTGTTCGGCAAACTCATCGTGCATTACGTCCATTTTACGGTTGTCATAATCGTCCATCAGAGTAGGTAATTCGGTTAACTATGGATCGTTTTCGAACCACGTATACTCTAGGAAGACCCAATTCAATCAATTCGACGTCGTTCTCACCAACTGGGGATATGTCCATCAATTTTATGAAAGATTTTATCTAAGGATCTTGGTTTACCTGCTTACAAAATTCAACTTCAACAGCCAATGTGCTGAAGCACAAATTGATATTGATAATAAACAGAATTGTCGGATTTGGAGTGAAGATAATCCATCAGGCCTTTGCCAAAACACCATTACATCCAAAGAAAATCACTATTTGGGTCATGAGCCAGCGGAATCATTGGTCCACGCGTCTTCAATGGTAGAATTATTTACATAACAGGATGGTGCCACATGCCACACAGTACGGGATACAATTAATTTACTCAAAGAAGACTATAATTTCACGTAATGGTCCTGTTAATTATGGCCACAGAGATCGTTTGATCTAACTCAAAAAAATGTTTTTTGTTGGGCATATGTTAAGTCACTTGTCTACCTACGCCGATAAACCAGAGGCGATTTGACATTTGAAACAGAACATTTTCGACCGCAATTGCTTTGAAAATTGAACCTCCAGATTACGCCATGTACGCACCAACCGCGGCGGCCACATGGCCGAATATTTTCTTGATAAGATCAGCAATAATTGTATCAGTAAGACCATTATTATTAATTGGGATAAGGGTCCTAATATTTAAGCCGTTTTCAATCCTATGTTTTTGAGCAATATATGAAAACGATTATGATTGACCCTGTGTATCTCTGTTATCAGGAGTTTGCAGATATAACAAAATTATTTATTTATTTTATTTGGTTGATAAAACCATCAATCAACTGAGCTTGTGACGCTTGACTGAGCGATTTATGAAAACGGCCATGTTTGGCCCTGTTTATCTCTATTGACCGAGGTTTTATTGGTGGTCTTATCAAACAAACAGACGTATACTCAAATCTGAAGCTGAAATCTTTAGGGTTAAACCCAGGTTGCGGATGTTGAACCATAAGTTTGCTAGACATGTACCCAGCTTTTGCTTTTTTGATTAATTTCTATACTAAACGTCTATTTGCTTTCGTTCGTCAAAAATCTTCAGTGGAAGAACGTGCGTGAAATCATCCCAGTATTTTAACTCTGAAAAACAAAATAGGCTCATCATGCAATACTAGATATATCCTATCCCAGGGTTTTTAAAATCATCCCAGAAACTTTGGAAATGACCCAAAATATGAACTAAAGTGTTTATTCTTAAAATATTTATGATAAAATGATAAGAAAACAAGCCGCGTATGTTGTGATTGGCGCAATGACTATGGCACACTGCGACAAATACATCACGAGCTATATACATAGATACGAGTATCTAATTTGCCAAAATGTTCAACCAAATTAGCCCTTGATAATTGAGCCCTTGGGAAATATCAAAACAGTCGAGATCAATGTTAGATACCTTCTATCATCATTTTAATACGATCGTATATAATGTAGCGATAGCAATGCCGTTTTCATTTAAACAGATTCACAGCTATTCAAGGAGTGAAGAACTACCAAACTCACCATTCAATCAAAATTGATAACTACATGCAAATTTGTATTAAATGTTCCACAAACAATCTGGTCATAATTGTATGGGTAAACATTTTGCACCCTTGGAAATCGCATTTTTCAGTATTTTGTTCATCAGCATATATCAGCATAGCCAAATCAAAAAATACCAACAGCCTTTACATCAACGAAATTAACCCAATATACACATATTGTTTAATGGAGTGGAATATGAGGTGAATCCTTTTTATCTGGCAACGCAAAATATCAAAAATGATGGGTACACTTCGCTTCTACGGATATAATAAAAACGGTTGTTACAGTTGATTGTAAGTCTGGAACCCTTAACAGTCCATAACATGGATGGAAGGATTTTATTTCTTAAAGTTTTATTTCCTTGACCCGGAAGCGGTACTAAAAAAATATATTTACTTTACTTTGATCAAATATATACTAGCATATGTAGGACGTATATCATGAAACATGAAACTATAGCTGCCTCAACATGTAATAAACATAAACATAACAGTTATATTTACGTACATACATGTTGGATGTATGTTCACGTAACATAACATTTATGATGCAAAATCACGGATTCGTAAAAAGCGCAATCAATAAAAATACATTTTCTGTCACGAAACATACTCGCAGTTAATTTAATAAATCAAATAGGAAAAGCTTTTCGTGTACATGCGAGTACGTCATACAATATCCATTATGCTTTTGCATTTTCCGTGCGAGAAATTTTCTAATATTTTTTTGTTGCTGTTTTGTGTTATCCGATTGCGTGAAAAATATGCTGGTTATATTTATGATATATGCAGTTGGGCTTTTTAAGATTACCACTTCACACTAAATTTATTGAATTACAACGTTCTAAGTGCTTCGAGATTATTTAAATAAATAACAAGGAATTTCTGGAAGACAGTTTCAATATTGCAACGTTCTTATTTCGGTCGTGAATATATTTTGCATATATTTGAACTATAAAGGAATGGATTGAACTATTCATTCTAAAGTGACGTACCCACATATCATTATATCCAAGGTTGCTTTTAGTAATGAGTGCTCCCTCCTTTCGCACAAGTACTTTCGAGAATTCGTGTTATTTTCATATTGCTTGCTTTCTACATACACTTCCCTTAAAAACCTTGCTTGATATTCATATCTCACAAGTCTCTTATCCAGCCTGCAAGAATTATTGCTGTATATATTGCACGATAGTGCAATTAGTTTCGAGCTAGAAAACCCCAAATCAATGGTTCTTTAGTACGAAATGGCTTTACACTATTACTCGATGCTAGGCGAAGTCTCAGACAAACTCTGTGACAACCATCACAAAAGAAAGTTTCTTAGTATATTTTTTGTTGAAAATCGTTACATACTGAGACTGGCACGAACCTTATTTCCACTAATTCTTGATGGTGGCCGAAGTCTCAGGCAATCCCTGTGGAAACCTTCCAATAGAAAAACGTTTTTGTATTTTTTTGGCGGGTGATGCTTTGTATTTGGTGGGATATGAAGAGTGTCGTTTATTATGAGCTTCTGAACGAGCGTGAAACCATTACGGGACAAGTTTATCGACGACAAATGATGGCTTTAAAGCAAACTCTACCTGCAAAACGACCGGAATGGGACAAAAGGCACGATACGATTATTTTGCAACATGACAACGCTAGGCCACATGTTGCTATACCTGTTAAAAACTACGTGGACAGGCAGAACCGGGAAATTCTACCCCACCCGCCGTATTCACCAGTCCCACTGATTACCACTTGTTCCGGTCGATGCAATCAGCCCTTGCACAGCAGCACTTCACTTCACATGAAAACGTCAAAAAATGGGTCGATGACTGGATCGCTTCGGAACAACCAGAATTCTTTGTTCGGGGAATCCGTTTATTGCCTGAACGATGGGCTAATGTTAAAGCTTTAAAACATTCTTTCATTTTCTACAAACACTAAAATCTTTTATTTCACTAAAGAAGGTCGGAAATACATTTGTACACCCAATACTATTTTGCGTTAGGGCGAGTTTGTATTTTGGGAGGCGGAAATTGTTACAATTTCTATTAGCTCTTTCAGTTAAATGCACATTAGTACTTAGATCTACAGGGTGTCCGCTGGGAAGGTATACTACTTTGTTTTGCCGCCATTTAGGCGAATATTAGTATTGACAGTTCATACTTGACAGTCGTGATGTTACAGCTCGCCCATGACAACCCCGATTTTCATGAAAAAATCATAATTGGACGAGGCACATTTTCATTTAAATAGATATGTGAATAAACAGAATAGTCGGTTCTGGGCAATGGAAACCCCTCACATTATTCATCAGTCACCTTTACATCCATTAAAAATGACAGTCTGGTGTGCAATTTGGTCAGGAGAAATCATTGGACCTTACTTCTTTGAAAATGAAAACGGCGTAACGGTAACTGTGAATGGGGAGCGATATCGTGATATGATTGAAAACTTTTTAACGCCACAACTGCATACTTTGGGCTTGATTAACATGTGGTATCAACAAGACGGTGCCACATCGCATTCAGCCAAGATTGCAATGGAATTACTGCGAGAACTCTTTCCACAACAAGTTATTTCAGAAAATGGGGAAGTTGATTGGCCTCCACGGTCGCCTGATTTGACTGCTCCGGACTTCTTTTTGTGGGGATATCTAAAAAGCAAGGCTTATGCAAACAAACCAGAAACGCTTGAGCAACTCAAACAAAATATTCGTGATGAAATTAATGAAATACTGCGTGAAATATGTGAGAATGTAATAAAAAATGTGCTCAAAAGGGCTCGCATTTGTGAGGCTAACAGAGGCGGACATTTATCTGATTTGTATTCCATACATAATTGCCGACATTAAATAAAACATTCATCAATATAAGTTCCATTCTCTTTCATTTAATCAAAAATCATAAACAAACAAAGTAGTATACCTTCCCGGCGGACACCCTGTACATTGCAAGTTATCATACCAGCTTTTATTTTATATATAGTAAATAGTTATATATTCAAATTCAATAAGTTTGGTTACTGACCAAACTTTTTGTTATACAGGGTTCTTCAATAAGAGCACTTCAAATTTTTTTTGAATAAAACACAAACTGTCCGACTTTTGAACTAACTTTTTTTTATTAACGAATTTGAACATTTTACGAAGTCTCATTCTTTTCAACGTTTTACGAAGTCCAATCTTTGAACCCAATTTTCGACCACTCTTTCGCATAAATCGGCCGAAATTCCAGCAATTTCACGATCTATATTGGCTCTGAGCTCTTGCAACGTCGCCGGCTTATTGGCATAGACCAATGACTTCACATAACCCCAAAGAAAATAATCTAGAGGTGTCAAATCACACGAGCGTGGCGGCCACTAGACGGGCCCATTTCGCGAAATAACACGCTCATCGAACTTAGTCTTCAATAACGCGATTGTATCGTGTGCTGTGTGGCATGTGGCCCCGTCCTGTTGAAACCACATGTCGTCCAAGTCCATTCCATTCAATTGCGGCCAAAAAAAATCGTTTTTCATATCGCGATATCGATTTCCATTAACAGTAACGTGGCGATCGTTATCGTCGATGAAAAAATATGGCCCAATGACGCCGCCGGCATGTAATCCGCACCAAACAGTGACTTTTTCGGGATGCAACGGTGCCTCATGAATCACGTGTGGGTTGCTTCCTGCCCAATAACGCATATTTTGCTTGTTGACAAATCCATTTAGCCAAAAGTGAGCCTCATCGCTGAAGATGATTTTCGGTGAAAATCTGCACCATTTTCGATTTGCTCTTGAGCCCAATTCACGAATCGGCGTCGCTTCAAATGGTCAAACGGCTTTAGTTGTTGTGTTAGCTTGATCTTATACGGATGTAGGCCAAGATCTTTACGTAAAATTCGCCACAATGATGTCACAGAAAGGCCCAATTGTTGCGAACGTCGTGTGAGCGACACATTCGCGTCTTCTTGAACTGAAGCCCTGGCGGCTGCGATGTTTTCAACACTTCGAGCACTTCTTGCTCTCGAGGGCACCGGAACATTATGTAGCGAAAACTTAGACTCAAATTTTGCCACTATACGGTCGATTGTCGAACGGGCTGGCTTGTTAAATGGACCGTAAAATGGCCGTAATGCTCTTAAAGTAGCAGCAACAGAACGATTATTTTGATAAAAAATTTGCACGATTTGCGATCGCTGTTCACGTGTGTAGCGTTCCATGATGAAATGTATACTAATGAAGTTTCCAAATGACAAAAGATTAATAAAAAAATATGGCGTCGTTCGCCGTCCCTATCGGAAAAAAGTTGAAGCGCACCTGTTGAAACACCCGTTACAATAATTTAGATGCTGTTAAGTAAGGCAAATTTTTTATTGCTTTCAACGACCTGTTTTGTAATATTTGCAAATCATTTATTAAATATCTGCTAGCTGAAGTGAGGTGCTAGTAAGATAGGGTTTCAGGAATATATCGTGCAGTTCATTTGAAAGCTCCTATGAAAGGAGATATTTTGGTTTTTAACGAACTAATGTGATCCGTCCAAGATAGCCGAGAATTAATTGTGGGGCCTAAATAGTTAGTTGATTGAGACCTTTTTATATTGAATGACTGGTCTGTTAGTTCTTCAAACATATCTAGTGGCCGCCTCTGTAAATAAAATATAATGAATTGCAAGGTCTGAATTGAGCTTGAATTGGCTGTTATATAACCAGTCTGCAATTTTGCGTAGGCCTGCTTCCATATGATGTTTGACTGACATTCATAAGTGGCAATAGCTATATCGTCTGCGAACAGCTGAATTTTCCCAAATAAATTCAAATCAAATATGTCATTAATATAGATAAAAAAGAAAACCAGGCCTAAGATTGATCCTTGCGGAACACCACAGTTCAAAACTAAATTTTTCCTGTCAGAAAGATAACTTGCTATAGTACTTACAACATTGTTGTGTAGTCTATAAAAGGCTAGTTTGCCGTGATTTACACAGTCAAATGCTTTCGAAAGATCTAGAAACGTGCAAGCAGTAATTTTTTGATTTTTACGTGTCCATAAAGGGTTTCAACTAAATTTAGCGTAGCAGGCACCGTACTTTTCGTTTTACAACATCCAAATTGATTTTAATGTACTATCTTATGCTCATTTAGGTAATTTGTTAACCTAGTGTGGATGACCCGTTCGTAAATCTTACTAGTTTTGGTAAGAACGAGATAGGTCTATAATTCTCAACTGAGAATTTATGACCACTTTTAAATATTGAGGTAATTGTGGCCCCCTTCATAAATTAAGGAACATGGTTATTGTCAATCCATTTGTTAATTGTGGTGTTAAAATTATCCGGAATTTTTTAACATGTCCAACATTAATAAAATCGTATCCCCCAGACGTATTTGAATCGAAGCTTCGAGGGCGGAGAGAGGAGTCTGGTAAAAATAAACAAGGAATAATATGTTCGGCCAAAAAAATTTATTTTTCAACATAGTCGCCTTTTAGCTCGATAAACTTAGTCCAACGTTTTTCCAATTTTTCGATCCCTTCCTAATAATACTATTACTTCCCGCCGAGCCATTTCTCCACGTCCGGATACAGGAAATAGTCGCAGGGGGCTAAGTCTTGAGAATATGGCGGGTGTGAAAGCAATTCGCATTCATGAGGATTTAGGATTAACGCTCAAAAAGGGCTATTTGTGTGCGATTGTCAAGAAAAATATACTTTTTGAAAGCTTACCATATGCTATAGTCGAACTAACTGAGACACACCCTAATTTAGTTACTTTTCATCAAGACCTAAGTAAATCTTCTAATAGTGGACGAATCGTGCTATTAAAATCAGTTAGCTACATAAAAATAAAAATATTTGGAGTTGCTCCAGAAATGTAACACTCCAAGATGTACTACACTATCAGAAGATATTTGCCCGCACTGGGTAGCATCTCTGAGATTCTTGGAATCGGCCGTAGTGTACCAGATGTTTTGACGAATATTCATTTTTTTTAATTTACCGGTTTCGTTTATTTTTATGTGGCTGACTGATTTGAATATCATGATTCGTCGAATTTTGCACATATTAGTTCGATATTATCAGTGTTGGGATTGATGAAAATTTGACTATCGAAATTGATGGGTACTGCAATACGACCCTCTCTACCCGTTAAATTTGTGTGTGGACAGTAAAAACTATCATTACGGAAGATGTTGAAATCCGAGGTTAAAAAGTCGTTACTGTTGAAATCGTTATTCAAATTACTCTCGGTGAGTGCAAAAATATCAAACTGTTTTTGCATAGGTTGTTTTGAAGTAAGATTCTGGGGAAATAAAAGATCAAACATAGCTTCAGAAATCGTTAATTTAAATGACGCATCTCGTATATTGAAGCGGGATATATTTGTATTTAGGTATTAGTTGTGCTGTTACACAACCTGGATACAAAAATAGTTTTTGCGTTAGAAACTGACCTAAGGATACATGGAAGATTAACATGGTTGTTGCTGCTGTGTTAAGAGTTGCTGGAGTTGGTATCAATTATCACAGGAATTATTTGACACGAAGGAGTTGGGCTGTTATTTGAATGATTGATAGCTGTGGCAGGAAAATGTTCCTGATGAAGATTCAAAATATTAGCGAGATCTTTAATTACACCTGGTTTGTGAATTATGAGGAAATTCGTTATGGCAAGCATCACTGGTAGTAACGATAAACATACAAGACATAATACGATGCAACAAGTGTACAAAATCGCACAACATGGTGCAACACCGCGCAACATGATGGAATATGATGCAACATAAAGCTAAATCAAACAACATGGTGGTACATCCCACAACACAACATGCTGCAGCAATATGCGACTTGCTGCAATATCGTCATCATGGCGCAACATGGTGAAACATTACACAATATTGTATAATATTCGGAGGACTCCAAAATGAATTATTCGGCATTTAGAATTCCTTGTAAGCCAAATAAAATGTTAAAAGTCGCCCCAATCCAACATGACGCAACATAGACTAATATTACACCACATCCCACAACAAGATGCCATGACCAAACATGATGCATCAACCTACAACGTTTAGGATGGATTGAATCCATTAAAGATTCAACTTCAGTTAGTCCTCACACGGCTCCTCGCGGCTGCCACCAGTAACTATCCCGGAAAAAGGGTAGGCTTAGTATATCAGAGCATAGTTGTTTGCGTTGGGTTAACAATCCAAGCAGAAAAAAATATTTGTTATGAAACTTTATCAAAAGACTCGGATTTACAATAACGATCTCGAACACGAAATAAGGACAACGATTTAAAATTTATAACATAGTATGTATGCAGCTTAAACCACCCGGAGAACTTCTACTAACTTCTCAATTAGGAATCCCAGCAACATCTCGATCTAATGGCGCTATAAGAAATGACTTATCGGTAATAACACCTTCGATCACAATCGGGTTCACTCTCCGGCAATATATCAACCTTGACAGGTACGTGTTTGGAGTAGGTTTCCTGATCAGAAATCGTTTATACCAATTCGTAACGGGCTTTAGACTCATAAACAATTAGATACGCGTACTCAGATTGCACACACAACACTTCGACATCTCGCATTCGCAAAAAATTGCGTTTATTCGTCTCCCTACAACCAATTTCAATAATTCAATAAACAAAATTTCAATAGAAAGTGTTTTTGGTATTTCATAATGCCAAAGACACTTTCCCAGCACGATGGAAAGATTGTTTTGGATGATTTCAATCGGTAATGCAGAGTCATGCGGATTCATGTGGTTTACTATCGGCCTAGACTCCATACGGTAGTTAGCACATAATTCCCATGAAATGATGGAACTATGGCCAATCAAATCGACCACATCATTTGCCTAAATGGCATTTTCCTAGCATCAAATACATTAAAACCAAACGCTACGCCAACATTGAATTGAAGCACCGATTCCAAAGAATCTCACGTTGGAAAACTGAAGCATTGACAATTCACAATCCGGATCAACTTCGAAGTTAGTATATCAGAAATCCTGGACAGCCAATCACCATATTTTAGATACCCCATTCTGAAGGAGAACAGAGGAGCGGCGATAACCAATACTCCGACTAAAACGCATATGGCGAAACATATGGCTAAATGATAATTGTATTGCTCTAATTCAAGAAAAGGATTGCAAACGAAAACGATACCTCTCTCAACCGCAACAAAGTAGAATTACAAATGGGCATAAACACAGTCGTAGCAGTGTAGCGAAAATATTTCTCGTCACTCGTAAACAAATAGGCATTGTCCTGAAGTGATTAACCAACCGTCATATCAAATATGAAAAATTATAATTCACCTGGCGAGAATGACGACAGGAACGAAATCTGTAACGAAATGCTCATGAACGGCGGCGTATATGTTTGAACTGGTTTTGCCATTGGCGAGCGGAGAATAGGTCTAACCTATCCACGATATGATAAGGGAGACGAATGATTAAGCGACTATACATGATCTTGGCCAACGTAGTTGCCGACAAGTTATTAATTTTAATCGGGCGGGTTCGTTTTGAGATGATTGTGTTCGATAAATGTTCCGAAAAGGACGTCCCGCATTACATCTTGTATTCATATATAGGTCTTCAGCAAGCGTGCGCGATAGCATCCAGAGTAACACATTATGGAATATATCTTGTCACATTTACACATTCCCTCAAAATTGATAACCATGTGTAAAATATTAATAGAAGGCTTTAAAAGCAAAGTGATAGTCGAAGGCAATCTCTCATATGCTTTCGAAATAACATCAGGAGTACGGCGAGGGGACCCCATAGTCCAATTTATAATTAGAATATGTCATTCGGGAGATTAAATCAAATATTAGGTTATGCGGACGACATATGCATCCTGGGTCGTGTCTCTTAAAGAAGTTTTTCTCCCGTTTGAAATGACGGCCGAGAAAATTAAATATGTGGCGTTTGAGAGAAACCGAGTGCCGAGTATTCTACGTTAACATGAAAATTGTTTTAGTCTCGCAATATAACTCGCAAATCAAATTTTTAAGTATATTCAAAGCACTAATAAGACCGTTACTTTTGGTAGGGAGTCTTGGAGGTTAATTAACAACACAGGACAGACTAAACCGAAATTAAATTAGTCGATGAACAACATGGATATAATTGTAACATTTAAATCGTCAAATCTTTTTACTTCCCGAAAACCGTACTATAAAACAGGCCCTGGAGTCGGCACCAATGAAGAGAGAGAGGGCCTTGCGGGGCGCCTCATATTCGGTGGATGAACGATACTGAATCGGACCTTTAAACTACTGTTTATCGTGGCTGGCGCCCTCCTGTTGCAGATCGAGTTATTTGAAAGAGCAGCGCCGGCGAAGAAGAAGAAAAAACAAAGGCTTTACATTTTGTAAAAAACTTATTCGATTCCGGAATCTCATTGTTAATCAAAGTGGTAGAAATGTACGAACATATTTCCACAGCATTGTACCAGCCAGCTGTGAATCTACTACAATAAAATTGTATCAATCACATACCACCTTATTTATTGCTGTCGTTTTGCAATCTAATTTCATATTCAAATTGAATTACGTCTGTTATTTTTCGGCTACATATATTTGCGACAAATGACTTTTGATCTATCACACAGGTAATAACTTTTCAACTAACAAGACAAAAGGGCACGTCCTACTTCTCGTATCGTATATGTAGAGCGTTTGCTCCGTTTTAGAAATTCCTAGATGAAAAACCTTTTATTTTTTATGCTTTCGATTTTAAATTCGTTTACATAAGCGCATTAAATATTCAATTCCATTAGCATATTCGACTAACCATGACAAGAAAAAGTTATCATTTCATGTGGATAAATCATCTATATTCCAGAATTTTTTGTATTTTGTGTGTGTGTGTGTGTAGGTGGGTATTGCTATATAGTTCCATTTTATCATTTTCCCACAAAAAATGTTTTCCTTTGTTTTTATGTCGGAAACAAACACAATGGTTTTGTCATTTTTCTTCTCAGTGCTGCGGTACTCCTCTTCATTTTGATTAATGAATTTTAATTTAACCAGATGTGACAATTTTCCAATTTTGCTATCAAACGTATCCCCTCCGACTTTAAATTCTAATGTTATTTTGGAGCAGTTTTCTATTATAGTGGTACAGTGAATCTTACAACAACAAAGAACTATATGTATTCCGTGAAATTGAACTTCTTCAATAATGCAAGTGCTTTAAAAATGTTTTTATAAAAGTCACGCTACGGTTCAAAAAACACGTGATACTCATTTAATGGAAGACGCAACTCAAAACTTTTTTAATGATTTCGTTTAAGATTTGAAATAAAAGTTTCGAAAATCTTTGGGGCATGCAAACTTTTTCTGTATGTTTACATGCTAAAGAGTGTAGAATTCAGATCTCCTCGACCCTCCTACATTATTTCATAACAAATAAGGAGTTGTTCTGTTTTATTTGCTTTTCATTAAAGCGATAAACAGATAAGAAACCAAAACGAGAAAAATGTTAAATCTACACGTGAACCTTATGTTACAGTACTCAACTCAACATCTCGTATTTAAGTTTTGTATATGAATAGTTTATGGGTTGACATTTCCAACACAATTTGCGGTAGGTGTTGTGTCATGCAGCCTACCATTTTTCAATATAATTCATTCAGCATTTCATATGAGCATATGGTAGGTATACGCGTGCTACGAATATGTTATATCGAAATATGACGATAAAGGTTTCCGCCTGTAACACAATTTCATAAAATTCCTTCAACAAAACAAAGTTTGACTTCTCATAATTTATAAACGACAAGATTTGATTAAAATAAAATTCAAGTTGAATATTTAATTCAAAACTTATATTAGCTGATAAAATTGTTTTAAATTTAAAACAAACCCAGAACTTGTGAATTCGAACATGTTAGCGATTGCAACTGGCGTTTAATGCGAATTCTTCGAACAAAATTTTAAAACAATCATTTGGTGATTGAGTAAACTTGAAACTTTTGTAACAGACGATATCAGCCAATCGAACTTCAGAAAATGGAAGTCTACTCAGATTTCACACGTGGTGGTCGAGTGTACAGGTGTAACATTATTATGCTTAACATGCATCGATGTTCCAGATTAAGTATTCCTCGTAAAGGGGAATACTGGAATAACGAACGGAATTTTAAGCGACGGCGATAGGCATCATCAATTTTACAAAAGGGCTGGAAACTGGATCCCACAAGTCAATTATTGATGAATAAAAACAAGACCCCGAAAACCAAAGCGAGTAACATGAGACGGGCTCTGCACTTGGCTGGCTTGCTTATAAGTAGAGACTTAACGTAAAGAAACAGAAACTAACTAACAAACCCACGTTTGACAAAACCAAAGATTTTATTTGCTCTCTTAAGATACAGAATGGGTCATCTATTGGTTTGTTTTTAAATCATTGGCTATGGCAACACTTTTTGAACGATTTCCTTCCAATTTTGAAAGCTCCTCAGTCTGATATTCCGCGTCACGAAACAATCATGTTTTCGCTTGAAGAGCGTTTTGAAATATTGACCACTTATTTTCAAAGTCAGTGTACCGGTGTGAAGTTTTCAACATTTATCGAAAGTGTAGCTACACAAAAATAACGAAAAACAAAAATGTAGATACACAATTTAACAAAAAGTGTAGAATTACATAAAAAAATTATAGCACAGTTGAATTTGTCATTTATCCCACTACATCTAATCTAACCTAATCCGCGGCATATCACAGCGACCTTCAGAGATTTTTTTTGTTTAGTGTAAATGGAAAACGACTGGGTCTTGTGGATGTGACTAATCAAAAAAAATTCCCTGTAGAGGGTTGTGTATCTACAGTTTTGTTTTTTGTTAATTTGTGTAGCTACACTTTTGATAAATGTTGAAAACTTCACACCAGTATTCGTTGTTGTGTAGCCGAAACCGTGTGAATTTTAAAAATAAATATAGGTCGTGAAAGACCGCCGAGCGGAACTACTGTAGTGAAATAGTTGTCCCGGAGCTCGGACAGTGCACACACGCTAGAATGTGGTTCATAGCGTAGGACTGAATAAATCGACCTCAACTCGACGGCGATCGCAGCAACTGGTCGCACAAGCCTGAGGAGAATACTGCACAAATACCACGGATTATTCACCTAGCTCCAAATGACTCAGCAGTTGAACGCAAATGACCATCCGCTTCCATATCAGTTCTCTGGGTGGGCCATGGACCAGTTTCATAATGACGTCGATTTTAGTTAAAAAATCATCTTTTCAGACGAAGCGCATTCATATCTCGGGCTATGTAAACAAGCAGAATTATCGGATTTGGGGTCCAGAACAGCCACACGTAATAGTAGAGAAGCCAATGCATCCACTAAGAATGACTGTTTGACGTCAATTTTAGAATGGAGGCATAATGGGCCAAATTTTCTTGGAAAACTCTGCTGGAAATGCAGTTACCGTCAATGGCGATCGTTACAGCGTCATGCTGATCTATTTTTCGACGCTATGAATGTGAGCAACCTTTGATTTCAACAATATAGTGCCACATGCCATACAAATTGACCGACAATTTACGCGTCAATTTTGACAACCGAATAATCAGCCACTTTGGAGATGTTAATTAGCCTGCTCGGAGCTGCGATTTGGCATGCAAATATTTAAAAAACGGCGCTCAGATGGTGCACTGCTCGCAGGAATAGCATAGATGCGTTGGGAAATTATTGACAACATTGGGAATTATATTTTATGGTCCTGGCACCAGTTCAAAAGAATAAAGTCAGCTCTACTCCATATTTTAGCCTGTTTGTAGGCACCTTATTCATTAGGAGGAGCCACATTTTCTTTCGGAAAAATAAAATCGAATAATATGTTGGTTCTATTCTGGGTCGTTTGTCTTTTTGAGAAAATGGACCCGTATTTGAAGGTACTCCTAATGGTAGCATTTGTTGTTACTTCATCGACCATATTTAAGTGTTTAAGGAGCGGATGAAGAAAAGCCGCAGCGCAATGCTCCATTTCTAAATTTATGAGATTAATAAGATTTCTAAATCCGCATCCAACACTCATCCGCGGATAGTGGATGATTGCGGATACCCACAGATATTACTATCTGATATAGGGCACTAGTCTAAACGTCAACTCAGTGTTGCGCATTTGGGTGTAAAGCGAATAGTTGTAGTTTGGTAAATGATGTCATTATTGAGAACATAGTCACCATTTGGAGAGCACAAATGTTTTCGAGAATTAGTTTTTGACTGAAAATGGTAAAAGAGTGAAACCAAAAATGTAGTTGACATCGTTACTTGAAAGAATGACGCTTAAGGGCTCCAAACGGTCGGCTTCTCAAAGTAAAAGAGGATCTGAAAATTACCCGATACTTACGGTAATTTTAGGAATAGTTGATTCGTAGTATGAATTGAAGTAGGAAACTAATTTGAACTTAAATAAAATGGTTTTGTGTGAAAACCTATCGAACTCTTTATTAAAGTTAGTGGCAATTAGATCCCATTCCCCTTTTCCATGGAATTAAGAGTGTTTGTGACGAATTCGGTAAGATTGGCGGTCGTAGATCGTCCCTTGATAAAGCCATACTGTTTGGAGGAATGGCTTGCAGTGAAAATGTAGGGAATCGTACATAAAAACTAGAACAAAGAAATATATTTTGAATATCATATATGCATATACCGTTATATCTGCAAACCTCTGTGAATATAGTTTATCGGGAGGGATTCTAGTTTCTTGTTATTTTGTATTATTTTTCGGAGCAACACGTGGCCCCCAGGTATAATGAATATTTCGGGGTACGGGATCATATCGAGGCCGTGTGCGGTAAAGAAGAACTCGAGGGTCAGTATGGTAACCGCGATCAAGCGGATTATTATTACCTCGAGACAATTTCGAATTTGAAAACCATTCAGAGACGGCTAGCAGTCACGATCGAAAAACCGCAAGGTGACGCCAAGCTAACTCTCGTACAGCACTCGATCGATACAAAGCTGCCTTGGATTACGATACCAGTCTTCGAAGGCGATACTACACTATCTGTACCGAACTTGAGAACTTATTCGTCGACATCGGTGATAATCAAAAACAGGTGACGAATTCGCAAAAGCTACACTGTCTAAAGGCGAACTTAACTGAAGATGCAACATCGTTGCTCAAATCTGTAAGCATCACCAACGATATAACCACTGTCGGTTCATCGCTGACACCGATACTACTCGTCGTCACATCGGACTCTCACATCACGTGTCAAGTTTGTGCGGGAAAACACAACATGTTTCAGTGCGATTAATTCAAACCCCTTACATTCGAAGGACGACCAAATCTTTTTAAAGCAAAGAGCTTGTTATACCACAATTGCATGCGCAAAGGCCACACCAGTTCAAATTGCAAATCCAGATTGTTTCGCAACTTCGGTCACTACGAAGTACATCGCGTCGTCATTCACGGATGTTCTACTCGCAACAGCAATCGACATCGTGTCACATTCAAATCAAAACTTCGTTATTCGATTCGGAATCCCAGGTCAGCTTCATATCGGAGAGTACAGCAAAATGCATTGGATTAGGAGAAGACCAGCCGCGGTCACGATTGTGGAATCTGTGCGAACGAAGCGCCCAAATTGACAATCCCGAATCGATTCAGCATTTTCCATCTTGGCCACAGCCCTAGTCGTCGAGAAGATCACAAGCACTCTACCATCCCAACCAATTGACACGCATCGATGGCCACACTAGAGTCAATTGGAGCTTACCGTTGCTCATTACTATCGACCCAACAAGATAGATATTTTACTCGGAGCCAACGTCATCGAGATGCTTCACAAGGATGTTTGCATCAGCGGTGTTAACGGTTCACCATTCGCACAAAATACAAAACTTGGTTACAATCTCTTCGGTAAGGTGGAGCGTAGGACAACCGCTGAGTAGTTTAACGACAACAATTTAGGACCTTATGACACAATCGACAACCCGCTCACCCGGTGGGTTCGCCCACCTCGAGAATTAACGCACGACGAATCAAAATACGCACAGCACTACGAATCGACACACTATCGCAATGTAGATGGAAGATACACTGTATCCCTGCTACTCAATGAGAACTCATCACACGTTGGAAGGTTACGAGAGGATGCAGTTCTGCGACTACACCATATGATGGAACGCCGGTTGACCAAGAACAATCAACTACGTTTTGAGTACAACAGGTGCATTCAGGATTATCTGGAATCGGACCACATCGACGAAGTTTACGAAGATTCAAACAGCTCGCCGGACCAGACGGGCTAACTTCCACATCATGGTGTGATGCAACGCAAACTGCGCGTGATATTCGAGGCATCACACAAAACATCAACCGGCGTCTTCACTGTCCTAACCTATCTACTCGTTGGAAAGGAAAATGCATGTACTAAAAATATTTTGTTCTCCTTGTTGTGATTGATCGATTCAGTGGTAAGTTATAGCGTGTCAAGAATGGAGGTAAACAAAGAGAAAATTCGCTATATTTTACAATTTTGCTTTGATAAAGGCGAAAACGCAAGTCAAGTGGCTGAAATTGTGATTGGTGTTTATGGTCCCGGTACTGTCACGGGAAATCGTATATTCTGTTCCGATAATTTCGATATCAAAGATGTACCTCACACTGGTGGGCATATCGTCATAAATGTTGATAAATTCTGGAAATTACCGAAGTAAACTGGCATGCGAGCTGTCGTAGCATCGCCCAGTAACTTAATATCAACAATAAAATAGTTTTAAATCATCACCACCAGACTTATTTCGACGACATCGAGGCTTTGCTTGGTGGCACGTACTTGGGAGGTTTAGTTTTCGATGACTTTGTCTCATAAACCTCGTTCAATTTGCTGGATGGTATTCGTTATGTTAACTTTGAGGGTATCAATTATTTGCTCCAAAGGAAGAAGTCTAAAGGCGTTAAATCGCACGAAATATGTGCGATTATCTTCGATCCTTATTTTCACTTAGTTAGAATCTCTTGAGCGGGAAAGAGCGACATACAATTGTCCATGGGAAAACACTGCCGTTTGAAGATGAATTCCCACGTCATTAAAAGGCTGGCCTTGCGCCTTGTTTATCGTCATTGCGTATGCCGGAATTATTGGAAACTGTCGTCGTCGCAAAACAATTGGTAGATTGGTCTCAGAAGGTGCCAAATCAATTCGAGGGATTAGCACCGTACTGCCTTTGTTGCACTCAGAAATGATTTTGACCTTAATAATGTTTCGCTACAGATCTTCAACAATTAAACGCGTTCCATTACACATACCTTTCTTAGGATTTAGATTTCGTAGAAGCATTATGTAATTTCTGGGTCACCATGAATCAAGTCGATTATTCTTCGATTCATCTCAAGCGTCTGAGCATTCGCTGGAGCAAGGATAACTCTTTTTGAGAGCTCATCTGTTGACATTTGCTCAATATTATTAAAAATGACACTGATTAGATCTTGACTTGTGATCATTTCGGTCGGAATTTGAATTATCCTCATAAATGCCAAGTGTTGCAGGCAAAGTTCCTGATCCAACTTGCAGATGTCATTCATTGTGCTCGTGTTAACCTACGATGCGCATGTTGGTGGTCAAAGAAAGTTGTTCAAACTGGTTCCATAGAGGGCTTGATTTAATGCAGCATTCGATGATTTCAGTGCGCATTCCTCTTTGAACGACTGGTAGCGTTTGACGAAAATCACCGCCAAGGACCTCCGAGCTAATGTCATTTTCCATCACCTCTCGCAAAAGCTTATCAATGCAGCGGAGACCATTCTTAGGAAGCATTGTAATTCCATCGATAACAATAAGAGCAGCCTCACGCAAAACTGCAGCTTCTGGTGATGTCATTCGCATTGATGAGATTGAATTATCAAGAAGTGGCACTGGAAGTTTAAATTCACTATGAATCGTGCCTCTTCCCTTAAGCAAAGTGGCTGCTATTCCGGTTGTTGCAAATGGCAGCACAATTTTTCCTTCATCTCGAAGGTTTGTCATTAAAGTTGTGTATAAGAAGGTCTTGCCTGAGCCACCAGGACTATCGATAAAAAAGAGCTTACATTGTGCGTGATTATTTTCAACTGCAATCATACTTTTGATGTATGCCGCAAGCTGGGCTTCATTCATCTTTCCAATTTGTCCGACTGCCAATCGTGCTTATTCTTCTTGATCATAAATTTGATCTTTTTCGGGTGGGTTACCGCTTGGAACAGGCAAACCAACTGAACCGCATGACGTTCCGTGCTAGTTCACGGAATAGGTTCACTATGTCGTCGCATGTAGTCGAGTATAAAATCTCTTAGATGATCCTGCTATAATTTGAGGGGTTGAGCGGGTTCGCAAAAAATAAAAATGTAAGCGAACATCTCTCGCAATTGCTTAGGCATCAAGTGTGTTTCAACGTGTAGTAGCAGTAATCGAAGATAGTTGCGTTCTTCATCCTTAATGTTCACCACGTAGATTCGTGCTATTGTCATTTCGCCTCCTCTATGTCGCTCTTGCTATTGACCTCGCTTGTAAACAAAATGGTAAGGGATATCGGTGTAAAGGTGAACTCGTGCAGTTGCGTCTTTCGTGTTAAGCTGAAATCAAGATTCAAGTTTGGTATTTCGTTGTTGATTTAGAAGGTGAACTGGCTGTCTCACAACAGAGTGCGATCTATCGTGCATTGCTGACTCTCGCAGGCGCCACATTGCTTCAGGAACAATCATATCCCTTGAATATGTATTTGTAAATATATTTTGCGAATCGCAGAGAAGTGGAGCATTCCACATTGATGTGAGCGTTATATTTCCAAGTTAGGAACGGATTATACGGCACCACATTACGACTATCCATTAAAACTCCTCGCACGCTTACTGGCTCACCACTTCGTCTTCGATACAAAGGATATCCATTTACGTTGAGTTGAGTTTGCTCATTAAAATTCTTTGGAAATTGTTTCGAACATTTTCTGTCCTTCAGGCGCGGTGCATTTGGGTGTCCACTGCCGCAAGGACCATGAAGCATGCATTTAAGTACAATCGTGTAGTGTTGGACATTCTATCGATTACCTTGCTATCAATGAATCAACCTTCGGTGGAATTTTGGTGCAGATAAATTGATCAATCCTTTGAGCAGTTGTAAATTTATCTTGACTTTGCAATGTCACTAATATGTGTGCGTGTGGAAGACCTCTCTTTTGAAACTCGATTGTATAAACATAAACAATTGATTTTCCAAGAATTCCAACTCTGACTAAATCATTAGTGAGATCATCTAACTTGCTCTTGTAAACTCGAGCGACTAAATCGGGACGATCGGAAGCATTTTCTCCTGGTCTCAAATTTGCTGTGATTTCCTTCCAACTCGGATTTGCAGTAAATGTAATGAAAAGGTCAGGTGGTCCACATTTTGCAAAAATGCTCATCGCTCTCGCATGCTGCGAGGTGAACCTTCAAAAGTTGATGACAGAATTTCACAGACGCCGACTGCAATGTGTTCATTTTGCGCTAAATTTGCGATGTGATCAGCGAGACTTTGATATACTGTTCAGCCAGAAGTCGTTTCTGATTTTGACAAATGTACACACTTAAAAATCTAATGTTTATTTGCAATAACAGCCTTCTATTAGAAAATATACAATATTAGGATACATTATAATTCAATAGAAACTACTCATAAAAGTATTTGTAATACAAAATTATTAACTAGGAATACTATTCTATTAGTTTTAGTATTAAAATTCTCATCTCGCTAATTCTCTCTCGGAATATTTATTCCGTATTGACAATAAACTAAAACGAGAGAGTAATACAGCTGTATAATTTACTCCGTTTTGATCAAGTATTTTCTCTATTGTACATCATTGTGAGTTTTATAATGGTGCGAACCAAACTGCGGTGTTAATAAATGCGGAAAAAAAATTCAATAGTGCAGTGAAAATTAAAAGTGGGTTTCCTTTATTTTTTACGGAATAGTTTGATTTATATGTGATTACTTACTTATCATTATTACCTAAACAGTGCAATAATAATAATAAAATATATTGTAGAGTGATAATTATAGTTTAACTTGTAGTTTCTATCATTTTGTGATATGGCTGATTTCAATAATTTAGACTGCATTTATATTAAAATTAAAAATAACGGAGCTATTGAGTTCATTAAAATAATGAAACATAGTGCCAATGAATTTAAATATGAAGATTTTTTAACGTCTGGTAAGTCAAAATTAAAATTAGTTTTTGGTTAAAATTTTTTACTATGTAATGTAAGAACAATTAATTTTTAATAGTAATTCTATTAAACTTGTCAACCAATCAAATTTTTGTAAGTATTTCATATGACTCCTTTTTGTGAGCTAAATTGGTCGAATTTATAATGTAATGGAACTAGTATTAAAATTAATTGATTAAATATTATACATACAGTAAAATACATTTCACATTTGGAAAGAGTCTGATTTTCGGCCATATAGTGTTGTTTGTTACACGCCACTCGGTTTTAGAAATTTTAAATTTACTGTCCTAATCTACCTGCAATAAAAACTAGTTAACCCATACAGCATACATCGCATTAAAAAAATAAACTCTTTAGATCATGTCAGTTTTCTTATGCATTTATGGTTTGGTTAACATGTTAACAGTAAATACTTACGATTGGACATAGTATTAGACTACTGGTTTTCATATATTGATATTGAATATTATTTAAATTTTAGTAAACGTAATGTCAGCTTTTTCTAAACAACCGTAATCTTATTTTTTTATAATTCTGTTTCAGTTGCAAATGTCATGAATATCTCTGCATATGAAATATCGCATTTGACGGATTCCGAAGGAACATCGATTCCAGAAGAAATGTTTCTGCAAATATTAAAACAGAACTATTCACATCCGCAGTTTTATTTAAATATTATTTTAAAAGGATCTGCTATAGAATCTCGGAAATCTGGTACTACCAAAAAATATACTTGAGTTAGTTGAGTTTAATTAATTCCGTTTAAAAATTTTTTAGTTTTAACACCAGCCAGAGTTGAAAAACAAAATGCTCGAGTAGGACTAGACATGTACATAAGCTGTGAGGTAATTTCAATTCACAACTTTTATATTTACAGTAATGTAACAAAAATTTATTTGTTTTCCTTTATAGGAACTAAGAACATTTATTGTTAACAGCGAAAACTCGTATGTATTAAGAAAAGCTTATATAAATAAAGCAGCGACAGTACCTCTTAAAGATGTGGAAAGAAGGGCCATTATACGAGAAGCAGTTAATTTTCTGTTGAAAAAATTTGGTTGGTATCCTGAAAATAATCACAAGTGCGCTTTGGCGGAAGCACTCATTCAAATTTTTCCACAATTGAAAAGTTCGGAAAATGGAATTGTTAGTTTATCTTGTTTTATATAGATCGTACACTATTTAATAGTTTGTAATTTTAGGAATTATTATTTAACAATAAAACAAATTCGGGGTTCATTGCTACTAGAATCTACAACGTTCGCAATAAAGCTAGATTGACGGATAATGTTCGAAAACGAAAAAGTAAAAGCCAAGAAACCGAAGACACAAGCGTTACATCAAATGTCCAAGACGAAGAAGACATTCTAATTTTAAAAAATTGTAACGTGGACTCTCAATTAGAATTAATCAAACGAAAACTAAAACAAACATTGAACGCTCGGTTACACGCATTTGACAAAAATGAATTTACTCAGATTTCCAAGCAATTTCCTTTCTTTTTTCTAAAACCAGAATTGGTTAGTAACATGTACTATTATATTTATATTATTTTTATTATTATTAATTTCTATGTTCCTTTTGTAGATATTGTATGATTTTAGTTTGCGGTTCCCAAGCCATTCCGAAGGACTAGTGGAGAATTGGGAAACATTTTCGCTGAACATCGAAGCAATTTTTAACGACTGTGCTACTCAAAATTTAGAAGAGTCAACACTGATCTCAGGTTAGTTTTTTGATTTTAACAATTTGATTATTGGATTAACGGCTAATTAAAATACTGTTTCCATTTATTACGTTTTTGAGACTGAAATGGTTTTAGGCTGGCAAAGTCAATATATTTGTTGGAAATGTATTTTAATAAACAGTACCATTATATTAATTGGCCGATATAACTAAATTTTTTCTTATCTTCTGCTAGAATGGTTTCCTAGTGTAAAATTGATGTTTTTGCTAGTTAAATTACTGCCACAAACAGCAGCCGGAAAATCGTCATCTAAAATAACACGGGATCGTTATATCGAATCGTTAAACAAATTAATTATTTTTAAAGCGGTAATATTTTTGGAACATTCCATTGAATTTTTTATTAAACATTATTTTAATATTATTAATATTTTATTTTATTCTCCATCTACAGGGTAATTTAACCATTGAAGAACTAATCGATAACAATTTACAAAATCCATACATAATTGCTGTTGGTGCAAATAAAACGGCCATCTCAAACTATTATATTTGTGTCGAGCGTGAATTGTTTAGTCTACCCAATGAATTTAATTTTGTTCAAGTATTGGATTGTTTTTTTAAGAGCCATTATGTCTTCCACCAGCACTTCCCACCATCATTGAAAAATTTTTGGGATTTTATAACTCTTTACGTTTATAAAATTGAACAAAAATACAAAGTGTCAATTAGAGTTATGGAAATTATAAGTAAGTTTGACCAAAAATTATATAATTAATTTTCTCTTGATTTTCACCATATTAAGATGAATTTATGTATATCTTATATTTATAAGACCAATGTACGACTGTGAAATAATGTGATAATTTTGCTAATTGTGATAAATACCAAGATGATTTTTTCGTTTTTTGATTTATTTGCTTTGTATATGTATAATTGAACTGATTTTTTAACATTTACTTTGTAAATTTAATCTGTAAAAGTAATATAATCCAAAAGAAAATTGAATTTTTGATATGATATATTTTTATACAAATATATCAATATATTGTTATAATTAATCATTATTATTATTTGATCTTTGAATTATTATTTGTATTTTGAATAATATTTAGTTTATTAAGAAAACCACTAAATTAATTTTATTTAATAATTTCGAATTAAGATCATACTTATTTAACTTTTTATTTATTTTAAAATGAAAACTTAATGAATAATTACAGTTTTACCAAAATACTTATTATTATTGCTTATTATAAATATTAGCCTATAATTAAGGCTGTAAGTCAAAAGTAATAATTTTAATATTATGTTAAATAAATAATAAATATTTAATTATTTGAATTCATTCTTTATGATATAGGAATTTACATTTTAAAAGAATGTCTTATTTTTGTTTCGTTTGTAATAAAAACTTTGGCAAACTCAATGAAGTTTTTAGTCATTTGAAATTAATAGAGCATGTAAAAGAAAAATCAGAAATTAATCTAAAATGTGTTGTTGACATAAATTGTAAAGCTTCGTTTAATACCGTATCTGGTTTACGAAGACATGCTAAAAGCATGTGGAATTACATAATAACGTCCAAAAATTACCTCTTCAACTAGATATAAATTCATCTAGTACTGATAAAATTAGAAATTGTGGAGAACAGAGTTGCGACTCGTCGAATGAATACCGTGCTAAGTTGCAAGAATTGGAAAATCAAATACAAAAATTTTCAAATAATCTTAATGCTTATGGTTTACCTGACGATATTATAACTAAAATTTTAAACGAATCTAAAGAATTGTCAAAACGGGTAAGCCATGTTTTTGAGCCTCTATTGAGACAAAATAATTACAAATTATGTTTTACCCAAATTGAAAATGAAATATCAAGTTCTTTCAACCCATACTGCTCGAAATACCTTCGAAATAAAATATTGTCTTCTAACGATCACTTTGTTTGCCCTCTCGAAATTCCAATTGGAACTAGATGGGAATTACGTTTCATAAGAAAACAGAACATTTACAAAAGAAAATTAGTTCAAAATTTTTTTCAATTTATACCAATAACTGCAACAATTCATTCGGTTTTTAAAAATTCTAATTTTGTAAAACTGTTTAAGTCATTTAACGATTCTCATGTTTGTAATCCTGAAAAATACGAATATTTTTGTTGTGGAAATCTTTTTAAATCAATTAAACCTAATTTTTCAGACCAAAACTTTGTATTAATTCAACTTTACTACGATGACTTTGAAATTGCTAAAGTTCTTGGAAGTAAAACTGTAGTACATAAGATAGGGGCAATTTATTTCAGTTTCGTTAATGTTCCTAATTTTATGAAATCACACCTAGAAAACATATTTCTTGTAGCATTATTTTATGTTAATGATCTGCATGGTGATTTTAATATAAATTCTATAATGGAACCAATTATTAAGGATATACAACTTCTTGAAGAAGGTATCCAAGTAACTAATATTGGGCTTCTGCTGGGAACAATAGCGACATTATCACATGATAACCTAGCAGCAAACGATATGTTAGGTTTTAGCAAATCTTTTTCAGCCAGATATTTCTGTCGTTTTTGTAGCTTACCGAATTGTGAAACTAAAGAATGTATTGAGGAAAAAATTGATTATGTAAGACAAGAGAACTGCTATGAAGTTTTAAAAAATATCCCAATAAATCAAAAAATTAATCTAATTGAGACGAAAGGAATTCAAAAGCAACCAGTATTAAATCAGTTGAAATTATTCAACACAATTAGAAATAAAAGTGTCGATTTCATGCACGATGGTCTTGAAGGGTTTATTTCTCGATTTGTAAAGTATACACTACAATTCTATTTGCAAGAAAAGGTTTTTAAAAATATTGATAAAATTAACGACACAATTTCAGCGTTTGATTTCGGATTTCGCGAAAGAAGGAATAAACCCTCAAACATAAACTTAGAAAAAAGCAATTGTGGACAAAATGCCTCACAGATGTTATGCCTAATCAAACTCTTTCCGTTTATATTTGGACGTTTCTATAAAATAAAACATGATCAACATTGGCAATGCATGAGTAATTTACTTCAAATTCTGACAATATTACTTTCTTACAAAATTTCTGAATCTCAAACCTGTAAACTCCAACAGTTAATCTCTAAATATTTAAACTTTATTGTAAACGGGTATCAGAAACCGCTAACTCCAAAAGAACATATACTCACACATTATCCACGAGTTATAAGGGAAATGGGACCAGTCATTCATATGTGGACTATGCGCTATGAAGCTAAGCACAGATACTTTACAAGATTAAAAAGTCAAAACTTTATCAATATTTGCAAAACATTAGCAAATCGACACCAGCAAATGATTGCCACTGCTTGGATTAATTTAAATTTTAAAAAACATATAGTCGTTGGTAAAAAAACTACGACAAGTCATCATGATATTCCAGGAAGTCAGCCCACATATTCTGTATCTTTTTTAAAAAACGATTTTTTCCATTATAAGAATGGCTTTTTCATACTTAAAAAAATATCTGATGAAGTTGTAATATTTTATGAAATATTAGATATAATAGAGAGCTCTAATGATTATTTTTTTCTGGTTAAAGACTGGATTGGTTTATACGAAGTTTTTAATAATTCATTTAAATTAATAGAAACCAATTGTCAATCTACTTTATTAAAGTATAGCAACCTTAAATACTATCAAGTTTTTGAAAAACATTTTTGTAATTTCAAAAAAAACTATTATATGTTAAGTTATGATGTACAAGAACTACCTGATTTTTTGTAAACTAACCATTATTATTGCATTAAATTTCGTATAATATAGTATGTTTTGCTAAAATATTTTGTGTTTCTTTATTTATGTATATTCTTTCGAATTGATATAGATTTATTCATTTAAAATGCAGTATTGAAATGGATTGCAAAGTAATGCTGTTTGACTCTTAGCTAAATTACATACATCCAACTAAATTACAATATCAAAATTTGCATTATGTGGTAAGTAAAATTAAATATTTAAATAAAAAATATGCATCTTGTTTTATAATGATTTTAGTACTTAAAATTAATATTACATGTATTTAAAAATGAACAGTTTATTGTATTAGAAAAAAATAAATCAAAACATTATGTTTTAATATAGATTATATTATTAGTTTTAAATGCAGGTTAAATTAAAACAAACGATTTACACTATTACATTTTTTTGATAGTAGCTTTATTGGAAAGTATTAGAAGTAGTTATTAAAAATTTTAACATTTTTTACATTAAAAAATAATTTCATCTTTTATTAAAATGTAATAAAATTATATATTATATTTTTTTAATAATAATTTTATTGAATTTATTTAATACTTTCCCTGTATTAAAATCTAATGGGAAATAGCTTTGGACTTATATACAATAGAAGTAATATTGTATTTCTAGCATTTTTTTTAAGTGTGTAGTTGAGATTATTTCCTTCTACCTGCAGATGTGAGTCAACCAGCCACGTCGTATTGCTGTTAATGCAGCCTTATATTGGAGCATATTGATATTCTTACGAACTGGATTTAATTTTGCACCACTGTAACTACCACACTGCCAATTGGGATGCAAGCCTGGCTCTCCGTATGGAAAAAGTATTGCATAAGCCATCGGATCCAAGTTTGGACTGAGAATATTGACATTCATGAACTGCTGATTGGAACCTTCAGGATTAATCGGGTAAATATGGATGACACGATTTAATGGCGGCTCACCATCAGCATTTACGAATATCATCGCAGTTTCATTGAATGTTGGCAAGTTGTATCTTCGTTGATCCGATTGACGATCGCGTCTAAATGTCATGCTCACAATTCTAGGAACTTCTTGTGCTTCAGCAGCACGTGCAGTCTCTTGTGCGACGGGGACAGTTATCATTTGCAGCGTGTTCCTGACGCACATCAGTAGCTTGTGTACTATCAAATTGAGGTGCTTGGTCATTGATTGCTTGCAAGTGAGACATTTGATTATAAGTGGTGCCATGAATCTTGAATACATATTGTCCTCTTCCCGGCAAATCGACAATTTTTGCACCCATGGATGCGAATGAAACGGCGCTGTTGTACGATCGAATGTTTTGTCGGAAATGAGTTCGATTTGGATTTGTTGTGTCGGACATAAGACTTTTCTGAAATTCAGGATACTCAATAATCTACACTTGAATGTCAATTGGATTTGGCAGTATAACTTTGCCTTTTCGATAACAAGATGTGAACAATCCGTCACCTGGTTTCTTTGCAGTAAACTTTCTTAATTGACAAAATGAGCGCAGCTTATCAAATGATCCAAAATTATGATAATCAACAGGTTGGTTGAACTCGTCGAAATTAATCGCTTCCCTGCGAAGAGTCTCATTCGCACGCTCTCGAGCTAAACGTTGTGATGCAGCATTAGCAGTTCGATGCGCTTGCAATTGATCGAGTGTCATTTGGGAAATTCGTCGTAATTTTGCGAGAGACTCTTGACTTTGCCTTGCCATAAATCTTCTTTTTCTTTCATTGTTCTGCTTACGTTTATTTTCCTTATTGTTTTCCTCGTCATCATTGGGCTACAAACAAATTTTTAAAATTCCTGGGCTGGAATAACCTCACATAACAGTAAATAATGTTTTAATTTAATAGTGTTGCTTGATTAAATATTTTTATATTCTGGGCTAAAACTCTGGGCGAATTTCTTATACGCATTCGTACCAAAGATTGCAGTTTCCGGTACGGCACGCATTTGAAATTACCATCAACAAAGCACAGGGACAATAGCTAAAAGTGTGTGAACTAATACTGCTCTGATTTATTCGAGTACACACCAGTGTTCCAAGTTCTATCTTTGAGAGGCGTTTCCGCATCAATGCATGCCGGGTTCTCTTACTAAATATAATATTGCATTGGATAACAAAAATTGTATATACGTTTGCTTCCTTCAGCTTTATTTATAATTTTAAACAATCTTTCTCGACCTAAATCCCACCGTTATGAAACAATAAATATCTGGCACGATAAAAATGTTAAATATAATTTAATCCTTTTATCTTCGTTAAGCACATAAAACACAAAATGAATAAAGTTCATATATCATCCATTAAAATCCATCTTATTTTCACTTAACAGCCACTATAAATTTATGCTTATGTATGTACCAGCCAACCTACCAACCATGGATAACAGCCATGTGGTGACGTTGTGTTCCCTCGCATATTCGTGTCGAAAGTATAATTTGCGAACAGAAAGTTTTATTTTTTAAATCGAATTGAGTGCGCACAGTAGAAATTTTCCATCAATATCCTTTTACGTTGGGTGTATTTTGAAACTAGCGCCACAGCATGATAGTGGTGTAAATAGACCGTATGTATAGCACATACTAGTTTTAGCTTTTTAGTTTTATGTTGGGACTGCATGACCCCCATACAGATATAAAATATAAAGCGACGATTAATTTCTAGGCAATTATTGGCAATTTTTATTGTTGCAACTGGGGAAAATATGAAAATTTTATTTTACTTTATATTATGCCATCCAGACGTAATATCCTTATGTGTATTTTATGTTATGTGAGAAGTAAAGTATAATGTGTTGTGTATTCCGCACAGTGGGGTTTATTACAGTCAACGGGTTGGTGTGGCATGAGAAATTGATTCTTTGTGTTCAAATTACTATGTTTTGGTTTGTTAGTTAGCACAAAATACAATTTATTGCATTAGTTCATTAAGTTTTTTATTTAATTGTAATTATTGTTGTTTCATTTTTATATGAACACATGAATTAAACAAATAAGTATTTGGATTTATTTATTCAACAGACATAACGAATGAAATGTACGTCGTTTAATTACTACCATGTATACTACCTTGCATATGTAGTATTTGCCGTGATTAAATAATGAGAGCGCTATTCTATCACCTCGTTTAAAAATTATGGCAGTGCAGTAAACCAGGGACAACGTATATACGTTATAATGAGCTTTCAAACCGTATGATTCCTGTGTATTGTATTTTGTCAGTTAAAAATTTATGACTTGTAATCATAAAAATCCACGCCATAAGATATATTTGTGTATACTACACCGTATATCTAGGTTGGATTAAATACAACACAAAATAACGTCAGTTTTTTGTATAAGCTGTCGGTCAAGAAGTTATAAATTTATCGAGTTTATGCGCTTCCGAGGTGGGTTATACCTGAGACATCGTCTACCGTCGAGAAAAGAATTTGTGTGAGACATCTAGAATCCAAATAATGTAGCCTTATTTCAATATTAAGATTCGTGGATTCTAGACGCCCAAACCATTACGCCACAAATGTTTAAAAACACGGGACGCAAATTGTGTCCGACACGGTAGTATTCGAGATATAGTCCATTGAACTCACAAATTATTCGCTGGCCGGACTAGTAGGTGACATAAGGTGATAGAGGAAGATTCGTCGTATTTGAAAGAATTTTTAGGGACTTTTTTGTATGTTTAGTATTCGAGATATAGTCCATTGAACTCAGAAATTATTCGCTGGCCGGACTAGTAGGTGACATAAGGTGATAGAGGAAGATTCGTCGTATTTGAAAGGATTTTTAGGGATTTTTTGTATGTTTAGTATTCGAGATATAGTCCATTGAACTCACAAATTATTCGCTGGCCGGACTAGTAGGTGACATAAGGTGATAGAGGAAGATTCGTCGTATTTGAAAGAATTTTTAGGGACTTTTTTGTATGTTTAGTATTCGAGATATAGTCCATTGAACTCAGAAATAATTCGCTGGCCGGACTAGTGGGTGACATAAGGTGATAGAGGAAGATTCGTCGTATTTGAAAGGATTTTTAGGGACTTTTTTGTATGTTTAGTATTCGAGATATAGTCCATTGAGCTTAGAAATTATTCGCTGGCCGGACTAGTGGGTGACATAAGGTGATAGAGGAAGATTCGTCGTATTTGAAAGGATTTGTAGGGACTTTTTGTATGTTTAGTATTCGAGATATGGTCCGTTGAACTCAGAAATAATTCGCTGGCCGGACTAGTGGCTGACATAAGGTGATAGAGGAACGTTTAACGCATTTGAAATTATTTTTTTGATAATTTTGGTATGTTTAGTATTCGAGATATAGTCAATTGAGCTTAGGAATTATTCGCTGGCCGGACTAGTGGCTGACATAAGGTGATAGAGGAACGTTTAACGCATTTGAAATTATTTTTTTGATAATTTTGGTATGTTTAGTATCCGATATATGGTCCGTTGAACTCAGAAATTATTCGCTGGCCGGACCAGTAGGTGACATAAGGTGATAGAGGAAGATTCGTCGTATTTGAAAGAATTTTTAGGGAATTTTTGTATGTTTAGTATTCGAGATATAGTCCATTGAACTCACAAAATATTCGTTGGCCGGACTAGTAGGTGACATAAGGTGATAGAGGAAGATTCGTCGTATTTGAAATTATTTTTAGGGAATTTTTGTGTTTAGTATTCGAGATATGGTCCGTTGAACTCAGAAATTTTTCGCTGGCCGGACCAGTAGGTGACATAAGGTGATAGAGGAAGATTCGTCGTATTTGAAAGAATTTTTAGGGAATTTTTGTATGTTTAGTATTCGAGATATAGTCCATTGAACTCACAAATTATTCGTTGGCCGGACTAGTAGGTGACATAAGGTGATAGAGGAAGATTCGTCGTATTTGAAAGGATTTTTTGGGAATTTTTGTATGTTTAGTATCCGATATATAGTCCATTGAACTCAGAAATTATTTGCTGACCGGACTAGTGGGTAACATAAGGTGATAGAGGAACGTTTAACGCATTTAAAATAATTTTTAGGGAATTTTTGTATGTTTAGTATTCGAGATATAGTCAATTGAGCTTAGGGATTATTCGCTGGCCGGACTAGTGGGTGACATAAGGTGAAAGAGGAACGTTTAACGCATTTGAAATTATTTTTTGGGAATTTTTGTATGTTTAGTATTCGATATATAGTCCATTGAACTCAGAAATTATTTGCTGACCGGACTAGTGGGTAACATAAGGTGATAGAGGAACGTTTAACGCATTTGAAATTATTTTTTTGGTAATTTTGGTATGTTTAGTATACGAGATATAGTCCATTGAGCTTAGAAATTATTCGCTGGCCGGACTAGTGGGTGACATAAGGTGATAGAGGAACGTTTAACGCATTTGAAATTATTTTTTGGGACATTTTGGTATGTTTAGTATTCGAGATATAGTCCGTTGAACTCAGAAATTATTCGCTGTCCGGACTAGTGGCTGACATAAGGTGATAGAGGAACGTTTAACGCATTTGAAATTATTTTTTTGATAATTTTGGTATGTTTAGTATACGAGATATGGTCCATTGAACTCAGAAATTATTTGCTGACCGGACTAGTGGGTGACATAAGGTGATAGAGGAAGATTCGTCGTATTTGAAATTATTTTTAGGGAATTTTTGTGTTTAGTATTCGAGATATGGTCCGTTGAACTCAGAAATTTTTCGCTGGCCGGACCAGTAGGTGACATAAGGTGATAGAGGAAGATTCGTCGTATTTGAAAGAATTTTTAGGGAATTTTTGTATGTTTAGTATTCGAGATATAGTCCATTGAACTCACAAATTATTCGTTGGCCGGACTAGTAGGTGACATAAGGTGATAGAGGAAGATTCGTCGTATTTGAAAGGATTTTTTGGGAATTTTTGTATGTTTAGTATACGAAATAGTCCATTGAGCTCAGAAATTATTCGCTGGCCGGACTAGTGGGTGACATAAGGTGATAGAGGAACGTTCAACGCATTTGAAATTATTTTTTGGGAATTTTTGTATGTTTAGTATCCGATATATAGTCCATTGAACTCAGAAATTATTTGCTGACCGGACTAGTGGGTAACATAAGGTGATAGAGGAACGTTTAACGCATTTGAAATTATTTTTTTGATAATTTTGGTATGTTTAGTATACGAGATATAGTCCATTGAGCTTAGAAATTATTCGCTGGCCGGACTAGTGGGTGACATAATGTGATAGAGGAACGTTTAACGTAGTCCATATAGTCCATTGAACTCAGAAATTATTTGCTGACCGGACTAGTGGGTAACATAAGGTGATAGAGGAACGTTTAACGCATTTGAAATTATTTTTTGGGAATTTTTGTATGTTTAGTATTCGAGATATAGTCAATTGAGCTTACGAATTATTCGCTGGCCGGACTAGTGGGTGACATAAGGTGAAAGAGGAACGTTTAACGCATTTGAAATTATTTTTTGGGAATTTTGGTATGTTTAGTATCCGATATATAGTCCATTGAACTCAGAAATTATTTGCTGACCGGACTAGTGGGTAACATAAGGTGATAGAGGAACGTTTAACGCATTTGAAATTATTTTTTTGGTAATTTTGGTATGTTTAGTATACGAGATATGGTCCATTGAGCTTAGAAATTATTCGCTGGCCGGACTAGTGGGTGACATAAGGTGATAGAGGAACGTTTAACGCATTTGAAATTATTTTTTGGGAAATTTTGGTATGTTTAGTATTCGAGATATAGTCCGTTGAACTCAGAAATTATTCGCTGGCCGGACTAGTGGCTGACATAAGGTGATAGAGGAACGTTTAACGCATTTGAAATTATTTTTTGAGAATTTTGGTGTGTTTAGTTTTCGAGATATAGTCCATTGAACTCAGAAATTATTTGAAATTATTTGCTGACCGAACTAGTAGGTGACATAAGGTGATAGAGGAACGTTTAACACATTTGCAATTTTTTTTAAGAATTTTTATATGTTTAGTATTCGAGATATAGTCCATTGGATTCAGTATCTAATGGCCATAGTAGGATCGACGGGAAAGTGGGTAGCCTAGAAAATACAGAACGTTTTATTAATTTTCTTTGATACTTTGTAAATTTATTGTAATTAACATTTCCTAGGATTTGGTCCACTTTTGTAAAATTATTTATTTCCAGACAGATTTTTGCTGTATTCTGGTTATTTGGAGGTGATAGTAGAACTAGGTATATCAAGTAATATTTTCTGCGGCTATAAAATATTTTTCGTCTAGGGTAGCAAAGACACAATCTGCATTATCATATTTCGGCTGGAAACTTTCGGCTAACTTTAATCGTTGTTTCCCTTGGGCTAAAACTCTAGAAACATTTAGTAGAGTAACGTTAAATCCTCGGACCACAATTCAGTGGTACGTAAACCATTGACAGCGTCTCTAAATTGAGTAATATTATGATCTCCAACTAATTGAATAAATCGTCCGTATGAAAGTTATTTATGAGGAACTTCACAAGCATCTGAAGCTCGTTGAAGATGGTCGCACAATTTTCCTATGCACTTGGAAAAGCCAATTGCTTTTTTGTCCAAAGGAAAGAGACCAGATACGCGAAAATCGTTTCTTCATATTTCAGATACAATACAAGGTTGAATGACTGTATCCAGAATAGGAGCAAATTTTGGTTTGGTAAGAAATTCGCCGAGGTGTTGGCGCCGCCACTCACCGAATTTTTTGTTCCATTCGTTTTTAAGAGGTTTAAAGGCACTGAAGGCACGTGTGGCGTTTGGATATAATGCTATCAAAATTATTCCCAATTGAACGCATAACTTGCTTAACTGTGGGTGGAGTTTGGTGTGTTGCGTGACCGTCAATAAAAACAATAAATGGAAATGTGGTTCCAAGGTTCAAAAGATGGGGTTGAAATACTTTGGATATATAATCGTAGAACACCTCTTCTGTCATCCAACCGTTATCACTAATACCTAAACCCCAGCCATTTAGTAATAATTTTTGGATCACATCGTCATGGCGGCACCATTCGTCCCTGCCGCAGAAAAGGTAAACAAGACCGTAAGATTTGCTTTGGCCACGCCACGGTCAACTTCATAAAAGTTTCTGGCCTCTCGCCTCCAATACTCTTTTTGTTTTGGGGCACGCACGGTAGAAAATTTGTTTCATCGCCGTTAAATATTCTGGTTGGATCACTCAAAATTTCAAATAAATTGTTTTCCATCAAATATCGTTCAATTGACAAAAAGCACGTTTTTATATCTGATGCACCTACTGTTGAACTCGCCGACGAAACGGGATCTGTTGTTCGTAAACAAATATTAGGATGCCGTTTTATAAATAATCGGAACCATCCATATCCGGATGTATTATCAGATTCAAATGGGTGATCCCTTACTTCCACATCTAAGAAATCTTTAACTGCATCCTCTTTTCTCATAGGGAATCCTTTCCTCTGGGACGTGATTATCCATTCCTCAATAACTTTTCCCTCCTCTGAGAATTAAAACAGTTAGAGGATCCGGCCTCACTTTTGTAATTGTATTACTTAGCCGACGATATAACTATCGTCGAGTGCCCCGTCTGAAGACCCTTCCACTGAGAGACAGCCGAGAGTCTCGTAGCAGAATTGGCTGCAATCTGCTTACCAAAAAATTCAATTGGAATAAGGGGGAGCATAACCTCCAAAGCGCGTGTAGGTGTTGTCCGAAGCGCCCCGCTTATAAGCATGCAGGCCTTTATTTGCACCATATCCATCATCTCCATATATGTTACCTAATCCTGATCTGACCGCCACACACTCACATTGTGAGCACCACCAACACAGGTTTTAGCACTGCGGTATAGAGCCAGTGTACCAGTTTCAAACCCGATCTCTTACCTATGGCATTTCTACATGAGTAAATGGTTACATTAGCCTTATTCATCCTTTCCATAATATTAGGCTTCCAGCTGAGCCAAGGTTATGCCCAAAAATTTTGCTCTGTCAGCAAAAGGCAATTTAATGTCGTTTAAGGTGGGGGGGGGCTAACTACCGGAAATGTATATTTCTTAGTAAATAGTACCAGCTCCGTCTTGGAAGGGTTGATCCCTAATCCACATTTGCTGGGCCATTTCGTAACGATCGGGAGTGCATTCTGCATAACATCCCTAATCATGGATCTAAAAATGAGTCTCCATGAGAAGCTCCAATCATTTCGCACTTGAAGCTGTCCATAAGTCGTTCGGTCTAATTAAATAACTAGAACTGGCTGGGTTAGTAGATATAATTTTTCTAAGGCGATATGTCTCAGGCGACACTTCCTCCACTCTACAACAGAGTGTCTCCAAGACCCCCTTGTGCCTTCTTCAACTCTTTTTTGTTCTTTCTTATATCCTCCTTATAGGCGTCCCAATCCCGAACCTCCCTTGTGTTCTCGGCTTTATTAAAGGCTGTGCTGCACCGCCTTCGATAGGTTCCTTAATTCGTGGTCCACCACGTCGGTTTCTGCCTGCCCTTAGGCTTTATTAGGGAACACGCAGGATTAAATGAAAGATATCGCAGACGTCCAGGGACCTCCTGCGGCAATAATTCCTCCAACACCTGCCCATATTTGTTCCAATTTGTCCTTCTGCGATTCCTGAAGGCTTTCTTGATAACAGGTTTAATGTTGAGGTTATGTATTACATATCGGTGATCAGAGAATGAGTGCTCCCTCGCCACTTGACACCCCTTGTTCATATGAAAAATTGTTTCTGACGCAAAGGTCACATCTAAAACCTCCTGTTGATGTCTACCAACAAATGTTGCTTCTCGCCCAATATTGCAAACTATAAGTTTAGTATTTAATAAGTAATCAAAAAATAACTCACCCCTCTCGTTAATATCTGTGCTTCCCCAGATTGTGTGATGTGCGTTTGCATCACATCCAAGTATAACACCTACCCTTTCACCTGCTTCCCGGATCAGTTCTCCCAGGTTATCCGGCGGAACTTCCTTCTCGCGATCCATATAAGCTGAGGCTAGCCATAATTTTTCACAGCTCATCTCAACGCTCACCACTGTAACATCCCCGCTACTAAATTGAGGAAGAAGAAAAATATTCAAATTACTTTTCACTAAAATACACGACCTGATCATCTCAGAGTTAATTGAATATAATAATTTATACCCTTGCGTTCTGAGGCCATCGATCTTGTTATTGTTAATCCAAGGTTCTTGAATTAACATCAAGTCCTCATCTGACTTAGTCAGTCTGAGAACGAGAGCTACCGAGACAGCCATCTGCCTCTCGTCGCGAGTTCGACAGGATGTCTTCATCAGACTCAGGAGAGAGGAGGCTACCTCTCTTCACCAAACTCTCCGCGTCCGAAACATCGCCCGCCCCCTGCTCGAGCCTAAGAGCGACTTTATTTGGAACGTAGAAAGTTTAAATAAATTTTCATCATTTTCTCTTAATGAATGGCTGTTTCATGTGATTCGATTTATTTAACTGAAACAAGAATAAATAGATTGGTTGGAAATCACAACAGCGATATCTAAACGGTATTACTTAAAACACCTAAGTACGATACCTGGTTCCAAATACTTTTTTAAGGATGCCACTACCCCGGATATAAACATTCTAAAACCTCGCCACTTTCGTTCACAAATCTATGATTGGCGCGAGTCTATTATATCCATGATTGAACCGAAATTTATAATACACGAAGCTGATTAGGATTTTAATCAAAAACGACATTCCACGTAACCATTATATCCGATGTAGAATGATATTATCCCTTGATATATTCCCCCTTGTTCATCTTACTTTCCTACCTTCCCCAAAAATAATTTTGGATTATAACTGCACGAAGATTAGCTCGAGCATTATAAATAATTGTATTATTTGTCGTAGGCTAGGTTCTCATCAAGCCAACCAGTTTAAATCAATCCAACCAAGGGGAAGCCGTACCACCAATAAGCTATACGATTCCTGAATTAAAATCATTGAACGATTTTCGAATTTTTCGATTCACTCAAAAAACAACAACTTGTCACTTCGCCATATGCCAGACGACCTTTCAAGCTACCGTCGATATAGATATTGACGTTTTTTTTAAGAAGATTCAAGATTAAACTTTCCGCGTTTTAGACAACACCATTATCTCGTTGTCTTGAACGACATAGTCTATAGGAAAAAGATCAGCCAAAATTTAAAGCGTTTACAACAAACTGGCTTAAATTTAATATCCTTCGAAATATTTATGCAGAATCTCCTAATTAAAACAAAATATAAAACCTTATTATAACCGTTAATCCCATTGACAAGTTCTTATCTGATCCTATCTCAAATTAAATTTTTTTTTAATATCTTCTTTAAATAAAGCGTCTAAATTTTTTGTATGTAGACAACGGTAAAAACAAAAAGCCAATTTCACAACTTTTATTGTTAAAGTATAAACACTGTCATAATGAAATAAACAGCTATGTCTTTATATACACAAACACATGAGTATAATGTACACGTCTACGTATATGAAAATTAGTACCAAAGCACGAAGAAGCGAAGCCCATAAAATTGAAAGCTCAATATACACAAAAAAATTTGTTTTCATAGTTGTTGTTGCGTTCCCTCAACCATTTCAAATTTCTCGTTTATAAAGTCAAAGCTGGTTTAAAGCACATACACCTAATTCATGTAGAGCACCCAACCGCAAACATTTTGCATTTGGTGTGGGTTGTCTATATTTTGTTATAATGATGTGCGGTTTGAAACTGTTTTTATGTTTGTAAGTCACATTACTTAAATATCGAATTTTTAACTTTTAATTTTTGCTTGTGGTTTAGTACGGATAGGAGAAAGTCAGAAACTACATTTGAACCCGCTTTCACCGCATCTACAATACCAAAGTATATTTTGCTGAAAATGTCATGAATAAAAAATTAACCGCGCCAGACGTGGTTCTATATCAAAAAGTAACTGTATTATTCCACTTCTGGATTTATCAGAGATGTATACGTATATGAGTAGGCATGCAAGAAAAATATTACGTAATTGGAAAATGAAGCTTTTCTTGGATATTTTTATATCGATTATTCTTGTTATTTTCAACATTATATGTTGTTATTGTAACAAAGTTTGGAAAAATAAAATTTCAGAATTGCTTTACTTCCTTAAACATCTACCACACATACGACAGTTATTTATGCTAGAAGAGAAGAAGGAAATATTAAAAAGTTTACGGTAAGCTTTAAAGTACTGAATTTGGTTTCTACTTTAGTTTTTTAATAAAGCGGTGAAGGATCAAAATTGTATCTTGTAATTATGTTAATTATACGTTACAAGTCAGTAGTAACAATGTGTAAATTCATATTTTCCGGTTCGAATGCAAGTCGGAATGCAATATGTGTGGGTGTAAAGTTATAAAGGGTGGTTAAATTTTAAGGGCCGATGTTGATTTTGAATAAAACACAAATTATTTAGGAAATTTTTGTCCATTCTTTTTATTATGATAATATGGTATGGTTCAATTATGTATGGAACAAAATATCGGCCAAATGACCGCCGCGACCTCGACGGCACACCTCCACCCGATGGTCCAAATTTTCGATGACGCTTAGGCATAATTGAGGTTCTATGCCGTTAATGTGCCGAATTATCTCATCCTTTAGCTCTTGAATTGTTGCTGGCTTATCGACGTACACCTTTTCTTTCAAATAACCCCAAAGAAAGAAGTCCAACGGTGTCAAATCACATGATCTTGGCGGCCAATTGACATCGCCACCACGTGAGATAACACGGCCATTGAATTTGTCGCGCAAAAGAGCCATTGTTTCGTTAGCTGTGTGGCAAGTGGCACCGTCCTGTTGAAACCACATATCGTCCACATCCATATCTTCCAATTCGGGCCATAAAAAGTTCGTTATCATCTCACGATAGCGAACAGCATTCACAGTAACTGCCTGACCGGCCTCATTTTGGACAAAATACGGCCCGATGATGCCGCCAGTCCATAAACCGCACCAAACAGTCACTCTTTGTGGGTGCATTGGTTTTTCGACAATCATTCTTGGATTATGATTCGCCCAAATGCGGCAACTCTGCTTATTGACGAATCCACTGAGGTGAAAATGTGACTCATCACTGAAGATGATTTTCTTCGAAAATTGATCATCCACTGTTGCCATTTCTTGCCACCATTCTGACGATTGACGACGTTTGGAATGGTCAAGAAGCTTTAGTTCTTGAGTCAATTGCACCTTATAAGCGTGTAAATGCAAGTCTTTATGCATAACGTTCATCAACGACTGAGAGGTGCAATTGTTGGGCACGACGACGAGTTGAGGAGGACGACTCTTCAGCCACACTATCGCGAACAGCAGCAATATTTTCTGCTATACGAGCTGTAAGAGCATGCACTGGTGTTTTAAAACCTCCTACAGACCCCGTTTGCTCAAATTTTTGCATGATTTTTCCGATTGTACGCACATTTGGACGATTAAATTGACCGAAAAAATCACGAAGTGCACGATATGCATTTTGATTTGAACGCCCATTTTCATAATATGCCTGAATAACTTTAACGCGTTGCTCGATTGTGTATCTTTCCATGGTTAAATTGAATTAGTCTGAAATTGAGAAATGTCAAATTAAATGCAGAAAAAAACTTGACGTTTAGGTGTGGTTCACATTCAACGTCGGCCCTTAAAATATAACCACCCTTTATCAAAATTGAAATCACCCGAAATGAACACCTCATCATACCGACAGGAAAAATAACTAAAAGGACACTCAATGTCTAAAAGCGATTTTTTAAATTGAGCATACGATCTCTTGTTCGTTTTAGGAGGATTATAAACCACACCAAAAAGGAATTTCCGAAGACATTTAGAAAAAGAAACTCAAAGTCAGAAACGAGCCTTTGAGAAATTGAGAGGGGTACCGATACAACATTACATTTAATATGCTCGTTAACATAGAGGCATACTCCACCATAATTAACCGGTGAATTAGCTCTATCGCGCCTGAACAAATTATAACCACCAATGACCAACGCGGAATCGGGAAAATCGGACGATAGAAACGTTTCCGATAAGCAAATGACATCAATTGGGACCCCATTAAAAGTATGACGAAGTTCGTCAATATTTAAAATAAGACCACATTAAGCAAATTAGACCTAGTCCGAAGCAAGGATTTAAGTAAAATGGAGGGCAAAGAAATACTCTCGGTGGACATCGCGAATCGTGGCGCACTTCAACAACAATACTTACATGAAATTTTTTTAAAATAAATAATTAAAAGCGGTTTGCAGATTGAACGGAATACCATGTATTTACTCTTAGCCAAGTAACTTAACTTAACTTAACTTAACTTAACTTAACTTAACTTAACTTAACTTAACTTAACTTAACTTAACTTAACTTAACTTAACTTAACTTAACTTAACTTAACTTAACTTAACTTAACTTAACTTAACTTAACTTAACTTAACTTAACTTAACTTAACTTAACTTAACTTAACTTAACTTAACTTAACTTAACTTAACTTAACTTAACTTAACTTAACTTAACTTAACTTAACTTAACTTAACTTAACGTAACGTAACGTAACGTAACGTAACGTAACGTAACGTAACGTAACGTAACGTAACTTAACTTAACTTAACTTAACTTAACTTAACGTAACATAACGTAACGTAACGTAACGTAACGTAACGTAACGTAACGTAACGTAACGTAACGTAACGTAACGTAACGTAACGTAACGTAACGTAACGTAACGTAACGTAACGTAACGTAACGTAACGTAACGTAACGTAACGTAACGTAACGTAACGTAACGTAACATTACACATCACATCACATCACATCACATGAACTCCTTATACATTTTTGCAAATTCTTGATCCCTTTTAAATCGTCTCTCCATTACCTGCATTCGTTTGGCTGCTGTTCGAAATGAATCTCCTAAACCTGTTGGTGAGCGTTTAAAGGGAAGACGTACTTTGAATCGACCAGACTTGTCTACTATAGTGTTATCTTTGAAATGGCTTTCGCAGAACCTTTCTTCGTCATTTAGCCTGGGTATTGTGTTTTCAACGTTCTCGATTTCCCAGAACTTTCTTAGCAGTTTTTCTATGTTGTCTCGTGGGTTATTTAAAGACACGGTGAATATTTCACTTGACTGGCTTTCCATTGGCTTTCCAGCGATGACCCAGCCTAGTACAGTTTTTTGCATGGTTAGATGATTGTTTATCATGATCTCTCCTTCAGCTAGTAGATCAAAAAACTTGTCTGCTCCAATAATCATGTCGATATCATTACCAGAATAAAAATGTGGAACTTAACTTAACTTAACTTAACTTAACTTAACTTAACTTAACTTAACTTAACTTAACTTAACGTAACGTAACGTAACGTAACGTAACGTAATGTAACGTAACGTAACGTAACGTAACGTAACGTAACGTAACGTAACGTAACTTAACGTAACGTAACGTAACGTAACGTAACGTAACGTAACGTAACGTAACGTAACGTAACGTAACATTCCATCACATCACATCACATCACATGAACTCCTTATACATTTTTGCAAATTCTTGATCCCTTTTAAATCGTCTCTCCATTACCTGCATTCGTTTGGCTGCTGTTCGAAATGAATCTCCTAAACCTGTTGGTGAGCGTTTAAAGGGAAGAACGTAACGTTACGTAACGTAACGTAACGTAACGTAACGTAACGTAACGTAACGTAACGTAGCGTAACGTAACGTAACGTAACGTAACGTAACGTAATGTAACGTAACGTAACGTCACATCACATGAACTCCTTATACATTTTTGCAAATTCTTGATCCCTTTTAAATCGTCTCTCCGCATTCGTTTGGCTGCTGTTCGAAATGAATCTCCTAAACCTGTTGGTGAGCGTTTAAAGGGAAGACGTACTTTGAATCGACAAGACTTGTCTACTATTGTTATCTTTGAAATGGCTTTCGCAGAACCTTTCTTCGTCATTTAGCCTGGGTATTGTGTTTTCAACGTTCTCGATTTCCCAGAACTTTCTTAGCAGTTTTTCTATGTTGTCTCGTGGGTTATTTAAAGACACGGTGAATATTTCACTTGACTGGCTTTCCATTGGCTTTCCAGCGATGACCCAGCCTAGTACAATTTTTTGCATGGTTAGATGATTGTTTATCATGATCTCTCCTTCAGCTAGTAGATCAAAAAATTTGTCTGCTCCAATAATCATGTCGATATCATTACCAGAATAAAACTGTGGATCTGCTAACTCGTACTGCCTGAAGAAGTCCATATTGAATGATCGATCGAATGACTGCTGTTTTGCGGTTAATTTCGGAAAAACGTAGGCTTCGATGTGTAGACAGGGTTCATTATTGTCCCATGGTGTGATTTCTAGAGTAACTGCTCCCTTCGTATATCCACTTGCTATCGCACCAATACCCGTGATGGCAATCTTGGCGCTTTTTCTTTTTAACTGCAATCTTTGTGCACAGCTTTCAGATATGAATGAGCCTTGTGAACCAGAGTCTAAAAGTGCTCGACATAGTTGTCTTTGATTGTAACCTTCGGTTACACGTACTAAAGCGGTTGGTAATAGTGAACTTCCTAATTTGGTGTTGGTGCTTAGTACCTTTTTCTCTCTCTCGCTACCTTGAATTTCAGAATGTGTAGTCTCTTCCACCTTTGCGCAGTTTTCGTGAATCAGGCTGTGGTGCTTTCTGTTGCATTGTTTACAGCGAAATCTCGATTTACAATTATAAACGTTGTGGTGCAATATACAATACAATATACAATACAATATACAATACAATATACAATACAATATACAATACAATATACAATACAATATACAATACAATATACAATACAATATACAATACAATATACAATACAATATACAATACAATATTCAATACAATATACAATACAATACAACACATGACAACACATGACAACACATGACAACACATGACAACACAACACAACACAACACAACACAACACAACACAACACAACACAACACATGACAACACATGACAACACATGACAACACATGACAACACATGACAACACATGACTACACAACACATGACAACGCAACACATGACAACACAACACATGACAACACATGACAACACATGACAACACAACAAAACACAACACATGACAACACATCACATGACAACACATCACATGACAACACTTAACTTAACTTAACTTAATTTAACGTAACGTAACGTAACTTAACGTAACTTAACTTAACTTAACTTAACTTAACTTAACTTAACGTAACGTAACGTAACGTAACGTAACGTAACGTAACTTAACGTAACGTAACGTAACGTAACGTAACGTAACGTAACGTAACGTAACGTAACGTAACGTAACGTAACGTAACGTAACGTAACGTAACGTAACGTAACGTAACGTAACGTAACGTCACTTAACTTAACTTAACTTAACTTAACTTAACTTAATTTAATTTAATTTAACTTAACTTAACTTTAACGTAACGTAACGTAACGTAACGTAACGTAACGTAACGTAACGTAACGTAACGTAACGTAACGTAACGTAACGTAACGTAACGTAACGTAACGTAACGTAACGTAACGTAACGTAACGTAACGTAACGTAACATTACACATCACATCACATCACATGAACTCCTTATACATTTTTGCAAATTCTTGATCCCTTTTAAATCGTCTCTCCATTACCTGCATTCGTTTGGCTGCTGTTCGAAATGAATCTCCTAAACCTGTTGGTGAGCGTTTAAAGGGAAGACGTACTTTGAATCGACCAGACTTGTCTACTATAGTGTTATCTTTGAAATGGCTTTCGCAGAACCTTTCTTCGTCATTTAGCCTGGGTATTGTATTTTCAACGTTCTCGATTTCCCAGAACTTTCTTAGCAGTTTTTCTATATTGTCTCGTGGGTTATTTAAAGACACGGTGAATATTTCACTTGACTGGCTTTCCATTGGCTTTCCAGCGATGACCCAGCCTAGTACAGTTTTTTGCATGGTTAGATGATTGTTTATCATGATCTCTCCTTCAGCTAGTAGATCAAAAAACTTGTCTGCTCCAATAATCATGTCGATATCATTACCAGAATAAAAATGTGGATCTGCTAACTCGTACTGCCTGAAGAAGTCCATATTGAATGATCGATCGAATGACTGCTGTTTTGCGGTTAATTTCGGAAAAACGTAGGCTTCGATGTGTAGACAGGGTTCATTATTGTCCCATGGTGTGATTTCTAGAGTAACTGCTCCCTTCGTATATCCACTTGCTATCACACCAATACCCGTGATGGCAATCTTGGCGCTTTTTCTTTTTAACTGCAATCTTTGTGCACAGCTTTCAGATATGAATGAGCCTTGTGAATCAGAGTCTAAAAGTGCTCGACATAGTTGTCTTTGATTGTAACCATCGGTTACACGTACTAAAGCGGTTGGTAATAGTGAACTTCCTAATTTGGTGTTGGTGCTTAGTACCTTTTTCTCTCTCTCGCTACCTTGAATTTCAGAATGTGTAGTCTCTTCCACCTTTGCGCAGTTTTCGTGAATCAGGCTGTGGTGCTTTCTGTTGCATTGTTTACAGCGAAATCTCGATTTACAATACAATATACAATTCAATATACAATACAATATACAATACAATATACAATACAATACAACACATGACAACACATGACAACACATGACAACACATGACAACACATGACAACACATGACAACACATGACAACACATGACAACACATGACAACACAACACAACACAACACAACACATGACTACACAACACATGACAACACATGACAACACATGACAACACATGACAACACATGACAACACATGACTACACAACACATGACAACACAACACATGACAACACAACACATGACAACACAACACATGACAACACATGACAACACATGACAACACAACACAACACAACACAACACAACACAACACAACACATGACAACACATACAACACATCACATGACAACACATCACATGACAACACATCACATGACAACACTTAACTTAACGTAACGTAACGTAACGTAACGTAACGTAACGTAACGTAACGTAACGTAACGTAACGTAACGTAACGTAACGTAACGTAACGTAACGTAACGTAACGTAACGTAACTTAACTTAACTTAACTTAACTTAACTTAACTTAACTTAACTTAACTTAACTTAACTTAACTTAACTTAACTTAACTTAACTTAACTTAACTTAACTTAACTTAACTTAACTTAACTTAACTTAACTTAACTTAACTTAACTTAACTTAACTTAACTTAACTTAACTTAACTTAACTTAACTTAACTTAACTTAACTTAACTTAACTTAACTTAACTTAACTTAACTTAACTTAACTTAACTTAACTTAACTTAACTTAACTTAACTTAACTTAACTTAACTTAACTTAACTTAACTTAACTTAACTTAACTTAACTTAACTTAACTTAACTTAACTTAACTTAACTTAACTTAACTTAACTTAACTTAACTTAACTTAACTTAACTTAACTTAACTTAACTTAACTTAACTTAACTTAACTTAACTTAACTTAACTTAACTTAACTTAACTTAACTTAACTTAACTTAACTTAACTTAACTTAACTTAACTTAACTTAACTTAACTTAACTTAACTTAACTTAACTTAACTTAACTTAACTTAACTTAACGATGTAATGTAATGTAATGTAATGTAATGAATGTAATGTAATGTAATGTAATGTAATGTAATGTAATGTAATGTAATGTAATGTAATGTAATGTAATGTAATGTAATGTAATGTAATGTAATGTAATGAAATTTGATGTGATGTGATGTGATGTGATGTGATGTGATGTGATGTGATGTGATGTGATGTGATGTGATGTGATGTGATGTGATGTGATGTGATGTGATGTGATGTGATGTGATGTGATATAATATGATATGATATGATATGATATGATATGATATGATATGATATGATATGATATGATATGATATGATATGATATGACATGATATGATATGATATGATATGATATGATATGATATGATATGATATGGTATGATATGATATGATATGATATGATATGATATGATATGATATGATATAGGCGTGGCCAACTATAACGGCGATCCTAGGTACTTCACCAAAATCCTGAAATATCATCAATTAAAAAACTAATTATATCTGAATGCGAATAATATTTCAGCATCATGCGGGCCAAGGCCCTGCCTGCATCCTTAACAGATCAGGTTAGCTAGGAAAGAATGATAGTCACAAAAACAACTAGGGCGTCAACAATTAGACTAGTTATGTTATTTAATTCACATCTACGGGTCATCTCATCATAATACTGCTTGTAACCTTATTTTGCTCTATCTTCCCATCCAACACCATCTGACCGAGGGACTTTACGTTCGTAATGTGTAACGGAATTTTATTATATTCCGTTATCAACCCATTCCCAATAATCTTTACGTGTATCAAGATAATTTCACCGTGACTTTGAAGATATCATCTTCACAGGAATTCATTAAACACTTAGCCATGCTGGAATTATCTACTTTTCTTTATGTTTGTTGTTGCATTTATATACATGAAATTGGTATAAGATGCAAGACGGCAAACATAAAATTATTTCTTGCTTACGTTATCCAGTTGCAACTTTACGTCACTCAAGGTCTTTATAATGTAGTTATTATAAACACAAATGAATGGACATAAATATTAGATTTGTAATTGTATGATGTATCCATATTTTTTGTGTTGTGCACAAAAGCAAACGTTCTACATCTATCAATTAAATGACCTATGTAGACATTTTAAAAAGTTGCAATTTTCGTGGCACATAAATATAATTCCCACAAGTGCATGTAAATTAGATTTATGTCACGTTGTTCCTAATGTGCGGTGTTTGTACGAAAATTTTGCTGGTTTCGGAAAAATTACATTAATTGGTTGAGAGAGAAGTATATTTCCTTAACTAAATTTTCAACCTCCCTTCTCTGTCAGTCAGTTTAGTGTTGTATAAATACCGCGCATTATTTTTTGGTAGAGGCAGTTACGTTTTGGAAGAGACAATTGGTTTACGCACTGAGCTTTAGCCGTGGTAACCAATTATAGTTGTAGAAGTTAAGTTTAGAATAATTGTAATTCGTTTTTTTTTTTTTTGTTAAAACAAATAAGTTTTGTTAAGAAATAACTAAATTTTTTTTGTGTGGTTCGAGGGGAAAAACCTGATCTGGTAAGTATGATTATAAAAAAAATATAGATATCAGCCTACTAACTAAACGGGCCCAATAAGTAAAAGGGTCCACCAGCTGCTTCATTAGAAGCGGGAATCTCGCCAGTGCGTCCGCACGCGGGTTTTTTTCAGTTGGAACTCTTTACTAAATAAAAAAATACTTACTAACTTTTAAGGCCTTAAGCCGAAATATTTAACTCTTTTTTTTATGCTTAATTTATGGTAATTATTTTACCCTAAATCTCCTTTAATTAAACAACCACGGTGGGCATGCCAGCCATGAATCCCGCCAATTTGTGTCCGATGCCCAATTCACTGAAATTCCTTGTTTAGACGGCATAGTCTAGGCCGTCTCATCTTTTTTTGGTTTTACGTGCGGTAATCTAGGCCACTGCTCGTGCACCCCATCACCCACGACCAATGTACCTCTACTTGACTGAGCTGCGGGTACCTAAGCCGCATCGGGGTGCAACCACGAGCTAAGGTAAAATTCTATGGTCCAGTTTGGCTATCAGTATAAACTGAGGTTACACTGTTTGAAATGACTCGACAGCATTATCATACATATGATGACCTAAATATTCCGTTGATATTGTAAAAAATTTAAATTCGGTATTGTCATTCAGCTATACCTATATTTAAATTCGTCCAACTAAAAGAACGGTTGATTTAGATCTAACATTCACACCACTTTTCTAAAACATAACCTTTACTAACATTTTATTCCATAAATTGAAGTCCCAACTTGCTCCCATTTAGGGTAGTTTTCTAAGGATTTTCTTATGCCATTTTATTGTAATGAATTAGTAAAAAAATTTCAGCACCACCAGCACTATACAACAAAAATTCACAAAAATTCAAAAGACGTGGTGTGTCGAAAAATATGGTTTTTAAAAAAAAAATGCACCTTAGGGGTAGTTTTTGGGGGGTTGGATTATGCCCAAATGTTGTAATTAATTTGTAAAAAGTTACAGTAACATTTTCATTGGATTGTGTTACAAGTGCTAGTGCAGCATTAGCGTCATGGCTATTAATTTACCAAAATTATTTTACTTCTATTATTATTTGTTTAGACTTAAATTATTTTTGCTTTTCACATAATTAGATCCAATACTATATTCGATATTCAGTCGAATACGATTTAAATTGCGTTAAGCCCTTTGTGATACATTTTCTAAAATTTCAAACTGATAGCACTAATGTTCGATTAACCGTCGAATTTCTAAAAAGATATTTAGGCACTAACAACAAGAGGAACGGATTACATTCATAGGAACGGATACTAGAGCGCATCCTCTAAAAACTGCGCAGAGTTTCTTCTGAAAATTTAAACATGTCATTTATTAAGTACACTAAGAATCTTTTACCTCGGATTAATAATTTAATCTGTATTGTGTTATGTAAGTTTGCATGTCGTTTAATTTTTACACGTCATAGAATATGTCATGTAAGCAGAATAAAAAACGTCCAAGGTGAATTTCGTCAAATACAGTATTTATCAGGTTTTATAGCTTTGAAATAATGCGCTTTCATTATTTGCTTAAAGTTTTAAAACATAATGGCCAACTTATAGGTCACAATTCCCATGATGAACGACTACTTATATAGTTTAGTATCGAGTACGAATATTAAAAATCCAAGGACTAATAAAAGGTATTGATTTACTATTCAACCATATCTAATTTACCCCCGCCCCGCGTCCCCCTTCTCTTCACTCTCGCTTGAAATTTATGCCATATGTAATAAAATTCAAATAAATCCTAACATAAATCAAAAATTTCAAGTGACTTGTAACATTTACAAAAATAACATATTCAGACGAATGAGCGAACGACGGAAAAATTATTGCCAGCGATTAAATTCAATTTTTCATCATACGCTTATATTCACACATTAACAAAACCCACACATACGCGTCCATATGTATATTCACATTCGGTAAATGATAATACATGATTTGAAGAATTTTAATTTACCTTTCGGGAATTGATTAGCATATACAAAAAAAAAACATCTAATTATAATTATTTATGATGTATAATAATTTAAAATTTTGAAATGTACACCACCCGTGTGTTACACCATTGGGCTTAACCATCGGCAGCAGCACCAATTAAATATCCTAAATGGGTACATCGATAAAAATTAACGAAAAATGAAATCCAATTAAATTTAATACGAAACTGGTTTAATTCGGTTAAGTAAATATCTCTCCATCTTCTGTAATCCTTGTGTAACACAAAGTTAATTTAACCGCAACAAAAGACTGTGAACTGTTTTTGGTATCCCGTCCCCCCGTCTCCTATACCAAATCTTTTCCATTTTTCATTATAATACGATGTGGAAAAATAATACAACTTCGTCTGTTTAGGAAGACACATAACAACTTTTCAATAAAATCAATCAATTTTTATCTTATTTATTTATTAAATATTTTTTTATTACATTTTTATTGAAAATAATTAAATTAAGATAAGAAAATGAAACTTTTATTTGTAGCTTTTTCTAAGCACTCAAAATGGTATATAACGTACGCTTAGATCGGGGAAAGCGGACTAATGCAAAGTAAATCAATATCGCTACATATACGAGTAGGCAAGACAAAGAAGTTGATAATAAAAATTTTACAACCCTTCTCACCACTGCCATATTAATTGAGGTGCAAGTTATCGTTTTATCTAACCATTTATTTTACTTTCGTTTCAGTTCATCAGCAACAGAACTCATCTCACGACGTGGTGTATTTTCCCGCAGACATTACGGCTCTGTCGATCAGGTAAGAGGAAAAATTTTATTGATTAAAATAAATTAATTTAATTATGTTAATTGATTGATTAGAAATTTAAGGTGAACATTTTCTAATCAAAACACTTTTTACAATTGGGGGTGCGCAGTCAACGAAATTATATTTTATGAATCCGTTAAACAATATGTCACATTTAGTACTGGGGTTCGCTCTGATTTTCCGAATTCTAAGTTTAGAGTAGAAACCTCTCGAAAACATTATCTATACATGCAGATTTGACGCAACATTCAACGACATCGTCAACATTAAATTAGGACTGAGCTACGTAGGTTGTATTTACGTTCGGTAACTTGAATGCGAATTGAACCCGTTGCCGACTCTTCCGCTGTTAATCTATGCAGCATATATCAGCCGGCTAACTTTTAGCGCTTCAACTTTTTGTGGGCTTAGATCAGGCTAAATTTCAAACACAAATAGCGAAGCGTACGGTAATTGTAGATGGGGAAACAAACGCTTTCGGAAAGAGTCAATTTCATTCAGGATCCGAATTGGTACATCAATGCGTCAGAGAATATTTGGAACAGATTAAAAGCCGAAAAATCAGAGAAACGTGTAACGTTTAGACAAGTTCTAGAAATCAATCTCGATAATCTCGATTACAGTACATAACTGGAGCAACCTGTTCTGAGATGATGAACCTATATAACCCTAGAAATGTTCAAGTAACTTCTCTAATCAATTTTTGTCCACCACACGCAAATCGATGTATCAACTACCTTTAAAATAATTATCGGAATACTCTTTGTGCCATGGATTCAGTTAATCGACCAAATAATACCCAGAATTATCCGAATGGAGGACAATCTAATTCAAATATTACGAGACATTGTTTTGGATGCGATGCACCTAATATGTGTTGGCCAAATTAGCAGACGTGTAATTCTTCGTGTACACAGATGAGAGATGAAAACTCCTTGTGCTCATCATTCCCACAATACTACAACCAGGACACATAAAAAGGATGTTGGCTCCAGCATCAGTCTACGATCGAACAAAACTTCGTTTTCCGTTCCGGGCCCCCTTTATTACTTCATAGTGATGTCCTTTGGTCTATGATACGCCTCTCAATTATTGTGGGGACTGATGTGCATTGTGATTTCGTACCAGTTATATGACCGACTCTTTGTTTACTATTTCGACTTACTCGTAGTGGCAGCTGAACTAGAAAGGCTTTTAACATTGTTGGTTGAGATTGCTAGATTATTAAAAGCAGCAAACCACTCGATAAATATGGAAAAAAGCCAAAATACGCGTGGATCCCGACAAAATTCAAGCGGTTCGTTATGCATCAATCGCAGCGCCTCTCACGAATTTATGAAAAAGAATCAATATTAAATTGAAATAAGGTAGAAGAAGATGAGGCATTTAACCAGGTTAAAACGGCACTGACGTTGGCACCCGCGTTGCGCAACTTTCAGTAGCCTACTATAGCCACAAGCTTAATTCTGTCGAACGTAAATTCAATGCCATTAAGCTAGAGTTCTTAGAGGGAGTTTTGAGCGACAAATAGTGCAGGCCATATGTGGAGAGCTACACTTTCACCATCATTACGGACCATTCCAGTTTGAATTAGATAATGGAGAGAGAGTCTTATATGGAGGGCTAGAACAGCTTATATTATATGGAGCTAGAAAGGATCAAAATTTGATCCCCAATGCCCTATACAGAATTAGTCTCGAAGTCTTTGATGAACAGACCATACGTGGCCATTCAGCCTACTTTGGTAAAATTAATGCTCTGAAAAAATAAGACGGCTAAAATCAACTATACTGAACTTAATTGGTGGTACATACTTCCAAACTCTAACAATTTAGCTCTTTAACTGAAATTTCTTGCATGGAAATTATAAACGTCAGAGCCTTTCTTACTGCGGTAATCCAGTCGACAACTATACAGAAATAATAAACCACTTCCACTAGACTTGCGCTACTTGCAAATCTACGAAACCTGCAAATTTTATTGCACATCCATTCCAAAGACAGTTTCTGAGAGTCAGTTTGGTAATACATATTCATTGATCCTTTTCGAGCACTACACAAAGTTTATATTGCTGCAACCTCTTAAAGCTTAGCTTCTACAGCCAACCATACCTAATACATATTCTCCGAAAGCGTGTTTTTAATATTTTGGGTGTCCCAGAAATACCCAACCGGTAAAAAATTCCAATTCATATCAAAACCCTCATGATGGATATATTAAAGCACTATGTCGTCCCTCGACTAATTCACACCGATTCTCTTTCCGCAATTGAACGCATTTTAGACGGTGAATAGAAAAATACTCGGTTTCGTTCGCCCGTATGTTATGGCAACCACCATAAAATTGGGATGTGCACATAGTAGAAATTAGCTTGCATCGCGGTCATGCACATCGACTCAGGATTAGTTTTGTCTCCTCTTTGCAATGCGCATCAATAAAGTATCCAAACATATATGTATAACTTGTGAAGTAGACGACGAAGTTTTTAATTCGGTCAAAACGTATTTGTACGAACTTCATTCAAAGCAACGCTGCTGCAAACTTCTCTGCTACTCTTGCAACAAAGTTTGTAAGAGGAAAAATAATTTTAAAAAATTGGGAGTGCTCTTGCGACATTGCGGATAAAACGGGAATATAATTGAGATGTATCAATTCTGTAATGAGTTTATTTGGTAATTTTTTTTACTGGTACCTGGAAAAATAGAGGAGTAAACACGTTGTGGCTAACACCCGACTTTCTTTTAACTGCTCGAATTTAAATTGATCTCGAGTACACCTCTCTTGATTTCTGAAAATGGAAAATAAAACTTACTGGAACTGCGATAAAACTGTTTTGTATATAACCAAAGTTCGTAATTCCTGCTTAAATTTCATTTTCAAATGCTAAACTTTTAAATCGAAAACTTTTAAAGAAGCGATATTGGTCGGTAGTTATCTAAACTTGATTTATCTTTTTTTTTTTATTGGGATAACTACAGCTCGCATTAGGGTTCCTGTATTGACATCATCATCATCTAATCCAGGCGATGAATTATTTTTAAGCGAATTGATAATTGCATATAATTCACCCGGGAAGATCGGGGACAAATAAAAGTTTCTCGTCGTATCGTAGTTTTCTGTCACCAATCTATGTTTTACCGACCCGTCAAAAGTAACGGTCGAACAACTGGATTCGCACAAAAAAAGTGTTAAACTCATTAGCAATGGCACTTGACTCAGAGGCACTTGACCCACCCACAATTTAATTCTTTAATTTCAGCAGACTCGGGGTGACCATGTATTAATTCATTTACTGACTGCCACTTTTTCCGGGCATTAGTTCCATTGGAATTAAACTGTTCAACGTAGAGTACTGCTTTTTACTCTGATTTGTTTTGACGTTAACGTTCTCACATAGTTTTCGACTATAGTTAGCAAGCCTGTTGTCTGTAGGATTTTTTATTGCAAGCAGGCATCTTGCGTATATTATTTAATATGAGATCAGACATCCAAGGCCTAAGCTTAGCTGCTTCTCCAGCTTTAGAGGTAGTTTTTGTGCATCTACTAAGACGACCATTTAGAATATTTATGAAATAATCAAAAGCAAGTAACCCACTGGATTGGCTATAAACATCGCCCAATCGCCCATAGCCCCCACAGCCGTACACAAACATCTGTATATCAAAAGGGACAGTTTTTTATTGCTATTATTTTAGCGGGATTTGATTTAACTCGCGGAGGTGTAACACTATAGCCTTAAAAGGCTATTCCTTTAAGCAAGATTTCGGATTTGTAAAATGATATTTTGGGTATGTGTAATTTGTGGAATACGTTACTTTCATTTTCAGTGTGCTCTTGAAAAGAGTCACAAAAGAAAATCGTATGGCCCATAAAACCACAAACAGGTTTTTCCTTGTAATTCCATAAGTGAATTATCTTTTTTTTTGTTATTATCTTTGCAATCTGTTCTGAGGCTCCAAGGCTCGCCCAACTCTTCCGGTTCACTTTTCCCGTTCTTAGTTGTACGCCGATGCCTCTGCACACTGCATAGCTCCATACCAGTGTATACTGGCATGGAAGATAGGTCGCACGGCCTCTGAGTGTTGCACTCTGACAGGGGGACATAGTTGTGTTCCATTTTATCACAGATTATAATCTATTGGTACAAAATCCCTTCTGCATTCTGCCCCTATCGGGATTCGAACCCGGTACCCCCCGATCCAAACGCCAAAGCTTTAACCACTGTGCCGTTTGGTCGGTTACTTTAACTTTCAAGTATTAGGTTTATTCTTCAGACCGAATAACATACAAACGTATTAGTAAAGGCCAAAACCAACTTGCAAGGCATATCTTTTCGGCTAACTTCGATCTGGTAGAATCCAGACGCTAAATCGACTCTTTGGAACCATACAAATCGGTGAGCTCTAAGGGGAATAGCTGAGTTTAGCATTTCCATGATTTTTTTCCACTTCAGCCTTGTGCACATAGGGGTAAGGTAGCTCTGTGAGAATACAGGATTTTGGTCTTCTACCTTTTTATTTCATGTTTAAGCTGATTCGTAAGCGTGAGTTGTTAGCTTTCTTCTCCTCATTGTTAAGGTAACTTGTTCCAATGAAATTAGTAATTGATTCGTTCGTGAGTGGATAAACGTAAAATTTTTCGTAATTAGTTTTCGCATGACAATTTTCGACTCTTTCACCGTCGATTGGATCTTCCATTATATGTATGTGTGTTCTTCGTAACAATAATTGAATACGCCTACTTTGGTGTAGTAGTTGGTACTATTGCAAATGCCATCCGGTGCTTTTACATTTCCGTAGAGGTTTATTGGTTGAGATATATTTCTCCATTTTTTGTAACTTAAATATTAGTTAAGTGAGTTTTAATCTTTAAAAAGAATAACCACACCATAAAAATGGTTTCAAATTCAAATATTTTCCGATTGTCCTGAAGACAAAATATTAGCAAGATAACATGTTTCTAGTTTCGTATTACAACTAACAGTTGAATATCTATTAATTTAGCAACATGTTATCTTACAATATCTAACATGCTGATTACGTTCGCCATGTGCGTTGATACTGTTGTTAACTCCTCGGGATTTCGTCTGGTTGGATTTGCATCATCCGTCTCCGGCGTTTGGCCCTTAGTTTGTTGATAAACATCGCGAATCGATTATCGCTGCTTCCTCGTTCTCATCAAATATTTCTTGTAGCTGTTCAATGTTTTCCAGATATCGACTGTGCTGATATCTCGGATCAATTCTGATGCCGTTCTCTGTAATGTTTGTCTGTAATACCGATGGCAGGATTTGGAATGTTTTTTTCTTCTTTGTTAGTAAATGTAGAATTATTAATTTTAATTGTTTCGTTGTTGTATTGCACCAGAAAACTTCCTTCCAAATATTTACTGGTGTTGTTGTAAGAAATATGTCCGTTGAAATTGCTTAAAAATATCGTGTTTCCGTCCAACCTTTCAATGATTTGATTTTTGTTGAACTGGAATTCGCATTTAGCATCGGCACCCTTTTTGAGTTGGTTAATGCAATGATCTTCCTTCAGCTCTTTCAAGCAATTTGATTCGCAAATGGTTGTGTCGCGGAATAGTTTGCATTTCTGAACAATTCCAAATATCTGATTCTGGTTGAGTCGAATTTCGTTGACTTCCAAGTGTATTTGCTTGTTTTTGTCTATCGTTAATCTTATGACGATATGGTTGTTGTCTTCATCGCTTGTTTTGGCTATTGATGTAATGTACAGGATTTTGGAGTTTTTGATCATCATCATCGGTTCTGCATACTCAATTGCTTCAATTTCGTTGGAATATGGAAGTGTTTCTACTTCCGTTACTAGACGATTAATTTCCATTTTGTCCAATAAATTAGTATTGATGAATTTTTTCTTTGCCAATTGTGCTGCTCTCACTATTTCTTTTTTTTCCTCTTTGACAATGAGGAGTCGATTGAATAAAATTTGTTGTAGCTTCTCATCTGAATCGTCCTTAAAAAAATGGCCAGTGAGTTTGTTGTATTCACTGAGCATTTTGTCTGCAGTGTTCATTAAGGCTTTGTTGATCTTGTATTGTTGATTATTATTGTTGATCATTTGGTTTTGGCTTTTGACAATCTGATCCCAATCTGTGGCGTCTGGTGATCCTGCGACCCATTTCCATGCGCTCCCGATCCAGTTGATTGATCGTTTGGTTCTGGTGTTTTGTCCTTTAAGTTTCGAAATTAATTGCCTTATTTGGTTGAATTGATAATCCAATTGAGGTCGAAGTTTGTCGTCTTGGTGAGTTCTATTGACCGTTGTTGTGATGCGATCAATTAGGTCTTCTTAGCTTTCCAGATTGATGACCTGAATAAGCTTGCAACTTCCACTGATGATTTTTCCATTTCCTTGTTTCAATGTTACTAATGGACTCTTGTATTCGTAGATGCTCGTCTTCCGAATGTAGTTGTAACTTTGACATTATTGTCTTTAGCCACGGGTTCCTTTCGAACCCTTGGTTTATCTTTTGATTTAATTTGCTTAATGGCGGTGTAGATTGTATCGCCGAATTCGAATGCTTTAGGTTCGCTTCTATTTGATTTTTTTTTGATTTTTGTTTCCTGTGATTTTTTCAGTCTTTCTATCAGATCTTCGTTGATTTTGTTTTTGAAGTCTGCTAGATTTTGGTTGTTGATTCGTTGTATTCTGCCCAAAAATACGTCGCTAGGTTTTTGCTGAGTGACCGAGTGTATGGAATTATTGTAGCTATCTACCGCCATGTTGATCAACTCTTTCATCGTTAAATCTTTGTAATCGTCCTGTAAGCATCTCACGATTTCAATCACTGTTGAATGGACTCTTTCGATAGTACCATTTACCTCACTTCGTTGTGAAGGTGTTAAATAGACTTCGATTCCCAAGGTTTTCAGGTAGTCTATGATGATTGGACTTATTAGGCTTCGCTCGTTGTCCATTACGATTAGTCTTGGTACCGTGAAGTAATGTAACGCTTTGATGATTTTGTCTCGTATTAGCAGGATTAATTTACCTTTAATACGAAAAAATTTTGCGAATTTCGAGAACTTGTCAACGCACGATAGAAATGTTTCGTTTTTAATTTCCATAATATCCACGTGAAGTATCTCCGCTGGGTAGTTTGGAATCGGCGTTTTCTGAAGTTGGACATGACTTGGGTGTCTGTCGTACTTGTTAATATTACAATTATTACAACTTTCTGTGTACTTCTTGATCAAACTTGACATGTGAGGAAAGTACTAACGTTCCAAAATTTGTTTCTTATTCTCGAGATGGTTTCGATGTGCTCGTCTGTGTTCCACTTTTCTGATTGCGAATTTGTTCTCTTCGTTACCAATGTTTTCATGTGGAAAAGCATTCTTTATAAACCTGTTGTAGGACCTGGATGTATTCCTCGGGAATTTTTATTCCGTTAATTATGGTTGGATTTAACCTTTCCCGTAGTATTTTGAATATGCTCTCTTTATTTATTTCCGGTAGGCTGATGTGGTGTCTGCTATAACCTGGGTGGGGTTCTTCGCATGCGTATGTTTTTGCCTTTCTTAATTATGAGCTGGTTCTTAAATGCATTAATTGGTGCATCGCATAATTGGATTAATTCTGTGGTATCTTCCTCCGCGCTATGCACAGCCGGTTGGTAATGTATTAGCTTCCAATTATAACCTTGATAAGACATCAGCGACTTTATTATTGCAACCAGGTTTATAGATAAGCTCGTAATTATACTCTTCTACCCGAGCTTTCCACCTCTTCAGTTTAGCATTATTATTTATGTTGCCCAATGTGAATGTTAAAGGTTGGTGATCTGTAAGAATTTTGATTTTTTTGCCCCATATAAATAATTTCGAAGGTTATCCAATGCCCAGATGATGGCCAGCATTTCCTTTTCATTGGCCGCATAATTTTCTTCAGTTGTATTTAATGATCTGGAAATATATGTTATCGGTGTTTGCCGATTTCATCCTGTGATAACACCGCGCCAATTGCAAAGGACGAGGCATCGGTGGTTAGAATAAGCGGTTCTTTGAAGTCCGGAAAAATCAGTAGCTCTTTAATGTGTCGAAATGCTTCGATTTCCTTCTCGTTCATGTTTATTTTGATCTGCTTGAACTGGTTTGCTCTGGTTTGTGCGTTTTCCCCTCTAGTTAGGTAAGTTAGTGGTTTCGCTATTTTCTCGAAGTCACGAATAAAACGTCTATAATAAGGAACGATTTTAAATCCTTCAAATTGTGATAAATCCTTCAGATTGTTGATGTTTCGAAAAGCATTGATTTTTTTGGGGTCCGCCTTGATACCCTTGGTCATAATAAGGAATCCGAGAAATTCCATTTGAGTTTTCAAGATTTCCGTTTTATCCAGGTTAACCCGTAAATTGGCCTTTTCCAATTTCGCAAATACTCTTCTGATATTCGATAAATGTTCTTCTTCAGTTCTCCCTCCGAATATTATGATATCGTCGATATATACATAGCATATCTCGCCGATAAGTTCTTTTAAAACGTCGTCTATCATCCTCTGGAGTATGGCTAGAGCGTTTTTTAGGCCGAATGTGATTCTTAAGAAATCGTACTTCCCATTCATCCTTGAAAACGATGTTTTGGGTATGTCGGTTTCTTTCATCTTTATTTGATGAAATCCTAAACTTAAATCAATGGTGGTAAACTATTTTGAATCTCCGAGGTTTGCGATTGTGTTACTTATATCAGGAATTGGATATGCGTCCGAGGTTGTTACTGCGTTTAGTCTTTTGAAATCTATTACCATTCTATACTTTTTCGTTTGTGAAGCGTTCATTTTATTTTCAACATTCCAAATTGGTGTGTTATACGGGCTTTTGGAAGGTCTTATTATTCCATCCGCTAGAAGTTGGCCGATTTGGTTTTCCACTTCTTGTCTCATATGGTATGGATACGGGTAGGACTTCGTGTATATTGGTTCCTCCGTCGTTATTTTTATGTCGGCTCTTATTTCGGTGGTGATTGTTTCCGTATTGTTTACAGGTCCGAATAGTGCTTGAAATGTTGATATAACTTCCTGGAGTTTTGTCTAGTTTCTGGTAGTAGATGGTTGTCACGAAGTTCCATATTGTTGACCTGATGAGATATTTTTTCATGGAGTTGGATTTTGATGTTTGGCCATATAGTTAGAATGTTACTTCTGCGATTAATATTTGCTCCTAATTCCTTCAGCGTATCGTCACCAATTATTCCATCGAAGGTTTTTAATTCCGGCAAAACGACAAAATCAATTGTTTTGTTTATGCCTATACTTTTTAAAAATTGTCCTCGAACTTTTTTGTTAATCTCAATATCTCCAGTTGCTGATCTGATTTTAAATTTAAAGTTGGTCGATATGGCGGTTTAGGCTAACTCCGGTTTTACAAAATTTTTGTTAGCCCCGGTGTCAATTAAAAATTTAAGGATGTTGCCGTTTTTTCGTTTATATTTTATGTATGGTATGCTAGAGAGGCATCCATCATAAAATTTGTCACCATGTGCGTTGATACTGTTGTTAACTTATATGTGCGATTGTTACTTTAGGAAATATCGACTCTGATTTTGCCAGATGGTTTTGAAATTTTGATTGTTGTCTCAGTCCTAACCAAAAGAGGCCATCGAAATACATAGCTGCTTTGTTTTAAATCATTCGAATTCACTTACAATCACTGCTCTTTTGATAAAGTGGGTATTGAACAAAGATGATTGAACTGATTTGGTGGAACCAGTGTCAATAAATCAATATTTTTTTTTTTCGTTTGGGCTTTATGTTCATTAAATGGTATTCCATGTCCAGAGTGGTTATTTATGGTTAAATATTCATTGGGCTGATTAAGACTTCGGACTTTAGACCATTTAGTTATTCGTTAGATGTGGATCGCATATCATTACTTGACTCGGTTGGATGAAGTATTCATACCTTCAGATTTTGAAAATTGTTGAGGTTTGAATAGTTACAGTTATCTGTTAGATTAGTAAGCTCTTTCTGTCTGTATATTTGAAGTATGCATAAAAGGGCTTGAAATTTCATTTAATAAATTCTGTGTTGATGTGAAATGTTAGCACATTATTCAGGTTTAATTCTCACGTGATAAATAAGAAAATGGTAAGCTTGTACATATTTTATTTCTTCGTTGAATTATCATCTCACATTACCATCAATTCTAATAACTATAAACAAAAATATATGTGTGTAATGTGGATATTGTGTAACTGTATCTATCCCAAACACATTTAGCATAACAAAAAGTGTTTGAAACATCGTCACGTTGTTCTGATATTCGAGCATATCGGTATCGTATTTATTATGATGATACATAAAGCACGCAGTAATCTTAATATTATACCTACATACGATATACTGTCATAATAGATTCAACTGACGTGCCGTCCTAGGTCTCTATTCGATTATGTACGTCATATTACGTACACGAGTACGTACACAATCGATTTTGCCTTTACATCACATTATGATTATTTATGCTAAACCAATGCTCGTAGGTAGGTACATAGAATATGAACGCTTAAATTACATCAACTCAATAAAATTATGATGAAATTCCATTTCATCCCTATCAGGTACATTCGCTTTCGTGAAGTGTACAACAATTTTATATTCACCCAAGATAAAAACGAGGGGGATGATGGGGGACACAAAATAAACACACAAAAAACAAGAAACAGGAATTTAATTTAACTTTTTGCTCTTAATTCATTGTTTGTATAAAATTTTCATTGTATTAAATGCTTAAAGCTCATTATTTATTTAGTGCCTACATTTCACTCTATATCTCGGTAGCCTAGGGTTGAAACACAAAAAAATGAATTTAATTGTTTTCTTATCATTACCTTAAATTAAACAGTAAAACACACCAACAAAAAGTCGGAAGATGAAGAACGACAACAGTAAACTGAAAATTAACAGCAAAATCTCTAAACTTTGCAAGTGTTGTTGTTGTTTCGTAATAAAAAAATCGTCACTCGAGTTCGTCCCTAAATAAACGAATATTACGAGTACATATGTTTTCTTTAGCCAAGGATTAGTCGTTGTCAAACAGATATATCTTACATACCGACTATTAATTGTACTGTGAATTATCAACTACCAACTATAAAACAAGATTTGTTTGATTTAATTTGGATTGGGATAGTTGGCAAAAAATTTAAAGAAAAATTTAGGTGCTCATTATGCGTTACGACGCAGCTTAAGGCATTTTGGTTTGGCGTAATTGCGACAGTTTATTGTTGTTTTACTCGTACACATTTACAATTTCGAGAAACAAGTTATATTTATTATTTTATTTTGATGTAAGTCGTTCTCGTAATGCTTACTTATGCCAAATCTCTATAAACAGAACAACTGAACACGATAATTCTCCGAAAGGCAATTAAACGTTAAAGACTTTTAATCAAAAACGGCTACTGACCAAAAACGAAAATCCACTAACCAGTTAACTGTGGAATTTAGTTTTAAAAGTACCTCACGAGGTCGAACGTAATACAAATGATCCCACAATAAAGGTAAACGACACTTTATTAAGTCGCGCCTAGATGCTTTTTTAAAATTAAACATTATATTTGAAAAATGACATCATATAAAGGTCCACCCCGAGAACGTCTACAGGCTTCAATACGGAAATCAAAATTTTTAAGAACTAACTCACACATTACCGCATTAAGTTCATCAATTTCGGCCCAAGTGTTGTTTTTCACGTAAGGTTGTTTTATCGTTCCAAGGACTCGAAGCCTATATAATTACTGAAGTCGGATTTAAATTGGTCAAATCGGGATTAAGATTGAATTATATCTAAATCTGAGTATTAATTTTGTTTTTGTCAAACATTGTTGTTGTTGTCAAAATAAACATGGCCGATAATAACACATAAAATACTTAAGAGGACTAGAAGTCTAAACATAATTACTGAACTCGGATTTAAATTGGTCAAATCGCGATTAAGATTGAATTATATTTAAATCTGAGTATTAATTTTGTTTTTGTCACACATTGTTGTTGTTGTCAAAATAAACATGGCCGATAATAACACATAAAATACTTAAGAGGACTAGACTATATACAACTACTGAACTCGGATTTAAATTGGCCAAATCGGGATTAAGATTGAATTATATATAAATCTGAGTACTAATTTTGTTTTTGTCAATCATTGTTGTTGTTGTCAAAATAAACATGGCCGATAATAACACATAAAATACTTAAGAGGACTAGACTATATACAACTACTGAACTCGGATTTAAATTGGTCAAATCGGGATTAAGATTGAATTATATATTAATCTGAGTATTAATTTTGTTATTGTCAATCATTGTTGTTGTTGTCAAAATAAACATGGCCGATAATAACACATAAAATACTTAAGAGGACTAGAAGTCTATATATAACTACTGAGCTCGGATTTAAATTGGTCAAATCGGGATTAAGATTGAATTATATATAAATCTGAGTATTAATTTTGTTTTTGTCACACATTGTTGTTGTTGTCAAAATAAACATGGCCGATAATAACACATAAAATACTTAAGAGGACTAGAAGTCTATATATAACTACTGAGCTCGGATTTAAATTGGTCAAATCGGGATTAAGATTGAATTATATATAAATCTGAGTATTAATTTTGTTTTTGTCACACATTGTTGTTGTTGTCAAAATAAACATGGCCGATAATAACACATAAAATACTTAAGAGGACTAAAAGTCTATATATAACTACTGAACTCGGATTTAAATTGGTCAAATCGGGATTAAGATTGAATTATATATAAATCTGAGTATTAATTTTATTTTTTTCAAACATTGTTGTTGTTGTCAAAATAAACATGGCCGATAATAACACATAAAATACTTAAGAGGACTAGAAGTCTATATATAACTACTGAACTCGGATTTAAATTGGTCAAATCGGGATTAAGATTGAATTATATATAAATCTGAGCATTAATTTTGTTTTTGTCAAACATTGTTGTTGTTGTCAAAATAAACATGGCCGATAATAACACATAAAATACTTATGAGGACTAGATGTCTGTATATAATTTCTGAACTCGGATTTAATTTGGTCAAATCAGGATTAAGATTGAATTATATATAAATCTGAGTATTAATTTTGTTATTGTCAAACATTGTTGTTGTTGTCAAAATAAACATGGCCGATAATAACACATAAAATACTTTTGAGGACTAGAAGTCTATATATAACTACTGAACTCGGATTTAAATTGGTCAAATCGGGATTAAGATTGAATTATATATAAATCTGAGTATTAATTTTGTTTTTGTCAAACATTGTTGTTGTTGTCAAAATATACATGGCCGATAATAACACATAAAATACTTAAGAGGACTAGAAGTCTATATATAACTACTGAACTCGGATTTAAATTGGTCAAATCGGGATTAAGATTGAATTATATATAAATCTGAGTATTAATTTTGTTTTTGTCAAACATTGTTGTTGTTGTCAAAACATACATGGCCGATAATAACACATAAAATACTTAAGAGGACTAGAAGTCTATATATAACTACTGAACTCGGATTTAAATTGGTCAAATCGGGATTAAGATTGAATTATATATAAATCTGAGCATTAATTTTGTTTTTGTCAAACATTGTTGCTGTTGTCAAAATAAACATGGCCGATAATAACACATAAAATACTTAAGAGGACTAAAAGTCTATATATAACTACTGAACTCGGAATTAAATTGGTCAAATCGGGATTAAGATTGAATTATATATAAATCTGAGCATTAATTTTGTTTTTGTCAAACATTGTTGCTGTTGTCAAAATATACATGGCCGATAATAACACATAAAATACTTAAGAGGACTAGAAGTCTATATATAACTACTGAACTCGGATTTAAATTTGTCAAATCGGGATTAAGATTGAATTATATATTAATCTGAGTATAAATTTTGTTTTTGTCACGCATTGTTGTTGTTGTCAAAATAAACATGGCCGATGATAACACATAAAATACTTTAGAGGACTAGAAGTCTATATATAACTACTGAACTCGGATTTAAATTGGTCAAATCGGGATTAAGATTGAATTATATATAAATCTGAGCATTAATTTTGTTTTTGTCAAACATTGTTGTTGTTGTCAAAATAAACATGGCCGATAATCACACATAAAATACTTAAGAGAACTAGAAGTCTAAACATGACTACTGAACTCGGATTTAAATTGGTCAAATCGGGGTTAAGATTGAATTATATATAAATCTGAGCATTAATTTTGTTTTTGTCAAACATTGTTGTTGTTGTCAAAATAAACATGGCCGATAATAACACATAAAATACTTAAGAGGACTAGAAGTCTAAACATAACTACTGAACTCGGATTTAAATTGGTCAAATCGGGGTTAAGATTGAATTATATATTAATCTGAGTATTAATTTTGTTTTTGTCAAACATTGTTGTTGTTGTCAAAATAAACATGGCCGATAATAACACATAAAATACTTAAGAGGACTAGAAGTCTATATACAACTACTGAACTCGGATTTAAATTGGTCAAATCGGGGTTAAGATTGAATTATATATAAATCTGAGCATTAATTTTGTTTTTGTCAAACATTGTTGTTGTTGTCAAAATAAACATGGCCGATAATAACACATAAAATACTTAAGAGGACTAGAAGTCTAAACATAACTACTGAACTCGGATTTAAATTGGTCAAATCGGGATTAAGATTGAATTATATATTAATCTGAGTATTAATTTTGTTTTTGTCAAACATTGTTGTTGTTGTCAAAATAAACATGGCCGATGATAACACATAAAATACTTAAGAGGACTAGAAGTCTATATATGACTACTGAACTCGGATTTAAATTGGTCAAATCGGGATTAAGATTGAATTATATATTAATCTGAGTATTAATTTTGTTTTTGTCAAACATTGTTGTTGTTGTCAAAATAAACATGGCCGATAATAACACATAAAATACTTAAGAGGACTAGAAGTCTATATATAACTACTGAACTCGGATTTAAATTGGTCAAATCGGGATTAAGATTGAATTATATATTAATCTGAGTATTAATTTTGTTTTTGTCAAACATTGTTGTTGTTGTCAAAATAAACATGGCCGATAATAACACATAAAATACTTAAGAGGACTAGAAGTCTATATACAACTACTGAACTCGGATTTAAATTGGTCAAATCGGGATTAAGATTGAATTATATATTAATCTGAGTATTAATTTTGTTTTTGTCAAACATTGTTGTTGTTGTCAAAATAAACATGGCCGATGATAACACATAAAATACTTAAGAGGACTAGAAGTCTATATATGACTACTGAACTCGGATTTAAATTGGTCAAATCGGGATTAAGATTGAATTATATATTAATCTGAGTATTAATTTTGTTTTTGTCAAACATTGTTGTTGTTGTCAAAATAAACATGGCCGATAATAACACATAAAATACTTAAGAGGACTAGAAGTCTATATATAACTACTGAACTCGGATTTAAATTGGTCAAATCGGGATTAAGATTGAATTATATATAAATCTGAGTATTAATTTTGTTTTTGTCAAACATTGTTGTTGTTGTCAAAATAAACATGGCCGATAATAACACATAAAATACTTTAGAGGACTAGAAGTCTATATATAACTACTGAACTCGGTTTTAAATTGGTCAAATCGGGATTAAGATTGAATTATATATAAATCTGAGTATTAATTTTGTTTTTGTCAAACATTGTTGTTGTTGTCAAAACAAACATGGCCATAATAACTTATAAAATACCTATGAGTGCTAGAAGTCTATGAATAACTACTGAACTAGGATTTAAATTGGTCAAATCGTGATTAAGATTGAATTATATATAAATCTGAGTATTAATTTTGTTTTTGTCAAACATTGTTGTTGTTGTCAAAATAAACATGGCCGATAATAACACATAAAATACTTAAGAGAACTAGAAGTCTAAACATGACTACTGAACTCGGATTTAAATTGGTCAAATCGGGATTAAGATTGAATTATATATAAATCTGAGTATTAATTTTGTTTTTGTCAAACATTGTTGTTGTTGTCAAAATAAACATGGCCGATAATAACACATAAAATACTTAAGAGGACTAGGAGTCTAAACATAACTACTGAACTCGGATTTAAATTGGTCAAATCGGGATTAAGATTGAATTATATATAAATCTGAGTATTAATTTTGTGTTTGTCAAACATTGTTGTTGTTGTCAAAATATACATGGCCGATAATAACACATAAAATACTTAAGAGGACTAGAAGTCTAAACATAACTACTGAACTCGGATTTAAATTGGTCAAATCGGGGTTAAGATTGAATTATATATAAATCTGAGTATTAATTTTGTTTTTGTCAAACATTGTTGTTGTTGTCAAAATAAACATGGCCGATAATAACACATAAAATACTTAAGAGGACTAGGAGTCTAAACATAACTACTGAACTCGGATTTAAATTGGTCAAATCGGGATTAAGATTGAATTATATATAAATCTGAGTATTAATTTTGTTTTTGTCACACATTGTTGTTGTTGTCAAAATAAACATGGCCGATAATAACACATAAAATACTTAAGAGGACTAGAAGTCTATATATAACTACTGAACTCGGATTTAAATTGGTCAAATCGGGGTTAAGATTGAATTATATATTAATCTGAGTATTAATTTTGTTTTTGTCAAACATTGTTGTTGTTGTCAAAATAAACATGGCCGATAATAACACATAAAATACTTAAGAGGACTAGAAGTCTAAACATAACTACTGAACTCGGATTTAAATTGGTCAAATCGGGGTTAAGATTGAATTATATATAAATCTGAGCATTAATTTTGTTTTTGTCAAACATTGTTGTTGTTGTCAAAATAAACATGGCCGATAATAACACATAAAATACTTAAGAGGACTAGAAGTCTAAACATAACTACTGAACTCGGATTTAAATTGGTCAAATCGGGATTAAGATTGAATTATATTTAAATATGAGTATTAATTTTGTTTTTGTCAAACATTGTTGTTGTTGTCAAAATAAACATGGCCGATAATAACACATAAAATACTTAAGAGGACTAGAAGTCTATATATAACTACTGAACTCGGATTTAAATTGGTCAAATCGGGATTAAGATTGAATTATATATATTAATCTGAGTACTAATTTTGTTGTTGTCAATCATTGTTGTTGTTGTCAAAATAAACATGGTCGATAATAACACATAAAATATTTAAGAGGACTAGAAGTCTATATATAACTACTGAACTCGGATTTAAATTGGTCAAATCGGGATTAAGATTGAATTATATATTAATCTGAGTATTAATTTTGTTTTTGTCAAACATTGTTGTTGTTGTCAAAATATACATGGCCGATAATAACACATAAAATACTTAAGAGGACTAGAAGTCTAAACATAACTACTGAACTCGGATTTAAATTGGTCAAATCGGGGTTAAGATTGAATTATATATAAATCTGAGTATAAATTTTGTTTTTGTCAAACATTGTTGTTGTTGTCAAAATAAACATGGCCGATAATAACATATAAAATACTTAAGAGGACTAGAAGTCTATACATAACTACTGAACTCGGATTTAAATTGGTCAAATCGGGGTTAAGATTGAATTATATATTAATCTGAGTATTAATTTTGTTTTTGTCAAACATTGTTGTTGTTGTCAAAATAAACGTGGCCGATAATAACACATAAAATACTTAAGAGGACTAGAAGTCTATATATAACTACTGAACTCGGATTTAAATTGGTCAAATCGGGATTAAGATTGAATTATATATTAATCTGAGTATTAATTTTGTTTTTGTCACACATTGTTGTTGTTGTCAAAATAAACATGGCCGATAATAACACATAAAATACTTAAGAGGACTAGAAGTCTATATATAACTACTGAACTCGGATTTAAATTGGTCAAATCGGGGTTAAGATTGAATTATATATTAATCTGAGTATTAATTTTGTTTTTGTCAAACATTGTTGTTGTTGTCAAAATAAACATGGCCGATAATAACACATAAAATACTTAAGAGGACTAGAAGTCTAAACATAACTACTGAACTCGGATTTAAATTGGTCAAATCGGGGTTAAGATTGAATTATATATAAATCTGAGCATTAATTTTGTTTTTGTCAAACATTGTTGTTGTTGTCAAAATAAACATGGCCGATAATAACACATAAAATACTTAAGAGGACTAGAAGTCTAAACATAACTACTGAACTCGGATTTAAATTGGTCAAATCGGGATTAAGATTGAATTATATTTAAATATGAGTATTAATTTTGTTTTTGTCAAACATTGTTGTTGTTGTCAAAATAAACATGGCCGATAATAACACATAAAATACTTAAGAGGACTAGAAGTCTATATATAACTACTGAACTCGGATTTAAATTGGTCAAATCGGGATTAAGATTGAATTATATATATTAATCTGAGTACTAATTTTGTTGTTGTCAATCATTGTTGTTGTTGTCAAAATAAACATGGCCGATAATAACACATAAAATATTTAAGAGGACTAGAAGTCTATATATAACTACTGAACTCGGATTTAAATTGGTCAAATCGGGATTAAGATTGAATTATACATAAATCTGAGTATAAATTTTGTTTTTATCAAACATTGTTGTTGTTGTCAAAATAAACATGGCGCAATTGTAGCGAAAAGTACATTAAGTACAATTGTACAGTATGTAAACAATAAGTGTATACATGTTGCATACATTTTACCTCTTTAGACAAAAATATTTTCGCGCCCGTTAAGCCGACTTCTATGAGATGCTTGATCTCCTGAATTAAATCCGTTTCTCGTATCCTAACATTGGCAGATATTTTGCAGAGGACGTAAAATTTTTACGTGGATTAATACCACCAACCTATGTCTTTTGCTCTTCTGCATCGCATACAATAGTTCCGAAAAAAGTGAAACTTGATTGGCATCACAGCTTCATCGCCAGCCTTCCTTGCATCGTGTTTACCAATTTGAATTTATCCAATTGCATTCCAAACGATTCTAAAGTTGCGTTCACCACAGTCTCATCAAATTTGACACGAAGATAAAGTTAGCCCCACGGAGCTTTAATATTATTTGAATAGGCATGTAGGTGTAACTTTAAATGATATTAAAAACGTAGTAAAAGTAGATTTGACATGGAATCATTCGTTTTTGATTTAACCTCACTCATACCTGAGAAAATCGGTGACTTTACTCGTTATCACAAAACAAGCTATGTGTGGCTTCCCCGTGTGGCAATGCCCCAGTTTATACTAATATCGTGCTCTTTGAAACTACATTGAGTTTATGTTTTTTAAATGACATTTAGATTGTTTGACATTTTCGAAGAAACCGTGTAAAGTACTATAGATTTTATAATAGATGGCACGTAATTATTCCACTACTAAAAATAATTTACACTGTTCAATCATCTTTTTCTCAAATGCGGCTAGATGTCAGTAAACCTTTATTTACAGCTTGCCCAAGATGAAAACAGATGGCAGTGTAGATGCATTAATAAAATTTTTTCTTATGACTGTAGATAACCAAAAGTCAAAAATAATTATGATTGGTCGCATAAGTGAGTTGTTTGATTGATATTCAATGAAGAATTACTTGAGACGGCGATGAATCCAGATTTATTTCGTCAAATTTTGGGACACTTGGAACTGTACGAGCCAAATTTCGGAGCCCACAGGCAAAAACGGTAATCAACACTAAAATAACTTAAAGAACATCGTTTTATATGCTAAACATTTTCCATGTAACAATTTGCGGGTAAATAAAATTATTCATTTTAAATAAATGATACCACTTTAGTAGAGTTGCAACTAAATCGATCCATATAAATAAATATAAGTTATTGAGAGGTGAACGAGTTAATGATCGTTGGTTCACCCCAACTCTATATTTTAGAGCCTCTTTAAGCATCCGGTTGCTTCGGTAAGGTTGAGTTTCTAGCCTCAGAAGTTATAAGTAATTTTGGTAAAATCCTTTTGCTATTATTTATAATCCTTCGCCTGTGGTAAGTGTAGATTCTGAAAATTTGAACATCATTTTTACCCAGTATTTGTCGGTAGTTTGTTTGGGTGATTTTAATTACAACATGTGCTGTACATATTCTTTGCGTGATAATCTAAGCTATTAAGCAAATTTTTAATTTAGATACTGCTAAGTTCAAGAAAACAGATTTAATTTATTTTTATTTCTCATTACAACGAAACAGTGTTAGAACTTAGAAAAAATGTTTGCTTATATCTCTGAAACCATGCACTTTTTCGAAAAATTTTGAACGATTCTTTCTTCAATTTCCCCAATACCAATGGGTTTCCAGGTCAATTAAGTTTACCATTAACCATCCCGCTCGACACTAAACAATTTTTAATATAAGTAATTTTTTTCTAAGTTGCATCGTTTCCAAAATTAAATCCTGTCATTTATTAAAAAGCTCACTCTGTATTTAGCAATTATGACGATATGTGCTGTATGATTCTCTCACGTATATAACGAGCGTAATAAAAAAAATGAGTAAAGTAAAAGTAAAAACGCTGTAATAAAATTTGGTGTAACAAGTTGCATTGTAATCTTTCATCATTCCTGTTTTATGCACACGATAGTAACTGTTGGTACATCAGGGTTATAATCGGTAAAAAACTACTGAACCAATGCTTTGATAAATTCATTTTAATTGTTTGTTCAGCAGATTTTCATTTAGCCTTGAGTCATTTTCCGGTCAAAAGCAATTCCATCATCCCCCAGATTATTCCATTTATTCCTCACGTACACAAGGTTTGGTAGAAGGGCACCGGCAGCTATTCAAAATTGCGTTTGCGCCTCCTTTTTGCTACAGACGTTGCGATTTATTATGCAAATATTTAAACTACTGTTAAAAACCGTTGTACCTAACCTGAAAATCGATAAATAATATTATACCAACTTGGAATGAAATTATGTAAGACAAAACAAATAATTAGGAATGACGTTAAGGAAACAACAGACAAAATAATGAAAAACCTAAATGTTTATTTTTCCGATTCATTCTAAGGATATATTCATAAGAAGAATATACAATGAAGGAAACGTAATGTTATAATTCCGTTGGGTATACCGAGTGGAATAAAACAACGACATATTGCCTTATCTTATATTTACAGACATACATAGAATATATACACTCGCAAAAACACACACACAATAATTTATACAATTATTCGATTCACTTATAAAATATTAAAGAAAAGTTTGGCTTAGAGCTTTTATCTCTTCATATGCCCGGTATATATTTAATTTTAAGTCTTCCATATAATCGTACGTGGGACAGACGAAACAAAAATTCGTAATTATAGATTTAATAACGTTTTGGTTGACATACCGTTCTAGTTCGCCATTATTATACTGATAGAGTTTTACACAGTAAATTCCAAATTGCCTGTTACACAAAGGATTTTATTAATTCCGTAAAGCTATCGTAATTTTAACAATTAGAGTTTACTGTAATTGTAATTGCAATGATTTCGAACAATGTTTAAAAAGTTAGGCTCGATTCGTATAGGTAAAGTATTTCGCTTTTCTATCGTATCACAAACAAATATGAAATCAAAACTTGAACGCAATTTAAAATGTTGGCTCCACTTGCTTCCATTTTTATTTAAAACATTAGTGTTGTGCATTATAAAGGACCGCAGAATTAAGAAACCACAAACTAGATTGCAACCACATGTCGAGCTTTTTTTAGAATGTTTGGAGTTTGACACTTTCTATAATAGAGGATTTTATCATATCACGTGAAACGTGTTTAACCTCTAATATTGCAATAAAACATTTAAAGACGGTACTACAAATGCAAATCTAGGTTTAAAGCTAGATTTCGGATTCTGACTTAGATAAAAATGTTAAAGAGTGGATATGTTGTGGCCAACGCGCGACTTTATTTTACCACGAATATACATACACCGCACTTGATTTCTAATGCCAAATATTAAACGTACTGGACTTTTGGGAAGATGGCCTTGTATAATCAGAAATCATTATACCAGTTTGAATTTTCGAAAACCAACAAGGTCAAGGTCTGCTTAAAATTATGGAATTTTTTTATACTTGTCAACATCTTTGCAAAAATTAAAAAGCTTTCTTGGATGCTGCCAATATCGGTACACAGATTTCCACCCAATCTCGCAAGTATCTTTCAATTATTGGAAAAAGTTTTTGTATGAAGTTTCATTCCTAATAGTCAATCTGCCAGGACTGCGATTCCAAATTTTAGTGAAAAAAAGTATTTTGGCCAAAACCATCATTTCCTTCCAAATTTAATAATTGATTTGAGCAAATTTTGTTTTAATTCTATTTACAATTTTTTTTTATTCGTTTTCTAGTTAAAGCTCTTATGGAAGCCCCACTTCCGATGAACCGATTTTGACCAAAAATCACTGGGATCTCCCAATTTCTTTAGAAAGCCCAAGTATGAAGTGTCATTCCGAACAATTAATCCGTTTGGACCTCACAAAGGGCGAATTATTCTTGTAAACCGTTTTTTGTCAAAAATCGTCATTTGATGCTGCCTTATGCTAATGGAGTTTATCCTAAATTAATCCTAAATTATAATAATGGCAGTTAGTACTATTTTAGGAAACAATTCAAACTTCTACTGAGAAATATGAAGTTTATACTATAATACAAAATTTAAAAAAATGTATAGATCACTAATTGATTTGCGAACACTTAGACGATTTTACAACATTGTTAGGTTTACAAATAATTTAATTTCACAATGTTTATATTAAGATCAATTTGATTAAAATATATTATTCTATTAAGCGCAAAGAAATAATGTTATTCCAAGTAAATAGATATCTCAAAATTTTCACCGATCGGCAAACTTGCCACTCTAATATTTTGATAGACCCATACGTACACTTTACTTATGCCAAGCCGATTAAAATTTTAATGGAGCTCGCGTACCTAAAGTTTTTGTTTTTTAACAACTTTATTGATATGGCTACTACAATCTTAAACATTATTAATACATTAGTAAGGTTGACATTAGTACTTATGAGATAAGCATAAACTTGTGTGGGTCTGCTGGACCAGTGCCCAGTTCCCTTGGTTTATAATTTTCATACGGTTAGCTCATGTGGTTTGATTCGTTTGAGCCGCCTTACTTCGTTTGTACTGTCCAGTAGTTGTACGGCCTCAAGATTGGTGTGGGTAAGAAGTCTCTTCTCATGTTTTATGGCACATTCGCGGATAACGTCGTCTATCAATTGTATTTCTAAATTTTTGTGGATTTCCTTGTTAGTCACAAATCGGTAGGCGTTGGTGACCATTCGAAGAAATTTATTTTGGCTTCGTTGTATGATGTCTCTATTGGATTTATGTGTACAACCCCATAGCTGCGCACCATACATCCATATTGGTTTGAAGATAGTCTGGTATACCAGTCTTTTGCAATACAGGTTCATTTTGGAATGAAGTCCAATTAACCAGTACATTTGACGTTGTTTCAATCGTATCTGTTCAGCTTTTTGTCTCACGTGATGTTTCCAGTTGAGCCTGGAATCTAAATGTAGACCAAGGTATTTTTCCGATTCAGCCTGCGGCACTTGCACTCCATTGAGGTGTATATGAAGAGTGTTATTTTTATGTCGGAGAGTAAATGTCACATATGTTGATTTGAGCTCATTCAGTGCGATTTTCCAGTCAAATGTCCATTTAGTAACGTTGTCCATTGCTCGTTGAAGATTTAAAGATTTTCCACTGCTCTTGGTTGGGATTCGTCTACTGACATAATTACAGTGTCGTCAGCGAACGTGCCGATGAATGTTTTATTCGTTGTAGGTATGTCTGCAGTATAAAGAAGGTAGAGGAGCGGACCCAATATGCTTCCCTGCGGAACTCCCGCAATCGCTGGATAAAAGTCAGAACATGTTTCTTCATGAATGACTCTGAATTGGCGATCAGAGAGGTATGATTCAAGCAGCTGGCAATAGTTTTGTGGTAGAATTTTGCTCATTTTGAATGTCAATCCCTCATGCCAAACCCTATCGAAGGCCTGGGATACATCCAGAAATACGGCGGGGCAATATTTCTTTTCTTCTAACGCTTGCTCTATTACCGCAGTTATTCGATGGACTTGATCTATGGTGAAGTGGTTATTCCTGAATCCAAATTGGAAATCAGGAACGTTTAACATTGGCTTTAGACGTTTTAGTAGCAGTTTCTCGAACAGCTTTGATAAGGTCGGAAGCAGTGAGATTGGTCTGTATGATGTTACTTCTTCATCTGGTTTACCTGGTTTCATTAGCATAAGTATTTGGGCCATTTTGAAGCATTTGGGTACATACTTCAATCTCATACAGGCATTAAATAAGTATGTGATCAAGATGATTGCTTTACGTGGAAGTTCCTTGAATAGACCCGGTGATATTTCATCAATTCCTGGTGCTTTTTTATGATTAAGATTTTTGTCGATTTCTTTAGCAATTTCCATTGGCGTGACCCTTTTAAAGTCCTGATTTCGTTGATAAACAGGTGTTACATCAATGTTGGATTGAATTTCATGGGTTTGGAACACTGCTGCTAGGTGTTGAGCAAAGAGTTCCGCTTTTTCTTTGTCTTGTCGAACCCAACTGCCTTGAGCATTCCTTAAAGGTGGTACTCGAACTACAGGTCGTTTAAATCTTCTGGTTGCTTTCTATAACGAGTAGTCTTTATCCATTTCTGGACCTAGCCCGCTTAAGTAGTTATCGAGGCAATTCTGTTTGAAATTTTTGATTAGTCTATTGATTTTGTTACTTATTCGATTAAAAGTTGTCTTGTCAGCGGGATTTCTGGTAAGGTGCCTTATTCTCTTCGCCCTTCTTCTTACCTTGATTTGTTCCCTGATTTCAGCCGGGTATTTTACTTCAATCTCTGCTTTGTCCTTTGATTCAGGAGTAGCTAGTCTGGCAGCCATTCGAGTGTATTCAATAAAATTGTTTGTTTGTTGTTCCAATTCTTCATTGCTTTTGATACTAACTTTTAATTCAACCAGCTCTTCCAATATTTCTCTGAAGATGTCCCAATCCGTGAATCTATTAGTAAGGTTTTGCTTTTTCTGTTTCTTTATTACTGAAGCGCTTACTGACAGCAGTACAGGAATGTGGTCAGATGTTAGGTCGTTAATTCCTTCGACTCTAGTGTAACTTAGAGGAATACCTTTTATGATGAAGAAATCCAGTAGATCTGGTATTTTTCCTGCATCCGTTGGTCAATACGTTGGCCCCCCTGGGGACAGATATTCGCATTTGTTTTCATGAATGGCATTGAACAAGGTGCGTTACCTTTCCTAGGAGAAATAAGCCTGGAACCCCAAGCTGTATGTTTTATATTGTAGTCCCCTCCAATAATAAATCTTGGACCGAGCTTATTGAAGACGTTATTAAATTGTAACTTCGTTGGTGTATGCCGTAGAGGACAGTACGCTGCTGCAATATTTAGATCTGCGCCATTATATTGGATTGAGATAACAGTTTCTTGCAAATAGTTTTCACGAATATCCTCTTGTCGATTGAGTTTGATATTATTTTTGATTAGTACAGCTGAATCACCTCTAGCTCTTTCACTAGGATGGGTTGTCCAGTAGGAATTAAAACCCCTTATTCCGATAAAGCTTTTGTTGGAGAAGTGCGTCTTTGAAATCAGCGCAATATCAATGTTGTTTGTATGGAGAAATATTTCCAGTTCGTGGACTCGTTGGTTGAGCCCATTAGCGTTCCAAGCTACAATGCATAGGATCGAGTTAACCATTTGTGAGTATGCTGACTTTTTCGTTTGGTGGATAGATATAGGTTTCCAGTTTTTCCACCCTCTCTGCTAGATGACCAAGTGACTGTTGAATTTGGCTAAGCATTTTAATAATTTCAGTGTTATTTGACTCGTTGGCTATTTGCGCATAGGATAACCCAACTGTGGATGGTGTGATTGTTGTTTGTGGTTTAGCAACTTTGGTTTGTAATCGCTGCACTGCGCTTGTTCTATTATTTTGTTGACTTTTAATTTTATTCTGATATACACGGCATCCTTCGTGTGGTGATTTTCCGCGCATTTAACGCATTTGGTTTGACGATAGCAAAAGCTCTTGGTATGTCCAAGTTGTTGACAATTCGTACATTGTGGAATTCCCCTTGTCTTGTTAGGTGGCTCAATTTTAACTATACAGTACGCAACTTTCTTGATATTGTATACTTCTTTATTGTTGTCTTTTTGTTTTAAGTCGATGTAAAACAATGGAAAGTGTTTCCTGACTTTTACACCATCAATTGAGACCATTTTGTATATGTTGGTAATACCTGCAACTTCATGTCCCATTTTTTCTAAGTCTGCTTTAATTTCATCGTGACTAATAGAAGAAGGTAAGCCTCTGATAACTACTCTATAGGCCTTTTCACTCTTCAGCTGGTAGGTGTGATATAGAATATTTTCTAGTTGGTTGCTAGATTCATTTTTTAATTCTTCCAGTAATTTTTTCACATTTCTGTAATCATTTTCATTTTGAAAAGTAATTCTAATGTCACTATTTGAGAGCGCCTTAAAATTAGTTGATTCACTAGTGTTTTTTATTATTTTTTGACGAAAAAGTTCGAAATTGTTGATATTGCTCACATTAATGGGTGGAGGCAGTGGTATTTTTGGGTTTTTCTGTTCAGTGTTACTGTTCACACTTTGTGTATTATTTTTTGAGGGAGCTTTCGTTTTTGTGCGCCTACGTTTCTTAGGATTTCTGTTATTAGCTCTGGAAAGTTCTTCTTCAAGTTCTTCCTCATCCGTGAAAAAATCCTCTATACTCAGAGCATTAAATCTATTATTCTGTTGAGAGACTGGAAATTGCTGCAGTAACCAGTTGGAATTATTTGAATGATGTTGACTTGTTGATGGCTGGATATGGTTGACAGGCAGGTTGTTAGCTCGTGCTGAATTCTCAGCTTTACTATTTTTAACCTTTTCTTTTAGTGTAGAGTTTTCTCTCTTAAGTTCAGCAACTTCATTGCTCAGCTGCGCGATTAGTTTCTCGCATTTTCTGAAACTTGGATAACAGATCCTCGCTGTTTATAATGTTTGTTGATGCACTCGGCATTTGTAATGAAGTTCCTTTTTCAGTAGAGACCGCGTCTTTTGCAGTTACTGTGGACGCAGTCGCTGTTGGCACAGTTGTCTTTAATTGTAGTGTACGTCTACTTACATTTGGAGGTGGTGATCTCAACATTTTCATGCTCTTAGGAAAGTTGTTCCCTTAATTTTCCAAGGGTTGGTTCCCCCCAGAATCTATGGTACTAGAATCCGAAGAGTATATGGAGCGGCCCGGTTGATTTGATGCTTCTATAGACGCATCCGTCTCGTTTCCTAATATTATTAGGCTATTATTTTCACCATTATTTTTCATCATAAATTTTTTTTTTATTCCCACGAGTAGCGCGAGAAATTAACGGTCGCCTACGACAGAGCTCTGCGTTATCATAAGAAGGCTATGGGTTTAAACCGAATGACGCCAAATTCGGAGTTCACATACTAACGACTAAGCACCCTCTTAGCCACGCAGCCATCGGCGTATGTAGTACCACCTTAGCTTTGGTGTGCTATTTTTTGGTCCGCCCCAAGTATTTAATTTCCCCGGTACCTACCATATCTGGCAAGCATTCCCCTATCCGCCACCCGGGGAGGCGCCTGATGGGAGTAATAGCAAACCCCACACAGGATTCCTAAAGTGATATTCTTGTGAAGAACGGAATTTCTTAGAAATTTTGAATCTAAGAAAATTAATATTTCAAAATTTTCACCAATCGGCAAACTTGCCACTCTAATATTTTGGTAGACCCATATGTTCACTCTACTTGTGCCAAGCCGATTAAAATTTTAATGGAGCTCGCATGCCTAAAGTGACATTCTTGTGAAGAACGGAATTTCGTAGAAATTTTTATTCTAAGAAAATTAATATTTCAAAATTTTGACCGATCGGCAAACTTGCCACTCTAATATTTTGATAGACCCATATGTACACTCTACTTGTGCCAACCCTTAATATTGTTAAGTTTTTATTGATTTTAGACTTTCATAAACATCTCTAATTATATGTAAATGATAATGTTTTTATATTAAAACTCTTAATTAAATAAATAAATAAATATTTGTATAATTATTTTAACAGAAATATTTGTTGTGTTCTAACTTCGCCTAAATGGCTGCTTTAAACCAACACACTCTCATTTATTTTTGTTTTTGTTGGTTAAGGATTAATTTAAAATAAACTTCAATTGGGTGTTTCCGTTTAAATTTTAGAAAAATAATTTGTACTGGAATTTTTTCAAAATTACTTTAGAATCGTTTAGTTCATATTTGTTGTGGTAGTAAATAAAATACTTTTCAAAATATTTGCATAAAACTAAACAGCTCCTATGCGGAAGCTGCCACTTCCGGTGGACTGATTTTAGCCAAAAATTCACTTGTATCTCCCAATTTATGAAAAAAAACTTAAGTATATAGTTTTATCCCGATCAGTGAATCCAACTGGGCTGTAGAAAGCATATAGGCATTTCATCTGCATGGAACCACACATACAGAGATTTTTGAAAAACTACTTTTAAAAGGACTTCGAGGTATAGCGAATGGTAAACTTGAAAAACATCTCAAGGTCAGTCTCAATAGAAATTAAAATCAAGCATGGCGGAAACATTATTAAATGCACGACTTGAAATAGAAATCGAGTTCAACCAATGAAAGTGCAGATCGATATGGAAGCCTCGGTGTCTGAAAGGTCGCATAAGAACACGTATTGAATACAAGGACAATAGATGTGAACTATTATTCGGCCCATACTTGTCTACGGACGAAAAATAATTCAATGTTCAATAGCAAACAAAGGCCTAAATAAGGCGGTAGCACATATTTAGGGCCATGTACTTTTCAAGAAGGTCTCAAGAAAAACAAGAGTACTCGCTTCAGAATTGATTCTATATGGATAGTGGAATTATTGTAGTATGGATTCTAGAAATTTGAGGAATAATCCAAGTGCGAACGAACAAATGCAACAAAGAAGACTGTGAGTATACGAATCATGAAAATAATCTTTGGAAAAGTGGATTAAAAACCCTAATATTGAACTAACGTTGTCGATACACCTGTCAATATGGTCTCTAAATGATAAATTTCGAGAAAATTAGACACCTAAACTCCATTTAAAAATAAGCTATTATCAAGAATATTACGTCTTCTAGAAAAGTTCATCACTTTACATTAAGAAACGTTGAGACAAGGTTAATCAAGGTACACCATTCATAGAAAATATTTAATTCCTGTTGTAATCAACAACTCACAATGCGTTTCACATCATCTATAAATGCAATAAATAAGAGAGGTCCAAGATAGCTACCTTATAGGACGTCAGATAAAATATTTATATCTCTAGATAAAATTTTATTTAAAAAAAACCTTTTGAGTTCGGTTCGTCAAATATGACAGAATCCAGTAAAGGAAGGACACCACGCTTGAGATGTTCCAGTTTTTTACTAGTGGAACATGATCAAATGGTTTATTAAAATCAACAAACACTACTTCAACGTTGATTGGTCTATCACAGATGACCGGCCGGGAAAGAGATATTTAAATAATTATAAGAACCGGTCCTTCTGCATCGATTCAAATAATTTAGGAATAGCCGATAAAATAAAAATACCGCGGTAATTTTCGATATCCGTTCTCCATCCACCCTTGAAAATTACCTTAAAGACACAAGCACACTCTTTTAATGCAAAAAAGCATGCAGCATGCAGAATGTCAGTGGTGGTAACCAGAAATTCAAAGTTTGGATTTTTACTAAAATCCTCAATCTCTCCCGAAGAAGTTACATACACATTTTCAAAAAAGCTGCATACTTGTCACTGACTCGTTGCAGATCATTAATCATAGTCAAAGATTTGATAGACACTTGCGAGGGCATACCTATACAGTTCTATTTCAAACCCACATAGCTCCAGAAACATTTAGATTGTTTCTAATATTCGACTCAACCCCAACTACTTATGAATTATACAAGAAACGATCTAAAAGTTTAAATTAAATTCTATGAGCTTTAGATTTCCAAATTTTTAGGGCAGAAGGGCGACGATTAAATCATGGCTGGCGTGCCGACAAAACCAAGCGGTCGAGGAATAAATTGTTAAATTGCCAAGTTCATTATTTTATAAAACTGATCAAAATATGCGTCCAAACTACCCGTTTTATATCGATCCCGATTAATGTTGTCCAGTAACTCATTTAAAACACCATAGTCTCTCTTTTTAAAGTTGAAAGGCTCACATATAGAGTTTCAATTTACGTTAAAATTAATACAAGTTTTATAAACAAATTAAATGACCAGTGGTAAATGAAAAATACTCGAAGAACCGCCAAGATCATCCCAAGCAATAATTCTACCATGTAATTCCTCTTGCATGAACACCAGATCGAGAATATTGCTGCTCTGGCGCTTGATGTTGTTAATCTGTCTTAGTCCGAGTGAATAAATTGAGTCCATCACGAGGTCCCAGGTTAAATCACCATTGGATGGTGGAAGATCATCTTCAACAGTAAATCATTTAACTGTAGACAGGTTCAGATCTCCGAAAATCATCACATAATCGAAATCAGCAATCGCTACTGCCAGTTGGTTTGTATGAAATGTAAACAATAACTATTAACTAAATATAGATGGAAATATGAAAGAATCAAATTTCGTACGCTATGCAGTAATTCGCTAGTAGTACAACTACATGGTATGTTCTATATTCCAATGTAGTAATACAACATCAGTCGTCGCGACCTGATGAGAAGACTGATTTTTTTTTCAAATCAATAGTCTCATTTGTTCGAAACTGATTGTTGTGATTCTTACACATTAGCCATCTATAAGTCAAAAATTCAAATAACTATTAACGTCAGCCTTCCTATGAAAGCAAGTTTAACATCCAAAATCTCCAACTCGTTACTCTACAGATCAATAATATGTGCACGTATATCTTTCAAGACAGCTAGCAGAAGTCCACCACTTTTCCCCGTTGATTCAAGATCCGATTGGCTTTTATGCCTTCTTGAGAAATTCAACTTCATGTTGCATAAATTCGCATTTATCGAGTTGTATTTTCATATTAGCTTCCTCCAGAGTTTTGAATGCGTTAATCATATTCTTGAAGTGCTCTTTTTGGGTCTCGCCGAATATGATTGCATCGTCGATGTACACGTAACAACACTTCCCTATGTGATTCCGAAATATATCGTCTAAGGTACGCTGATAGAAGAGGCGTTTCGAGTCCGAATGGGAGTCGTGTAAACTCGTATTTTCCGTGATTTACTGAGAAAGCCGTTTTTTCAATATCCGATTCTTTCAACGGTATCTGATGGAACCCACTTTTTAAGTCAATGATAGTGAAGAATTTGTTCTTAACCAAGTTCGTGAGGATGTCATTAATCTCAGGAGTTGGGTACCTATCGGCTATTGTGACAGAATTTAGTTTACGATAATCAATTACTAATCTATACTTCTTTTCTCCAGAGGCGTCCTCCTTCTTTGGGACAACCCAAACGGGCGAATTGTAAGAAGACTTTGACCGCCTGATGATGCCATCCTCTAGTAGCTTTTGCATTTGCTTTTCGATTTCCTTCTTTAGGCATATGGGGTACGGATACCGGAGAAAGAATAAACCGGATCCACGTTAAAAGTTCGAATTTCGCCTGGTACTATTGTTGTATAGGTTAGTTTCTCTTCGGGGTCGGAAAAAAGATTAGGATAATTGGCAACTGTTTTTTCTAGTATGGATTTTTGGTCCGAATTGAGATGAGATATCCTGAGGGTTATGCTATTCACGTGGTCTGTCTCGTGCTGCTTGAGAGGTATTTTCGTATTTGGATGAATTTGTCATAAATCCCCCATTCACATAAATCGTGGCTTAAAGTTTTCTTAGACTATCATTACCGATGATTCCGTCGAACCATTTTAAGTTAGGTATGATGAAAAAATTTAGCTTTTTTTCGGAGCCGAAAAAGTCTATTCAGGCGTGGTGCGTAACTTTTACGCTCCCTGCGACAGAATTCGCAATAAAAGGTTTTTCATTGAGCATAGGATTTCTCACATATTGGGATTGTACATAGTTCTTATTTGACCCGGTGTCAATTAAGAATTTGAAAACTTTCCCGCTCTTCGCTATGTGTTCTACGTAAGGGAATATGTTGCAATATGAATCCAACTAAAACCGCGTGTTAACTTATATAATACGAGGAATAAGAACCAAATTCTTCCCTCATTTATCCCGTCAGACGGATTTTGAGCCTGCTTGATAAATAGATTCTTTGAGACACACAAACGGTTGTAGTCTAAACATCTGGACGTTCAGAACTCACAAATCATTTGACCAACAATATTAACGAAAAGGAAGAATTTGAATAGGCCCTGTTATATATGTCATTCATACAGACATTTCATATTTATTGTTTAAAGAAAAGCCAAATATTTTCCAGGAAAATCTCATTCAATTATAAAAGTTTACGATTAAAATTTCCCAAAATCGTAAATTCAAAAAATGGAAACGCATAAAAAACATAAAATTGTCCCGTTATTTTCCAACGAAGCACTTTTATATAATAACATAACAAGAGTTAATCTTTAGGATAGAACCAAAAGGAAATTTGCCCAACTTTTCTCGTTTACAATAAAAAAAAAGATAATTTGTTAGCAATGTCTCCGCTCTGTTTCGCTTACATTACGATGGTATCGTACTATATAGAGGTAAATATAAAGAGAATAGAATTTTTGACGGTGTTCCAGCTATCGGTCTTGGTACACGTAAAAATGCCGAATATACACAAAAATATACATAAAAAACACATTTATAGAACGAAATCGAAAGCGCCGTAAAATAATTCACCAAATTCTTGGAAATTATTAAAAAAGGAATCGCACAGAATTTCCCTAGCAAAATACCTCGCAGTGGTATTAATGTTGCTAATCTTGTATTTTAACGTATTTGCACCGTATTTAATTTATAGAAACACAAGGATTCTGTCTTTGATGTACATGGTAGATACGCCACAGCTAATGTAGCAACATAAAAGGAAATGTACGCGCGTGTTTTGCGTATGGCACTTTAGATTCCCGCCTCTGTTAAGTGTTTTATTCATTCGCGTGTTTTTAATCCATCGTTTTAAAAAAACATTACAACCTACACATACTTATGTCTCTACAGTAAAATATGTAATTAAACGTGTAATTATCTGGAAAATTAAATTTTTGGGTGTATAATTCCTTTCAGGATAAATTCGTATTTAATGTTGCCATTAAAGCATCGTTATATGAATGACGGAGGCGAAAAATTGTCTTCGGTCCAAAAATATGTTAGATGTATAGTTTTTATTTTGTCGTGACTCGTCATAGTCATTTGCCATTCATGTGGAAATATTCCAATTTTAGATTTTAACTTAAATATATAAAATCAATATCTGAGATTATCACTTTCAGAGAAAACTATATACATGATGACATTTTCTTTGGAAAATGGGTTACTACTCTATATAAAATGAATGGGAAAATTTACGCTTGTGTTGGCACACTGGATTCGGACGACCATTACGAGAAGACATTAAGTTTGATTTAAAGAGTAATAATGATTTGTAAATTTTTTTAACCCATTTTGGTCGTGTAGAATAATTTTACTACATTATCCGTGATCGCGTCGACTACTCGTAGGCAACGTCGACTAATCGTAGACAAATCGACAACTACTTCCAATTCTCGTCAGTAGTGATTGAATGATTCACTTATTTTGAACTTCTGTCGCCGGAGATCTTAGTTAATGCAAATTGGTTAATGGTCAATGGTCAATGGTCAATTTACGGAGGTGGTAACTGCACTAACATGGAGAAAACAAGGTGCGAGTTCTCAATACTTCAATATCGATGTACTCCAAACTACTGTATTCTACGGAATTAAATACTTGGCTGTTTGCTCGGTAAATAACAGGTACTTTCAGGTCCCCTCTCATGATTAGTGAAATCTCGCCAATTTGATTTGAAATTTTCAAAGTGCTAAATGTATGATTTTATTCAACATGTTCCCAACTGTTGGGTGTCCTGAAAGCGCGCAATGCCATAATATTATTTGTAGTGGAATCGTATTATTTTTAGGAAAGGCAAATTTTACATTAGAAACTCGATATTTTGAAAAAATAACAAATGAAACTGTTATTGATTTGAAAAATTGTCAAATTGGTCGCCATGATGTGACATGGAAATTGTAAATACTTAGCTTGAATAGATTAACACACTTCTTATTTTAAAATCCCAGTTTGCATAGTTTAATACGATATTCATGATATTTAAACTTCAAAATAAAAAGAAAATTAGAAAATTGTGTTTGATGGTGGTCGACAGAAATTTTGCATCACGATAAATAAATCTATTATAGTCTATAAGATATGGCGCCCGAAGCCAATAATATTTAAATTTATATTTATCAGAGATAATTTTGGCTGGAAATCAAAAGTAATTAATTTTTTAGAAACACAGTACTGTATCCAGCCTGAAAGTTCTTTCTGCAATTCAACCTCAATTCAGCAAATTACCACAATATTAATATTCTCGACCATGTCCATGCCAAAAAGCTTTTGTAAGTCTATCTAGACTGAAAGGGACGCTCGAAATTTGCTGGGTTAAAGCAGCCATGTTGCTTTAAACATATGTCAAAATTACTGTGAATTGTTCAGTAGTTTTTGGCAAATCAGCATTAAAGATTAAAGCGTTGAACAAAGTTTGCAAATCATGAAAATTTTGATTGCTGTTGTGCGTGAAAGTGTACGGGAAAACATAAAGCAGTCAATTTCTTGTAGTGCACGAGAACTTAGCTTTCTGCGCCTTCAACTTCTCGAATTTTGCGTCGGGACTTGGGTCTACACCCATATAAACTCTAACTGAGTCATGGTGTAATCTGATATCGGAAGTACATATTTCTCCCACTTTAGAAACCTGAACCGACAAGGATTCCAGTTGAAGTGCATTGATGTCAATTTGTGGGTTGACAACACGGGTTCCATCATTTACTATGGTAGATTGCAACGGCACCTGTTGATTTAGTGATGATATTTTTTCTAATTGAAGATCTTCTCCATGAGCACAGCACGTAAACTTTGGCAGTTGAAGGTAAATAGTGACAATCCTTTCCTCGTATTTATGACTCCTCATATTTATGTATTTATGAGTCTATTCAGGTTCAGCCTTTGAAATTCAGCTTGCAATTCCAGTGTGGATACTGATGCTCTTCGACCATGATAAAAAAAATTTGCATTTGTCGGAACAATATACGAGTATAACCCTTGAATCGATGTTATTCATGATAACTTTGCACACGCAGAGACTAGTGGAAAATGATTACGTTTTACGATCACTGTTTTATTAGATAGTAATGGTATTGAGGTTGTTCTCCGATCGATTGGTACTGCCAGTCGACTAAGATTGTGCCTTTGTATTGATGCAGCTGCTTTTCTTCGGATTTTTTCACCAGTTTTAGGAGATCCAGGGAATTCCAGCCATAAACGACCGTCGCACCATTCGCCACTCCATTTGATACGTCGATATTAGTTGTTATGATGTATGGGTTATTTATAACCAATTGTTTAATTCCAGATGATATTGAACTTACCGCTGGTGAGGGCTCACTATTTCTGAATTAAAATTTTTTGGAAACAAAACAAAAACTAACAAAACTTAATGCTTACTTATATACATACTTCATTACAATTATAACATTTGTGCAGATCGATGCCCTGTTGATGTTGAACTCGACATATTCCTGGCCGCCTACTTGGCATGATTAAACTTCTGTAGGTTGAAGTGGCGAAGATGATGGGCGAGGATTTGCTCGTCTTTGTCTTATACATTTGATGCCCCAAATGACACCTAAGACTAAAAAGATCCCAGAAATGACATGAGTCATGGTATAATGGTGGATATGATGATTCTTCCCCTTGTGTAGTTGGATCTTCAATTTTTCGAGCATCTTTATATCTTGTTCCAATTTGTCGGTAGCTTGAAGCGTTTCGTACTGTGGATGATTATGCCTGGGATATCTTTAATCCGGGTGATGAAATTCTTTAAGTAAATAGATTAAACTAACGCATTAACCCATCTATTGAATCTCTTTTCAAACTGGTTAGAATAGGATCCGATTGCAACGATATAAAAATTTGCATCCCGTAGCACACAACTAGCTTTTTAAGCTTTTTAACTTTTTAATATGCCTGATCCTTGAAGGTTATACGAGCTGCTTTCATGACCGCGTATTACATAGACTATTGTTTCATTGTGAATGGCATATACCCACTGATTGTTGGCACTAAGTTTTATCCAGTGATTTGATGCATTTACGGGTCCGATGGAACATAATTCCTCAAGATTCATCTTCCGTTGTAGGATTGCCACATGATGTTATATATTGGCGATATTTCACACAAAAATCTTCTTCCTTGAAATGATTGACAATTTTTTGCTTGCTCTCTAGTCATTAATGCGAGCTGTTCCCGGTGAGCATCTATCGCTAAATATTCTGCCTTGGTGTCGATGTAAGACTGCGAATTCTTGTGTTCGATATTAGGCACTGGAAAAACGGCTAGCAATGTGTACGCCCGCGTGAATGATAATGGAATGGTGAGTTCTATTATAATGTTTCTTGGAGTTAATCTACTGCGTATCTTCATGCTATGATATACGTAAAGAAGATCCGGAATGCTATGCCCAGATATGGTGATCGTTGATGGTATATGTCTTTTAATAATTTCGAGCTCTTGATCCAATTGAGCCGGGGAGAATAATGAAGGGTGCAAAATATTCTTGTGTGCATTATGGATTACGTCAAGTAAGGGTTGTTGCGTGTCCTCCAAATTTTTCAATAAAAATCAATTCAATGCTTGTAGTTAATATTAAATGAATTTGCTTTTCCCGTATGAAGTACTCGTTCAATTGTTCTAGTTCAGCCTTCAGCGTTCCATGATCATTTATCAGTTTGTTTAATGATTTCATGGTAAGAATCGAGTTATGCTTTATTAGCTTAACTGTGTTGTCTATTATTGTGGTATGATTCCTTATCAGTGCCTCTAATTGATGCTGATCATTGGTTATGGCTTCAAATTGATTTTCATATTCTCTTACTTCACGTTCTGTAAGAATCCCAAACATGTCGCCTAACACAACGCCTATTGTGTCGCCTAAACCTCGTTTTGGTCTGCGCACTTCCGTGTTACTCGCTAATAATAATTCATTATCTGCCTCCAAATTGTTGAACTGCCATAGAATTTGTTGAAGAATTAATTCGCAGTTTATTTCAACAACGTCTATGCATGACTTCTTCAGTTGACTTTGCGCGGTCTTGAATGCTTCAATTTCCTTCCAGTAATTACTCATATTATAATAGATTATTAGTGACCATTTCATGGCTACCACCTCGAGTCTGCATATTGATTCGCGAGTCCCAAAATGCAACACATGGACAACGTCGCAAGCTTCAGATATTTCAATTTGCTCTGGTTGTTTCACTTGTCGATGAGGTTGATGCCGCAGAATCCTCTCGGAATTCTTGGATCTTTGCGACTCCTGTTCTTCGTCTCTCTGGTTGGCTTTCATGGACATTAGATCCTTTCAATTTTCCTCAATTGGTAGTTTACACAATTTCACAATTGGCCACTTGAAGGTCCTGGTGTTAAAGCTGAGAGATCTGTTGGATTATTGGTCAGTGGAGTTAGCGGTCGAGAATTTGGGTATGCCTCGATTTGTGTAACTACTGTGTAAAGCTCCTCAAAGGTGAGGGGTGCTTCTCCTATGATTTGTTTTAAATGGAACTTGATAGATTTAATGCCCGCTTCCCATATGCCACCGAAATGGGGTGTCATGAGCGGTATGAAATGCCAATTGGTTTCGTCGTTAGCTATCATAGTGGCGATCTCGTCCGGTAATGTGGTTATTGCGCGATGGTGTGATGTAGTATGCCCCATTGTCAGAGTAGATATCCGTGCATAATTCTCTCCTGAATGTAAATCGTTTGTAAGCAGCTATAAATGATTCGGTTGTTAAATCGCTTACAATTTCAATATGTATAGCTTTTGTTACCATGCAGATAAATGGTGCAATGTAACCTTTTTGAGTTTTGTAACCTCTTCCCTTGGTTGTTCTTACTTGAATGGGGCCAGCATAATCGATATGCTTTGGAGTGAAGCTCTGTGTCGGCATTTTCTGTTGTATTTATCCACCTTTGCCGTACGTTCTGGTAGATGTTTATCCCATTTTATTCCGCTTAACCATAATTCATGCATCATAATTTTTGCTGTAATTGTTAATAAAGAGAGCCATCCAACTGGATCAAATAGCTTCGATGATTCGGATAATAATCAACGCTTTGTAGCTTGGTTGCTGGATAACTGAAGTCTTGCAACATCAAATTTAAAGTTGTCTTCTTGTGGATCATACAAAATGCCTAGAGTCGTGATGCAATCGTTTAGCTTGATTTCCATATTACCCTTACCGTGCAGCTCTCTTGATATATGTTTTAATAACTCACTTGAGTTAGAGAACCATTTTCGTAAGTTAAATCCACCTCGATCTGTTAGCAATTTTAATTCCAGAGCTGATTAACATTCTTCCCTTATAGTGTGGCATTCGGTCAGCAAATCGTCAAAATAAAAATCTTTCAATATGCTATGTGCTGCTACTGGATACTCACTGGCTTCATCAAGAGCTAACTGTCTCAAAGCTCTTATGGCCAAGAAACTGGCTGCTGTTGTCCCATATGTGCCTGTCATAAGTTTATAAGTTGTCATTGGTTTAGACAGTAGAGTTGTCCATAATATTCGTTGGTAATTCTGGTCTTGTTCGTTTGTCCAGATTTGGCGATACATTTTCTCTATGTACGATTTCGCAATAATATATCCGCTAATTTTAGTCGAGACATCAAACATTACTCTAAGTTTTGTAGTGGTGCTGTCCTGTTTGATTACGCCATGATGAGGTATGTAATAGGTGTTACTTGCTATATTGTGATCTTCACCCTCTTCCTGCACGAGTTCCATGTGCTTTAGATTTATGTATTCCAGCATAAATTGATGATATAACTGCTTGAAAGACGGATCTCTTTTGAACCGATTTTCAATTTGTATTAGCCTGGCAGGATTCTCCTAATTTGATATGATTATCCTTGAATGTAATTCTTACCACATATCTTCCATCTGATCCCTTTTCTGGGGTTAACTGGAAATGTTTTTTAACAATGTCTTCCTCTTCTGTATTAATTCTGTTTTCTGGTATCGAATCTAGCTCTATGAGTAATTTGATTGAATTGATCTTCAATGCCTTTAGTAGCTATCATTGTTGTTGGTTGGTTTGTTCTGGTGCCGCCTCTGCTGCCTATTATTATCCATCCGATTTCGGTTTGTTGTGCCATTGGTTCTAATTCACCTCCTTTTATGATGTTGTTGTTTATGATTGCTGGATAATAGTCTGCACCAAGTATGAGATCAATTGGTTGGGACTTGTTATAATAAGGATCGGCGAGTTATATTTGTTTGAGATGGGTCCAGCATCTTGCATCGAAGCCCACCTCCGGTAACTGTTGGTTGAGTTTATCAAATATCAAGGCTTCGATATTTAGTTGAAACTCGGTTTCAAATCTTGGCAAAATTTGTATATTGAGTGTATGTTTACAATCACCTGCTTTACCTCCTCCTATACCAGAGATAGAAACGTTTGACCTTCTTTTTCTTAAGGTTGAGTACGTTAGCGGCTTTTGGTGAGATTAATGTCGCCTGTGATCCGTCACCTGTGATCGATTAATGCTGTTAGCAAGATCTGATTTCCCGTGCAAGTTATGGCTTTAACTACTGCGGTTGTGATCTATATTGCTGTGCCACTTCTATTGACAAAGGAAACAACTTTGAAAGACTTAGTTTTAGTGCAGTGTGTATCGATGTCCCATCAATAGCCACAGCAGTTTTACTAGGTGAAGCGCAAGTGATATACGCGTTGCAAAATCCATCGTTTTATTATAAATGTCCATAAATAGTCTGATCACAAACGTTTTACCGCATCCGGCAGGGCCCGTAAAAAATAATTGCAACGGCAAGGGATTATGTAACTGAAGATTGTAAACGACATGCATCAAAAGTTCCAACAAAATGTCGCAACAACTGTCGCATTTTCGTTTCATATCGCTTTTTCATTTTTTGCTTGTAATTTTTCGTGTTTCATCGATTTTAAAATCACCCCGGTACTAAAGAAGTTTCACTTCAAAGTGATGCTTCGTTTTTCTGATCATGTGATGCGAAATGATTGATTAAATCATACTGTATTTCTTGGATAGGTCGAACTTCGCACTTTGGCATTTTTGATAAAGTTGGCGATGCTAAATCGTTGTTTAATGGTCGTCCCCGTTTCCGAGATGTTTGATTTTTTTCAATTAATGCGCTTGCTAGATCAACAGTCAGGCCAACCAAATTAAAAATAACTCTTAATGGCCATTTTTTGGACTTAATGAAAGTGCGATAGTAGCTGATCAACTGATCCATTAAATCCACCCCGCCCATTCCATTATTTTACAATTGAGCTATTTCCTGGTTGTTGTTCAGAAACATATTTTTTTCTGGTTTTTCCCAACGAGTGGCCATTTTCTGTGAACCAATTCCAACAAAATTCGAACACAAATGAACCGATCCGTTGTCACTCCATTTTACGAGAACTACATTTTCACCCCGATCAACAACGAACCTTTAATAGATGATAAGGCAATCGTATTGCCTTATCATCTATTAAAGGTGGTTGGCCAAATCGATTGACTCTTGCAGACCCGATCGTTTTTATATTTTGTTGCTTCAATCAATTGGAATGTTGAAAAGGTTGATTCTGTGACATAAATGCAAAACCACAGAAACACCGAATCCGGATCCCTGCTGATCTTTTTCTGAAAGCCCTGTTCATTTCCCTTGATACACTTAAAAGTCATAAGACAGTCCACTTTTGCCGCACAACATGTATACTTTAAAGCCCCATGGACAAGGTTTGCCTTTGATATATTGTTTGGCAGAGTGGTGGCCTTTAATCGGATCAGTCGATCTGTTCATCGACAAATATATTTTCTTCAACTGGAAATTGCAAACATCTTGATCGCACGGCGTCAATTAGTGGGCGAACTTTGAAAAATTTGTCAGTACAATGTTCCGATATTTCCAAATTGTTTACTACATGTAGATGATTCCGTAGCTGCAAAAATCTGGCATACAGGAAATTTTAGGACAGTAATTAAAATATGTAATGCAAAAAGTTTCTCGATTTCTGCTGCATTGGTCAGCTTATAGCCTTTCGTATTTTTTTGTTCTGCATTATATATTTGTATAAGTTGCTGCATTTTCGAGAAAATCCGCCGTGAAGGATTTTTCAAAATATGCAGTTGCGGATTTTACCAATTGTATATCTTCATCCAGATAAATTCAAATAATGTCGTTTGAAAAGGTTCCTGGTTTCTTTTCCATTTGTTATTTTTTTCAGTATAATGAAAATTTTGTTCGGGTCTTAATATTTCGTCGATTACTTCAAATTCCACATTTTCCACAATTTGAAAATTTTGATCTGCCAAAATAGTGTAATTCAAGACATTCAGGGTATGTTCTTCGCTTTCAATATTTAAAATAGTATTGGCCGACTCAGTTTGTTCCTCTTCCTCTTCTATCACCTTCTCGTCAAATAAAGATTTCACAGAAATAGGCGGAAGAACTACTACGTCCTGATTAATATTCTCATCTTCAATAAGATTATTTAGTGACGGTGGATAACTGCAGCAGCGGAAACTTTCGAATTTCAAAATGAAACTTTGCATACCGATTAAGCCCAATTTGTGCTAATTAGTGCTCACGGGAACAAAATAGTGCTAGTCCAGGAGCCGAAAAACGGGAAAAGAAAATTTCAATTTCCCCTGAAAGACGGAATAAATAAAACCCGATTCTAGAAAAAAACAGAAATAATTTAAGCCTAATTTTAAAACTTTCTAAAGGCCGCTAAACTGATGAAATTTGTGCTTATCATAGAAATATGATTTTTCATAAATTTCATTGATAAATCGAGAAAACCAAACCAGCCCCTGAAAGATACTATATTTAAAAAAACAAAGATATATCGTTCAATAATATTTGTGTTGAACAACAAATTAAACAATGGAAAAAAATGTTCTAAAATCCAAGTCATAAGCAATTCAGATAGTATATTCCTGTCAGGGATGTTCATTGCCATCCTTAAAATGCAGTGGCTGAATTTGTGCTAATCCAGAATTGGCCCAATTCCATTGAACAACATCAACCGTTGAATGAAAAATTTTCTGACAAAAAGTGTTCTAGAACCCAATGAAGTTGGTACTTCTGATTGCATATTCCTATCAGGTATGTTGATTGCCATCCCAAAAATATAGTGGCTGAATTTGTGCTAATCAAGAATTGACCCAATTCCATTGAACAACAACGACCGTTGAAATGAACAATTTTCTGACAAAAAATGTTTTAGAAACCAATGAAATTGGCAATTCTGATTGCATATTCCTATCAGGTATGTTGACTGACATCCGATAAATATAGTGGCTGAGTTTGTGCTAATCCAGAATTGGCCCAATTCCATTGAACCACAACGACTTTCGAATGAACAATTTTCTGAAAAAAGTGTTGTCGAAACCAATGAAGTTGGCAATTCTGATTGCATATTCCTATCAGATATGTTCATTGCCATACGAAAATTAAAGTGGCTGAATTTGGGCTAATCCAGAATTAGCCTAATTTCATTGAACAACAACGACTTTCGAATGAACAATTTTATCAGGTATGTTGACTGACATCCGAGAAATATAGTGGCAGAATTTGTGCTAATCCAGAATTAGCCCAATTTCATTGAACAACAAAGACCGTTGAATGGACAATTTTCTGACAAAAAATGTTTTAGAAACCAATGAAATTGGCAATTTTGATTGCATATTCCTATCAGGTATGTTGACTGACATCCGAAAATTACAGTGGCTGAGTTTGTGCTAATCCAGAATTAGCCTAATTCCATTGAACAACAACGACCGTTGAATGAACAATTTTCTGAAAAAAGTATTCTAGAAACCAATGAAGTTGGCACTTCTGATTGCATTTTTCTATCAGATATGTTCATTGCCATCCGAAAAATATAGTGGCTGAATTTGTGCTAATTCAGAATTGGCCCAATTCCATTGAACAACAACGACCGTTAAATAAAGAATTTTCCGACAAAAAGTGTTCTAGAACCAATGAAATTGGCAATTCTGATTGCATATTCCTATCAGGTATGTTCATTGCCATCCGAAAATTAAAGTGGCTGAATTTGTGCTAATCCAGAATTAGCCCACTTCCATTGAACCACAACGACAAAAGTGTTTTAGAAACCAATGAAGTTGGCAATTCTGATTGCATATTCCTATCAGGTTTGTTGATTGCCATCCGAAAAATATAGTGGCTGAATTTGTGCTAATCCAGAATTGGCCCAATTCCATTGAACAACAACGACCGTTGAATGAACAATTTTCTGACAAAAAATGATTTAGAAACCAATGCAGTTGGCAATTGTGATTGCATATTCCTATCAGGTATGTTCATTGCCATCCGAAAATTAAAGTAACTGAATTTGTGCTAATCCAGAATTGGCCCAATTCCATTGAACAACAACGACCCATTCGAGGCAAATTAGGTTGTTCAATGGAATTAGGCCAATTCTGGATTAGCACAAATTCAGCCACTATATTTTTGGGATGGCAATAAACATCCCTGACAGGGAATACTATCTGAATTGCTTATGACTTGGATTTTAGAACATTTTTTTTCTATAATTTAATTTGTAGTTCAACACATATTATTGAACGACAATCTCTGTTTTTTAATGTAGTATCTTTCAGGGGCTGGTTTGGTTTTCCTCGATTTATGAATGAAATTTTTGAAAATTATATTTCTATGATAAGCACAAATTTCATCAGGTTAGCGGCCTTTAGAAAGTTTTAAAATTAGGCTTAAATTGTTTCTGGGTTTTTCTAGAAATCGGGTTTTATTTATTCCGTCTTTCAGGCGAAAGTTGAAATTTTCCTTTCCCGTTTTTCAACTCCTGGACTAGCACTAATTTTTTCCCGTGAGCACTAATTAGCACAAATTGAGCTTAATCGGTATGCAAAGTTTCATTTTGAAATTCGAAACTTTCCCTGCTGCAGTTACCCACGTTATTTAGTGGCAAAGGTCGTGTCCAGGTCGATATCGTCTTCATCTGATGTAAAATCAAGTAGTGTAAAAAATGCACGTGTGTAGTAAAAATGAGTGAAAAGAGAACAACACAACACAGCAAAAAGAGAAAAATATGAAATAACTTTAGAGCTACGTTGCATGGTGTCCATATATGGGACAAATTTACTGAAAGAGTTAACGTAATTAATATTTTGCAATTAATATTTTTCGGTAGTGAAAAGTTATCATAATAAAAACTAATCATAATGTTGTTTGACAATCTTATTTTAACCCCCGAACTGACAAAACGTCCGGATTTTTACAGAGAGAAGAAGTATGAATTTCGAACTTTTGGAAACGGAGTTATATTGTGATGCCGGTTCGTTAAACCATTACTCTGCCTCAATTTTTACGGCCTTCGAATTTGGGCTGACAGTGCTAGATGATTCCTAATTCCAAAAGATATGTCCTCGAATTTCTTGGTTCGATAACTTTTCTTGTTTATTAGGGCTTGAGTAGGAGTATACAAAATAAATTTTAAAAACTGGAAAATCGTTCGCTCGCCTGAATACTTCGACAAAGTTATATCGCTTTTCTGGATTTTATTGATATTTAATCAAAAAATATAAATTACAATCAAAAGCTATTAAAATTCCTTATTTCCGTTTGTCGAACACAAAAAAAAGTCATCGGAACGACAAGAAGTACAAAATTGTGTTCATAATAGAATTGAAGAAGTTTTTTATAAAATTGATATTTATCTGTAAATAACATTCATAAAATCTAATTTAAATAAAATAAAAAGTTTAGAGCTTTATTCCGATTCATCGAACATTCCCATACACCGCGCGACTCTATACTACATGCATATAGGCAATGCCGTAAACGGTAGTACCGTCGTTATATTTAAATTTCACAATATGTAAGCTTTTTTATGAGGAAATGAAGCGTGTTATGTATCTCGATATCGATGTAGAGCAGATTAAATCTGTTTTAAAGAATTAAAAATGTATTCAAATTAATTCTGATATGTTTATGAAGTGTTTACAGGGTTAAACATATATACCCATGCTATAGCTGCGACGAGTGCACAAAGCAATCTGAATGAATTGATTTGAGTTTAAACAATCTACTTCCGGTTAAAATAAACAAGTCGAGATGGTGAGATGAACAGGATATTAGTAGTGGGTGTGCAATTCTATTTGCAACAATAAAACGGAAATTTTGCACCAATTTATATTAAAATTGCATTGTATATGCGATGCAGTGACGTTGATGAGCTCGTGGTACCCTAAAGTGGTTATAAATTATGCAAAGTCACACCTTTTAACAAATTTAGAAACCGCACAATAAATAAAATGAAAATACCTGATACTCGTGCACGATATAGATTTAATCGATTTAGATTTTCGTATTAGGGTTTTTATGTTTGAAATTGGAAAATTTGTATTTTCGATAACCTGGGCATACGCAAAAATACACAATTTCAATTTATAACAGATTTTCTACATATGTGCCTACAATGTAGGCATATAAATTCTGATATATTTATCGACAACAACAAGACGGCATTAGAAAAGTGTTTTGTGTGGTTATTTTTAGTTTTGATTGATATTTTTAGGTAACTGCTTTTGAATATGCGGGGTTAACCGATTGCAATCATAACACTGTAATTGGATATAAATTGAAATTTTGAATGTTAAGTAAACAAGAATTCAATTATTATTTGCCATTTACACTTTCAGAAGTTACAAAAAATTGATTCTTCATGTTATGCCTAACCAATAACACGGTAAATCAAATTTGGATCCAACCGGCGAGGGTGGGTTGACAAATTTATGAAAGATTTTATATTAACTCAGAGGTATATAATTCCTGTCGAGTGGTTGCTTTATTCCATCCACACAACACTAAATTATACTTCGGTTTCCATACTCACTTCGAAGGTAAAGTGAAATAATTTTGGCTCAATTTGGACTACAAACTATATGCTGGAAATCACCTAACATAATAAAAATGGTAACACCAGTTACGAGTGCACCATACTAGGATGTACAGATTCTTTCGAAATGTGCCGCCAAAAATCCGAGAGGTATAATACTGTGGGCAAAAAATAGTAAGTCTTTGTTCATAATTTTAAAATTCTTTATTTATTTCTCCAAATCTATTTCGTCCCCCTCAAAGTAATCCCCCCCGGCCTCAATACACTTGTGCCAACGTTTTTTCCAATCCTCGAAACAGTTGTTAAAGTCATTTTCCGGAATAGCCTCCAATGCGCGTAACGATTCACGTTTAATGTCTTCAATTGAAACGGTTTCCCCGGAGCGGTCGTTTGAGTTTGCTGAACAACCAGAAGTCACACGGAGCTAAATTAGGCGAATACGGTGGTTGCCGAACGATATGGGTGGAATTTTTGGCGAAAAAATCAGGTAAAACCAATGCAATATGAGGTGCATTATCGTGGTGCTAAAACCAAGAGTTGTCAAGTGTTTGACTTGCTTTGACGAGGCTTTTTCGGCTTCGGCAGGATATTCGGCCGATTGATCGTCTGTTTCCGGGTCGAATAATCCGTTTCATTACATCCGACTACCAGGACAGCATTGTTTCACAGACGTCAAAGCGACGCTGTTTTTCCAAAAAATTGAGTGATTTTGGCCCAAATGATCTTTCAAAATGGTTTTCACTGACCCTTCCGATATTTCAACGATGCCAGTAAGTATCTCTGACTGTTAATCGTCGATTCTCGAGCACCAATTCCTTCATTTTATTAACGTGTTGATGATCAGTTGATGTTGATGGCCGTCCTAGACGTGGTTCGTCGTCAACACGTTCTCGACCCTCTTTGACAAATTTGAACCAGTCAAAAACACTTGCTCGCGACATACAATTATCACCGAAGGCCTTTTGCAATATTCTGAACGTTTCGGCACCACAAAATTGATTCCGCACACAAAATTTAATGGAACTTCTTTCACTGATTCTAAAATTCGCCGAATGCACTGTTTGTACTTCAGAAAGACAAGCGTATACTAAACACTACTGATTTATTGATGTGACATTGGGCACAGATGTCACTGACAGTCATACCAACATAGAAAAGATATTTCGACGAATGGTTTCCCGCGCGAAATTTAAATTAAAAAGTCTTACTACTTATTGCCCACTAGTAAACAATGCCAACATAAGAAATGACCAAGAAATGCCTGACTTCCGTCCCAGATTAAATTCGATCGAATCGATTAAATTAAAAAACATTCGGATTTAACGGACATTCGGATTTAACGGACATCCCCAATTAGTCCGTTAAATCGAGGTTTTACTGTAATATATTTTGAACTCTTTGAACCAGCGTGATGAAAATTCAATTCTTAATCAGATGTAATAATAATTAACAAAGGCAAAATGACGTAGTTTGAGCCTCCCACTATCATATTTAAAGTTCATAATCTTGTTGGTAAAACTAATTTTTCCCGTTTCGTTTTTCCATCATACATATTTTCCTTTTTACATTCGTTAAATATTAATCCGTCGACCGGAGATTAACATTAACAACATCAACGTAATATAACAGAATTGAGTAAAATTGCGTTGGGTGATTATGACAGATGAACAATATGCATGTCTTGAAATGAGTCGGGATGAGCGTCTAAGCATTTACTCTTATCATTTTTTGTTATCGATCACATGCTGCCGAGATATATAATGTTAGGCTAGGCGTTTCACGGTTTGATGAGATAATGGAAAATAAATCTGACAGTTGAATTGTTTAATTACGAATTATTCCTGGAATTCTGCACAAAAATAGGTTACAGATTGGCAACACTTTTAATTACTTGCGAACGTTTTATTTAATTGAATTTGTTTCTGTTTTGTGCTGTTTGATGGCAAATAAAAGGTAATTGAATTGGATGGCATGTGATTTCTGTTTTTTTAATTATAAACAATCACGTTTACGTACATTATTTGGCTTCCCAAACCAAACATGTTTTGTTTGAGCTCGCTACAAACCAGCTCGTTTACCGTGGTGGAACACATCATATCGCTTGGTGCTGAAACTATATGGAAAGGACAATAAATTATTCAGAAACACGTTCATAACTTATGTTGCGCCCTTTTTAAACTGAACCGTACTTGCTGTATCACCGCTGGTATTGTTAAATTGAATGCACGACTGAATAATTGGCAATAATTGGCAGCCTACATTATCATTCATAAGAGAGAATTAATGATTATAGAAGGATTATCAAAGTGTACTGAAACATTAAACGATACATCTAGCATCGTTTTCGTTCAAAGGAAACTTGAAGGCCTACGTGACAGTTGGACTCATTTCCACGAAGCAGATGAAAAGCGAATATGAGTTGGCGCAAACACCATATTACCTACACAATCTGACAATCATGGTAGCTCATCAAAAATCGTCTCTGAAAAAATTTACACACATCCAAATGGGTTCAAAGCCCGATTTCCGAGAGTCAATATCCCAGTATTCCGTGGATATTATCATGATTGGACATCTTTCCACGACTTGTTTATCGGGCAAATACATGAAAAGTCTCGTATCTGCAAGACACCCAGACTTCACTACCTCAAAGGATTCTTAGCGGATAAAGCAGTCAAAATAATTCAATACATTCCGAGTGAGGAAGCTGTGCGACACATCAGACGATATTTTTCGTGGCCTAATCAGTTTTTGCGGCCGAATCACTCCTAACTCTTTCGCAGTTTGCTTTTCATGTTTTTACCTTACGCAGTTGCCTGCCAAATCAAGGACGTACGGTTATAGGTTCGATTTTATCACAGCGACAGAGGGTCATAGTTGTGTTCTATTTCTTCACAGATCGTCATCTGTTGATGAAAATTCCTTTTTGCATCTTGCCCCGTTTTAACCACTGTGCTGTTTGGTCGGTTAATGAATGAATGGCAACAACAATGGAACTTATTGGAAAAAGATGGACATCTCGTATAGTACCTTCAATGGACGTGTGATTTCATGACAATTCGTGTATGTACACGACTCGCAGAAGCAAGACCAACACTCGCGAATAGAATTGGACAATAGCCGACACCTGAAAATGTAGTATTACACATGTTAGACTCTAGTGACTGCTGGTCTGTTGATCCATTGTTTTCTACCATTTTAGAAATTCTGGGCGTTAATCTTTTGTGCTGTTTGATGGTGATGATGTTAACACATTATATTTCTGCCATGCGCCCCTCGTCTATAGTCGATCTATGTGACCTGGACTACTACTGTGGGCAAAAAGTAGTAAGACTTTTTAATTTAAATTTCCCGCGCAAAACCATTCGTCGAAATATCTTTTCTATGTTGGTATGACTGTCAGTGACGTCCGTGTCAAATGTTACATCAAAATAATCATTAGTGTTCAGTATACGCTTGTGTTTCTGAAGTACAAAAAGTGCGTTCGGCGAATTTTACAATGAGTGAAATTATGGAACAAAGAAGTTCCATTAAATTTTGTGTGCGGAATCAATTTTGTGGTGCCGAAACGTTCAGAATATTGCAAAAGGCCTACGGTGATAATTGTATGTCGCGAGCAAGTGTTTTTGATTGGTACAAATTGTTCAAAGAGGGTCGAGAACGTGTTGACGACGAACCACGTCTAGGACGGCCATCAACATCAACTGATCATCAACACGTTAATAAAATGAAATAATTGGTGCTCGAAAATCGACGATTAACAGTCAGAGACCTTACTGGCATCGTTGTAATATCGGAAGGGCCAGTGAAAACCATTTTGAAAGATCATTTGGGCCAAAATCACTCAATTTTTTGAAAAAACAGCGTCGCGTTGCTTACGACCCGAAAAAAGACGATCAATCGGCCGAATATCGTGTCAAAAGTGTGCCGAAGCCGAAAAAACCAAGCCAAAGCAAATCAAAAATCAAGGTGATGTTGACAGTTTTCTTCGATTATCGCGGAGTGGTGCACTCCGAATTCCTTCCGACCGGCCAAACTGTCAACAAGAAATACTATTTGAGTGTTATGCGTCGTTTGCGCGAAGCTATTCGTAAAAAGAGGCCGGAATTATGGGTCGACAACTCTTGGTTTTAGCACACCGATAATGCACCTTCTCATACTGCATTGGTTTTACGTGATTTTTTCGCCAAAAATTCCACCCATATCGTTCCGCAACCACCGTATTTGCCTGATTTAGCTCCGTGTGACTTTTGCCTGTTCACCAAACTCAAACGACCGCTCCGGGGAAACCGTTTTGAGTCAATTCAAGACATTAAACGTGAATCGCTACGCGCATTGGAGGCTATTCCGGAAATTGACTTTAACAACTGTTGCGAGGATTGGAGAAAACGTTGGCACAACTGTATTGAGGCCGGGGGGAATTACTTTGAGGGGGACGAAATAGATTTGGAGAAATAAATAAAGAATTTTAAAATTATGAATAATATGAATACCCGGGGCAGAACTCAGTCGTTTCTTAACCGATTATGATGGGGTTGTTTATACTGGATGGAAATGGGATAATTGATTAATTGGGCTGAGGGCTTAATTGATTTTGGGAGGAAGTACTGGAATATGGCCATCTGGAAAGGAACTCAGCCATTTTTTAACTGATTATGATGGGATTGGGTATGTTAGATGGAAATGGGATTTTTAATGATTTTGGGAAGAAGTTCTGGAACATGGTCACCTGGGACGGAACTCAGCTATTTTTTAACCGATTATGATCAGATTGGGTATGTTGCATTGAAATGAGATTCTTAAATGATTTTGGGAAGAAATTCTGAAATTTGGCCACCTGGGACGGAACCCAACCATTTCTTTCCCGATTATGATCGGATTGGGTATTCTGCGTGGAAATGGGATTCTTAAAAGCTTTGGAAGAAGTTCTGGAATATGGCCATCTAGGAAGGAAATCAGCCATTTTTAACCAATTATGATCGGATTCAGTATATTGGATGGGAGTGAGATTCTTAATTGATTTTGGGAAGAAGTTCTGGAATATGGCCATCTGGGAAGGAAATCAGCCATTTTTAACCAATTATCATCGGATTGGGTATGTTGGATGGAAATGAGATTCTTAAATGATTTTGGGAAGAAATTCTGGAATTTGGCCACCTGGGACGGAACCTAACCATTTCTTCACCGATTATAATGGGATTGTTTATACTGGATGGAAATGGGATTTTTAATTGATTTTGGGAAGAAGTTCTGATATATGGCCACCTGGGACGGAACTCGATTAGTTCTAAACCGATTATAATGGGATTGTTTATACTGGATCGAAATAGGATTCTTAATTGATTTTGAGAAGAAGTTCTGGAATATGGCCATCTGGGATGGAAATTTAAAAATAACAAACATGGCGGACTACAAAATTTGTCGAAATAACAAAAATGCACATGGATTAGTAAAAAGGTTGACAAAAGGCATGCTAGGCTTATTCAAAAATTTTGTTATCAAAAGCAACTGTTCGTTAATACAAAAAAATTGATTAATACGAAATTCGAAATGTTCAACCAAATAAAAATTATCCCCATTATAATACGATGATGCAGACCCATTTGTTACTGAGCCCGAAGTTGATCAACTGTTGCAAAACTAAAATAAATGAAATTTAGGCGTTCACTGTATCGAGGATTGGTCAGCTCACAGAAATTTACAACGAACATGGTAGGTGCACAACTAAATTTCCGGGTTTTTTTGAAAGGCGAAAAATGGAAAAATTCAATAAAAACATAAAAATGGTTTATTCAAAGAATTGTTCTTCGCTATCTACACATTTTTACCGACTCTCTGGCAATACATGAATACCACGACGATAAAACGACGGATCTTTGGACCGAAACCATTCATCCAACCAATTGTGCACTTCTTCGAAACTAGCCAAGTGTAGCGATGCCAAGTCGTGCGCCATCGACCGGAACAAATGATAATCCGATGGGAGCAAGTCTAACGAATAAGGTGGGTGCAATAGCAGATTCTATCTCAGCATTTTGATGGTGCCCTGGACAATGGGAGTGCAATGGCATGAAACGTTGTCGTGCTGCAATATCACTCGTTCGTGTCTCGTGTCCCATTCTGGGCGTTTTTCGAGTAATGAATGGTTCTGATTGATAAGTTGTTGGCGGTTGCCCATTGTCAGTTTCGCTCAGTTTCAGCAGCTCATAGTATACGATTTCTTTCTGGTTCCGGCGATTTGGCCGTGCCTTCTATGTCGAGGCTTCGCCAGGTAAAATTCACAACCACGATTCTTAAAAAAGATCCACTTCTCATCGCCGATAACATTTCGATGCATGAAGCTGTTTCTTTCATGCCTTGAAAGCAAAATTTCGTAAGTGGCTCTTCGGTTTTCCATCTGTCTCTCAGTTAACTCATGCGGCACTCATTTTCCCTCCTTTTGAATTGTTTCCATAGCAACTTCAGTAGTGGCAATCGCCCAATGTCAAAATCGCCACTTTTGAAGCGTTTAAACCAATCTTCACAGATAGTTTTAGATGGTGAATGTTCGCCGTAGGCCTCCTCAAGTAAATGATGTGCTTCAGCTGCATTTTTTTTAAGTTGAAGCCGAAGAGCAGAGCTTCCGGCAAATGCTGTTTGCTTGGCACGAAACTCGACTTTTTCTTTCTTAGAAAAAATATTTTTGCGTTGTGATATGTGCTGGAATTACAACTGATTATCGTTAATACTAGACAACTAGATGCGTCACTAGCACCATCTATGTGTAAAACCCGGAAATATAGTTGCACACCTGATGTGTAATTGGCTTGATACTAGGAGATGCTACTAGGTCTTATCTAATAGAAAAATACGTTTCCTTTGTTCAGAATGAGGATTTAGGGTGTTTAGGTCAAATTTGCCTTGGAGTACTGTAATCGAACGTTTTTCCGATAATCTCCTATAAACAAGCATGCTCAGTGACGTACATAGTGATATGCTACTAGGTCCCATTAGTTAGAAAGACAAGTTTTTTTATTCTAATTGTGGTTTAGGATGTTTAGCATAGCCAAATGAGAGGCTACTAGGTCCTAGGACAGCCAAATTTGAATCAGCGGACTACAAAATAGTTTAGTGCTTGATTCCTAGGATGAGCGATATATAGAGAATCGAACCAAATTTTGTTATCCTAAACACCCTAGTCCTCCAGTTTGGCCACAAACTCTTATAATACAAATCAGTTTGGTGTTGAGTTCCTAAGATTTTTCGAAAAAACTTGGGAAAACAATACCAGTGATTTATAAAGAAAGGACACTAATTTTTGCTGTCGTTAGCTTTCCAACTCTGTAAGTGAAAATATTTTATGAAAAGATAGGGCTAAGTGGCGCCTAAATATGTTCCCATTTTGTATTTTGTATCTTAAATAGATATCCTGATCAATTGATCTTGTTTTGGTTACTAATTTCGGTTTTGATCCGATTTTCGATTTTGGTTCCGCTTTGAAGTGATAAAGCCTTATGCTGTTTCTAGAATGAGCAGAATAAAAAAATTTAAATAGGGCATTTAATTAGCCTAAAATGAGCCTTTAATTTTCCAATTGTTTTTAAATCATCTTTTGATATGGGTTCTGCTAACTTTTTCTAAAGCTAAAACCCATAGTTTTAGTTGGAAGGGGTGGAGCCCAAAATTTTTTAATAGAGCATTTGATTAGCCTATTGTTACCCTATAATGATTCATACTATCTTGTAATGTTCTGCTGTATGGGTTCTGCCGTCCCTTAAGCCAGGACGTACACTTTTCATATTATTATGTTTTGCTTTCCTTCTAATTACATTCCGCAATGAAACTTGCCAATGGAAGTTTAAATATCGTAAAAATCGTGCAAACTGAGTTTATAAAATATGAAGTGTCTGTTTGTGATGAAACATATCCAGAATCTTTGATAGATATCCCGAGTTATCTTATAACTAAGAGTTAATATTTCTACGCTCACATTGGGTAAACATTTTCGGTTTTTATGGTATATTTTCACGTTTAATTAGCTCGCTATATTTAAAGAAAAACATAAGCTTCCGCATAGAAATCCAAACGGACGGGGAACTAAATTGGTCACTGCCACCCAAATTATTTGTCGTAAATATTTTTGTGATGTTCCATTCATCGATTTGATATTTTGAACTTATTACATCCTTGAGACGCAATTTATTCTCGCGCTCATGGTGACCCTGAGTATCGGAACAATATCAATTCGAAATGCATAGTTCCTGTTTTCTTGAGAATTCAAGCATTTTTCGGAAGAATGCAAATATGCGACATAAATTTATGAATTTACGGTTTTGTATGGAAATCGAGTTTCAATAAATATCAAAGATACACAATAGTAGCACAGGAGTAGCTTGAGGCTCCATCTGACTAAACGGCTCGATAGATCAGACTAGTTGGGTGATTACAGTAAAATGAAATCATTCTACGTTCGACCGGAATTTCTTAACACAAAGTATACAGCTGCGCAAAATTTCAGCTCTGTTACGCGGTATTTGCGTTGAAAAGAGTTCAGTTTATGGTAATAACAAGCTAAAGGTTGTTCAGCGTCGTTATATGAATTTGGTGGGAGAGACCGCAACCCATGGTGGAGCCACGGTAAGAGCTTCCCCCACAAGATTCAAGGCTATTTCAGTGTCAGGGATTCAAATATGTTTTTGTTTATTCGTTAGTAAATCGGTTAATAAGACAGCTAAACTCGAGATGAAGTATGTATTCTGCAATCGACTCAGAAGTCCATAGATCTGCATTTAAGAATAGGCCACCCTTCGGGCGTATTAATAATGTTTTCGATGAGAAGGACACAACATTAGTCAACATTTTGTAAGCAGTGCTCAATAGAGCTATAGCAAGATAGATTTCAAATTTAAAATGACAGCCAATTTGCATAGCGGATATATGAGCATGGTTTTCAAATTCTTCCGCAGTTGTTCTAGTCCCAAATGACCACGTCGACCTCTATTCTAAGTTTTGGGAGAAATTTAATTTATAAACTTTATATTTGTTATTTACAGACGAAATATAAAAACAAAACAAGTTGGATTGCCAGGCTTACACACAACCATTTGCACAAACGAGCACGCATTACCCACTCCAATGACAGCGACCGTGCAATCCCGAACATAATAGCTAATTTCCATTTTGGTTTTCCCGAACTCCTAGCATAAAAAACCGCACCAAGTCACAGGAAAATAATAGGCAACAAATTATATTCTCATAGTTCGACTAATTGCCAGTAGGTGTCACCAAAATATAGTTTGATTTCAAATTTTTATGAAGATGGCAATGTGAATTCTTAATTATGCTTCTAAAACGAAAAAATGTTTAGCCTGAAATTGTCATTTAAATGCTTTAATACTGTGTGCCTGCTACCAAATTTTTCGATTTCTAAATTACTTACTAATCTTGGTCGATGATGGATAATTAACAATAAACTACATAATTTGGAATTAAAAATTAGACACAGCACGTTGTTTGGATCAGTGGCATCTATTAATCACTAGTACAAACTAACGACAATGTACTCGAGTTATAGTGAAACAATTTTGCGTGGAGTATTCGTACGCGTTTTCGAAAACAGACCATGTTAAACTTGAAGTGACTTGCTGACTAAAAATAATTATTACCCGATCTATTTCCGAACATGTAGAAAAACTTCCGGGTGTGTTAGTTTTTAGTTGTTTTGTATTAAATTAGAAGTATCAGAAAAATTAAAGTACACGTGACCCACCGGTGGGTCATGCGTATTATAATGCCGCGCTCACCACCGGTTGGCCCCGTGCATATGAATTTCAAAGTTAAGTAGTTGTTCGGCACTTGATTGAAAGGAATATGTCTATACCTAGAAAATGCCTAGTATAAACTTAATCGTAAATCATCGAAAAAAAAGTTTAGAATACGTAGATCAGTCAATCATTATTGGACGTTGTCTATGGGTAGTCGACGTTGCCTACATGTAGTCGACACTTTTACCTCTTTCTCTGTAAAGCCCTCAAAATAATAAAAATAAACAGTGCAGGATTGCAGGCTATGGCCGACCAGAATTTTAGTAATGTAGCGGAATTGGTAATAGGCTAATAATAGCCTCATTAAATGCTCTATTAAAAAATTTTGGACTCCACCCCTTTCCATCTCCTCCCCACCCCCCCCCCCCCTGCTAGTTTTAGAAAGCAGATCCAAATCAAAACCGATTTGAAAACTAATTGAACATCCAACTAAAATTTGTTTTGGGTCGCTTTGTTCTAGAACAAGCATTGGGCTTTTCCATTTTAAACTTAGAAGGCAAAATCAAAACAAGATCAATCGAAATACAAATAATATTAGGCTCATTCAAAGGCTGATTCATTGGCCTAATCAAATGCCCCATTAAAAATTTTAGACGCCACTTGTTCCTAGCCAAGTTTTTAGGTAATTTAATTTAAAGATAGCAGGCAAACTAATTTGTATTAGCATACAAATAATTTTTGGCTCAATTTTTTAATGGGACATTTTATTAGGCCATAATGAGCCTAAAAATATTTGCATGTCAATTGATCTTGTTTTGGGTTCTAATTTCGGTTTTGGTCCGATTTTCGATTTAGGTTCTGCTAGCTTTAAACAAAATGACCTGAAGTTTGGTCAAGAACGAGTGGAGCCCAAAATTTGTTAATGGGACAATTGATTAGGCCATTATGAGCCTAAAATTATTTCTATGTCAATTGATCTTGTTTTGGGTTCTAATTTCGGTTTTGGTCCGATTTTCGATTTAGGTTCTGCTAGCTTTAGATAAAATGACCTGAAGTTTGGTTAAGAACGGGTGGAGCCCAAAATTGTTTAATGGGACATTTGATTAGGCCATTATGAGCCTAAAATTATTTCCATGTCAATTGATCTTGTTTTGGGTTCTAATTTCGGTTTTGGTCCGATTTTCGATTTAGGTTCTGCTAGCTTTAGACAAAATGACCTGAAGTTTGGTCAAGAACGAGTGGAGCCCAAAATGGTTTAATGGGACAATTGATTAGGCCATAATGAGCCTAAAAATATTTGTATGTCAATTGATCTTGTTTTGGGTTCTAATTTCGGTTTTGGTCCGATTTTCGATTTAGGTTCTGCTAGCTTTAGATAAAATGACTTGAAGTTTGGTCAAGAACGAGTGGTGCCCAAAATTGTTTAATGGGACATTTGATTAAGCCATTATGAGCCTAAAATTATTTCTATGTCAATTGATCTTGTTTTGGGTTCTAATTTCGGTTTTGGTCGGATTTTCGATTTAGGTTCTGCTAGCTTTAGACAAAATGACCTGAAGTTTGGTCAAGAACGAGTGGTGCCCAAAATTGTTTAATGGGACAATTGATTAGGCCATTATGAGCCTAAAATTATTTCTATGTCAATTGATCTTGTTTTGGGTTCTAATTTCGGTTTTGGTCCGATTTTCGATTTAGGTTCTGCTAGCTGTAGATTAAATGACCTGAAGTTTGGTCAAAAACGGGTGGTGCCCAAAATTGTTTAATGGGACATTTGATTAGGCCATTATGAGCCTAAAATTATTTCTATGCCAATTGATCTTGTTTTGGGTTCTAATTTCGGTTTTGGTCCGATTTTCGATTTAGGTTCTGCTAGCTTTAGATAAAATGACCTGAAGTTTGGTCAAGAACGAGTGGTGCCCAAAATTGTTTAATGGGACATTTGATTAGGCCATTATGAGCCTAAAATTATTTGTATGTCAATTGATCTTGTTTTGGGTTCTAATTTCGGTTTTGGTCGGATTTACGATTTAGCTTCTGCTAGCGTTAGACAAAATGACCTGAAGTTTGGTCAAGAACGGGTGGAGCCCAAAATTTTTTAATGGGACATTTGATTAGGCCATTATGAGCCTAAAATTATTTCCATGCCAATTGATCTTGTTTTGGGTTCTAATTTCGGTTTTGGTCCGATTTTCGATTTAGGTTCTGCTAGCTTTAGATAAAATGACTTGAAGTTTGGTCAAGAACGAGTGGTGCCCAAAATTGTTTAATGGGACATTTGATTAGGCCATTATGAGCCTAAAATTATTTCTATGTCAATTGATCTTGTTTTGGGTTCTAATTTCGGTTTTGGTCCGATTTTCGATTTAGGTTCTGCTAGCTTTAGATAAAATGACCTGAAGTTTGGTCAAGAACGAGTGGAGCCCAAAATGGTTTAATGGGACAATTGATTAGGCCATTATGAGCCTAAAATTATTTCTATGTCAATTGATCTTGTTTTGGGTTCTAATTTCGGTTTTGGTCCGATTTTCGATTTAGGTTCTGCTAGCTTTAGATAAAATGACCTGAAGTTTGGTCAAGAACGGGTGGAACCCAAAATTTTTTAATGGGACATTTGATTAGGCCATTATGAGCCTAAAATTATTTCTATGCCAATTGATCTTGTTTTGGGTTCTAATTTCGGTTTTGGTCCGATTTTCGATTTAGGTTCTGCTAGCTTTAGATAAAATGACCTGAAGTTTGGTCAAGAACGAGTGGTGCCCAAAATTGTTTAATGGGACATTTGATTAGGCCATTATGAGCCTAAAATTATTTCTATGTCAATTGATCTTGTTTTGGGTTCTAATTTCGGTTTTGGTCGGATTTTCGATTTAGGTTCTGCTAGCTTTAGATAAAATGACCTGAAGTTTGGTCAAGAACGAGTGGAGCCCAAAATTTTTTAATGGGACATTTGATTAAGCCATTATGAGCCTAAAATTATTTCCATGTCAATTGATCTTGTTTTGGGTTCTAATTTCGGTTTTAGTCCGATTTTCGATTTAGGTTCTGCTAGCTTTAGATAAAATGACCTGAAGTTTGGTCAAGAACGAGTGGTGCCCAAAATTGTTTAATGGGACATTTGATTAGGCCATTATGAGCCTAAAATTATTTCCATGTCAATTGATCTTGTTTTGGGTTCTAATTTCGGTTTTGGTCGGATTTTCGATTTAGGTTCTGCTAGCTTTAGATAAAATGACCTGAAGTTTGGTCAAGAACGAGTGGTGCCCAAAATTGTTTAATGGGACATTTTATTAGGCCATTATGAGCCTAAAATTATTTCTATGTCAATTGATCTTGTTTTGGGTTCTAATTTCGGTTTTGGTCGGATTTTCGATTTAGGTTCTGCTAGCTTTAGACAAAATGACCTGAAGTTTGGTCAAGAACGAGTGGAGCCCAAAATTTGTTAATGGGACAATTGATTAGGCCATTATGAGCCTAAAATTATTTCTATGTCAATTGATCTTGTTTTGGGTTCTAATTTCGGTTTTGGTCCGATTTTCGATTTAGGTTCTGCTAGCTTTAGATAAAATGACCTGAAGTTTGGTCAAGAACGAGTGGTGCCCAAAATTTTTTAATGGGACATTTGATTAGGCCATTATGAGCCTAAAATTATTTCCATGCCAATTGATCTTGTTTTGGGTTCTAATTTCGGTTTTGGTCGGATTTTCGATTTAGGTTCTGCTAGCTTTAGACAAAATGACCTGAAGTTTGGTCAAGAACGAGTGGAGCCCAAAATTGTTTAATGGGACATTTGATTAGGCCTTTATGAGCCTAAAATTATTTCTATGCCAATTGATCTTGTTTTGGGTTCTAATTTCGGTTTTGGTCGGATTTTCGATTTAGGTTCTGCTAGCTTTAGATAAAATGACCTGAAGTTTGGTCAAGAACGGGTGTAGCCCAAAATTGTTTAATGGGACATTTGATTAGGCCATTATGAGCCTAAAATTATTTCTATGTCAATTGATCTTGTTTTGGGTTCTAATTTCGGTTTTAGTCCGATTTTCGATTTAGGTTCTGCTAGCTTTAGATAAAATGACCTGAAGTTTGGTCAAGAACGAGTGGTGCCCAAAATTGTTTAATGGGACATTTGATTAGGCCATTATGAGCCTAAAATTATTTCCATGTCAATTGATCTTGTTTTGGGTTCTAATTTCGGTTTTGGTCGGATTTTCGATTTAGGTTCTGCTAGCTTTAGATAAAATGACCTGAAGTTTGGTCAAGAACGAGTGGTGCCCAAAATTGTTTAATGGGACATTTGATTAGGCCATTATGAGCCTAAAATTATTTCTATGTCAATTGATCTTGTTTTGGGTTCTAATTTCGGTTTTGGTCGGATTTTCGATTTAGGTTCTGCTAGCTTTAGACAAAATGACCTGAAGTTTGGTCAAGAACGAGTGGAGCCCAAAATTTGTTAATGGGACAATTGATTAGGCCATTATGAGCCTAAAATTATTTCTATGTCAATTGATCTTGTTTTGGGTTCTAATTTCGGTTTTGGTCCGATTTTCGATTTAGGTTCTGCTAGCTTTAGATAAAATGACCTGAAGTTTGGTCAAGAACGAGTGGTGCCCAAAATTTTTTAATGGGACATTTGATTAGGCCATTATGAGCCTAAAATTATTTCCATGCCAATTGATCTTGTTTTGGGTTCTAATTTCGGTTTTGGTTGGATTTTCGATTTAGGTTCTGCTAGCTTTAGACAAAATGACCTGAAGTTTGGTCAAGAACGAGTGGAGCCCAAAATTGTTTAATGGGACATTTGATTAGGCCTTTATGAGCCTAAAATTATTTCTATGCCAATTGATCTTGTTTTGGGTTCTAATTTCGGTTTTGGTCCGATTTTCGATTTAGGTTCTGCTAGCTTTAGACAAAATGACCTAAAGTTTGGTCAAGAACGAGTGGTGCCCAAAATTGTTTAATGGGATATTTGATTAGGCCATTATGAGCCTAAAATTATTTCTATGTCAATTGATCTTGTTTTGGGTTCTAATTTCGGTTTTGGTCGGATTTTCGATTTAGGTTCTGCTAGCTTTAGATAAAATGACCTGAAGTTTGGTCAAGAACGAGTGGAGCCCAAAATGGTTTAATAAGACAATTGCTTAGGCCTTTATGAGCCTAAAATTATTTCTATGTCAATTGATCTTGTTTTATGTTCTAATTTCGGTTTTGGTCCGATTTTCGATTTAGGTTCTGCTAGCTTTAGATAAAATGACCTGAAGTTTGGTCAAGAACGGGTGGAGCCCAAAATTGTTTAATGGGACATTTGATTAGGCCATTATGAGCCTAAAATTATTTCCATGCCAATTGATCTTGTTTTGGGTTCTAATTTCGGTTTTGGTCCGATTTTCGATTTAGGTTCTGCTAGCTTTAGATAAAATGACCTGAAGTTTGGTCAAGAACGAGTGGTGCCCAAAATTGTTTAATGGGACATTTGATTAAGCCATTATGAGCCTAAAATTATTTCCATGTCAATTGATCTTGTTTTGGGTTCTAATTTCGGTTTTAGTCCGATTTTCCATTTAGGTTCTGCTAGGTGTAGACTAAATGACCTGAAGTTTGGTCAAGAACGAGTGGTGCCCAAAATTTTTTAATGGTACAATTGATTAGACCATTATGAACCTAAAATTATTTCTATGAAAAATTGATCTTGTTTTGGGTTCTAATTTCGGTTTTGGTCGGATTTTCGATTTAGGTTCTGCTAGCTTTAGACAAAATGACCTGAAGTTTGGTCAAGAACGGGTGAAGCCCAAAATGGTTTAATGGGACAATTGATTAGGCCATAATGAGCCTAAAAATATTTGTATGTCAATTGATCTTGTTTTGGGTTCTAATTTCGGTTTTAGTCCGATTTTCCATTTAGGTTCTGCTAGCTGTAGATTAAATGACCTGAAGTTTGGTCAAGAACGAGTGGAGCCCAAAATTTTTTAATAGGACATTTGATTAGGTCATAATAAGTCTAAAATTATTTTTATGTCAATAGATTTTGATTTGTGTTTTAATTTCGGTTTTGATCCGATTTTCGAATTAGGTTCCGCTAGATTTAAATTAAATGACCTAAACATTGGTCATGAACTAGTGGCGCCCAAAACTTTTTAATATGGCATTTAATTGGGCCGCAATAAGCCTAAAACATTTGTGTTTCGATTGATCTTGTTTTGTATTCTAATTTCAAAGTGGGAAGGCCTAATCCTTTTTCTAGAACGAGCGGACCGAAAAAAATTAATTGGGCATTTAATTAGCCTAAAACTAACCTTTAATTTTCAAATTGTTTTTAAATCACTGTTTGATATGAGTTCTACGAACTTTTTCTAAAGCTAGCAGGACCTATCGTTTTAGTTGGATGGGATGGAGCCCAACATTTTAAGAGGACATTTAGTTAGCCTATAAATATCCATATAGTATCTTGTAATGTTCTGCTGGATGGGTTCTACTAGCTTTAGGGACGTAGATGTATTTTACAATTCTAATAGTGTGGATTTATATTTTTCACACACACACACACTGTGATCACCTTTACAGATAATTCACACGTTCCTCAGAATACAGTGAATATACGAGTAATAAACAAGTCTATCAAAAAACAGAAGCATATGCTGTTGTGCTTACAAATAATCAACGGAAATCGCCCTTTGAGGCAGCAGCACTAAACTTTTTTTATTGTACAAGACACACCACTGTTACAAAAACATAAATTATAATTAATAATATTTCCTATTAACCTTGAAAGCTTCCGATACTATTTCCGGTATTCGTAAACACCAAAATTTTCTAAAAACAAACATTTCAAGTGACTAACCTGTTCTGAATTATAAAATTTCGATAAAAACACAACAACAGCAACATCGATATAGTTTACATACCTGGTTATCGCGCCACACATATTTGTTGGCATGGTTTAGTGTTTATAGTTTCGAATAGTTCGGTTGATTGCGGCTCGTTATAGATAAACCGCCTTTTTATAAAGTAAACAATTTGATACATAGTTTTGTGCATAGTTCATTTTTTTTTTGTAAGTGGATTTTTGTAAATTAACTTTGTAATAGACAACTGCAACTAGCTGTTAAATGAAACGTGATAAGTGGGGTTTTAATTGGAAAGTGAGTTATAAAAGGAAATAAAGTATTCCAGCCTAATTAGAAAATCAAATAGTTGGTTAAACTATATGTAGGTGGTACATGCTCGTACCTGTGTCATCACAAATACAAAATTTTATTCATGTAGAATTTTCGATATCGATTGAATTATATTTTATACAAGATACTGTTTCTAAAATCATTAATGGTGTTCGTAATATGTGCATGTACCCGTATCTAACAGTATTTTCTTCCACTTCACGTCTTTTCCCACTACAGTTCGGTTTGTGCAAGTTTCCGCTATGTGCACTCCAAATATATAATAGCTTTCTCACCTTTTAAAGTTAGTTAGGCTTAAGTTGCCAGCCGAAAGTGAAAAAATCCATATTGCAGATAGTGCCTGGACCACTTCAGCCGAAAGTTAAGCAAACTATATATTAAATTGAAATATCCTAGCCGAAAGTGACTAACCTACAAAATCAGCCGAAAACATATGTATCATAACAAACAACAAATACAATTTGCAATTTAACCGATATTAATTTATTCGTTCATGTGTATATAGCAGCATACGGCCAACTTTCAAAAATTTATTATAACTTAACGTTAAAAGTATTATGTTTGGAAAAACTCTCATTTAAAGAGGTTTGTAAGCGGTAATAACTTGGGAAAATTTTCGTTAAAAAAGTTTAAAAATTATCAAGCTTTAAATGGTTTATAATTGTCGTTAAAGTGGTTTGCAATTCAAGACTATGCCAGACACACGCCGATCAACCTACGTCAATTCGATGGGCCGTGACCATAGGCAGATTTTTATTATAAGTTAGGAGTGAGTCTAATAAAGTTATAGGGGTGAAATTTTTATGTTTATCCCTTCTACTGACGATAAAACCGACCATCATTCGAAATTTTGCCAGATGGGCATCAATTTGACTATGTTAATTCGGTGGCACTTAACCATAGGTAAATTTTAATTTTAGGTTACGGGTGAGCCTGACTTGGTTAAAGGTGTGAATTTTTTAAGTTTCCCTTCTTCTGACGATAAAAATCGTTCATCATTCGAGATTTTGCAACATGGACACAAATCTGACTAGGCCGAATTAGCCTATGACCATAGGCATATTTTAGGTTAGAAGTGAGTCTGATGAGGTTACAGGGGTGAAACTTTTATTTTCCCTTCTTCTGACGATAAAAGTCGTTCATCATGAATCATTTTATTGACAAAACATGGGGAAAATAAAATTTTTACTCATAATGTTTCAGCCTAAACTTAGAATTTAAATCTTAGGACGTTAGTGAAGTTTGTCTTAAATCTGTCCTAAAAAGAAACAACAACAAACTACGTGTAGATGTGGTTGTATATTGTCTCGATAGAACGAATTTTAGAATAAATAGTTTTATAAAAACATTTTATAACAAAAATGTAAAGATTTATGAATTTTTCCGTTAATTACCAGTAAACCAGCTTTCTAAATGACCTATATGGTGAGATGCTAAGGGTGTTTAGGATAGCCAATTTGCCGTGGAGTACTACAAATCGAACTTTCAAGTTTCTTATTTTTTCGGGGAATCTCCTGTTAACCAGCACGCGAAGTGACGTATTTGGTGAGATGCTATTAGGTCCTATCTAATAGAAAAACACGTTTGTTTCGTTCAAATTGGAGGTTTAGTTCACACGTTAATACGTTTACCCTATTCCCCGCAGCCGATATTTTGCCAAGCAGTTAAATGGATGCTTAATTTCTTCAAAAGTCGATCGCGTTAGTACCATTTAATAAAAATTGCTCCTGACGACATACATAAAACCGCAATTACTACACCATTTGGCTTATTCGAATTCAACCGAATGCCATTTGGACTACTAGAGCAATTTCCTTTAAATCGGAACGAAATCCTAGGCAAGCACGACAATTAGACTAGATATATCTCTCAATTTACGACAGACATACAGCATATATACAAGGAAAAGACAATGTGGTCGCTGACATCACAACGATCGCAAAAGCTCAACAAGGCGATCAAGAGCTACAACACTTACTCTCTAGTTCGACAAATTGGCGCACTTCAAATGGAAATTAGATAAATTTCCATTAGCCGATTTAACAATTTATTGTGAAATAACTACAGAGAACAATTACCCGTACATTCCAGTTATTACGTCGAACAATTGAAGAAAATTGTCCGCATTTTTAGATAAAAAATAAACACAAGAACTCTCGAATTGCTAAAATTATGCAGAATTATGCACAGAATTTATTAGCCTTCAACACTATGAACGTAACGAAAAAAAAATAAATTTCTCAAACTAAACCAATTTTACACGCTTATATCTAAGGATATTTCTTGTAGAATACAAGTTTTAAATATAAATTGTTAGTACTTTTTCAAACTATACTTGTACACGTATTGACTTGGTTTGAAAAAGTACTAACTACAAGAAACAAATTACTTATTCCATTTTTATCCACTACAGCCACCAATTACAATCACCAAAAATCTTCCACAAGAAATACCCTTTGCAACAAAATATTATACGTGTATAGGGTGGGCCAAAAAAAATTTTTTTTTTACAAAAAGTTCTCAATATTTTTTCAAATTTATATTTTCATTGTAAAGAACAATCCTTCCGATTAATTATGGAATCTCTTTCATTCATATGACTGCCCCGGCTGGCCTTGACTTACCCCATACGGTTGGTCCAAGAGAGCGTCAATCGTTGCTGGTTTATCGGCGTAACACTTATCTTTGACGGCATCCCAAAGATAATAGTCCAACGGCGTCAAATCACAGCTCCGAGGCGGCCAAGTCACATCAGCATTTCGGCTGATAATTCGATCTTCGAAGACAGTGCGCAAAAGATCAATTGAAACGTGTGCTGTGTGGTAAGGAGCACCGTCTTGTTGAAACCAAATGTTGCATATGTTCTCCTCTTCAAGTGCCGGTAACAAAAAATCGTTTATCATGGCGCGGTAGCGCTTACCATTGACAGTAACGGTGGGTCCTTGCTCATTTTCAAAGAAAAATAGTCCAATGATGCCACCGGACCAAAATCCGCACCAAACATGCACTCGTTGAGGATGCATCGGCTTCTCTACGATAACGATGGCGGGTCTCCGTGCCCCAAATGCGACAATTCTGCTTGTTTACATAGCCGTCAAGATGGAAATGAGTCTCATCCGAAAATATGATTTTTTTGCCAAAAAATCAGAACCTTCTTCAAGTCGATCGCAAACCCACTCAGCGAACCGAAAACGCAATGGGTGGTCTCTTTGCTTCAATTCCTGAACCAATTGAACTTTATACGGTGTCATACCAAGGTCTTTATGCAGAATTCGTCGCAATAATGTGCGTGAAATGTTCAATTCTTGAGCACTATGGCGAATTGATGTTCCCGGCGACTCACGCACATTCTCGGCTACAGAATCAACATTTTCAGATGTACGCTTGGTTGGCTCGTGTTTATTAATTAGCAAGCCTGTTTTTTTAACTTTATTCACAAAATAACGCACATATGGAGCTCCCGGCGCTTCGTTTCTTCCGCAAGCCGCACGCAATTTTCGCACACATTCTGCAACATTACCATGATTTTCGAAGTAATGTTTCAATATTTCCCAGCGTTGTTCAAGCGAATACACAACCATTTTCGTTCAGCGGAAGGATAAAACTAACTTTCAGCCAATCAGAAGTCACATAACCCTAACCATACTCAAAATAACCGCTAGTTCAAAAAAGTTAGCGGCCAACCCTGTACAAGTATAGTTTGAAAAAGTACTAAGAATTTATATTTAAAAATTGTATTCTACGAGAAATATCCTTAGATATAAGCGTGTAAAATTAGTTTAGTTTGCGAAATTATTTTTTTTTTTTCGTTACGTTCATAGTGTTGAAGGCTAATAAATTCTGTGCATAATTCTGCATAATTTTAGCAATTCGAGAGTTCTTGTGTTTATTTTTTTATCTAAAAATGCGGACAATTTTCTTCAATTGTGCGACGTAATAACTGGAATGTACGGGCAATTGTTCTCTATAGTTATTTCACAATAAAATGTTAAATCGGCTAATGGAAATTTATCTAATTTCCCATTTGAAGTGCGCCGATTTGTCGAACTAGAGAGTAAGTGTTGTAGCTCTTGATCGCCTTGTTGAGCTTTTGCGATCGTTGTGATGTCGACGACCACATTGTCTTTACCTTGTATATGCTGTATGACTGTCGTAAATTGAGAAACATAGTCTAAATGGCGTGCTTGCCTAGGATTTCGTTCCGCTTTAGAGGAAATTGCTCTAGTAGTCCAAATGGCATTCGGATGTATTCGAATAAGCCAAATGGTGTGGTAATTGCAGTTTTATGTATGTCGTTAGGAGCAATTTTTATTAAATGGTACTAACGCGATCGACTTTTGAAGAAATTGAGCATCCATTTAATTGCATGGAAAAATGTCGGCTGCGGGGAATAGGGTAAACGTGTTAACGTGTGAACTAAACCTCCAATTTGAACAAAACGAATGTGTTTTTCTATTAGATAGGACCTAACTGCATCTCACCATATACGTCACTTCGCGTGCTGGTTAACAGGAGATTCCCGGAAAAATTAAGAAAATAGTACGTTCGATATGTAGTACTCCAAGGCAAATTTGGCTGACCTGACACAAAAACTCTAATTTTGCCTTAATTAGAGTAAAAGAATATTGAGTAATATCAAATTTGTAGCAAGTTCAATGTACCTTAGTACGTATAAACGAATCAATCATGATTAATCGGTTTATCCGAATTTAGTATATTATACTAACTACCACATTTAAATGTTTTTAGGATTTAGGACAATCTTCACTATTTTGTACAGTATAGTGAAATTTGTCCTAAAAAAATCCTAATTTTTTTGTTTTTTTAGGACAGTTTAGGACAAACTTCACGTAAATAACGGATGATTTTTTAAGAGCTTGAGAACTTTTTTTTAAAAAAAAACGCATAAAATTTGCAAAATCTCATCGGTTCTTTATTTGAAACGTTAGATTGGTCCATGACATTTACTTTTTGAAGATAATTTCATTTAAATGTTGACCGCGGCTGCGTCTTAGGTGGTCCATTCGGAAAGTCCAATTTTGGGCAACTTTTTCGACCATTTCGGCCGGAATAGCCCGAATTTCTTCGGAAATGTTGTCTTCCAAAACTGGAATAGTTGCTGGCTTATTTCTGTAGACTTTAGACTTGACGTAGCCCCACAAAAAATAGTCTAAAGGCGTCAAATCGCATGATCTTGGTGCCCAACTTACCGGGCCATTTCTTGAGATGAATTGTTCTCCGAAGTTTTCCCCCAAAATGGCCATAGAATCGCGAGCTGTGTGGCATGTAGCGCCATCTTGTTGAAACCACATGTCAACTAAGTTCAGTTCTTCCATTTTTGGCAACAAAAAGTTTGTTAGCATCGAACGATAGCGATCGCCATTCACCGTAACGTTGCGTCCAACAGCATCTTTGAAAAAATACGGTCCAATGATTCCACCAGCGTACAAACCACACCAAACAGTGCATTTTTCGGGATGCATGGGCAGTTCTTGAACGGCTTCTGGTTGCTCTTCACTCCAAATGCGGCAATTTTGCTTATTTACGTAGCCATTCAACCAGAAATGAGCCTCATCGCTGAACAAAATTTGTCGATAAAAAAGCGGATTTTCTGCCAACTTTTCTAGGGCCCATTCACTGAAAATTCGACGTTGTGGCAGATCGTTCGGCTTCAGTTCTTGCAGGAGCTGTATTTTATACGGTTTTACACCAAGATCTTTGCGTAAAATCTTCCATGTCGTCGAATAACACAAACCCAATTGCTGCGAACGGCGACTAATCGACATTTCACGGTCTTCAGCAACACTCTCAGAAACAGACGCAATATTCTCTTCTGTACGCACTGTACGCATTCGTGTGGTTGGTTTAATGTCCAATAAAGTAAACTGAGTGCGAAACTTGGTCACAATCGCATTAATTGTTTGCTCACTTGGTCGATTATGTAGACCATAAATCGGACGTAAATCGCGAAACACTTTTCGAACCGAACACTGATTTTTGTAATATAATTCAATTATTTGCAAGCGTTGCTCGTTAGTAAGTCTATTCATTATGAAATGTCAAAGCATACTGAGCATCTTTCTCTTTGACACCTTGTCTGAAATCCCGCGTGATCTGTCAAATACTAATGCATGAAAATCCTAACCACAAAAAAATCACCCTTACCTTAGGTGGTATTTTATAGAGTTTCCATAGTGAGACGCAGACACTGGTTATCTGGCAAAATCTCGTTAGGTGAACAGTTTTATCGTCGAAACAATGGAAATGGAACATTTCACCAATATAACCTCATCAAACCCACTCCAGACATATAATCAAATTGTAAATAGGATTATGGTTCATCAAATTGGTACAGTCAGATCGGATCAAAATCTTGATATACAAACTTTTCATCAGCAAAACGTGACTATTGTATAGATGTCTGATATTGACATTTTTCTTTTACAAAATTCATGATTCATTTGCTACTTTTCTGTATTGCCGGCATTTTTCGATTGAATATTAAAGTTAAACTTCTTTATCTATACAGTTTGCATTATCGACATATTATAATATTTTCGGTTGGAAAGGAAAAGATAATATCTATATTGCCATTTTTCGGCTTGGTAGCAAAAACACTATCTGCATTACCATTTTTCGGCTGGAAACTTTCAGCTAACTTTAACAGTATCCCTATCTCACCAAACAACTACAAAAGGTATGAAGATATATATCATTAGGAAACTAATACTGTGAAATTCGTTTATGACGAACGCCATCCGAAGCGACATTTCGTTGATTAAAATATTGATGTCTTATGTTTTCCAATTTGATAACATTTTGCTTAAAACGACTTCAGGTACTACGACTATTCTGATATAACGACCAATTTTTCGCATAAAGTTGGAAGAATTTTTCGTTTATTACGACCAAATTCAAATAAAATGAAAAGTTAAGAAATTGTGGTTGACCACTCAAACCATGAAATACTAATACCTATATTACAGAGATCCATAATAATGGACCCCTTCAGGTCCCATATCATGATTAGTAAAATTATTACCAATTTGATTTAAAAAATTCAGAGCGCTAAACATTTTCATAACGCTGGCTTCGATTTAACTCAACATGTTCCCAACTATTGGGTGCCCTGAAAGCGCCGAATGTGCGGCATTGCCTTTACAAAATTCTTGATTCAAAATATTATGATACGGTAGTAGTAACCATAAAACAAACTTAATATCTTAGTTTTAGAATTAGAGCCGTTGAACACCCTCATTTCTAGATAAACTCCAACGAATTGCAATATTGTTTTTTTTCTTCTATAAAAAATTGTCTCATATATGAATTAGGAGTGATGTATCTTAAATTTTCTTAAAAGTACTCTAAGAATTGCTTGAAGTGTCGAAGTCACTTGTAATTGGGAATTGGTCGTGTACCTCTTCACAATGCAGGAAAACCACGCCAACAATAAATAGCTTTTATTAATACACACTCTTTGATGAATCGAGGGTAGGATTATGAACATGACACGGAGTCTTCAGTCAGTATTGATTTTTTTTGAAGAAGAACTAATAATTTGACTGGTTTCATTCCGTTTGAAATTCAAAGATTTCGTGGACATTTTACTTTTCAATTCGTACAGTAAGTTGATTTCAATTCGTACAGCGGCGAAATTCTTGGCATATTTTTAAGCATCACAGTACACAAATATGTTTTGTAAAGGTGGGTCCACATTTAGAAAAATTTGTGCCGAACACATTCGGCAAATATATTTTCGCCGAAAATGTTTAACCTGCAAGTGTTAGATCGTGTGCGTTGGCTGTGACATAAATTTGTGTGTCGTTGTCGTGCGCCGCTCGACGTTCACACTTCCTAATTTCCAGCGAAAATGGTTTCGCCGAACGCGTTCGGCACAAATTTTTGAAAAAGTGGTCCCAGTTTAAAATAACTGGCCCAAGAAGGCAAAGTTTACTTACTTACTTTCTTTAATGAAAATGTTGTAAAATTTTATTCAATTTGCATAGTGTATTCTGGTCGTTTAAAAATTGAAGTCCCTAACCCTCCACGGATGGGTTAGTCCAGTAATATATAATCCCGACTTTTACACTAATCGGACTCTGGCCAATCACTATTAATATTTGCCTGCTTACAATCTTAGTAACATTAGGTTAAACCATTTTCGAAAACTAAATTTAAATTGCATTCTGCTGAACATGCTTTATTTGGATATATAAAGGGTGGGCCATCTACTAAAACATTTTTATTGAAAGCACTTTTTTTTCAACAAAAATTCGGCCCTGTTAGCCTAGCAGAAATATTTGTTAGGGATGAAACTTCAGATTTAAGTTTATTCTACAAATTGAAGATCCCAGTAACTTTTGACCGAAATCGGTTTACTAAAAGTGGAAGCTTCCATACGAGCTTTTTCGGTGTTTGCATAATATATTAAATGTATACAAATTCGGCCCCTTTACAGCCCAGACGGATTATCCGCTCAGGTTAAAACTATATTCTTTGTATTTTTCTGGATATCTCAGTTACTTTTGACCGAAATCGGTCCAGCGGAATAACAGCTTCCACAAAAGCGTTTTGGTTTTAGTAAATATTTTGAAAAGTATATCGTTTACCAGAAAAACGATGCTAAACGAAATTTGTTTTAAATAAATTTGCAACAATATCAGACCACTGTGTAGGTGGTCCAAAAAGTAGCTCAAATACAAAAAAATATTGTGTCTTTGCTAAATGTGTAATAAAGGGTGGGTCATTTAATAGTACGCTATAAAATGAGTATACATTTTTATTTTGTGAATTACCGTAGATTGGAGTCTCCGATTTAGAATGAAAAACAATTTCGATCGTGTGGCTTCCTCTGCTGGCCTTACAGTAAGCTATCCTGTGAGACCTGTTTTAAGAACTTTTTCTATGATTTCGGCGCCTACTCCGCGAATAACTGTCGCAAAGGTTTCAAAGCTGGAATTGTCTCTGGATTGTGCGCATAATATATATCCTTAACGAAGAAACCCTATACAAAAAAGTCCAACAACGTCAAATAGCAGCCCAGCGCAGGCCAACTGACATCGCCAAAACGGCTGAGTATTCGGTTGCCAAATTTGAGATCGCGCGCAAAAGATCGATTGTCGGCCGGTTTGTATGGCATGTGGCGCCATCTTGTTGAAATCAAAGGTTGTTCACGGCGTTTTCAGCAGCATTTTTGAAGAAAAATAGGCCAATTATGCCACCACTCCAAAATCCACACTAAACAATCACTCTTGGTAGACGCTCCCGAAATGATTTCTGGATTATTTGATACAAATTTTCTGGTACCAGGATTGCTGTTTGTTTACCGTTGTTGAAATTTTTGTATGATATTTGTAATTTCATCTTTATCTAATGTTTCCTATGAATTTATAATTCCTTTGAAGTTTGGAAAAACTTCCAAAATTGTCATATCCAGGTTTGAGATTTTGACAATTATAGTTGGTTCCTATAATAGTTTGTAGCTCTGAAAAGTGTATAAAATAGTCGTCAGATGTGCCCACTGAACGAACTGTTTCGATATCATTATCGTTATCGGCGTGGTTTTCTGACCTTCCAGATTCACGTGATTCACTACATCGTGTTTCTAGTTCGAGGCTTTAAGAGCCTCAAATGTCCTTATATAATCATTATCTTCTATTTTGAGATTTCTATCCTTCTTTCGATATTTTGACATGGGGTTCGTTATCTTGCACGAATCTTTTATGAACCTTCTATAATAACCCGAAAGTTCCAGATATTGTTTAATTTCTTTCGAGGTGTGCGGTAATGGCCAGTCTACCGTCTTGCGTAATTAACTGGCCAAGGAATTCGGTTTCCTTTTCAGAAATTCACATTTATTTAATTGGATTTAAGATTAAAATGTGATAGTCTTTTGAGTATCATACTAGGAATTTGAATATGGTTTCTAAATTGTGTTCGACAATAACGATGTCATCCAGGTAGACGTGACGAATGTTGTCGAATTCTGCAGTACGTTATTCATCGCACGCAGGTACGTGGCGGAACAGTTTTTTAAGCCGAAAGGCATTCTGGCCAAATCAAAATGTCCCGTGCTGGTTGAAAATGCGGTTTTTTCATTAGATTTTTCTTCCATTGGAATCTGTTGAGAGCCAGATTTTAAATCCAACGTTGAAAAGTATACTGACTTTCGTAAGCTGTCCAATATTTTCTCGATATAACTTTCCATTTCCCCGAAGTATCCGCTTTTTAACCACCCAAATTGGGGAGGAGTATGAACTTTTTGAATAATGAATTATCCTGCTATTCAACATTTCCTGTATTTGTTCCTCAACATCTTTAATAAAATGATGTGGGTACCTTTACGTTTTAGTAAATACAGGATTTTAATTGTGGTTGATGACAGTTTCTCATTTTGTCGCAATAATACAGCTTGATTTTCGAAAATGGTTTCGATTAAAATGCTCTTTTCTATTTTATGTAGGTGTTATGTCTGGACCAAGTATCTCTACCAATTATTTCACAACCCGGAATTGGTTCAATCTTTCAAAATTGTTTACTTCCAATTTCAATTTTGGAAGCTTTGCCGGTTCATCTGAGCTATCAGTCAATACTCTCACCGTTGTTTTTAAATTATATGATCGTCAAATACATAACAAAAATAATACCAAAAATTACACTGTTAAATTTAAAAATATTCCAATTGGATTTGTTTTGTGGTGAATTTGAAACAATTTTAGATACTCAACATTTATATTACAAAAGTTACTGAGTCGATGAAATAAAATTTAAAAATGTCTTCAAATTATTTCATGAATGGAACTTCTAAGTCGTGTATTGCACAGTAAATATCATCATAAACGAACCCTGTCTAGAACTATCAAAAGTCGAATCTTTAAACTATCCAAAAGTATAAACGTGACCCCGTGAACATCTCTAGAGTTTCTGTACTTTGATTATTTTTACAATAAATCGGGTTCGTAGCTTATTTGGGAATTTCAATTGGGTAAAACTCCAATTGGTGAAAATACCAAAATTTCCAATTGAGAATAAAATTGAAAGTGAAGAAGTTTTAAATTTTGGAAAACATTTTATTGATAGACATTTTTCTGACCTATTCGAATATATGAAAGAGATCCCGTGATCATTTCTCGGTTGGCCGTATGACACAGTAAATATTATCATTAATTAACCATGTTCATTTCAATGTCTACTACTTCGTCTACGCTATCCGAAAATACATTTAAAAAACCATGAACATCTGTAGGAGTGGTAGCAGAAATTTTTTAAAATAAATTGAAATCAAAAACCGCAATTGTTTAAAATACGCTGGACAAGTCAAACATCATCATAATTAAATCTGGTTCACCACCCACGTGGGGTTTCGATAGCTATTCGGTCATATAGGTGAGACATTATCTCATCCTGTGAGCATTTCTTGGATCGGAGATATAAAAGTAAAAACATAGCCTAAAACAGCCTACTTTGGCATTAAAACAACTTTAGTAAATTGTATTACGATTTTCTCGAGTTTATGGTGGGGAGACTTCTCTATAAACGTTAAAGAGTATCTAAAAATGTTTCAATTTCACAACAAAACAAATCCAATTAGAATGTTTTTAAATTTGTGTAAATTTTTGGTATGTACAGCATGACTCCGTTTTGCACTGTTTCACTTTGCGTTTTTTCCGATATGCAACACCTTTCCTAATCATACTCGAAACACCGAACTGCGTCGCAGAATTTCATTTTGCGTCATTTTCCGTTTAAAAAATATCGAATAATTAGGGAAACCACCGATTAACCTTTCCATCATTAAAAACTTTTGTTTGCGTTGCTGTCATTTATAAAATTTGAAAGTTGAAAACGAAATTAAAAATGATTAGAAGGTCTGACGATGGTGAGAAGTCTGTAAATATAGCGAAAGCACTTGGATTAGTCGTCGTGGAAGCAACTTAATGCTCAAAATGGAATCTCTGTTATACATTTGGATCCAAGGCCAAAATCGAAAGAAAATGCCGTTCAATAGAGTGTGTATCGGAGCTAGAGGAGAAGCTGCTAGTGAAGATCTTATCGCCGGAGAATTATTCGTGAATAAATTAAAGGTAAAATCAGAAGCGTATTGCCCCAAACAGATTTTCAATGTAGACGAAACGGGGCTTTTTTAGAAACGTCTACCGAAGCACCCTTTTATTTCAAGAGAATAAAAGTCGGCTCCCGGATTTAAACCGCGCAAGGATATAATTACTGTGCTTCTATGCAGCAACGCGGAATAGGATTTTAAATTCAAACCCTTTACTATATATGCAGGAGAGCTTCCTAGACGTTTCAAAAACGTACATAAGAAAAATGTTCCTGTTCATTGGCGCTCGAATAGAAAAGCTTGGATGACTGCGGCTACTTTGCGTGATTAGGCTTCCAAATGTGCAATTCCGGAAATAAAACGACGTATTGTCACAGTGAAAATATAAGCTTCACGACACTAATTTTACTCGATAACGCGCCAAGTCATCCTATAAAGTTATATCATATTGTTCATGGACCAAGGCGTTATTCCAAACTTTAAGGCATACTATTTGAGATGGTCGTTTAGTCTACTGTTTACTGCTGTACAAACCGACAATAATATCAGTATGAAGTACTATAGCGACAACGAATAACAATCAGTTGATAGAATCAGTGTGGAGGTATCTGAAATGAAAACTGTGATTGGATTGGATGGCATCGAGACATACGATATCGTTGACTTGATAAACATCAACAGTGAAGAGGTGTTAGATAACGACGAGCTTTTCAAATTGAGTAATAATAACAGTCTATCAATTGAAGACGAATGACCAAAACAGGCTTTATCCAATAAGCGAATAGCAGATGCTCTAAAATTAATTGACGAAGCAGCAAACATTTTCTGAATGATCCTGACACAGCGCAGTTTGATCGTAGCAAAATGCTTAAAATCAAAATCAAAATTTATGAGGAAAGTTACCAGCATAAAACAAAAATAGTTCAACAAAAACTTGATCAATATTTTCCGTTCACGTAAATTATTGTAATTCGTAATTTGCGTTGTTTCACTTTGAGTCGCTATTTTTGGGAACCTAACTGCGACGCAAAACGGGGTCATAGTGTATTTGACGATCATATAATTTAAAAACAACGGTGAGAGTATTGACCGATAGCTCAGATGAACCGGAAAAGCTTCCAAAATTGAAATTAGAAGTAAACAATTTTGAAAGACTAAAACCAATTCCGGGTTGCGAAATAATTGGTAGAGATACCTAGTCCACACGGAACACCTATAGAAAAGAGAAAAGATCGTTTTGATAGCATGAGAAGCTCTCATCAAGACGGCCAATTCCAATTGGATTATTAAACTTCTTTCGTGTATTAGTGGTACACTGTAAAAACGTATTTTTTAACGAGACAGATATATAAAATCAGAAAGAGATGATAAGTGCTATCCCTTTCTAAAGAATTATCCGTTTTCGATATTTTTCAAATTGGAATTTTATAAAAAAAATAGTAAAAAATCCACGGAAGACTAAATTTATTACAACGAGTAATTTCTTGTATCTTAAATTTTGCCTATTAACAAAAAGGTACTAAGCATTGTTCTAAGATGTGACAAACAAGTTAAAAAGCGATAGTTATAAACTATCCATTTGCCATGTCCCTGCGGTTACCCCAATTTCCAATTTTTTATTTAATTTGTATGGCCCAACGCATTCACTTGTTTGAGTAGTTTATGTGCCGACTAAGATTATGAGGATCACAGGCATTCTTCTAAGATGTCATCAGGAGGTTACAATAGCCCCATGTACTAAGTAAGTAGGTTTCAGTTGTTGCTTACTACACACTTAGGCCAATTTTTAGGCCCATTGTGATACCACTCATTCACTCCACATCATTAAACCACCTACTTCACCTACTCACACAACTACTACGTTGTTATTACGTACTAAGTAATAACCTGTCTTTATTCCATGTCCCAGCGGTCTCCCATATTTTCAATTTTTTAAGTAATTTGTATGGCTGAACGGTTTCACCAGTTTGGGTAGTTTATATGTGGACTAAGATTATGAGGATTACTGGGATTCTTCTAAGACGTCATCAGGAGGTTACAATAGCTCTATGTTCTAAGTATTAAACAGTCTCTATGTCATGTCGTGGCGGTCCCCCCAATTTTAAATTTTTTTATTTAATTTGTATGGCCCAAGGCATTCTCTTGTTTAGTAGTTTATATGTCGTCTAAAATTATGAGTATCACAGGGATTCTTCTAAGACTTCATAAGGAGGTTACAATAGCCCCATATACTAAGTAATAAACAGTCTATATGCCATGTCTCAGCGGTCTCTAATTTGTATGGCACAACGCTTTCATCTGCTTGAGTAGTTTATATGACGACTAAGATTATGAAGATCTCAGGGATTCTTCTAAGACGTCGTCAGGAGGTTACAATAGCTCCATATAGTAAGTAATACACAGTCTATATGCCATGTTCCGGCGGTCTCCTCAATTTTAAATTTTTTAAGTAATTTTTATGGCACAACGCTTTCACCAGTTTCAGTAGTTTATATGCCGAGTAAGATTATGAAGATCACAGAGATTCTTCTAAGAAGTCATCAGGAGGTTACAATAGCCTCATGTACTAAGTAATAAACAGTCTTTATTCCATGTCCCGGCGGTCTCCCCAATTTTAAATTTTTGAATTAATTTGTATGGCACAACGCATTCACTTGTTAGAGTAGTTTATATGTCGTCTATGACTATGAGGATCACATCTTTTAATTTGATGTGTTACTGGTATAAGTGGTTTATTTTTAATCCCTTTCACTATAGTGCCTGATTCATTTAGCGTTACCCAAGTAGCACCACGTGGAGGTATGAATCTCGGTCTTCACCCCCGCCCCCGTTAATTTTCTGCCTCTTTCCATTACTCCTTGCAACTTCAGTTTCTTAAAAACCATTCCTCATCTCACCCTTTAAAACTTTTTATTTTCAATTAAGTGCCTTTAATTTTTCACATAAATTAACACTGAAGGATTCACACAAAAATCAGGTTTAGTAGGAACTACAAATATTCTAAGATCGTCGTGGCATTCCCACATATTGTTTGGTCTTTTAATAAACGCCGTGTTAACTCAAGCAGGTAAAAGCGTTGGGCCATACAAATTAAGTAAAAAATTAAAATTGGGGAGACCGCCGAAACATGGCATATATCTCTTGATGACGTCTTAGAAGAATCCTTGAGATCCTCATAATCTTAGTCGACATATAAACTACTCAAACAAGTGAAAGCGTTGGACCATAAAATTACTTAAAAAAATTAAAATTGGGGAGACCGCCAGGACATAACGTATAGACTGTTTATTATTTAGTATAAGGAGCTAATGTAATCTTTTGATGACGTCTTAGAAGAATCCCTGAGATCTTCATAACCTTAGTCGACATATAAACTACTCAAGCAGATACAAGCGTTGTGCCATACAAATTAGAGACCGCCGGGACATGGCATATAGACTGTTTATTACTTAGTACATGGAGCATTGTAGCCTTCTGATGACGTCTTAGAAGGATCCCTGTGATCCTCATAATCTTAGTCGACATATAAACTACTCAACCATGTGAAATCGGTATGCCATAACAAATTTCATAAAAAAAATTAAAATTGTGGAGACCACTGGGACATGACATATTATTACTTAGACAGGTTATTAATTAGTACATGGGGCTATTGTAACCTTGTAACCTCTTAATGACGTCTTAGAAGAATTCGCGTGGCGCTTATGTAATATTATTCGAAATATTAGCTACTCAAACAGTAAAATCTTCATGTTATACGTAATTACGAGTATTTAAAAATTCAGATATCGGGAGGACGTTATATAATATGGCATATGGGCCTATTAGCTTTTATCACTTGAAACTATTTCATTGACTTGATGCCATATTATAACAATCTTTTAAACCAAATCATGTTTTTTTCAAAAAATTTTTACTCAAAATTCTTATTAGAAATTAGTTAACAGTGTAACACTAATACAATGATATATTTGTTATTTGTTAAAAATTTCACGCCCGTGTCATCAACCACAATTATTAAGCATACAATTATCACGTGAATGATTGTGAAATACATACCAAAAATAATACCATAAATGTACACTGTTAAATTGTTGTCCTAATCCGAGACATTTTTAGATTTGGCAAAATACTTTTATTCTATGTGAGGTTACCAAGACGTGGAAAGTTTTCGAACTAATGAAACCTGAATTCTTTAAATTAAAAAATCAGATTGCAGTGACCAAACGACAAAAATATTGAAAATACTTTGCACTTATACAGACAAAGAATAATCACAATGCCTTAGCGAATTATTATGCTCCGCTACGCAATTGTCAGCCCTTTCGAAACCTCGAATTTTATTGTATTTCTATCTGAAATGTTGGTTTATTCTGGGTGAATAATCAATATCTGGTTATCGCCTAGAATAACCCAAAATTGCATATGGCGTCAAATACAAGAAAATTTGAGGTTACGAAGGGGTTGACGATTTTGTACCGAAGCATAATAATTCGCTAAGGCATTGTGATTATACTTTGTATGTATAAGTAGAATTTAAACAATTCAAGTTTCATTAGTTCGAAATCAAACTTCTAACGTCTTGGTAACCTCACCTAGATGAATTTTAATTTTATCGAGCGGGACGAAAATTTAAATAAAATTCAATGAGATTCCATGTCCGTAGTTCATTTTCAAATTTTTTTTAGAGTACCATCAGATGGTTTGCTTTTTAATTTTTTTAATTATTTTATTGAAAATAAATCGAATTTAATAAATTTGATAATTTTTCGTTTTTTCATTAATTTTGATAAAATTTCTGGGCTTGGCTAATTTCACAAATATAATATATTTGAATGAAACAAATCCAAAATTGGTTGTTGATGCCTGTGTTGCCTGATTAAAAAATTGTATTTTCTGGGATAGAACTGTGTGATAACATTTCGTTTCCCACCCCATCCATCATAATTGTCCGCATAAAATGAAAACTATTATGCGCCACTATTTACATATTAATATTCCACTAACCACAAAAATATTAGTTTCCGCCATCAACAAAAATTTTAATTAAATTATAATTTTATAATGAAACCATTTTACTGTCTGTGATACAAAAATTTCAATTAATTATTTCAAAAATTAATTAATGTTCAAACCAATTCGAATCAATAATTCATATAATGTATATCGAAAGACTATAGGGTACCTACTCGTATATGTATAGAGTACCTACCTATACCTAGTATAGTCAAAAATTACAAAATTGAAAAATTGATAAACCGCAGACCAACCCCATAAAAACGTAAAACGTTTCGAACATTTTCTTTTCGTGTAGCAATTTTATGTGTAAAGTATCAACCTTAATATTTGTGTATCGTATATCTCGATGTACCATACACACACGAAAGGTCTTCGAGTAATAGTTAGGTGGTACTAGGAATCAATAATCCGTACATCATGTTATAAATTTTCAATTTTCCCTATTCAACAAATAGTGATTGTATGTGACCCTTTTTCTGACCTTTTGATCCGTGTCTTGATTGTTGTTCCCCGACAATATCGAAACGGAATGCTGGTATGGCATATTGTGGATTGGGAATATTGGGGATACCTTTAATGAGATAAAATTATAGAACGATAATTTTGATTTAAGTAGTTCGAATGTTGTTCGCCTGTGCGTAATCTGATAAGATTTGTACACAACAAAATGTATATAGATAAGAAACTTAAGAAATATGTCAATTGTTTTTCTTGTATTCAACGACAAATTATTCAGTTTTTCATTTTGTTTCAATTTCTACTTGTTCTAACGAGCACGGAAAAATTTCTAAACGACATAAGATGCTTTAGGGGTAACAATGGGATTATTTATCGTTGCGCTTCTTCGTCTATTTTATAATCCGTTATCTATCTCAGGTATTTTATATACATGTATTGATTGGAATGAAGTCACTTAAACCAGTAAAATATAAAAATTAGATATGTGCTTGATAAAGCACAATTCGTTAAGAAGTTTTGTAAGAAATACGTAAAATTTTTAAAATTTCAACAATTGCGTGTAATTAGATTTTTAATTGAAGGGAGCGCTCACTTTAACAAAAGCTCTTAAGAATTAAGTTTTTATTTATACAAATACAAATCGCTTTTGTCCACAAACACCTTGCCATCATATAATTTGTAACACCCTTCGGGTGAAACTCCTACACCTTACAAGTACAGTAGAATTTTTATTTATAATATTTAATATTTTTCCGCAGATTATTTTCCAACACATACTTACGTGCATATGTGTGACTTGTATACACACTCAACCGAATAAATAGGAAAATCACAAAAAATTAAATTGGAAAATCTATTTCAAGTTTATGAAGTCTTACAATTTAATTTTTCATTTTATTTTTGCGTTATTGTGTAACGGCCGACGAATATAATTTTTTGTAGTGTAAAGATTATTTATTGATATTGTTCGATTTGCGGTTTGCGGTTTTGTGCACACATACCAAGTAAGCAAGTCACCTTGTTACAGCAGCTCAATTTTACAGTGACTTTTACTTATACAAATTTCTAACAATTTTTAATGTTAAGAATTTTATTTACCAACTCATTTAACTTCTTCAACAAATTTACACTTTTACTATTTATCACTTTGTATTAACAATTTTCACTATTTCACTTTTACTTCATACTTTTCACTTTTCAATACTCGCCCGGTACTGTTCACTATTGAATTACAACTGTGTCTGCGTTTCAAACTGTTCGCGCGAGATTATTTCATTTATTGTATCTGTCGATGTATGCGTTATCCCAATTGTAAATTACAAGGTTATCCAATTCAAGCTTGATAAAGTAAACTTAAAAAAAACACACAAAATATTCGGAATGTATTGTAATTTTTATTTCATTTTACAGATTGATCCTTGCCATTTTTAGTTAAACAAGATATCATTCAAATGTCCTCCACGGGACTTCTTACAGGCCTTGATTCTTTTGCGGTAATTTTCAATGACTTTTCGGCACATTTCGGGCGGTATCTCGGCCATTACCTTACGAATATTAGTTTTCAATTCGTCAAGAGTTTGAGGATTTTTTGCGTAAACACGATCTTTCGCGTAGCCCCACAAAAAGAAATCCAAAGGCGTTAAATCACAGGATCTTGGAGGCCAATTGACATCAGCCAATCGCGAAATCAAACGTCCAGGAAATTTCTCTTGCAAAAGATCTCGATTTGCTCGTGTTACGTGACTGGTTGCTCCATCCTGCTGGAACCACATATCGTCAAGATCATAATCTTCGATTTTCGTAAACAAATAATCGGTTAACATGCGGCCATAGCGCTCAGAATTGACGGTAACGGTTCGTCCATGGTTGTTCTCAAAAAAATACGGCCCAATCACACCACCAGACCACAATGCGCACCAAACAGTGACTTTTTCCGGGTGTAATGGCATCTCTACAATCAATTGTGGATTTTCTGAGCCCCAAATTCTACAGTTTTGCTTATTAACGTATCCACCAAGCGAAAAATGAGCTTCATCACTGAAGAAAATTTTGTTCGAAAAATCAGCATCGACGGCCTGTTTTTCCAACACCCAATTTGCGTATGTTCTTCGTTGTCCATGGTCAGCAGGCTTTAGCTCTTGTGTCAAATGGACTTTATACGGATGAAGATGCAAATCCAGATGCAAAATGCGCCATAATGAGCCATAAGATAGGCCTAAATGTTGAGCTCGACGAGGAATTGACAAATTTGGATCTTCTTCCACACTTTCAGCTACAGAAGCGATATTTTCAGCATTGCGAATGTTTCGATGATGCACAGACCTTACAATATCAGTAACAGATCCAGTTTGTTCAAATTTATTCACTGTATTCAATATGGTTTGCTTTGTAGGACGATTATGACGACCATAATCTGCTCGTAAAGCGCGAAATGTGGATACGGCAGAATCACTATTTTTATAATAAGATTTAATAATTTTAACGCGCTGGTCGATTGTTAAATGCTCCATATTCTTAAATGGCAGAATGTCAACTAAATAAATGACAGCGTACTTGACGTTTATCTTTGACAGATGTCGGTATACAGATTTCTACTTTATCAACCTCGAATTGGATAACCCGTTACTAGTTTCTTGTTATACCCCCGAACAGTCCGCAGGACACAGCATTTTCCTTGATTAGTATCGCCACACCCCTCCACAAGGAATACTTGATGCAATAACATCGATGCATGTTAAAAATTATAATCGCCCAATAAAGTTATGAACTCAGACTGGGCTCGTACCCACGACCGTTGGGATGATAAGACTTGGCGCTGCACACCTTAACCACTCGCGCCCACCAAGTGGTTTATCAGTGTAGCGTAGAATGCGTAACACTATCCCCGCCTTAGATCTGTTCGTCCCATACAAACCTGTCAACTTTGCTCGTGTTATAACGTCGATATACAATATCGTTAATTCGTTTAATGATTTTATAAAGATATTCCCAACTTTGTTGTAATTTCGGTAATATTCCTTTTCTTCTGGCAGGCGATTTTCAGTTGTATCATGCATCGTACTGCGATACCCCAATATGACCAGGCGAATACATCGAACCAATATCCGGGTACACCTCTCTATCACTCCGTCTGGCTGTGGATGTGTGGTGTGGTACGACTCTTCTTAATGTTAAGAATTTAGCACAGTTCTTGGAACACAAATAAGTCCAAGTTTGTACGTTGATCCGAGTTTAGTTACTAACAATCAAATATGCCCCCATCCACTTGCTGGAGTAGTCAGTACCCACAATTAGGTATGGATTAATACCGTTGGTTTGTGGGCCGATGATATACATTGCTATTCGTTCAAATATGCTCCAACATTGTACTGCAGCATTTTCCGTTTCGTCTGAGTTGCGGGTCCTTTACTTACAGCACACACTTCAGACTGTCTAATAAAAATATAAAAGTTATTTTTTTCTTTCGTCGTAGTCAACATTTCCGGAAAAATTTTCGTCAATTCTTATACCTAGGTATAACCTTAAACTAAGAATTATTCAAATTTGTATCGGTTTACTTAGCCAATTTTCATGTAAATCAATTAGCGCAGTCACCGATACCAGTGTTTGTACATTTCAGCCGTTATAATTCAAAAACTATAACGTTACCGTCCCTAGTCACGGGGAGACATGTACATTCCGTTTACCGGTCTACTATTGTACACTGTTCCGTTGTTTTAAGACGTTGATCAGTTCAGCACAATATGACTGAAATTTCGGGAGTAAGTCGTTGCTTAGTAATATAGGCAGTGGTAATTCATGTATATTCATGTTACCAAGCCACTTATGTTTTAGTGACATAACCGTCACCTCGTTACATTCTAAAAGTAGGTGCTTAACGTCTTCTACTTCCGATCCGCATAAACATTGACACTGGTTCGTTATCTTAAATCTCTGCAGGTTTGCTTTAAACTTACCATGTCCAGAGATAACTTGGCACGAGAGCTCGTCAGTGGTAATTTCATTTTTAGTCTTTCTTTAATATCAGAAATGAAGCCAAAGGTATGCCTTCCATTGGCGAATTCATTCCACCTTCGTTGACAGAGGTCAATCGCCATCGCTTCTATATCATTTTTACTATTATATTGATCCTACCTACTATCAGCAGCATGCACATATACACCTATATTATTTTGGCCACGCCTTCTTAGGTGGTACAAGTTCGCTCGTTTTTTGATTAGAATATCAACCGGGAGTACGCCAGCCAGAACCACTACAGCATCTTTAGATACCGTTCGGTAAGCTTTTGTTACTCCTAGCAGGATGCTCCTCTGAGCACTTTCTAGTGATCTGATATGGTGACAGTTTAACCTATCATACCAACCAGCCACCGCATACGCGAAAAGCGCCTCCGCCACACCTTTGTATATTAACTTTTCAGTGTTTTGTGATTAAGTCCCCATCCTTCTCTTGACACTCTCGCCAAAGAGTGGAACAGCTTCTTAGCGTTTTCATAGACTCTAAGAACGTGGGATGCTACGCCCATTCGTTCATCAAGGTCAACACCTAGATATCTAACGCACTTGACCATTTTCATGTTTTTACCGTTTAGTGATATCGTTGGTGGTCGACTAGAGTCAAATTTGCCCTTTAGTTGCAGCATCACTGTTTTTTCTGCTGATAGTGACATCTTATTTATTTCACACCATTGGATCATTTTATTTATTGCGATTTGACCCCGGCGCTGAAAATCGAGTCTCGAGTTGCCATGTATCAGAATGACTTTGTCATCCGCGAAAGCAATTTCCTCAAAGTCGTCGATCTTGCTTGTTGTAAACACGATATTCCAGACTAGAGGACCCAAAATAGAGCACTGAGGACATCCTTTTGTAATTTGCTTTGAAACAGAACCATACATGTCTCTGATTATTGCGTATCGATTGCTGAAGTAGCTCCTAAAAACATTCATCGTGTTTCTAGAGAGATTGTAGACCGATAAACTTGCAATGAGACTAGGTCACGTAAGATTATCAAATGCTCCGGTAATGACCAAGAATATACCCATAACATATTTAGAACTTAGGGTTTTGACAGTGTTGGTTAGGCGGACTAATAATAATCCGAATTGCTTGTCCGAGAACAGTCCGCTTTGTTCAACTCGTGGTATAGTGCGAGTGGCAAGCAACCTTTCTAAGAGCTTCCCCATAACTGGTAGTAACATTATGGGTCTATAAGATTTCGAACATAGTGGATCTCTATCACCAGGTTTCCTGATTATGATCATTTCACCCTTTTTCCACACCTTGGGGAAGTAACCAAATTTTAAGCAGCTGTTTAATAATTTTACTATGCTAGACCCTATGATGGGCCATGCCAGCTGGATTATTTCAGCGTTCAAGTTATCCAGTCCAGGGGACTTGTTACGCTTGAAGCAAGTTAAGGCACTGGTGACCTCCTCCCATGTAAATGGGGGGTCTTCCGCATCGTTCCAACTACTGTCGGTAGCGATCTCGCGCATTTCTGCTTGAGGCCCAGTTTCGTCTGGCGTTTCGTTCGGAAGAAGTAAGTTGAGTAACTAAAAGCGTGTGTCATGCCACGTATCAGTGACGACTTCATTTGCCTTCCTGATGGTGGTTAAGACTTCTGGGGATCTTGCTTTACCAGCGGCAAATTTATGTACAAGTCCCCATGAGTCTTTATGACCATGTTCCGTGACGTACCGTTGGAAACTATTTTGTTTTGCAATAAATACTTCATGGAAGTATTTATTTCTTGCTACTCTAAAGCGAGACAATTTTAACTCTTTTGCTATTTGGTTCCTTTCCGCCTGGTAGGCTCTTCTAAGCTTGTGCATAGAACATCTAAGTTTCCTTAGATTAGAGTTCCACCAACTGTTCTGTTTCTTTGCAACTCTTTTCTTAGGAATTGCAGACTCTGGCTAACTGTGCTGAGATCAGCTCCACACGAGCACCAATTTTATCTATCGAATCTATTTCCGGAAGTGCTTGTACACTGTCCCAAGAGCCAACCAAGTATCAAGCAAATAGATCCCAGTCGGCTATCTTAATGGCGAATCTCGGAGTTTTGCTACTTGCAAGCGGCCTGCTCTGTGGCGAATTTGATAAATTAAACGTAATGACTCTCTGGTCACTAGATGTCCAATTTTCTCTGACACACCACCCAACTATCGAGCCCAGCAAGGCTCCATTGACTATGGTTAAGTCGATATTGGAGTTCCCATTAGACGAGAACGTCGTTGGGTGCCCCTGCAAGTTCATTATGAAGAGGTCACTCCTAGACACGAAGTCCTCTACTTTTCTTCCCTTTTCATCGGTTAAACGGTCATGCCACATTTTACTTCTTGCATTGAAGTCTCCGAGGATCATTACCTTTTTCTGTTGACCCGATAGAAAGCCTAAGATCGTTTCGATTTTGCACAGATGGTACTCGATCGGTTCACTGTATTGGGCATATATTGAAAATAGGTAGAGTGAACCAGCTTCCGATGATATTTCAACACATGCAGAACTGACTTAGTTTCATCGGTGTTAGTTTCAGTCGTGAGTGGAGATGCGTTACATATCTCTGACCCGACTATTTTTGCGCCCTGCATGTTGAGGTGGTCGATGCGTAGGTTGCTGTTACAATGTCTTTGATTATGACTAATCATCATGTTTAGTTCTTAATTTCAAACGTTGCACAGCACTTTTGTATGCGTTACACGAAACGCAACCTGCTCGTACTTGGTGGTCATGAGGTTTTTGCAATTCCTTGCAGCTTGCGCAACTGGCTGGTTTGTCTTTGTTGGGACAGACCTTGTAGCCATGACCATGATGTGCACAGTGAGAGCAGGTCTCTGCGCGCGCCCTACAATTCTTTGCAATGTGAACATATCGCGGGCACCTAAAGCACCTAGTTGGAGTCACAAACTCTCTCGCACGGCATCGTACCCAGTCCACGTGCAGTCTTCCACACTTTAGCAACATGTTTTTGGTTGCTGGTTCGACGTCTACCACCCAGTGAGCGGTCTCTTTTTTTCTCGCACCGGTTCTATACAGAACTCAGTTTTTAAGCATGTCGCCATCAAGCTCAGAGCTTACACCAAAGATAATCACTTTAGATAATATCTTAACAGGTTCTGGTTCGGTGGCTTTTGGACCCACGCCTTCCAGCTTGGTGTGTTCCGTGAAAACCTTCAAATCCGAGGAAGAATCAACATTAACTGCAACACCATTAGGTCCAGCGTTAGTTACATAGTGAATCTTTATGTTAGATTCACTAGGTCGTATGATTTCCTTGATTTTCTTGGTAATCTCGGTAGTCGAAAGGCTGGAATCATTATCTCTAGCTGAGATAATTATCCGTTTTGTTTCCGTCTTATTCTGCCAACGCTTTCTGTTTCTCCGTTTCTTGCGTTTCTTACCGACCGTTTGCCATTCATTTTCTTTTGGGTTTGTTACTACTTTTCTTGTGTTTTCTGGGTAGGCACTTGGAGCTGAATCTTGTGCAGCCATCTCTGGTGCCTTTTCCACAGTAACCAATAGTTTTGGTTTCTGGCTGCAAGTGCACCTATGGTTGCGTGCTTCCTCCAGTTTTCCAACAACCAGATTAGTTTCCGCAACCACCTCTAGAATCTGAATCTTGATATTCTTAATGTGGTTCTTTAATTCCCGAAACTTAGGCTCTGATATTCGTTTTGTTTAAATCGCTTGATTTGATAAGTTATAGACGACACTATTAACTTATCCCCGAGGAGATAAATTAATAGTGTCGTCTATAACTTCAGACTGTCTACTCGAATCTTCAATGCCATTCAATTAAATGTACTCGTGTTGATTATAGAACTTACTAAGCAACAATTTGCAATTTACCGTTGTCGCCGTTAGCCTATGTTCAGATTCTTCTTAGCAATCTGTCATCTATTATACGCCACTTAGCCTAATGATGTTTATTATTTTATTTGATCCAATTGATTCATCAGCCTCCTGGTCTTCTTTCAAATGTTTGTTATCCAATCATTTTCTGTTTCAAACTGAATGCATTGTTATACAACATACATCAGTGGCGTTCCAATTTGTGTTTGCATTTCTTTAAACTGCATCAACCATTTGAACATAACATGGTCTGTTCGAAAAAATTCTCTTGCCCATACAAACACTGAAAAAAATGATTCAATAAACTCAGTTTATTAAATAAATCGGAAGAATAATTCGTTGAACCAATGAATTTATTTATTGGTTATATAAAAATTCCAATAAACGCGATTATAAGTTGATAACCAGCTCGTTGAACCAATTAATAGGTGTTAATACACTGATTTTCATCATTTTGTTGTAATTTAGGGAAACTAATGAAAGTTTTCAACGATTTGTAACCTCAGTTATTAAAAATAATACGACAAACAAACCAGTAAAGTTTGAAAACACTGTATGGAGGCATTATTGAGTGACTCAACAAGCGGTTCAAACCCGCCTCAAGATGGTATGGTGCAAGAACAAACAAATTAGGTTCCATATGAACTCAAGCCAACAGCAACTACTCCAAAGACAAATTCGGAAAGGTTTTTTGCATCAAAGGAGGATAAAAAGTGGATCCACTACGACAGCCCAAAGCGTAGAAAATCATGGGGTACGAAATCAATACTGGAGAACGTTATCAACAACAATTGGTACAATTAAGCCGAGCGTTGAAGCTCAAACGCCCACAATATGCCAAAAGACATGACAAAATGATCTTTCAGCACGGCAACGCTCGCCCACATGTTACAAGAGTCGTCAAAGAGACTTTGGAGGCGCTTCAATTTGATGTCTTACTTGCTTACGTCTTCACTGCTTACAAAGAAGCCATACATTGGGTCGATCCCTGTCGTATGCTGCCTGAAAGATGGAAAAAATTCTTAGCTAACGTTGGTCAATACCTTCAATAAAATTCATTGTACATCAAACTTATTTTAAAAAAAAACTCAAAACTTGTTTGTACCCCCAATACAACCGATTTTTAATCGTGTAGACGATTTTAAAAATTTTTCATTCCCACATTTAACGATTCAAAGGTGCTTAGTACCACACGAAACTGGCGTTCAAATCTTTAAACGTGAAGAAAGAGAGAACTCCACAGAGAAATGGTTCCATTTTGATGATTTCTAACAGAAATAATAATTGTTGACATTGTCTACATACTGTCAGTGCCATATTTTAAAGTTTCTACATACATTGTCTGCAAGCGTAGAATATTAATTATCTATGCGGTGTAAACAATACGGCACGATCCTTTTTTTTTAAAGAACACTAATGGTTGACAATATCCTTTGTTGCGTTGTTGTAAGACAGTTGCTCCTGATACATTGGAAGCGTTAGGTGGTTTTTAGGTTGTCAAGTTAATCAAAGTCTCGAAGCTGTCTTGTGGAATTTGTCTCCAGTGATCGTGAAGGAGATTGCATAGTTGCACTCGTTGAAGTTGATGCGTGTTCAATCGGATTTTGGAACACATGGTTTTCCTGTACTTCAAACTAGTCTGTTGTGATTATTGCTGTGTGTGGCCTGGAATTGTCATACATTAAGATGAATTGTGACCCGATTTGTTTTGATAATGGAAACACGACAGGCTTAATTTTTGTAGTTGTTTAGCAACCTCAACTCGGATGTTGGCCCTTACAATTTGTACACTTGGCTGGCACATCTCTCCTTATTGTGCATGCCTGGGTAGTATGATTACCTGAGCATTTTACACATCTTCGATTCCGGCCGCAATACCTTTGGGTGTGATTAAATGCCTGACATTACTTGCATTGGGGAATGCGTGTTATGGTTCTCTTCATTGGTTCGATTTTCACCATCATGCGAAGGATTCCTTCCACTATGGTACTTACATAAATGTTTTGAACATTCTACCAGCATAAAAAGAGGGAGTCTCCTTTTACTGATAATTTGGTTTCCTTCCTGGATTTCTGTTCTCTCTTTTTTAACAATATTCACAGCATCTAGTACTTTAAGACCTTTATTTTGTAGTCTTCCATTATTTCTTTGCTTATCGTTCCGCTTATCGTATCGTTCCGTCCTGAAAAATAAATGTATTTTACCGCGTATTGAACTTGTGTTCGTTCGGATGCTCAAACACAGTCACATTACACTTATCCACTGCACTATGTTAATTTCTGAACGTTTGATCGCGCCATTTCACTTTTCTTTTCACTGTGACTCTATCTCTTTCACTTTTAAAACCCGAATGTTTTTCTTAATTTCGACCAACTGTTTTTTAATTCTCGATATTTATCGATATTCGATATTGTGAACCATTTTTAATTTATTATTAATAAGTAAAGTGGTATTTACAGCTGAATTTAAGTCCTCGATTTCGAACCGTCCAAGCCAAAGAGGTGAAAATTTATTTCTTCGTGATTCATTTTTTAGTAAAACAAAATCACCAATATTAAGATTTTTAACATTGGTCTTCGAATCATATATAGCTTTAGATCTTTGTTTCTGAATGATAAGATTTTTTCTGGCAACGTCGAACGAATTTTGTATCCAATTTTTCACTTCAAACATATAATCGTCGTAGTTAGAGGTAGATGGTTTATATCCGAACAGTAATTCGTATGGCATAAATTTCGTTGCTGTGTGTGGAGTAGTATTAAAAGTAAAAATAGCCAATGGAAGCCAAGTGTCCCAATTTTGATCATCGGTTTGAGTGTAAATTCTCAGATATTCAACCCAGGTGCGGTGAGAACGTTCTAAAGCCTCATTTGCTTCTGGGTGATAAGCAGATGAATTTAATTTTTTAATTTTTAACAATTTGCAGACGTTTGCAAATATTTCGCTCATAAAATTCGCTCCCTGATCTGAAAGTATTTGTAGAGGAACGCCAAAGGGTTGATTAGGCATCGGAAAAGCCATGGAAAATTTTGTCAAATCATCTTGAACAGTTAGAATGTATTTATTTTCTTGATACGATATAGGCAGAGGACCCACAATGTCCAAAAATATTTGTTCAAATGGTGCTGAGCAAGTAGAAGTGATCTGCATCGGTACCTTATTTATTTTGTTACATTTATTTTTTTGGTATAACTCACAAGAGCGTATACATTTTTTAATTCTCGGCGATACGAAATACTCCTTGATGAGCTCCGACTGGACTTGAATGCAACTCTTGAATTATTTTGTCTATTTCAGCATCATCGGTTAATTGTATTATTTTAGTATTGTCAAGTTTGATATTAGGATTAAGAGTTGATTGATCTAATTTCGTTTCATTTAATTGCTTTTGTTGTGATCGAGTAACAACATGCAATTCTGGATCGGTGTTATTCATTTTAACCCTGCAGAGCGCGTCCGCGTTTAGATTCATATTCCCAAGTTTATTGATTATCGTGTAATCGAAATCATCTAATCTAATACGCTACCTCATCAAGCGGGTAAATGGATTTTTTAAAATTATTAACCCATATTAATGGCTTATGGTCCGTGACGATTGTGAATGGTCGACCGTAAACGTATGGCAGGAAATGTTCAACAGCCCATACCATCGCCAAAAAGTTCTTTCCCAATTGTCAGATAATTATTTTCTGTCTTGTTCAGCACCCTACTAGCATACGCAATAGGTAAATCGAAATTATTTTTTTGTTGGGAAAGTACAGCCCCTATGGCCGTATCGCTTGCATCCGTGGTTATAATAAATTGTTCGGCAAAATCTGGATACTGGAGCATTGGCGGATTAATTAATGCTTTTTTTAATTTAGAAAAGGATTCTTCACAAAAAGCATCCCAAATGAATAGTTGTTGCTATTTTAAAAGATGGATCAATGGTTTTGCTATTTCTGGGTACTTATTGATGAGTCGTTTGTAATATCCAGTTAAACCCAGGAAGGATTTAATTTGTTTTCGATTTTCAACCTTCTCAACCGTTCGGTTACATGATGCCCAAGTAAAACAATGTCCTTATACAAAAACTGACATTTCTAGTTAGAATATCTGTCTAAAGACAGATTCTAGTTTTTTAATTGTGATCTCTTTGATTATGGCCTGTCACTATAACATCGTCCAAATACACTAAACATTTAATACCATTTAGTCCACTCAGTATATGGTTCATACAGCGTTGAAATGTTGCCGGCGCGCCTTTCAACCCGAACGGCATTCGCTTGAACTGGAAATGGCCTAAAGACGTGCTAAATGCAGTTTTTTCTTTGTCAGATTCTTCTAAGTATATCTGGTGATAACCATTTGGGTAACGGAAAAACATCGTTTACCGTGACATTATTTAGTCACCGAAAGTCAACAACAATTCGCCATTTTCTTTGTCCGTCGTTAGTTTTCTTTGGTACTACTATGAGAGGAAAATTCCACGGGCCTTTGCTAGTTTCGATTATTTCGTCATGCATTTGAGCAATCTGATTATTGATTTCACTTTTGGTTGATTCTGGCAAGCGATATTAATGTACATATAGGATGTTGATTAGGTTCTACTCGAATTTTATGACGAGTAAGATCCGTTGCGGTAAGATTATCACCCGGCAAATAAAAGATATCGTTGTATTTGCGGCAAATGTTTAAGATCGATTTATTTTCCTCCGAGTTAACTCTAGTGTGATCTAGACTAAGCGATGGTTGAACTATTTCCAACCGATTACTAATATTAATCGTTCGTATTAACAAGACTTAGAGTAGTTAAATTATGTTTAGAATTTTCAATTGAGTTGGCAATATGAACTCCATTCCACTCGCGACTGACAAAAAAAATCTGTATTATTAGGAATATTTAGATGAATTGTAAACGTTTTTTCAGCTCGAGCTGGTAATGATACACAAGAATTCGTAGTAAGTTTTAATACAATTATTTCATTTTTGGTTGGAATTTCGAGATTGTAATTAGAATAATCAGTCTTACATTTATATTTTGATAAGAATTCCTTTCCGATAATACCAACACAAGAAATAGGGAATGAGTTAAAAACAATTTGAAATGTTTATGTTAGCCTCGCAACTTGCAACAGTTTCAATTGTTACTGTAGTAATGCCTTTCACCTTACACTTACGATCGGGGTAGCATAATGTATTTTCCTTGATGAATTCTCGTTTAACTATACTGATATCAGCACCAGTATCAGTAATTATCGGAACTGAAATTAATTGAATAAAGATTTCAATTATAGAATATGGATTACAGTTTGATTCTAGCATAGAGTTAAAAGAATTAGTGTAAGAAGATTTTGAATTAAGATCTAATTTAGAATCAAGTGGAAAATTGAATTTCGATTCAGTTGCGAGAATATTGGTATTTGACAGAAGTGTTCATTGTCTTTGTTGGATCGGATCCTGAACCATTTCCCGAAGAAGGTGATTGTTCATTTTTCAAGGTAGATTGGCAAATTTTGTTTCGTGAGTTTACGTGTTGACGTTTTCGACATGAACTGATATGATGTCCTGGTATTTTGCAATAAGCGCAAATAACACTTCCTTGAGCAACACGTGTATTTGAAAACATAGGCTTAACGTGGTTCGTATTGTTTGACACATTGTTGTAAGTAGGAAGAGTTCTACTGATATGATTAGAGTTTAGTGTGAACTGGTGTAATTTGTAACATCCTTCAGCAATATGCCCATTCTTCTTGCTAATGTGGCTACGACTATTAATAATTATCTCCTCTTCACACGCTTGATTTATTGCATCCTGGAGTTTATTGAATCGACAAGCTTTAATAATAGTTTTTATAGACTCGTCTATATAGGGTCTAAGAGGGTCTTACTCTTGAAAGGCTTTAAGAGCCGTCTTTGAATTTAAATTTAAGTGAGTGGTTGATGCTTTTTCTCCTTCTTGGTCTATGCACACCTCGTTCAGTTCTGATAACAATTTTTCGACTCGACCGGCATATGCAGTTACGCTTTCATTTCGTTGTTGATGAATATTTATTAATTTTATTTGTAGTTGTTCACTGGATCGCGAGTACTGGAATTTATTCTTCAATTAAAGTTTCAAATTTTCCCAAGAGTCAAATTTTGAATTTGGAGTGCACCACACCTCGATAATCGAAGAAAACTGTCAACATCACCTTGATTTTTGACGTACTTTGACGTGGTTCTTCGGCTTCGGCTCACCTTTCGGGTCGGAAGCATAGATCCAAGACTCATTGCCAGTTATAATACGTTTCATGACATCCTGGTAGTCGGAAAGCATTGTTTCACAGACGTCAACGCGACGCTGTTTTTCCAAAAAATTGAGTGATTTTGGAACCAATCGTGCTTTCACTTTTCTTCCGATATTTCAACGATGCCAGTAAGGTCTCTGACTGTTAATCGTCGATTCTCGAGCACCAATCCCTTGATTTTATTAACGTGTTGATGGTCAGTTGATGTTAATGGCCGTCCTAGATGTGGTTCGTCGTCAACACGTTCTCGACCCTCTTTGAACAATTTGTACCAATCAAAAACACTTGCTCGCAACATACAATGGCACCACAAAATTGATTCCGCACACAAAATTTAATGGAACTTCTTTGTTGAATAATTTTACTCATTGTAAATTCGTGCCGAATGCACTTTTTGTACTTCAGAAAAACAAGCGTATACTAAACCCTAAGGATTATTTCGATGTGACATTTGGCACAGATGTCACTGACAGTCATACCAACATAGAAAAAAACATATTTCGACGAATGGTTTTCCTCGCGAAATTTAAATTAAAAAGTCTTACTACTTTTTGCCCACAGATACAGTGCTACACTGATAATATATAACATGGCGCCTGGTAATGAAATTTTGCGATGAATCAGGTAAAGAACTTTCAGAGCGCTAATGAATTCTCCAATCGTCAGATCAGGTCATTAGTCGATAAAGAAATGCCATGAACTACTAAGGTCGTGACCAGCCATATATCTGCTGCAAAAACTTACCTAACAACTTATTTTTCAATTTTTCTAGTCCTGTAGATCGCAAAGTTCATTAACTTTAATATAAAAATTTTGGAAGCTTACAAAAGCGTTTACCCCAAAATGAAAGTAACTTTAAATAAAAATAGTATTAAAAAAATTGTTTTTTGGAACTTTAACCCTAAACTTCTAATATGCTGTCCCTATTCATTCGCAAAGAATACATATAGAGAATAAAGAAGACACTTTAAAGGATAAGAAAATCGACAAGACAGCATTTTTGTTCGATTGAAACGTATTTCACATTAAAAACATATAATTTTCACAAAAAAGCTTTGCAATTTTCCACATTTCTTCACCACAACAAAGCGGTATATACATCGAAGTGCAATCAACAATAAATAAACAAAAATTCAATAATTCCATATCAAGGTTGTTTATCTGGATTACGATATGGTATATTGCAATTATTCCACCTCACTAATAAGAAACTCGTCGGTGCACACAATAAAAAACTTTTCGTTTTATCCCAGCACAATAGTGTAAAGAAGTATCGTTGGTATGAGAAAGCTCTACCTCAATGGATAAAAAAGCTTAAAAATATTATATTATCTTTTATCGTATCAACTTCATAATATTTCTCTTATATACGATATACACACATCATACACAAGACAGCATCAATTTCACCTAAATAATCTTAAAAAAAACACAAGTAAACTTTTCAACGCTTTTGTTAATTCACAATATAAATATTTAAACTTCTTTCTAGTTGGTGCTTTTAATTCTTGTTACCGGGTGATGAATTAAACACGCCACGTATTTTCTTAGGTACCGCATCTAGCACCTAAGATATAAAGCGAACTACCTTGTAGACCGTACCAAAAACATTACATAAAGACGAATCCCAATCAAGTTAAAAATTCATTAGAATATCCTGGAGCTTGTAAAAATATAAAATTTAGTTATTTTAGTTATCTAGTTAATTATGTTATATATTTTATCGATTGTCGCATGTTCCTGCCACCCCACCTCGATGTCACCTTATACACTTATATTTTATTTGTAACGGAAAATACCATAAAAATAATATTTGAATAAATCAATTATAAATGTTGTACATTATGTTGAAAAATATTAATGAGCTTTTTGAAATTTTTTTTTTAATTTCATAAAATCAACAATAAACAAACATCGATGTGTTCCTTTGATGATTCGGTACATAAACATAAAACAACAACCACAATCTAATCAAACAACTCATAGTTTCCACAAACCGATTTAGATGGATTAGATCAAAATTGTCGTCGTTTTCGTTTAGAAAATGGTGAATCACTAGCAGAAAAGGATGAGGTAAGTCGCCCCCACACTAATACGTAGTTTTAATTTATGTTTGCATTACAAATTTATTTTTAAATTAAACTGAAATCTTGTTGGTCTAAAAAATTGTGTCGGTACTATTACAATGCATTTTAATTTTATAGATAAAGCCCTATGAGTTGGCTCTCACTCACACATTATTTAAAATATTTTATATTGGTTAATTTTGAACTGTATACAGGGTGGCTGACACGAAGTGTTACCAAAACAAAACGCGACAGAATTTTTATTTTTTGATGAATTTTATTGAATCAAAGTAAAAAATGTTCACATTCATGTTTGATTGATTTGGCCACCCTTAGTCGCGATTATGGCCGACAAAGCTATTGAATGCAGCACTAAAGTGGCACTACGGTATTTTGGACCATTCCCGACGAAGCGCTTGCTTGAGATGATCGACACTTTGGTATTTTTTTGTCCCAACCTTGCTCTTCAAAATACCCCAAACCGAGAAATCTAGCGGATTTGCAACCGGTGCATTTGGTGGCCATTGTTCAGTAGAAATGAACCGCGGAACGTTGTTTCTCAGCCAATCTTGATTGACGTGCGCTTTATGACTCGGCGCCGAGCCGTGTTGAAATGTCCAAGCTCTGCGGCCGAAATGTTTTTGTGCCCAAGGCTTCAACGCTCCCTCCAATACATGAACCCGATAAATTAGACCATTTATCTTGATGCCACGGTCCAAAAAACGAGCGGTGAACGGCTTTTGGCCGTTACGGCGGCTCAAACCATCACCATCGGAGAAAACCAAATTCGGCAAATCGCCACTTTCATGCAAGCGTAACAACTCCTTTGCTCTTTCCACTCTAACTTTCTTTGAGCATCGGTGAGACCATGCGTTTTATGGAATTTCAAGGCCTTTAGTCCAAAATGATCTTTCAATATGTGCTGCATCCGTTCGATCGAAATGTTTGCCTCACGAGCCATTTTTCTGTCGCTACGGCGCGGATTCCCAGCCAATTTGGCCTCCACCTTCCGAATGATGTCTGGCGATGTTGCAGTGCATTTCGATCCACCACCACGGTGTTTTGCGATGCTGCCAGTATCGTTATAACGATTTATGGTGCGATACACAAACATTTTATTTACATGCAGATGTTTTAACTGGTTAACAATCTGCGGCTGTGGTTTACCAGCCAAATATAGAACAATCACACTATTACGCTTGAATTCCATTGCGGATAACTTTTTTTCTGAATATTTCCAACAAACAATGGAATGAACTGTCATTAGTGTAAATTTGAGCGCTCTGTCATCACGGGTTTGACAGCAATGGCAGTCTGAAGTTGGTAACACTTCGTGTCAGTCACGCGGTAGGTTTTCAATTCGAAAGTTGTTAAACACAAAAAATATTGTAACGAATTTGCTATTTCGTAAAATCTGGTTCATCTTACTCGATTTGAACACCGTTATAAAATTGGATGGCTCACAACAAAAACTTTCGTAATTCATACCACTTCCAGAACACCCCTGAAAATACCACAAATATTCCCACAACAAATTTACCGCTATCATTCAGCAACATAAAAAGACAACAACAACAACTTCCATTCCAACTTCCAACAACAACTTCCAATATTGCAGTCGTGCCTTCTAATTCCTGGATGTCTATGAAGTAAGTCCGAAATATCCCGAAGAAATGCGATGGCAACACTACAATACGCATATCGCGGCATTATTCAGTGCGATCCCGAAAAATTACTATACCGAGTATTTCGCTAGTTTTGAATGTCATCCCGAACAATTTTTGCTATCACGACTTTTTTATGTCTGCGAAAAGACAGAATGTTTGTGTTATCCCGAAAACAAAATTCCAAAAAAGTAAATTTAAGACAAAAAAAGTCACGATGGTTTTTCGTATCATCCCAAAATGTAATCAAATATCCAAGCGCATAAATTGGTTGCTATCACACACTTAGGCCAATTATGGCTCATTGTGATACCACGGGATCCGACATCATTAAACTCCCTTTAAAACCATTTAGTGCTATTAATATAGCGTACAAAATCTCGCACATTTCAGCTTTCGAGATGCTTCTCGGATGATCTCCGCATCTCGAGACATAGTGTCCGTGTGATTAAGATCTTGGAGCGATTCAAGTTCAGCTCAGACCTTACTTGGCCTTACGTTTTCAGCACAGACTGGTTCCAGTTGGAGAGTCATACCTTGCTAATTCGTCCGCCCTGCAATTTCCCTCAACATTAGAATAGCCCGAAATCCAGACCAACTGGATATTGAATAGTTCACTCATCTCTTTAAGAGATGTGTGCCAATCCAACGCCACTCTTGATGCCAGCGAAACTGAATCTGTCACTGGATTGGAATGGCCGTCCAACTGTCCACATAAATAGTGATCTCAGTCAACGATATTACACTACGCCTCAACCAGTTCATGACCTCTTCAATCGCTATAACTTCAGCCTGGTACCCACTGCAGTAATCAGGGAAACGAACGGATAGACCCACATGTAATACCCAACAAAACATTCCAGCTCCCACTCTACCATCTAGTTTGGAGCCGTCGGTGAAGAATTTAACTGTCCCGGTTTCCACAACGAGACCACTCTTCACCTTAAAAAGCTTGCAAAACCACAACGGGAGTGTTATATAATCCAAATTCAACGGCCATGCCTCACAGAATTTACTATAGTTGAGTGTCCTTTTTGCAGGCACTTCCACCTCGAAACCGCGGATAGCCAGGCGGACATATTGACCGCCATTTGCTTACCAATAATATTCAACGGGAGAAAGTACAGCATAACCCTTAAGGCACTAGTGGGTGTCGTTTTCAGCGTCCCACTAATGAGCATACGGGCTGCCGCTGCACTTTCCTCATCATGTTCCTGTATGATACTTTCTCCAGAGCTTACAGCAGTACAACCCTTACTACTGCCCAGTAAAGCCAGTGCACCAGCTCCGGTTTCAGACCCCATTTCCTTCTGATGGCATTTTTGCAAGACTAGAGTGCCACAGTGGCTTTCTTCATTTTTTCTATCGTATTTGGTTTCCAACTGAGCTCACTGTCCAGAAGAATCCCCAGAAATCTCGCCTTATCAGTAAAGACCAGAATATTACCGTTCAGATTCGCTGGAACCACTTCCGGAATTTTATAACTCCTAGTGAAAAGGCCAGCTCTGTTTTAGATGGGTTGATCCCCAAACCACATGCCATGGTGCTTTGCGGAGAGAACTATCGTTACGTCATCGTTCAGATTGTTGAAAGCGCTCTCGATATCGAGAAACGCCAGCGAGAATTCATGAAGCTTTCCCGAACCAAGGCATGTAGTGCCGTGTACAAGGACTTATCCTTATGGTATGCATGTTGAGACAGTGCTCAGTTTCTGGGTACAATTCTTGAACGAATACAGACATCCAGTACCCTTTCCGTGATTTTTAGCAGAAAGGATAACAGAGATATTGGTCTTAAGTCCTTAGCGTTTCTGTGCGAGCTTCTACCTGCTGTGAGTGAAGTTCCATCAGAAGATTAACAGTCTATTCATTAGAAACCGTCCATTCGCCATTCGGTTTAATCAGATAGCCTGGAACACGTGGACTGAGTAGAGATAATCTTTCTTAGAGTATAGAGACATCCCCTTCCATTCTATCACAAAAGAGCCTCCACAAATACCTTTGCACCTTCCTTGCCTCTATTTTATATTCTCTGAGGCATTCCTTACAGAAGTCCCACTTACAGGCTATCTCTCGATCTTTTTGCTCTATTGAAAGCAGGCCCGCAGACTTTTCGGCACTCCGTAAGTTCCGAGGTTCACCAAACAAGTTTCCGCTTTCCCCTCAGCTTTGTTATTGCCAGGTGTCGGGGAGTTGTGGAACTCTAGATGGAATACTACCCTCCAATACATAGATTTCCAAAAACGTACTGATTTGTAATTTGGAGATTAAGCTTGAAGCTTAGATACCGATGGTCATAGAAGGAATGCTCCATCGCCACCCTTCATTCCCCGATCATAGGTGAGATAAAATGGGAGACCAGAGTAACATGTAGAACCTCCTGCCTAATTCTAATAATAAAAGTGGGTTCCTGACCTACATTACTAATAATGAGATTAGTTTTTAGAAGAAATTCAAAAAGTGACTCACCCCTGTCATTGATGTCCGAGGTACCCCAGATGGTATGGTGTGCGGTCGCGTCACACCATAAGTTAACTCCGACCTTCCTATTTTCCGCATCACAATCAAGTGTCCCTAGTATATCTGGCGGCACTGGCTTCTCCCGGTCCATGTAAGCGGCTGCAAGCCAGAATCTCTTATTTCAGTACTGCGGAAGTAGAAAAATATGTATATTATTCGTCACCAGTATGCATGATCTGCTCTTATCTGATCTGCTCTTTACCAGTATACTTGATCTATAACCCTTCGCTCGCAGACCACGGATCCTGTTATATTTGAACCATGGTTCTTGGATCAGAACTACCTCCTCTCCTGACTTAGCAGCCTTGGTGTGGTATAAATTTATTTGCACACACCTGATTATTGTTAACAGTAGTCACTAACCATCTTAAGACATCCGTGCTACGTTGGTTAGTTGGACCCAACGGAGTCAACGGTTTCCTTCGTCTTACTCCCTTCGCAGTCCCTAAACTTAAAGAGGTCCACTTCCCCCCTTCCCCTCAGAGCCTGACGTGTCCCCCTTCTTCTTATGTCAAGGAATAATCGATCAGAGATACAAAAGGAATAAAAAATGCCGCTGGTAATTATATAACAAAAAAAATATCTTTTGTGATAGTCTGCCACTTGCGGCGAGTAGCGTAATCTCTTATTTTCCGCTGTCAAATTTCCGCTATCTTATGCAGCATGGTAGATAGCATTTAGTCTACGGCCAATAGTAAGAAAGTTCCGTAGTAGAGGGTGTGCGTAGGTTGCAGTAGATGCGGCGGACACAATTATTTTGCGGTTCGTCGCTGACCCTGCCATATTAAATTGAAGTTTTTGCTTGTTCTGTGATTTTAATTTTTTGTGAAATTTTATAATGAAGTCCATACACAATTTCTTGCTTTTATTTAAAGATAAATATCTAACTAACGAAGACATCTATAACGACTAAAAATATCAAAGGCGCTGCTCCACTTCTTTAATTTGTTGGTAGACTTCTAGCGGTACGGTCGACTTTGCAGTAACTAGTAGTTAATAGTACAGTCTCAAGGGGATTATTATATCAACAGAAATAGTTATCTTCAAGTTACATCAAGGAAATGGTGACGGAACCGCAATCACACCCTACTTTGACTACTGTTTCTGAACTAGGCCAAGGCAACCCCTTTGGCAAAATTCTCTATAGCCAAAGGCTCCAAGCTACTACATTTGAGATTTGCCGACGAAAAAATTCAACTTACGTAAAGAACCAGTGAAAGATTACGACAGTGTGTTCAAAAATAAGACAATATCTGCATGCACCGAAAAAAACAAATTGTGGGTAGTAGGTCTAGACGTTAATTGGTTGAGTGGTTTGCCTGGATGGCTATCACAATCACTTAGCCGAACTTCCATACATTTGTATATATTTCATTGCTAGGCTTCTGCTTTGTTTAGGACGATTCATTTTTAATTCCGTTTTTATAAAAGTGTTTAGGAACTTTTCCTGTTTATCAAGTAAAAGTCAGACGATTTTCTTGGGTTTATTTTTTTAAACCCTTCCGCAGGAAAGGTCTGGGTGATTTTTTGATTCTCACTTTCTTCCATTTTTTGTATTTGTTCGCTCTGCTGGTGCCGGATGAGGCTAGAATATTCCCTCTAGGTGATCAACACAGACTTATTATTCTCCTTTTGATATCTCGAACATTATTCCATTCTGGCTGGTATATGTATGTTGAACTTTACTTTGTAAATTCATCTTTATTCTATTACTTACCCAGTTCTTTTTGTAATCTCCAATTTGTATATTTATTTATCAGATTAACAGTATGAGGGAGTGGTCAGAACTTGAGTTGAGCGTCTGCGATACCAACATAAGTTATCGTTAACTTCCTAGTCGTAAAGAAGTTAGAAATTCGTTTTTCCAGCAGTGTAGCAGTTACAACCACATGCTGTCACTTCCTCGAGTAGCTGTTTGTTTCTAGTTAAAACTAGTTTTCACCGATGAATATGTTTTGTATTGAAATCTCCACAAATGATAAACCTTTCTCCTAAATTATTTTATTTTGCTGGCGCTACATCTCATAGAAGGATTTGGCCCTCTCATCTTATTTTCCAAATATTATTGGGCACTAGGTTGAAAGATGCTGTACAAGATACTCAAAAGATTAAAATCAAAAAATTATAGTGAAAATTCTAATCCATAAATTTTCCCCAAATTTGCCTTGTATTAGACTTTTGGAAGTTTCTTATATATTAGCCAAAAACTGAAGATAAATAAATAAAATGGAGATTAAATGGAATTTAAATTTTCAAAAGGATTGGTTACGAAATGGCCAAATTTAGTCCAGCATGAACGGATCCTAGAATTTTGTCCAAAACTTACTTTAAAATCCGTGATCAATACTACTATCCAAATTTCATCGGAACATTGTTCAATTTCAAGATTTCATTTACCGAGTTCCTTTACTTCGGAGATTAAGCAATTTGTCATTTTAAGGATCACTTCTAAAATTTTATTCCGCTGGGGTGTTTTAGTTAGTGAAAAAAGAGATACAAAATTAACACAAAAATTCCGCTGATATTTATATAACAAAAGAAATTAATTCTGTGATAGTGCCGCCACTTGTGGCGAGTAGCGTAATCTCTTATTTTCCGCTGTCAAATTTTCGTCTGCTTCACAAAATTAATCTTAAATTGCCAGAAATTTACCAACTTACGAAGTCGTATTTGTTAAATCGCAGATGTTATGTCAAATACAATACCTCTAAATCAGGCGAGAAAAACTTTTTTGGCGGGAGTACCACAAGGTAGTGTGCTTGGCCAACGTTATATTTAATTTTTTTTCACTTCAGATATACCAACGTCTTCACAAATTATGACGTCTACTTTCGCAGAGGAGACGTCAATCGTATGTAGCCAAAAAAAATCTACAAACGGCGTCCGAAACTCTGCAACAACATATCTAGGACATCGAAATATGGCTCGACCCACGTAACATTCACATTTGTTTAAAATTACTACGCGTTGTTGCAAATAAAAACAAACATTCAGAACCATTTTAATTTTCCATTACATATTTTTATTTCTTCATATTACTTCACGGTTAACAAAAAAAACCGTCACTCGCTCCATACTAAAAAAACCCGAGTCCTCAGCGAAGAGAAAAAAGTATATCCAGATATAAATCGCCGCGTTCGCCCGATAAACCAGCCCACCACCACCCAGTAAACCAATTACAGGGTGAGGGATTCGATCTCAAACATTCCTGCCCGACCAAACCGATACGGTTTGGAACTTCCTCGTGTGCTGAAATTAGCCGACACAACTTCTGGATTGGTCATTGGCATTGATGTTTGATTCGGCGTCCATCAGCTATTTTTTGATGGCTGTTGTATTCATTCGTTACCACACGCACCAGCCCGTCGCTACCCAGATGTACGTTGACAACGTGTCCCAAGCGCCATCGAGACGGGGAAAGATTATCATGTTAAATGATAACGATATCACTAATTTGTAGGTTAGGCTCGGCCCGTGTCCACTTACTACGTGTCTGTAGCAATGTAAGGTACATTCTGTTGGTACATTCCTTGTAGTCGCTGCCAATATTTAAGACGATTTTCTGGTACTTCTGGAACTGTTGGCTCAGGTCGTGTCGTTATGGATTATCATGTAGCGCCATGATTGGTGTCGAATTGAGACATGCTTCGATCCGTATTAGAAGCGTGTTCAATTGGTGATACAGAATAGGTTGGTTGCCGATGATCCGTACTAAATGTTTTTTAGCAAACCGGGCCGCGGCCTTCCAGAGGCCACCATGGGGTGGTGCTGCAGGAGCGATGAATTTATTACAGTTACGAAGATTGCGTTGCATTAGCCGATTTGCACCGACAAACTGGGTACTATTGTCGCCGTAAAGTGTTGTACAGTAACCGCGTCGGCTGGTGAATCTATCGAACACATCTAGGAATTCTCTAGTCGAAAGATCTTCGGCATCCTCTATGTGTACGACCGTGGTAGCCATACAAATAAATATTACGAAGTATGTTTTCGTTGTAATGGTTGCACGTCGACCGCCCAATCTGACATTAAAAGGACCGCAGTAATCTAGTCCAGTATTTGTGAATAGTGGGGCTATCAAAACACGTGAACGGGGCAATGATGCCATCTGTTGCTATTGCATTGTTCGCTGGGGTCGCTTGCAAATAACACATTGGTGAATGAATGTTTTTACCAATGCGCGACCATGAATAATCCAGAATCGTTTTCGCAGATATTGTAGCATTACTTGTATACCACCGTGTAATGTCATAATGTGCGCGTGATTAATCAGCAACCGAGCCAATAAACATTCTTTTGGTAAAATCATCGGATGACGCTGATCGTATCGAATATCAGCGTAACTAAGCCGTCCGCCGACACGTAGAATCTCCTTGGCATCCAAAATTGGATTAAGTGGAAGCAATTTGCTATGGATGCCTCAATACTACAACGAGATTTAAACGAATTAATTTGAGTAATGTATGCGTTACCTTGTGCTTCGTGTATGTGCAGAAGCAGCGATTCCTCTAGCAATTTTTGTAAGGTGCCAAATCGCTCGATGAGAAGGATCTGGCCTCCACCGTTAATGCATGTAGTAATCTTCCACCTGGGTTTTATACTGAGTAATGCTCTGAACGGTTTCGTTTCATTGACAACCGTGTCTTCTTCAGATAATGTCAGCGTTGGAAGCTCATCAGCGTATTTTGTTTCATTGTACAACCATGGAGGACCTTTCCACTATAGTGAATGTGCTTCTAGTGCAGAGGAAGAAAGTTCTAGCTTCTAGTGCAGAATTCCGCGACTAGCACAATCTGCTGGATTGTGTTCTGTGCGAACGTGCCGCCATTGAATGACGTCGGAATATTGCTAGATGTAACCCATCCGATTTGAGACGTACTGCTTCAAAGTCACCGTTGGTGTACTTCGCATCTTCTAGTTGTAGTGCAGTTCGTACATTATTGATCACCGTTACAAGGAGATGAGCCGCACACAACTCCAGCCGAGGAATCGTAATTTCTTTCACTGGTGCAACCTTTGTCTTTGCGGTTACTAACGAAACGTTTGTGTGCCCATCTGCATCGACTATCCGCATGTAAATCACTGCTGCACATGCTTTGCTGCTTGCATCACAGAATCTATGAAGCGTTATCGTCGCAGCTGGTTTCACACCAAGCCAACGCGGAACACGAATATGTGCCAATTGCTGTAAACCGTTTCGAAAAGTCAGCCAATGTGTTCGTAGATCATCCGGTAAGGGTTATCCCGATGGTTGCGATCCAATAATCGCCATAATCGTCGGTGCATCATTTGAATTCCATTTTCTTAAATGAAATTCGCCTTGTTGTAATATGGTGTCGATATCTAACGCCAAAGTTACTGCTTCACTTGGAGAATCCGCACTGTCCAAATTATCGTCCACATAAAAATTATGTAGAATACTGTGACAGGCTGCAGCTGCCCGGCTTGCATCATTAATTATCCGGTGGTTGTCTATTGCACAATCGCAATTCTCGAATAGCGACTTATGGTGAACATGCCATACCGTATGTAATTGTCTTCAATTAATATGTCTGCAGCGGCTCCATTAATGATTCCCGCCACAATATTTGCTGCCATTGACGACGGCATGGATCCGCTTCCACCTGGCGGAACATTTTCTCCACATCACCAGTAATGGCAATTCTCCGCTTACGGAAACGAAATATGATATTCACAATTACGACTTGCAGTTGTGATCCAACCAGTTGTGTATCGTTCAGTGACACACCGTTACTTGATTTGGCTGACGCGTTGAATACCACTCTAAACTTCTCGATGAGATGCAGCATGATGCGGGATATAATATGATTGAGAAGGATCGCTTCGAGAATCAGCCACCACTTCCATATGGTTTAAGACAATATATTCACGCATAAACTTCACATACTTGGTTCGTAATTCGGAATCGCTATGCAGTCTTCGTTCCAACTGATAAAACTGTCGCAGCGCTAGCTGACAAGAATTTCCCAGTGCCCGGGCGTCAACGAAATGGTATTTGTACACTGTAGCGACCTTCTGCGTTGCGTCTGACAGTGTTTTCAAAAAACTTCTCACATGGATTCGGAGCGGGGTCGCATTTGGTTTCAGGTTCTTCAAGTTCCGAGATCTTATGAAGTAGTTCATCGAGTCGCTACTCACCGACACATTTGTTGACTGTAAATGTGTGCAGTGGTCGATCGAGAGTTGGATTAGCTATGACAGGCCCAAATACAACCCATCCTAAAGGCGTACGTATTGCACATGGTTCGTTGCGCCGGCCAGTGACAATTCCATCTCGAATTATATTTCCCCAAATATCGGCACCGATTAAAAGATCTATCGGCCCTGGCATCGCAAATCCCGGATCAGCAAGCTGTAGTGGACGCAAATATTTCCAACAATCAGCATCAATCAACGTCGCAGGCGTGGTCGTCGTAATTGATCGTAATATATATACCTCAAATTTCAATTCGAAATCAGCCTCTATCGTAGAGTGCATGATAAGCGTCGTTTGACCGCGGGTGTAGGCATTGGTTGATGCGCCAATCCCTTCGATGGCTACTTCACATCGGTTTCTGTGAAGACTCAAATTATTAAACTCCGATTCGGTGATGAAACTCACCTGAGATCCGGGGTCACAGAGTATTCTGCATAGGTGACGGTTTCTATGCCGATCCAATATAAGTGTGGTTGCGGTGGCAAGCAGAACAACACTTTTGGCATGGATGATGAAGGACTGCATGTGGTCGGTCAGTCATGCATTTTGATCAAAGATCACACATGGTTTACCTGATGATATGCTAGGCGTCGATTGACTTCCAGATCGAAATAATGCCTGAGATGATTGTGGGTTACCAGCTGCTCTGCAGGCTGATGTCGCCTTACAAAATAGAGTGGTATGCTTCTTCCGGCAAAGTGCACACATGCCGGATGAACATTCAGCTTGAGTATGATGGGGGTTTAAACAGTCGAAGCTTTTCACTGCCTCCCAGCGCTGAGGTATACTCATATTACGGAAAACTTGGCATCTATAAATGCTACGTGGGCCCGAACATCAACAAACGGGTGCTGCAGGCGATGCTCGATTTGAAGCGGAGTGCTGTGGTGGATTTGTCACAGCCACATCTGCGAGGAGTAGTTGAAGGCATTACTTATCGGTTGGTAACTTCAAGACTGACAATGCTTGCAATGTACTGCTGGTGCAGTCGATGATGTATTGCAATGCTCGCTGCTGATCAGGCGCTGAATCAGGTAGATCGAGAAGACGATTCACGTGTGTCTCAACTAAACGACGTGGATTGTCATAACGCCGCTTGAGTTCGGACCAAACTTGCTCATACCCACCAGTGTAAACACCAGCTACCATAGGAACTTCCCCATTTTTCACATATTATCTCAACTTAGTCAATTTATAAGGTGGTTCTAAATCTGTGCGATTATGCACAAGCGTCTCGAACATGTCCTTGAACATAAGCCAATTCTCTGGCCGTCCATCTAACATTAGGAATAGACACCGGATCCAACCACATATCTACTGCTCGACCATGATTATTCGTGTAATCCCGCTCGGATTTGCCATCCGATAGCAATCGACGCAATTTGATACAGACTTGGTCATATGCCGCTTCAGTTTCGGCAAATAGTTGGTCGTGAGCAGCGATCACATCTGCCTCAGCTTCAACAAAAAAAAATCATATGGTTAATGAACGGAATAAAAATCCATCAATCAAAATATCTAGGCGTCCATCTGGACCGATGTTTAACTTGGCGAAAATATATTGAAATGAAGCGAGACCATATCAAATTAAAAATTGATAAAATGTACTGGTTGATAGGGAAATATTCAACCATTAATCTAGAATACAAACTTCTCCTGTAAATAGAACACAATGATTAAACCAATTTGGTCGTATGGGTGTCAATTATGGCAATCAACCTCAAATTCGAATATTGGCATCGTCCAACGAACACAGTCAAAAATTATCAGAATGATTACAGGAGCGCACCTTGGTTCGCAAAAACAAAAATTAACATAAGGACCTATCATTCGAATTTGCTGGCGCGAAATCTAAGAGATATACCTTCGTGTGTTCACGATTAAAGAAGAAAACGATGGCTGTAACAAGATTTACATAATTACCTTAGTGATTAAGATTTGACAATTTATTGCTATTTTCATGTTTGAAAGAATCAATTAATAAATAAAATTGAAAAAAAAAAATTGTAGTTCATTTGAAATTCTGACGGCAGCGCTGCCGGGAGAAAATCTGCTCATGTGTTTCCAGTATAAAGAATTCAATGTTTCATTGGTTCGAAACCAAATTTTCAACGTCTTGGTAACCAAAAGTTTCATATAGGAATCGTTAAAATCATAATAATTCGCTAAAGTATTGTGATTATACTTTGTATAAAAGTTCAAAGTATTTTCAATATTTTTGTAATTTGGTCACTGCAGTCTGATGAGACGACTGAATTTATTTTTTTAACCAAACTTCCAACGTCTTGATAACCGCACCTCGATGTGTAAGAACTTATCTTTTGTGATAGGGTTGCCTCTTGTGGCGAGTAGCGTAACCTCTTCTTTTCAGTTGATAAATTTCCACTGTGATGTACAGCATGGTTAAACGGTATTTATTGATAAGGAGGGTGGCAAATATTTAGGGTGGTATTTTCTCAATTAATAACGTTTCTTATTGATTATAGTGCTCACCACAGTTGACGGCACAAAACTTCACATTCTATTGTTTTTTATTGAGGAAGAACTGTAGAAAGAAATAATAATAAATTTCAAGTTAATTATGAAATGAGTTTTAGACAACAATGCTTCAGACAAGCAAAACACATCTAAGTACATTTCGAGAAGTTTTTCAAAGCAATTTGTACGTTTTTACAATGGCCCTTAATCGAAGGACAATAAACTTTCCACATTAATTTTCTAAGTATGAATGTGTTTAAGAGGAAAAATTAAGAATTTTGTATCAGCCTGTATACCATATGGTATTGCGTATTTACAATTCTTAGAAACTTTCTTATCATTTTAATTATTTTTTTAAACATTACAATAAATATAAATATTATACGCATTTCTTCATAACATACGCAGTATGGTTTCTTATTCTTGAATTTTCCACCAATTTATAACAATTTTCGGGGTAATATTTTCTAACAAAATCTCAAAATAGAAAACAAGCATTCTACTATGGCAACAGGTATGTGATACACATACCGTTCAATAAAGGTGCTTATCGTTTTACTAGATCTATGCATCTTGCTATAAAGATTTAACACTTAAAATTGATTTCCAGTTGGAAAATCTTTTAAAATTAATAATCGCACTCGAAAAATTGTGAATAATGACGAAATCATTTTGTTTCATTCTACAGGTATTTGGATCACCTAGCACACCGATACTTGAAAATCCAGAACATCAAACCCGTTGGTATTTTAAATATTTTTTAGGAAAATGTAAGTATAAACGTTGCGGCAAGATATACTACAAAATATTTTACCTAACCCGCATATTTTGTTACAGTACATCAAAATTATGTTGGAATTGATAATGAGAAAAATCCGTATTTTTTATCTGTCGTCTCATTGGATTCTGGGAATAAATCAATGCCTTTATATCGTGCTATGCTATTTAAAAAACAGGTAAGTGTTTTCTGATTCACATTTATATGACTAAATAACTAGTGTTTCTTTCTAATACTCTTCTCTCTTTCGGTACTAAATTTTTTCTAAATTTTTAAATTGTAAGTTTTTTTGATCAATCATTACCCCCTTCCTCCCCCAACTCCCGTTTACTCATTAGTTTACCAGATAATTAATACTAACAATCATACCATACGAAATTCCTATAGATCGTGTTTTCCGATAGGCGTTAAATACCTCGTTTTATGTATCGACTCAATATTGACGCCGTTTTTAACTAAGTTCAATACTCTAACCCTTGAAATAGTGGAGCCACTCACCGATAGAATTTAGTTTTTGTTTATAATCATTTTGGTCGTTAATACTTCAATAATAAAAAATTATCAACGCCACTGCTTTATTCGTATTTAGAGCCATCTAGCGTCTACTAGTAATATGTTTAACGAATTTTGTTTCCGAAAGATGATTGTGTCGTCGATTTATGAATAATTTTGGCAACGCGACATGATCGTATGATTGAAATAGTTGGTGTGATTTATGAACCCAACAAGGCGTCATAAAAAGTCGGTGTCGTTTTGATGTTCAATTAAAAATTTAAATATTTTTGAACCAAACCAAACAAGTTTTAAAATTCATTAAAAAATTACAAAGCAATTTATTTATATTCCAAAGTAGTAGGGTTGCAGTCCTCAGTGCTTCAAAATTCCATTAAATATTTTAATGGATACTTTAATTATCCGTATTCCACTGGTGCGATGACAATGACAGATCAAAGTGTTGGTCTGAACTGCTTAACCTTTATTCAATTTTCTATTTATGTGTTAATTATAGCAACAAATATCTAGTCTCTGAGCTTCCAATTATACTTAATAGAATTCGTAACACTATTCCCACACTATTCCAATGTCGTATCGCTTTAGACTATGAACCTACACAATTTTTCGTCCAGCTCCCAGGTTTTCTTTTACTCGATATATGTCATCGCTTATCCTCCTGTCTAAATCCTCCTTATCTCCTGTCTAAATTTTATATAGACTTTTTCAATCTCGTTGTATATCTTGAGATCTTATTTCATGTTTCCTCGAATTGTAGAGCAACACTAATTCACCTCGACAAAAATCAACAAATCTCTGTTGCTCTTTACTTCTGCTTGATCTTTGTACATTCATCGTCGTTGATCAGCTACGTTATTTTCGTGGCATCTCACTACTTTCCAAATCGATCGCTTCCCGTCTTTCTGGACGCTTTCCGCTACTTGCTCATCATGTCCATCGTGTTTTCTCTGCTGCGTTCCATTCCACCACACCTTCTTCCCAACTCTAATGCCACCATTGCACGGCTCTTAATTGCACCCTTCTAGATCGCTTTCTCGTTAGGAATCAACTCCATTGACTCATCATCAACAATCGTTCTTGAATCTTTCGCTGGGCCTCTCTCAAGTATCACTATTTCATTTGATAAATCGGTTCGCCCCTCCTCGCCGGTTTTCATTTTTCTTATCTCGGGAATCTGGCTGCCTCATAAAACGATCATTTCATTGCTTCCATGGGGGGCGGGTTTATTTACCACTTTTGGTAAAAAACTGAAAACATTTCACATTAGAACGGCTTCAAAAATGTATGGAATGCTACTGACGCCAGTTGTGATTCTTATGTTGCTCATGATTCCAGCTACCATAAAAACATATACACAGGGTAGTTACAGGGGGGTTTATTTAACACTTTTGGTAAAAAACTGAAAACATTTCACATTAGAACGGCTTCAAAAATGTGTGGAAGGCTACTGACGCCAGTTGTGATTCTTATGTTGCTCGTGTATGTAGGTTATGATTTCAGCTACCATAAAAACATATACCCAGGGTAGATACAAGGGCGTTTTTTAACCCTTTTGGTAAAAAACTGAAAACATTTCACATTAGAACGACTTCAAAAATGTATGGAATGCTACTGACGCCAGTTGTGATTCTTATGTTGCTCGTGTATGTAGGTTATGATTTCAGCTACCATAAAAACATATACCCAGGGTAGTTACAGGGGGGTTTATTTAACACTTTTGGTAAAAAACTGAAAACATTTCACATTGGAATGACTTCAAAAATGTGTGGAATGCTACTGACGCCAGTTGTGATTCTTATGTTGCTCGTGTATGTAGGTTATGATTTCAGCTACCATAAAAACATATACCCAGGGTAGTTACAGGGGGGTTTATTTAACACTTTTGGTAAAAAACTGAAAACATTTCACATTGGAATGACTTCAAAAATGTGTGGAATGCTACTGACGCCAGTTGTGATTCTTATGTTGCTCGTGTATGTAGGTTATGATTTCAGCTACCATAAAAACATATACCCAGGGTAGATACAAGGGCGTTTTTTAACCCTTTTGGTAAAAAACTGAAAACATTTCACATTAGAACGACTTCAAAAATGTATGGAATGCTACTGACGCCAGTTGTGATTCTTATGTTGCTCGTGTATGTAGGTTATGATTTCAGCTACCATAAAAACATATACCCAGGGTAGTTTTGGGGGAATTTTTAACCCTTTTGGTAAAAAACTGAAAACATTTCACATTAGAACGGTTTCAAAAATGTGTGGAATGCTACTGACGTCAGTTGTGATTCTTATGTTGCTCGTGTATGTAGGTTATGATTTCAGCTACCATAAAAACATATACCCAGGGTAGTTTTGGGGGAATTTTTAACCCTTTTGGTAAAAAACTGAAAACATTTCACATTAGAACGACTTCAAAAATGTGTGGAATGCTACTGACGCCAGTTGTGATTCTTATGTTGCTCGTGTATGTAGGTTATGATTTCAGCTACCATAAAAACATATACCCAGGGTAGTTTTGGGGGTTTTTTTAACCCTTTTGGTAAAAAACTGAAAACATTTCACATTAGAACGATTTCAAAAATGTGTGGAATGCTACTGACGCCAGTTGTGATTCTTATGTTGCTCGTGTATGTAGGTTATGATTTCAGCTACCATAAAAACATATGCCCAGGGTAGTTACAGGGGGGTTTATTTAACACTTTTGCTAAAAAATTGAAAACATTTGACATTAGAATGACTTCAAAGATTTATCGAATGCTACTGACGCCAGTTGTGATTCTTATGTTGCTCGTGTATGTAGGTTATGATTTCAGCTACCATAAAAACATATACCCAGGGTAGTTTTGGGGGAATTTTTAACCCTTTTGGTAAAAAACTGAAAACATTTCACATTAGAACGATTTCAAAAATGTGTGGAATGCTACTGACGCCAGTTGTGATTCTTATGTTGCTCGTGTATGTAAGTTATGATTTCAGCTACCATAAAAACATATACCCAGGGTAGTTACAGGGGGGTTTTAACCCTTTTGGTAAAAAACTGTAAACATTTCACATTAGAACGACTTCAAAAATGTATGGAATGCTACTGACGCCAGTTGTGATTCTTATGTTGCTCGTGTATGTAGGTTATGATTTCAGCTACCATAAAACATATGCCCAGGGTAGTTTTGGGGGAATTTTTAACCCTTTTGGTAAAAAACTGAAAACATTTCACATTAGAACGATTTCAAAAATGTGTGGAATGCTACTGACGCCAGTTGTGATTCTTATGTTGCTCGTGTATTTAAGTTATGATTTCAGCTACCATAAAAACATATACCCAGGGTAGTTACAGGGGGGTTTTAACCCTTTTGGTAAAAAACTGAAAACATTTCACATTAGAACGATTTCAAAAATGTATGGAATGCTACTGACGCCAGTTGTGATTCTTATGTTGCTCGTGTATGTAGGTTATGATTTCAGCTACCATAAAAACATATACCCAGGGTAGTTACAGGGGGGTTTTTTAATACTTTTGGTAAAAAACTGAAAACATTTCACATTAGAACGACTTAAAAAATTTATCGAATGCTACTGACGCCAGTTGTGATTCTTATGTTGCTCATGATTCCAGCTACCATAAAAACATATACCCAGGGTAGTTACAGGGGGTTTTTAACACTTTTGGTAAAAAATTGAAAACATTTGACATTAGAATGACTTCAAAGATTTATCGATTGCTACTGACGCCAGTTGTGATTCTTATGTTGTTCGTGTATGTAGGTTATGATTTCAGCTACCATAAAAACATATACCCAGGGTAGTTACAGGGGCGTTTTTTAACCCTTTTGGTAAAAAACTGAAAACATTTCACATTAGAACGACTTCAAAAATGTATGGAATGCTACTGACGCCAGTTGTGATTCTTATGTTGCTCGTGTATGTAAGTTATGATTTCAGCTACCATAAAACATATACCCAGGGTAGTTACAGGGGGGTTTTAACCCTTTTGGTAAAAAACTGAAAACATTTCACATTAGAACGACTTCAAAAATGTATGGAATGCTACTGACGCCAGTTGTGATTCTTATGTTGCTCGTGTATGTAGGTTATGATTCCAGCTACCATAAAAACATATACCCAGGGTAGTTACAGGGGGGTTTTTTAACCCTTTTGGTAAAAAACTGAAGACATTTCACATTAGAATGACTCCAAAAATGTGTGGAATTCTTCTGCGCCAGTTGTGATTCTTATGTTGCTCATGTATGTAGATTATGATTCCAGCTACCATAAAAACATATACCCAGGGTAGTTTTGGGGGAATTTTTAACCCTTTTGGTAAAAAACTGAAAACATTTCACATTAGAACGGTTTCAAAAATGTGTGGAATGCTACTGACGTCAGTTGTGATTCTTATGTTGCTCGTGTATGTAGGTTATGATTTCAGCTACCATAAAAACATATGCCCAGGGTAGTTACATGGGGGTTTATTTAACTCTTTTGATAAAAAACTGAAAACATTTCACATTAGAACGATTTCAAAAATGTGTGGAATGCTACTGACGCCAGTTGTGATTCTTATATTGCTCGTGTATGTAAGTTATGATTTCAGCTACCATAAAAACATATACCCAGGGTAGTTTTGGGGGAATTTTTAACCCTTTTGGTAAAAAACTGAAAACATTTCACATTAGAACGACTTCAAAAATGTGTGGACTGCTACTGACGCCAGTTGTGATTCTTATGTTGCTCGTGTATGTAGGTTATGATTTCAGCTACCATAAAAACATATGCCCAGGGTAGTTACAGGGGGGTTTATTTAACACTTTTGCTAAAAAATTGAAAACATTTGACATTAGAATGACTTCAAAGATTTATCGAATGCTACTGACGCCAGTTGTGATTCTTATGTTGCTCGTGTATGTAGGTTATGATTTCAGCTACCATAAAAACATATACCCAGGGTAGTTTTGGGGTTTTTTTTAACCCTTTTGGTAAAAAACTGAAAACATTTCACATTAGAACGATTTCAAAAATGTGTGGAATGCTACTGACGCCAGTTGTGATTCTTATGTTGCTCGTGTATGTAGGTTATGATTTCAGCTACCATAAAAACATATACCCAGGGTAGTTACAGGGGGTTTTTTAACACTTTTGATAAAAAACTGAAAACATTTCACATTAGAATGACTTCAAAGATTTATCGAATGCTCCTGACGCCAGTTGTGATTCTTATGTTGCTCATGATTCCAGCTACCATAAAAACATATACCCAGGGTAGTTACATGAGGGTTTATTTAACACTTTTGATAAAAAACTGAAAACATTTCACATTAGAACGACTTCAAAAATGTATGGAATGCTACTGACGCCAGTTGTGATTCTTATGTTGCTCGTGTATGTAGGTTATGATTTCAGCTACCATAAAAACATATACCCAGGGTAGTTTTGGGGGTTTTTTTAACCCTTTTGGTAAAAAACTGAAAACATTTCACATTAGAACGATTTCAAAAATGTGTGGAATGCTACTGACGCCAGTTGTGATTCTTATGTTGCTCGTGTATGTAGGTTATGATTTCAGCTACCATAAAAACATATACCCAGGGTAGTTACAGGGGGGTTTTAACCCTTTTGGTAAAAAATGAAAACATTTCACATTAGAACGACTTCAAAAATGTATGGAATGCTACTGACGCCAGTTGTGATTCTTATGTTGCTCGTGTATGTAGGTTATGATTTCAGCTACCATAAAAACATATACCCAGGGTAGTTTTGGGGGAATTTTTAACCCTTTTGGTAAAAAACTGAAAACATTTCACATTAGAACGGTTTCAAAAATGTGTGGAATGCTACTGACGTCAGTTGTGATTCTTATGTTGCTCGTGTATGTAGGTTATGATTTCAGCTACCATAAAAACATATGCCCAGGGTAGTTACATGGGGGTTTATTTAACTCTTTTGATAAAAAACTGAAAACATTTCACATTAGAACGATTTCAAAAATGTGTGGAATGCTACTGACGCCAGTTGTGATTCTTATATTGCTCGTGTATGTAAGTTATGATTTCAGCTACCATAAAAACATATACCCAGGGTAGTTTTGGGGGAATTTTTAACCCTTTTGGTAAAAAACTGAAAACATTTCACATTAGAACGACTTCAAAAATGTGTGGACTGCTACTGACGCCAGTTGTGATTCTTATGTTGCTCGTGTATGTAGGTTATGATTTCAGCTACCATAAAAACATATGCCCAGGGTAGTTACAGGGGGGTTTATTTAACACTTTTGCTAAAAAATTGAAAACATTTGACATTAGAATGACTTCAAAGATTTATCGAATGCTACTGACGCCAGTTGTGATTCTTATGTTGCTCGTGTATGTAGGTTATGATTTCAGCTACCATAAAAACATATACCCAGGGTAGTTTTGGGGTTTTTTTTAACCCTTTTGGTAAAAAACTGAAAACATTTCACATTAGAACGATTTCAAAAATGTGTGGAATGCTACTGACGCCAGTTGTGATTCTTATGTTGCTCGTGTATGTAGGTTATGATTTCAGCTACCATAAAAACATATACCCAGGGTAGTTACAGGGGGTTTTTTAACACTTTTGATAAAAAACTGAAAACATTTCACATTAGAATGACTTCAAAGATTTATCGAATGCTCCTGACGCCAGTTGTGATTCTTATGTTGCTCATGATTCCAGCTACCATAAAAACATATACCCAGGGTAGTTACATGAGGGTTTATTTAACACTTTTGATAAAAAACTGAAAACATTTCACATTAGAACGACTTCAAAAATGTATGGAATGCTACTGACGCCAGTTGTGATTCTTATGTTGCTCGTGTATGTAGGTTATGATTTCAGCTACCATAAAAACATATACCCAGGGTAGTTTTGGGGGTTTTTTTAACCCTTTTGGTAAAAAACTGAAAACATTTCACATTAGAACGATTTCAAAAATGTGTGGAATGCTACTGACGCCAGTTGTGATTCTTATGTTGCTCGTGTATGTAGGTTATGATTTCAGCTACCATAAAAACATATACCCAGGGTAGTTACAGGGGGGTTTTAACCCTTTTGGTAAAAAATGAAAACATTTCACATTAGAACGACTTCAAAAATGTATGGAATGCTACTGACGCCAGTTGTGATTCTTATGTTGCTCGTGTATGTAGGTTATGATTTCAGCTACCATAAAAACATATACCCAGGGTAGTTACAAGGGCGTTTTTTAACCCTTTTGGTAAAAAACTGAAAACATTTCACATTAGAACGATTTCAAAAATGTATGGAATGCTACTGACGCCAGCTGTGATTCTTATGTTGCTCGTGTATGTAGGTTATGATTTCAGCTACCATAAAACATATACCCAGGGTAGTTACAGGGGCGTTTTTTAACCCTTTTGGTAAAAAACTGAAAACATTTCACATTAGAACGATTTCAAAAATGTGTGCTACTGACGCCAGTTGTGATTCTTATGTTACTCGTGTATGTAGGTTATGGTTTCAGCTACCATAAAAACATATACCCTGAGTAGTTACAGGGGGGTTTCTTTAACCCTTTTGGTAAAAAACTGAAAACATTTCACATTAGAACGATTTCAAAAATGTGTGGAATGCTACTGACGCCAGTTGTGATTCTTATGTTGCTCATGTGTGTAGGTTATGATTCCAGCTACCATAAAAACAAATACCTAGGGTAGTTACAGGGTGGTTTTTTAACCCTTTTGGTAAAAAACTGGAAACATTTCAAATTAGAACGACTTCAAAAATGTATGGAATGCTTCTGACGGCAGTTGTGATTCTTATGTTGCTCGTGTATGTAGGTTATGATTTCAGCTACCATAAAAACATATACCCAGGGTAGTTACATGGGGGTTTTTTAACCCTTTTGGTAAAAAACTGAAAACATTTCACATTAGAACGGCTTCAAAAATGTGTGGAATGCTACTGACGCCAGTTGTGATTCTTATGTTGCTCGTGTATGTAGGTTATGATTCCAGCTACCATAAAAACATATACCCAGGGTAGTTACAGGGGGGTTTTTTAACCCTTTTGGTAAAAAACTGAAGACATTTCACATTAGAATGACTCCAAAAATGTGTGGAATTCTTCTGCGCCAGTTGTGATTCTTATGTTGCTCATGTATGTAGATTATGATTCCAGCTACCATAAAAACATATACCCAGGGTAGTTTTGGGGGAATTTTTAACCCTTTTGGTAAAAAACTGAAAACATTTCACATTAGAACGATTTCAAAAATGTGTGGAATGCTACTGACGCCAGTTGTGATTCTTATGTTGCTCGTGTATGTAGGTTATGATTTCAGCTACCATAAAAACATATACCCAGTGTAGTTACAGGGGGTTTTTTAACCCTTTTGGTAAAAAACTGAAAACATTTCACATTAGAACGATTTCAAAAATGTATGGAATGCTACTGACGCCAGTTGTGATTCTTATGTTGCTCGTGTATGTAGGTTATGATTTCAGCTACCATAAAAACATATACCCAGGGTAGTTATAGGGTGTTTTTAACACTTTTGGTAAAAAATTGAAAACATTTGACATTAGAATGACTTCAAAGATTTATCGAATGCTACTGACGCCAGTTGTGACTCTTATGTTGTTCGTGTATGTAGGTTATGATTTCAGCTACCATAAAAACATATACCCAGGGTAGTTACAGGGGGTTTTTAACCCTTTTGGTAAAAAACTGAAAACATTTCACATTAGAACGATTTCAAAAATGTATGGAATGCTTCTGACGCCAGTTGTGATTCTTATGTTGCTCGTGTATGTAGGTTATGATTTCAGCTACCATAAAAACATATACCCAGGGCAGTTACAGGGGGGTTTTAACCCTTTTGGTAAAAAACTGAAAACATTTCACATTAGAACGACTTCAAAAATGTATGGAATGCTACTGACGCCAGTTGTGATTCTTATGTTGCTCGTGTATGTAGGTTATGATTTCAGCTACCATAAAAACATATGACCAGGGTAGTTACAGGGGGGTTTTTTAACACTTTTGGTAAAAAACTGAAAACATTTCACATTAGAATGACTTCAAAAATTTATGAAATGCTTCTGACGCCAGTTGTGATTCTTATGTTGCTCGTGTATGTAGGTTATGATTTCAGCTACCATAAAAACATATACCCAGTGTAGTTACAGGGGGTTTTTTAACCCTTTTGGTAAAAAACTGAAAACATTTCACATTAGAACGATTTCAAAAATGTATGGAATGCTACTGACGCCAGTTGTGATTCTTATGTTGCTCGTGTATGTAGGTTATGATTTCAGCTACCATAAAAACATATACCCAGGGTAGTTTTGGGGGAATTTTTAACCCTTTTGGTAAAAACTGAAAACATTTCACATTAGAACGATTTCAAAAATGTGTGGAATACTACTGACGCCAGTTGTGATTCTTATGTTGCTCGTGTATGTAGGTTATGATTTCAGCTACCATAAAAACATATGCCCAGGGTAGTTACAGGGGGGTTTTTTAACACTTTTGGTAAAAAACTGAAAACATTTCACATTAGAATGACTTCAAAAATTTATGGAATGCTTCTGACGCCAGTTGTGATTCTTATGTTGCTCGTGTATGTAGGTTATGATTTCAGCTACCATAAAAACATATACCCAGGGTAGTTACAGGGGGTTTTTTAACCCTTTTGGTAAAAAACTGAAAACATTTCACATTAGAACGATTTCAAAAATGTATGGAATGCTACTGACGCCAGTTGTGATTCTTATGTTGCTCGTGTATGTAGGTTATGATTTCAGCTACCATAAAAACATATACCCAGGGTAGTTACAGGGGGTTTTTAACACTTTTGGTAAAAAATTGAAAACATTTGACATTAGAATGACTTCAAAGATTTATCGATTGCTACTGACGCCAGTTGTGATTCTTATGTTGTTCGTGTATGTAGGTTATGATTTCAGCTACCATAAAAACATATACCCAGGGTAGTTACAGGGGGGTTTTTTAACCCTTTTGGTAAAAAACTGAAAACATTTCACATTAGAACGATTTCAAAAATGTATGGAATGCTACTGACGCCAGTTGTGATTCTTATGTTGCTCGTGTATGTAGGTTATGATTTCAGCTACCATAAAAACATATGCCCAGGGTAGTTACAGGGGGGTTTTTTAACACTTTTGGTAAAAAACTGAAAACATTTCACATTAGAATGACTTCAAAAATTTATGGAATGCTTCTGACGCCAGTTGTGATTCTTATGTTGCTCGTGTATGTATTTTATGATTTCAGCTACCATAAAAACATATACCCAGTGTAGTTACAGGGGGTTTTTTAACCCTTTTGGTAAAAAACTGAAAACATTTCACATTAGAACGATTTCAAAAATGTATGGAATGCTACTGACGCCAGTTGTGATTCTTATGTTGCTCGTGTATGTAGGTTATGATTTCAGCTACCATAAAAACATATACCCAGGGTAGTTACAGGGGGTTTTTAACACTTTTGGTAAAAAATTGAAAACATTTGACATTAGAATGACTTCAAAGATTTATCGATTGCTACTGACGCCAGTTGTGATTCTTATGTTGTTCGTGTATGTAGGTTATGATTTCAGCTACCATAAAAACATATACCCAGGGTAGTTACAGGGGGGTTTTTTAACCCTTTTGGTAAAAAACTGAAAACATTTCACATTAGAACGATTTCAAAAATGTATGGAATGCTACTGACGCCAGTTGTGATTCTTATGTTGCTCGTGTATGTAGGTTATGATTTCAGCTACCATAAAAACATATGCCCAGGGTAGTTACAGGGGGGTTTTTTAACACTTTTGGTAAAAAACTGAAAACATTTCACATTAGAATGACTTCAAAAATTTATGGAATGCTTCTGACGCCAGTTGTGATTCTTATGTTGCTCGTGTATGTATTTTATGATTTCAGCTACCATAAAAACATATACCCAGTGTAGTTACAGGGGGTTTTTTAACCCTTTTGGTAAAAAACTGAAAACATTTCACATTAGAACGATTTCAAAAATGTATGGAATGCTACTGACGCCAGTTGTGATTCTTATGTTGCTCGTGTACGTAGGTTATGATTTCAGCTACCATAAAAACATATACCTAGGCTAGTTACAGGGGGTTTTTTAACCCTTTTGATAAAAAACTGAAAACATTTCACATTAGAACGACTTCAAAAATGTGTGGAATGCTACTGACGTCAGTTGTGATTCTTATGTTGCTCGTGTATGTAGGTTATGATTTCAGCTACCATAAAAACATATGCCCAGGGTAGTTACATGGGGGTTTATTTAACTCTTTTGATAAAAAACTGAAAACATTTCACATTAGAACGATTTCAAAAATGTGTGGAATGCTACTGACGCCAGTTGTGATTCTTATATTGCTCGTGTATGTAAGTTATGATTTCAGCTACCATAAAAACATATACCCAGGGTAGTTTTGGGGGAATTTTTAACCCTTTTGGTAAAAAACTGAAAACATTTCACATTAGAACGACTTCAAAAATGTGTGGACTGCTACTGACGCCAGTTGTGATTCTTATGTTGCTCGTGTATGTAGGTTATGATTTCAGCTACCATAAAAACATATGCCCAGGGTAGTTACAGGGGGGTTTATTTAACACTTTTGCTAAAAAATTGAAAACATTTGACATTAGAATGACTTCAAAGATTTATCGAATGCTACTGACGCCAGTTGTGATTCTTATGTTGCTCGTGTATGTAGGTTATGATTTCAGCTACCATAAAAACATATACCCAGGGTAGTTTTGGGGGAATTTTTAACCCTTTTGGTAAAAAACTGAAAACATTTCACATTAGAACGATTTCAAAAATGTGTGGAATGCTACTGACGCCAGTTGTGATTCTTATGTTGCTCGTGTATGTAAGTTATGATTTCAGCTACCATAAAAACATATACCCAGGGTAGTTACAGGGGGGTTTTAACCCTTTTGGTAAAAAACTGTAAACATTTCACATTAGAACGACTTCAAAAATGTATGGAATGCTACTGACGCCAGTTGTGATTCTTATGTTGCTCGTGTATGTAGGTTATGATTTCAGCTACCATAAAACATATGCCCAGGGTAGTTTTGGGGGAATTTTTAACCCTTTTGGTAAAAAACTGAAAACATTTCACATTAGAACGATTTCAAAAATGTGTGGAATGCTACTGACGCCAGTTGTGATTCTTATGTTGCTCGTGTATTTAAGTTATGATTTCAGCTACCATAAAAACATATACCCAGGGTAGTTACAGGGGGGTTTTAACCCTTTTGGTAAAAAACTGAAAACATTTCACATTAGAACGATTTCAAAAATGTATGGAATGCTACTGACGCCAGTTGTGATTCTTATGTTGCTCGTGTATGTAGGTTATGATTTCAGCTACCATAAAAACATATACCCAGGGTAGTTTTGGGGGAATTTTTAACCCTTTTGGTAAAAAACTGAAAACATTTCACATTAGAACGATTTCAAAAATGTGTGGAATGCTACTGACGCCAGTTGTGATTCTTATGTTGCTCGTGTATTTAAGTTATGATTTCAGCTACCATAAAAACATATACCCAGGGTAGTTACAGGGGGGTTTTAACCCTTTTGGTAAAAAACTGAAAACATTTCACATTAGAACGATTTCAAAAATGTATGGAATGCTACTGACGCCAGTTGTGATTCTTATGTTGCTCGTGTATGTAGGTTATGATTTCAGCTACCATAAAAACATATACCCAGGGTAGTTACAAGGGCGTTTTTTAACCCTTTTGGTAAAAAACTGAAAACATTTCACATTAGAACGATTTCAAAAATGTGTGGAATGCTACTGACGCCAGTTGTGATTCTTATGTTGCTCGTGTATGTAGGTTATGATTTCAGCTACCATAAAACATATGCCCAGGGTAGTTTTGGGGGAATTTTTAACCCTTTTGGTAAAAAACTGAAAACATTTCACATTAGAACGATTTCAAAAATGTGTGGAATGCTACTGACGCCAGTTGTGATTCTTATGTTGCTCGTGTATTTAAGTTATGATTTCAGCTACCATAAAAACATATACCCAGGGTAGTTACAGGGGGGTTTTAACCCTTTTGGTAAAAAACTGAAAACATTTCACATTAGAACGATTTCAAAAATGTATGGAATGCTACTGACGCCAGTTGTGATTCTTATGTTGCTCGTGTATGTAGGTTATGATTTCAGCTACCATAAAAACATATACCCAGGGTAGTTTTGGGGGAATTTTTAACCCTTTTGGTAAAAAACTGAAAACATTTCACATTAGAACGATTTCAAAAATGTGTGGAATGCTACTGACGCCAGTTGTGATTCTTATGTTGCTCGTGTATTTAAGTTATGATTTCAGCTACCATAAAAACATACCCAGGGTAGTTACAGGGGGTTTTAAACCCTTTTGGTAAAAAACTGAAAACATTTCACATTAGAACGTCTTCAAAAATGTATGGAATGCTACTGACGCCAGTTGTGATTCTTATGTTGCTCGTGTATGTAGGTTATGATTTCAGCTACCATAAAAACATATACCCAAGGTAGTTACAGGGGGGTTTTTTAACCCTTTTGGTAAAAAACTGAAAACATTTCACATTAGAATGACTTCAAAAATTTATGGAATGCTTCTGACGCCAGTTGTGATTCTTATGTTGCTCGTGTATGTATTTTATGATTTCAGCTACCATAAAAACATATACCCAGTGTAGTTACAGGGGGTTTTTTAACCCTTTTGGTAAAAAACTGAAAACATTTCACATTAGAACGATTTCAAAAATGTATGGAATGCTACTGACGCCAGTTGTGATTCTTATGTTGCTCGTGTATGTAGGTTATGATTTCAGCTACCATAAAAACATATACCTAGGCTAGTTACAGGGGGTTTTTTAACACTTTTGATAAAAAACTGAAAACATTTCACATTAGAACGACTTCAAAAATGTATGGAATGCTACTGACGCCAGTTGTGATTCTTATGTTGCTCGTGTATGTAGGTTATGATTTCAGCTACCATAAAAACATATACCCAGGGTAGTTTTGGGGGAATTTTTAACCCTTTTGGTAAAAAACTGAAAACATTTCACATTAGAACGGTTTCAAAAATGTGTGGAATGCTACTGACGTCAGTTGTGATTCTTATGTTGCTCGTGTATGTAGGTTATGATTTCAGCTACCATAAAAACATATGCCCAGGGTAGTTACATGGGGGTTTATTTAACTCTTTTGATAAAAAACTGAAAATATTTCACATTAGAACGATTTCAAAAATGTGTGGAATGCTACTGACGCCAGTTGTGATTCTTATGTTGCTCGTGTATGTAAGTTATGATTTCAGCTACCATAAAAACATATACCCAGGGTAGTTTTGGGGGAATTTTTAACCCTTTTGGTAAAAAACTGAAAACATTTCACATTAGAACGACTTCAAAAATGTGTGGAATGCTACTGACGCCAGTTGTGATTCTTATGTTGCTCGTGTATGTAGGTTATGATTTCAGCTACCATAAAAACATATACCCAGGGTGGATACAAGGGCGTTTTTTAACCCTTTTGGTAAAAAACTGAAAACATTTCACATTAGAACGATTTCAAAAATGTGTGGAATGCTACTGACGCCAGTTGTGATTCTTATGTTGCTCGTGTATGTAGGTTATGATTTCAGCTACCATAAAAACATATGCCCAGGGTAGTTACAGGGGGGTTTATTTAACACTTTTGCTAAAAAATTGAAAACATTTGACATTAGAATGACTTCAAAGATTTATCGAATGCTACTGACGCCAGTTGTGATTCTTATGTTGCTCGTGTATGTAGGTTATGATTTCAGCTACCATAAAAACATATACCCAGGGTAGTTTTGGGGGAATTTTTAACCCTTTTGGTAAAAAACTGAAAACATTTCACATTAGAACGATTTCAAAAATGTGTGGAATGCTACTGACGCCAGTTGTGATTCTTATGTTGCTCGTGTATGTAAGTTATGATTTCAGCTACCATAAAAACATATACCCAGGGTAGTTACAGGGGGGTTTTAACCCTTTTGGTAAAAAACTGTAAACATTTCACATTAGAACGACTTCAAAAATGTATGGAATGCTACTGACGCCAGTTGTGATTCTTATGTTGCTCGTGTATGTAGGTTATGATTTCAGCTACCATAAAACATATGCCCAGGGTAGTTTTGGGGGAATTTTTAACCCTTTTGGTAAAAAACTGAAAACATTTCACATTAGAACGATTTCAAAAATGTGTGGAATGCTACTGACGCCAGTTGTGATTCTTATGTTGCTCGTGTATTTAAGTTATGATTTCAGCTACCATAAAAACATATACCCAGGGTAGTTACAGGGGGGTTTTAACCCTTTTGGTAAAAAACTGAAAACATTTCACATTAGAACGATTTCAAAAATGTATGGAATGCTACTGACGCCAGTTGTGATTCTTATGTTGCTCGTGTATGTAGGTTATGATTTCAGCTACCATAAAAACATATACCCAGGGTAGTTTTGGGGGAATTTTTAACCCTTTTGGTAAAAAACTGAAAACATTTCACATTAGAACGATTTCAAAAATGTGTGGAATGCTACTGACGCCAGTTGTGATTCTTATGTTGCTCGTGTATTTAAGTTATGATTTCAGCTACCATAAAAACATATACCCAGGGTAGTTACAGGGGGGTTTTAACCCTCTTGGTAAAAAACTGAAAACATTTCACATTAGAACGATTTCAAAAATGTATGGAATGCTACTGACGCCAGTTGTGATTCTTATGTTGCTCGTGTATGTAGGTTATGATTTCAGCTACCATAAAAACATATACCCAGGGTAGTTACAAGGGCGTTTTTTAACCCTTTTGGTAAAAAACTGAAAACATTTCACATTAGAACGATTTCAAAAATGTGTGGAATGCTACTGACGCCAGTTGTGATTCTTATGTTGCTCGTGTATGTAGGTTATGATTTCAGCTACCATAAAAACATATGCCCAGGGTAGTTACAGGGGGGTTTATTTAACACTTTTGGTAAAAAACTGAAGACATTTCACATTAGAACGACTTCAAAAATGTATGGAATGCTTCTGGCGCCAGTTGTGATTCTTATGTTGCTCATGTATGTAGGTTATGATTTAAGCTACCATAAAAACATATACCCAAGGTAGTTACAGGGGGTTTTTTTTAACACTTTTGGTAAAAAACTGAAAACATTTCACATTAGAACGACTTCAAAAATGTTTGGAATGCTACTGACGCCAGTTGTGATTCTTATGTTGCTCGTGTATTTAGGTTATGATTTCAGCTACCATAAAAACATATACCCAGGGTAGTTACAGGGGGTTTTTTAACCCTTTTGGTAAAAAACTGAAAACATTTCACATTAGAACGACTTCAAAAATGTGTGGAATGCTACTGACGCCAGTTGTGATTCTTATGTTGCTCGTGTATGTAGGTTATGATTTCAGCTACCATAAAAACATACCCAGGGTAGTTACAGGGGGGTTTTAAACCCTTTTGGTAAAAAACTGAAAACATTTCACATTAGAACGTCTTCAAAAATGTATGGAATGCTACTGACGCCAGTTGTGATTCTTATGTTGCTCGTGTATGTAGGTTATGATTTCAGCTACCATAAAAACATATACCCAGGGTAGTTAAGGGGGTTTTTTAACCCTTTTGGTAAAAAACTGAAAACATTTCACATTAGAACGACTTCAAAAATGTGTGGAATGCTACTGACGCCAGTTGTGATTCTTATGTTGCTCGTGTATGTAGGTTATGATTTCAGCTACCATAAAAACATATACCCAGGGTAGTTACAGGGGGGTTTTAAACCCTTTTGGTAAAAAACTGAAAACATTTCACATTAGAATGACTTCAAAAATGTGTGGAGTGCTACTGACGCCAGTTGTGATTCTTATGTTGCTCGTGTATGTAGATTATGATTCCAGCTTCCATAAACCAGAGTGCTACCAACATATATTTGCATTATGATGATTATGATAATTTTTGTACATTTTGAGAACCTTTCTTTTTTCTATAGATAATTTCACTTTTTCGTTTCAAACCGGTTAAAGATATCTTCTGTTCATAAATGCTTTAATTTTTCATAAAACTTTCTGCTGAGCATTATTGAGTTGCTTAAAAAATTCAAAAAATTTCTTCTAGTTTCAAAAAGTATCAGCAGAAAAAATTTTATTTTTGTGATAGTGATTCCTCTAGCGGTGAATAGCAAAAACATTTTTTTCTGCTAGAAATTTCCTGCTATCCTATACAGCATGAATCTCGGTCGACATGGAAATTAAACTGGAAGATCGCCAGGGTTCTACTCGAGCCGACAACAAAAATCGAAAATACACTTTATAATTATAATAACAAAAAGTTGGTGAAGCCTTTAGTGATGTACAAGACACAGACAACACCAATGTCGAAAAGGTTCAAGCCCTAGCTAGGACAAGAGCTTTTGATTTCATTTTAGGAAACATGTATGTCGAAGAGCAGGGAGTCAGACTTCCTTCGGTGACAAAGCCATCACTTTTGCGGAGACTATAGAGGCTATTTCCTAGGCAGAGTACTCCTACCTTTTTGAGGCTGCTTGTGATTGACCAATTACTCATAAGTAGGCTTAGGATTTTAAGGTTCTTAAAAATCAGAAATATTTACCTAAAATATGTATAGAGTTTTCCAATAAGAGTGATATGATTTCTTTAAAAAAAACACACTAATTGTTAAGGAAATTGAAATGTTTCTTATTTAATGTGAAGTACAATCGATACAATTAAGTTCTGAATAAAACGTCATTCAAATGGCCTCCACGACTTCTTCTGCAGGAACGAATTCGTTGAACCCAATTTTCAAGCGCTTTTTCCACTAAATCAAGTCGTATGTCATGAATAGCACGTTCAATATTCACTTGTAAAGCTTGAAGGGAATTTGGTTTATTGCTAAAGACCAATGACTTCAAATAACCCCACAAGAAATAGTCTAATGATGTTAAATCACAACTTCTTGGAGGCCATTCAATAGCACAATTTCTAGAAATAACCGAATCTCCAAACTTTTCTCGCAATAATTCAATTGTTGCACTTGCTGTGTGGCACGCAGTTCCGTCTTGTTGGAACCAAATGTTGCCAAGATCAACTTCTTCCAATTTCGGCCATAAAAAATTGGTTATCATCGATCTATACCGATCTCCATTGACAGTAACGGTGTTACCAGCTTCATTTCGAAAAAAATACCGACCGATGATTCCACCAGACCAAAAACCACACCAAACTGTCAATTTAGGTGAATGTAATGGTTTTTCATGAATAATTTGTGGATTTTCTTCGCACCAGAATCGATAGTTTTGTTTATTTACCGCACCACTCAGATGAAAGTGAGCCTCATCGGAGAAGATGATTTTCTTAAAAAAATCGTTATCGTTTTCAAGTTGTTCCAAGGCAAAATCAGCAAATTCACGACGTTTACGGTGGTCCAATGGCTTCAGTTCTTGAGTGAGAACAATTTTATATGGATGCAAACCCAAATCCTTTCTCAAAATCCGCCAGGTTGTGGTTTGAGTAAGTCCCTAATATTTGCATTACTTCGAGCGAATCTTTGTCTTATTGGCACTTCAACATTATGTAAAGAAAATGTACGCTCAAAATTTTCAACAATTCGGCGAATAGCGAGCACACTTGGACGATTATTACGACTATAAAATGGCAAAAGCGCACGAAAAGTTGCAATTGGAGAACGATTAGTTTGATAATAAATCTGAATAATTTGTCAACGTTGTTCTTACGTATATCTCACCATGATGAAATTGTAAACATTACTGAATACAATGAAACAAAAAATGACAAATCATGACATATTACAAATGGCTAAAACGTCACTTAAAAGTCATATCATTCCTGGCCCACTGCATAAATTTGTTGGTTTCTTGAAAACATATTGAAAGGCTCACTGTTGTGGCTAAATTAGCATGCCATTGTGAACTTATTTTTATTAGCAGTTTATTTCTTTTTGCAAAACAAGTGTTTTTGAAAGTGTTGTAAAGTTTTTTGTCATTTTTAGTTTGTCAGAAACTTCGCAAAAATGACATGCATAGCAGATGTTTCATTAAAAGATTTATAATTCAGCCGTATAACGAAAAATACTCTCGAAGCAAGTCTCTTCTTATCACATTAATTTTAACTTATCATTTTAACCCACTTAAATTGCTTCCCTCGATCCCCATCTTTTTGAAATTTTTATTAAAGCACAAAAGCAAAAAATCAAGTGTTGTAAAAGAATTCTTAAGAAATTTTAAGATTGTTAGGTTTTTGCTTACGTCTATCAAATATTTATAAACTACTCGCAAATGTAAACTTAATGGGGAAAAAAGCTCGTTGGGTGCTTGATTAATATTCATTGTTAAACTACTGTTGTAATAGTCACAAACGAAAGTCTTATTAAATTTTATTTACATTTGAAAATTTCTTAGATCTTTCTATTTAAGTTGTGTACTCACGACACTTTGCTGATGTGAATGATTACCGAAGATTTATTACCATCGTTTCTTGGTAAACAATAGAGAGGTAGCAGTGCGTTAAACGGGAAACTTTTATTCTTCAATTTACTTTTAATTTTTGATGCATCTTCAAAGTTTTTTGTTTAAGTAAATAAAGCTTAGAGCAGTCAAAGTTTAAATAAATTTCTTTCATTTATACTTTTTATTAGTTACAATATCCTTTTTTTAAATTAGAGTGTGTTTTCAGCAAACTAAACAGGGTGTCATGGACATGAGTGTGTTATTTTAGATACCAACTGGATTATTATTTTCAAATACACCGCACTTATTTTCTAAAGCCAAAAATTTAACCTATCGGACTTGTGATTAAAATTGTCTTGTACAATCAAAAATCATTATTCCTGTTAAGAAAGCCGACAAGGTAAATCCTTGTTAAAAATTTAATCTTCATTACAAAAATTGAGCCTACGGAAGCTACCACGTCTGGTACACAATGGATAGCACATTCCGCATGGATCTTCCAATTTATGTAAAAGCTTTAATATGAAGTTTTATTCCGAAAAGTCAATCCGTCTGGTCTGTAGACATGACGAAGTTTGGTCAAATAAAGTGATTCTTTCAAAACACGTCATTTACGGTAAATATGATCTAAACTAATTTTGTTTGAAATTTAATTTACAATATTTTTTTTTTAATCGTTTTTTCGTAAAAGCTGTCACTTCTTGAGGGCCAGTTTTGACCAATAATCACTTGCATCATTCTTCTTCATACTCCGTATGTACAGCAACCAAATTTTTGCTGAAAAACATATTTTTGGCAAAAATTTTCACTTCCGCTTAAATTTTGGAAAACTAATGTGAACCGGTATTATTGTAAAATTAATTTAAAGTCTGTTAGTTCATAATCGTTTTTCACGTAAATGAAACAATTTTCAAAAGATTTGCAAAAAACGAAAAAGCACTCGTGAAAGCTGTCATTTACGGTAAACCGATTTCGGCCAAAAATCTCTAGAATCTGCCAATTTAGGAAAAAAAGCTTAAATATGAGGTTTCAACCCGGTTAATCAATCCACCTGGACTGTATAGGCCGGAATTTTTGTTGAAAAACAGTATTTTGGCAAAATCGTCGCTTCTACATGAAATTTTCCATGACCAATTCGCACATTTGCGGCTGTATGTCCTCGATAACTTCACGAATTCCATCTTTAAGGTCTTGAATCGATTGTGGAGCATAGACCTTATCTTTCACGTGGCACCAAAGAAAAAAATCTAAAGAAGTTAAATCACAAGATCTCGTTGGCCAATTTCACCTCTTCGAGAAATAACACGGTCAGGAAGCTTTTCTTGCAAAATTGCGATTGTTTCGTTGCATGTGCGGCACGTAGCGCCGTCTTGCTGAAAATAAATGAAGTCAACATCAATATCTTCCCATTCTGGCCTTAAAAAATTAATAATCATAGCTTGGTAGCGCGCAATCCATTCACCGTAACAGTTGCACCAGCCTCATTTTTGAATAAGTAAGGTCCAATCACACCGCCAGCCCAAAAATCGCACCAAACAGTGACACGTTGAGGATGGGGAGGCTTTTCAACAATCATTCTTGGATTTTATGAATCCCAAATGCGACAATTCTGCTTATTAACGTAGCCTCCGAGGTGAAAATGGGCCTCATCACTAAAGATGATTTTTCGATGAAAATCCGGATCATTTTGATGCATTTGAAGGACCCAATCAGCGAAGATACGACGTTTATGGTAATCGATCGGCTTGAGTTCTTGTGTTAACTGAACTTTAAAAGACCTAAGACCTAAGTCTGTATGTAAAATACGGTGTAATGTTGTTTGTGGAATGCCTAATTCCAAAGTTCGACGAGGAATCGACAAACCTGGGTTTTCGTCAATACTACGGGCTATAGCAGCAATATTCTCAGTTGTTCTTGAGCGATGCACACGGTTTCGATTCTTCACATAACTAACTCGGCCCAACAACTCAAATGTTTTCACTAGTTTGACTATTCCTATGCCGGCCAAGAAGGTGCTTCCTATGAAACCCTATGGAAGGTGCCATTTCCGGTGGTCCGAATTCGGACAAAAATCATTAGGATCTCTCAATTTATGTAAAAACTTAAGTATGAAGTTTTACCCCGATCAGTCAATCCGTCTGGGCTGTAGAGTGGACAAAGACATTTTGGCAAAAAACTCGAGGTCGAAAATCTTCATGATTACTAAACAAAAAAACAGTGTTTTACCAAAAATTGACCTTTCCGTCTAAGTTTCGGAAAGTTGATCTAAACCGATATTGTTGCAAATTTAATTTAAGCCGCTTTTATGATTGTAAACTTTTCTTCGTTCGTTCGTTCTGACAATTTTTTTCGACCAATATTCTCTTGTGAAAAAATGTAGGAGAAAAAAATCGTCATTTTGGAGCAATATGATTGGTCGAAAAAATTGTCAGAACGAACGAACGAAGAAAAGAACACCAACCATAAAGCCGCCTTTAGAATCTTTTAGTTCATGGCCGATTTTCTTATAATTGCGATTTTCAAAATATTTTGCAAAAACCACCTATATGGAAGCAGCCACTTCCGGTAAATCGATTTCGGCAACAAGTTGCTTGGGATCTCTCAATTTGTAGAAAAACCTTAAGTTACAAAGAAAAACCTTAACTTTCCGAGTTGATTTGAACTGACATTTTGTCACGTAACTGATTGGGTACATTAGTGGTGTAGGATTAAATTCCCTTTCCAAAATAAAATGCGTCACATTACAGAATTTATGTTGTCGAAGTGAATTTGGGTTTGTCGAAGTTCAACGGATGCTGGCAGACCGCTAATATGGATAGAGAAGACAATAAAGGGAATGGGAAGTAAGTAGAGTAACAATAAATGAAGCAACTTACCGAAACATATTAACAACACTTACCTGCTGCTCCTGACAACAAATCTCTTGGGAAATCAATTTCAAAACCTCCGCAGTGTCTGGTGATTCGCAAAATAGAATGACCAAACCTACCTTATCTAATTATCAACAACATAAAATTAGCGAAATAATCAAGAAATTTCCTTCGTCAGCCGTTTTAGGTCTTGGACGAACCCACTTGGTAAAACATTTTATCGATATTGGTAATGCAAAGCCTACTAAACAACGAAATTGCTGCTATAATTGGTGATGGTTGTACCTCATTGATGACTGCCCATAAGCCTTTTTCCTTAAGAAGCATTTCCATTTTGTATTTCCACACAAAATAATTAGTTCCGTTTAGCTTTGAAATGCTGTATTTTGACTCAGCTGACCATCTTTTATCGTATGTGAATTTCACAACACCGAAAACTAATTTATCCAATTAATCTGCCTTAATTTTTCCGAAATATCCGTATTCTTCATCCACTGGGCCCATAACCTAATGGAATTAATGCTAATCAGGGCTGGAACCTTGAAAATGAAACACGGATAATTCTAAATTAATTTAATTATAAAACTTCCTTTATTTTATTTTATGATGTTCTTCGCGTGTTACTTGATTGATGGTTCGTACAGAAGTGAAGTTAGCTACAGAAGTCAAATACAATAAACATAGGAAATGATTCAATGCTTATTTTCAATAATTCTGACTCAAAAGTTTGATAGAAGCTGGGTGGGAAAGGATGAGAAAGATTATGAAAAGTATAAAAAACTTGTTTTCGGAAATTTAGGGGAATGAATTGAAAGAAACGGGAAGTTTCTCGAATTTGAAAACAGAGTTACCCCTTAAAATTTCTTGAAGTTCTTCGTCATTGGTCCGAGCATCTGCGGTGATAACATAACCAATACTTTTGGGAATCGCAATTTGATTAATACGTGAAAGAGTGTATGCAACAACTTTATCCAGGCCAGAGATGTACTGAATATCAGTCGTGAAATGTCCAATGAAATCTAAGTGTCGAAATTGACGTGGAAATGCTTTTTCGGGTTTCTGATTAAAAGCGAAGACAAGTGGTTTATGATCGGTGTAAAGCATGAATATACGACCTTCAAGAAGATGTCGAAAGTGCGTTTGATCCCCGAATAAGCAACGAGAAGGTCACGATCATAAGCACTGTATCGTTTTTGCGTATCATTGAGACGTACTGAAAAGAAACCGAAGGTTTCCAAGTATCGGATATGAACTGCTGCTCCCGATCGCCGTATCAGAAACATCAACCATGATCGCCTGAGGTGCTGATGATAATGGATGAATAAGCAAAGTATCATCTGTAAGTTTAATTTTACAGTTATCAAACGCCTTGATAGCTCGGTGACCATTGTATTGGAACTCGACTGCTCTTGATGTAACCTTTTAGGTAATCGTTCAACAATTTCTGGTCAGCACCTCGAATGAAGCGTCAATAACAGTTTATCATGCCTGAAAAGCGTTTCAGTTGTTTAACAGTCTGTGGTCGTTCGAAATTGTTGGTGACTTGAACCGATTCATGCGACGGTAATATACCTTGTCGCAAAAACGCATTTGTCATCGTTTACAACAAGTCCATGTTCTTCTAATTTAACGTTCAGAAGTCAAGTTTGCGTATTGCTGTTCAATAGGAGTTTGGTGGTAGACCTGGTCTATCGTTGCGAATAGTGCAGCCCTCGAGTTGTTCGGATACCTGTCAGGAATCGTGTCTTTATTTAGTGCTCGAAAGTTTCCACACGTTCTCCACTCTCTATTCTTTTTAGCTACTAAGTGTAACGGGCTGAACCAAAGATTGCTACTAAGTCCGGTGCTAGTCGCCGTGGTTTGCATGCAAACGGTGGTCCATTCGTTTCATTTTTGTGAATCACGTTATGTCTTGTAATGTCAATGTTAATGTTGCTTTGAATAACAATTAAAAATTTTGAAATCAAATTGAAAACTCCCGTATCCGTTGCTGACCTGTGGATCCTAGATACGCAGTATAGTAATATCGTAGAGCCTCTCTCTGCATATCAACTAGGCAGTAGGGATCGACACGTCAGCAACGATAAACTCCCAGGAGAATTCACAGCGTAGTCCGATGTCAAGTCTTAATAATTTAGTCCCGTACGCGTTTACAGAAGAACCGAACTGGTGCCACTGAGCAATCTGCACCTATATCTATTAAAAAAGGGGTCTGAAGAAAAATTTCGTATAGATTAAAAGACGGTTAGTTTTAGTTACGTCATTGCACAAAGCCAATTGTGAATGACTATTTATTTGTTGGCACATTGTTACCGGCTAAGTTATTTGATACAAATTTGCAATTTGGTTTACTTTTAAACGTCTTTGTGCTGAAGTGATTTTTTTTATATATTTATTTATTACAACTGATTTTCAAATCATCTAGTAATTTATCTTTCATAATTTATATTCTTGTTTGGAGGGTTGTAGCCCTTTGGCTAGTCCCCTTTACAATTTTATTATATTTTTAGTCGATCCTGATTGGATCTTGTAGATCATGCAGTTTCTTCCTTCGCAGCCGTCTTACTAGGTTTGAATCATCCAACACACGACGTATCTCAGCATTTTGGTGTAGACTAATACGTTGCATGTGTTTTCTCGCGTGTTTGCTTATTTCTTCACTAACGAAATCCATCTTCAGATCTCTATGGAGGTTGTCATTTCTTATGTACCACGGTGCATTAACTATTCCACGTAGGGCATTGCTTTGGAATGACTGGATGATATTGACATTGGTTTTCTTTGTACAGCCGAATACCGTAATTCCAAACAGGTTTTAGGATTTTCCGGTATAGTAGCAATTTATTATGTAGAGGTAGCTGAGAATTTCTTCCCAAGAGCCAATCCATCTTTCTGTATTTGATGTTTAACTCTTCTTTTTTTCTTTTTCACGTGCTCTTTCCATTTTAGTTTCGCGTCTAGAGTCATGCCTAGATATTTTGCCGTATTTGCATAGGGAATTTGCTGGGAGTTCAGTTCTACTGGTATCCAGTTGACCTTCTTGTTGGTAAAGTTTATGTGCACAGATTTTGTTTCATTAAGTTTTATTCGCCATCTCTTGGTCCAGGTACTGACAATATAAGTAGCTCTTTGCAATTTTCTTGTAGATTCTTCTATGCAATTAGCAACTGCTAAGATGGCCGTATCATCCGCAAACGTCGCTATGTTAGTCTCCTCTATCGTTAGCAGGTCCGAGGTGTATACAACATATAAAGTTGGTTCCAGAGCGCTACCTTGTGGTACCCCCCATCTAATTTAACTCGAAAGTGTCGGTTAGATATGTAAGATTTTAGAATTTCATAAAACTGCTTTGGTAAGTCTCTTTGTAATTTATATTCCAAACCTTTATGCCATACTCTGTCAAAGGCCTGTGCTACATCAGAGAAGATGCTTGAACATACTTTCTTTTTTTCAAGTATGTCTTCAAGTATGTTTGTAATTCGGTGTACTTGTTCTATTGTTGAATGGTTTTCTTTGACGCCAAATTGATGTGGGGGAACAAGATTTCTTTCTGCTATAATTGGTTTTAGTCTCTTTAGGAGTAGTTTCTCGAATAATTTTGAAATTATTGGGAGCAAGGAAATCGGCCTATACGAATTTTTGTCATTAAGTGGTTTGTTTGGTTTAGGTATCATAATTACTTCTGCTACTTTCCATTGACTTGGAACGTGTTTAAGTCTGAACACTGCATTAGTTATTTGGAGTAGTTTACGTAGTCCTTTTTCAGGAAGAGCTTTTACTATTTGTCCTGTAATTATGTCATATCCTGGAGATTTCTTTGTATTTAGGTTGAGATTGATTTCCTCTTTTAATTCTTGTAGTGTGACAGGAGATATATTGCAGTTATCCATTTTATATACTGGTGGTGTGTTTTCCTCTGCAGTTTGTCTAGGTAGAGGCTGGAACGTGTTCTCGAGGTGGGTTGCAAACAACGAAGCTTTTTGCTTTGCACTTATAGCCCATGTGCCATCTTCATTTTTTACTGGTGGAATTTGTAGTTTAGGTCGTTTTAAACTTTTTGTCGCTTTCCAAAGGGAGTACTCGGTACCTTTTTCCTTTTAGTAAGGCCACTCATGTATTTATGAATGGATTCGTTTTTGATTTCTTTAATTAGCAACTTTAGTTTATTGGATAAAAAATTTAAAGTTGTTTTATATTCTGGCACTCGACTTCTATGCCAGGCCTTTCTTACTTTTCGTTTTGCTGCAACCAGTTCCATAACTCCTAGAAGATAGATAGCATTTCGGCGCATTTTCTTTGAACTTGAGGGGGTACTACTCCACGCCGCTTCTTGTATACTGTTGTTGAGTTGTTCTAGTTCTTCTTCTAGCTCTATCGGGTTTTTAATTGGCACCTGAAGATCAATATAATCCTCAACCTTATCATTTTTCTATCATAAGCATAAATTTCGATAGTTTAACCGCCTTCGGGCAGTGTTAAAACTAAGTTTAAATTATTTCTGGGTTTTTCTAGAAATCGGGTTTTATTTGTTTCGTCTTTCAGGCGAAATTTGAAATTTTGTTGTCCCGTTTTTTTGGCTCCTGGACTTCCACAAATTTTTTCCCGTGAGCACGAGATTGCACAAATTGGGCTTAATCGGTATGCAAAGTTTCAATTTGAAATTCGAAAGTTTCCCTGCTGCTGTTACCCACACCTCAAGTATATATGAATAGGAGACCTTAGAGAATGTAATCATTCTTAAGTGAATATCACCGATTTAGACACTAACTACTGTCTATTAGTACTTTTCTCTTTCCCTGCAAATTCCATTCTAACAACCTTCTTGTTGTGTCAGTCGGCCCTTTTATTAGTGTGTGCGCTCTATCGATCTCCACTTTCGTTTCTAAATTTCTTCTCATCGATCGTCTAACGCGTTTGTTTACAAATATTTAGAGTGTTATGTTGCCCATGTGCCCGCGTGTGTTTCCATTATCATGCTTCACAGCCATACAGCTGTACAGATTTAAAGCAGGCATTTTATATTGTAGCTCCTCGTTTCTTAACAGGAAGAACTCAATCCAGATCTTACATGGCATATGGAAGGTATTTCCAGCTTTGTTATATACCTTACTGATAAACAGGTTGATATATGTTCGTGCGTGGATACTATTTAGGTAACTAACTTCTACTTCGTAACTTTTAGGTTGATAACTTCGTAATTTTCGGCTGCATGTCTGTGTATTTGTGTGACATCGACGAGTAGGTATAGTGGGGAGTCCCGATTGTTGGATTTTTTAACAAAGATGCGAATTGAGTACAGGTTGTTTATTCCTTATAAACTGGTGGAGGATATCGGGTAAAATGCTATTATATGTGTCACATTAGATGAAATTCAATGTCGACAACCTTGCTCAAATATCTTAAATTGCAGTTTCACAATATTTTCTAAATTATCAGACCAACTTACTAAACCAGAGTGTGACGATAGACGAATTGCGTCCTACATATATTCAGGTGCATGTTGCATCAACGACTAATTTTTTTGATGAGTTTATTACCAGGTACTCCAGTTTTTATAAGATGACAAGGGTATTGGCATTAATAAGGCACTTCATCACCAACTGTAGGATGATCCAAAATTCCACGGAAGCCAAACGAGAAGAAATGATAGCTGCAGAAATGATGCTGATACGACACATACAACGGACAGAGTATAAAGTAGAAATGGATGCATAGCGAAACCGAAAGGAGCTACCGAGATGCACTAAACTTATCAGTCTGAATCCATTTTTAGATTACACTGGGGTGCTTCGGGTAGGAGGTCGAATTCAAAGGTCGATAGCATCGTTTAACTTGAATCATCCCATTATCCTACCGACGAGTCATGTTGCAGTAAAGTGTATCGTGAGAGACGTAAAATTTTAATCAACCAGATTTCCCAATTTATCACAAAATCTATCACAAAGTCGTGAGTTATGTAAAGCCTTTTGTGATGTAAAGTTAATATGCGTGAATTTCAGCGCTTAGTCCAGTTACAAACCACGCTGGTAATCTTATGAATTTTACTCGTTAAAGTCGGCTTGGTCAGCTAGATAGCGTGGATTTATCAATGTTTATTGGTGTACCGCCTGGGGTATTATTTCCTTTTGTTAGTACCGTTGCATAGTTTTGATTGACTAATTAGCTATTCTGCTTCACTACTACGACGGGATTGGGTACCACAACCGTTCGTTCTACAGAACATTGTCCAGAGTACGCCCTTATCCGAGGCTGTCAATCCCTTATTCCGGTTGATTTAAATAATTACGCGTAAACAACGATTTTTGACAAGAAACCGTTTTTCAACAAAAGTTCGACCTCTGTTCAACCCACATGGATTTGTTGACTGATCAGGATGAAAGTTCATATTTAAGCTATTTAGACAAACTCCGAAATCGGTTTATCGAATCGGAGCCTTTTCAATTTTTGCAACGACGTTGAAAAGATTAGCATTTACAAAAACCAACAACGAATTAAATTATTCAAATAGCCTTGTTGGTTTTTTGAAATTTAAACAGGATCTCATTTTGGCTATACAAGACAATTTTACCAAAACTCCGGTAAGTTTAATTGTTTGCTTTAGAAATGTTGTGTGGGGTTCCGAGTTTTATCTATATTCGTGGTAAAAAAGAGTCGTGTGTTGGTCACAACATATTCTCCCTCAATTTTCTGAAAATCGGGACACCCCATCAAATCATGATTGGTCTCATTACAATTGAACGATAAATTGAATTATTACCAAATATTATCAAATAACAAAAATCTCAGAGATAGAGTAGAACAGATACAGCCCCTTCTAAATTGGTATGTGTAATTCCAATTGATTGGGGTCTTCTGAGGATTTTCAATCTTCTATCTTCTATCTTTCTATCTTATATTTTCTATCTTCAAATGAAACTTTGCATACGGATTAAGCCCAATTTGTGCTAATTAGTGCTCACGGGAATAAAATTAGTGATAGTCCAGGAGCCAAAAAAAACGGGAAAACAAAATTTCAAAGTTCGCCTGAAAGACGAAACAAATAAAACCCGATTTCTAGAAGAAAAAAAAACTGAAATAATTTAAGCTTATTTTTAACACTACCCGAAGGCGGTTAAACTGTCGAAATTTATGCTTATCATAGAAATATGATTTTCATAAATGTTCATTCATTAATCGAGAGCACACAAACTTGCCCCTAAAAGATACTATATTAAACAAACAAAACACAGGTATAGCGTTCAATAATATTTGTGTTGAACAACAAATTAAACAATAGAAATAAAATGATCTAAAATCCAAGTCATCAGCAATTCAGATACACATTACTGTCAGGTATGTTCATTGCCATCCGAACAATATATTGGCTGAATTTGTTCTAATCCAGAATTGGCCCAACTCCATTGAACAACAACGACCGTTGAATGAACAATTTTGTAACAAAAAGTTCTAGAACACTTTTTGTTAGAAAATTGTTCATTCAACTGTTTTTGGTGTTCAATGGGATTGGGCCAATTCTGGACAAGCACAAATTCAGCTACTATAGGGTTTTCCAATAAGAGTGATATGATCCAAACTTTTCTCGCAATAATTCAATTGTTGCACTTGCTGTGTTGCACTTAGCCCCGTTTTGTTGGAACCAAATGTTGTCAAGATCAACTTCTTCCAATTTCGGCCATAATAAGTTGGGTATCATCGATCTATACCGATCTCCATTGACAGTAACGGTGTTACCAGCTTCATTTCGAAACAAATACGGACCGATGATTCCACCAAAACAAAAACCACACCAAACTGTCAATTTAGGTGAATTGAATGGTTTTTCATGAATAATTTGCTGGATTTTCTTCGCACCAGAATCGACAGTTTTGTTTATATACCGCACCACTCAGATGAAAGTGAGCCTCATCGGAGAAGATGATTTTCTTAAAAAAATCTTTATCGTTTTCAAGTTGTTCCAAGGCAAAATCAGCAAATTCACGATGTTTACTGGGTCCAATGGCTTCAGCTCTTGAGTGAGAACAATTTTATACGGATGCAAACCCAAATCCTCGCTCAATCCGCCAGGTTGTGGTTTGAAATAGTCCCAATTCTTGAGAACGCCTTAGAATCGACAAATTGCGGTCTGCAGCAACACTTGCCTGAACGGCAGCAATATTTGCATTACTTCGAGCGAATCTATTGATCTGTAATACAAAGTGCTTACGAAGTCGTAGTATCACTTTGTATGGACCTTCATAAGGTGGTATGAGGCCAGTGCAAGCTTTATCTATTCGTACGGAAACGTAGTCACATGTTTGTAGTGACTTTTCTTAAAAAAATCGTTATCTTTTGTAATTGCAATTTGTAAAAGTTGTTCTTGCGTATATCTCACCATGATGAAATTGTAAACATTACTGAATACAATGAAACAAAAAATGACAGATCATGACATATTACAAATGGCCGACAGATAACTTAAAAATCATATCATTCCTATTGGAAAACCCTATTACCTGATAGGAATATGCAATCAAAAGTGCCAACTTCACCGGTTTCTAGAACACTATTGGTAAGAAATTTGTTCATTCAACGGTTATCGTTGTTCAATGGAATTGGGCCAATTCTGGGTTAGTGCAAATTCAGCCACTATATTTTTCTACTGGAAATGGACATACCGTAAAGGAATCTGCATTCAAAAGTGCCAATTTCATTGGTTTCTGGAACACATTTGGTAAGAAAATTGTTCATTCAACGGTCGTTGTTGTTCAATGGAATTGGGCCAATTCTGGATTAGCGCAAATTCAGCCAATATATTGTTCGGATGGCAATGAACATACCTAATAGGAATATGCAATCAGAAGTGCCAACCTCATTGGTTTCTAGAACACTATATGTCAGAAAATTGTTCATTCAACTGTTTTTGTTTTTCAATAGAATTGGGCCAATTCTGGATTAGCATAAATTCAGTCACTATATTTTTAGGATGGCAATGAACATACCTGATAGTAATGTGCTATCTGAATTGCTGATGGCTTGGATTTTAGAACATTTTATTTCTATTCTTTGATTTGATGTTCAACACAACTATTATTGAACGTCTATACCTCTGTGTTTTGTTTGTTAATATAGTATCTTTTAGGGGCAAGTTTGTTTTCTCTCGATTTATGAATGAAAATTTATGAAAATGATTTTTCTAGGATAAGCATAAATTTCGACAGTTCAACCGCCTTCGGGCAGTGTTAAAATTAGGCTTAAATTATTTCTGGTTTTTTCTAGAAATCGGGTTTTATTTGTTACGTCTTTCAGGCGAAATTTAAAATTTTGTGTTTTTTTGGCTCCTGGACTAGCAATAGTTTTTTCCCGTGAGCACTAATTAGCACAAATTGGGCTTAATCGTTATGCAAAGTTTCATTTTGAAATTCGATTGTTTCCCTGCTGCAGTTACCCACACCTCAAGAAGGTGTAGAAAGTCTTCATGGATAGAAGACCTTAAAGAATGTGATCATTCTTAAGTGAATATCACCGATTTAGACACTCAGAATTTTCAATTTAGGAGCAAAGGGCGTCTATTAGTACTTTACTTCTCGTTATGCCAATAGGCCCTTTTATTAGTGTGTATGTGTGTGTGTGTGTACTCTATCGATCTCAACTTTCGTTACTAAATGTCTTCTTCACTATCGATCTGTCTTATTTGCCGCTGAATTTCATCGTTTGTGATCTTGTTTTGCCATGAGTATTTGCTCGATCGTCTAACTCGTTTGTTTACAAATATTTAGAGTGTCATTGTAATCTACCGCGTGTGTTTCCAATATTATGCTTCACAGCCTTACAGCTGTACAGATTTAAAGCAGGCATTTTATATTGTAGCTTCGTCTTGCTTAACAGGAAAGACTAAATTCAGATCTTACATGGAATATGGAAGGTATTTCCAGCTTTGTTATATACCTTACTGATAAACAGGTTGATATATGTTCGTGCGTTAATACTATTTAGGTAACTAACTTCTACTTCGTAACTTCTAGGTTGATAACTTCTGAACTTTCGGCTGCATGTCTGTGTATTTGTGTGATATCAGACCTGATTGCCTAGTTCAGTTCATTTTGTTCAATTTATTGAGTCCCACGGAACTTAATTCATCGACGAGTAGGTATAGTGGGGAGTCCCGATTGTTTGATTTTTTAACAAAGGTGCGAATTGAGTACAGGTTGTTTATTCCTTATAAACTGGTGGAGGATATCGGGTAAAATGCTATTATACGTGTCATATTAGACGGAATTCAATGTCGACAACCTTGCTCAAATATCTTAAATTGCAGTTTCACAATATTTTCTAAATTATCAGAAAGGTAATTAACTTTAAACGGACGAACAAAGATAAAGATGAACAGTATTACTAACAAAACTTTTGTTTGTGATCCAGCAGCATCACAAAAAGAATAAATGTTTATCCTTAATTAACTTTCAATTATAGTACCCAAAACACACACACATTCACACAATACAATGGACCAACTTTTTTATTTTTCGTCGAATTTTCATTATTTTTTCCTTCCAACAATAATTCATCTAATTTATCCTATCTTCTATATTCTCTGCGATGGTAAACAAAAACATATAAAACAATCATCATGTCTGTGCTGTTTAATTGCAAAAAACAGGAAGAAAGTAATTATTTTGAGACACAACAACGGTCCAACAATAAGAAACTTCCATATTATCGTCAACATCATCATCATCTATCTCGTTGTTAAAATTTCACTATGCGCTTGTAACGCGCAAACAACAACAAATAATTCTCATTTATTTCCCGGGTTTTTCATTTGTTTGTTTGTTTGTTTTTTATCAAAAACTAAATTATCTTCCTGTTATTAACTATACCTTATATACAGCATAAATTAGCAACCATAATGACTTTTGTATTTTATAATTTACAGGGAACCCAAAAAATTGCGCTACCATACAGCCCCAATCAGAAGCTGACGATAAAACAAATTCTATCCCATTTCCCGAACATGGACACAAAAACACCCAAGGAAATATTTTCGGCGGACATACAAAAGGATTTACTGCTGCTGGAGGAGCAAGAAGGTTCGGTAAATTTTAAATTCGGTGTGGTCTACATGAAGAGCGGCCAAAAGGTGGACGATGAAATGTTGAGCAACGAGTACGGCAGTGAACAATTTGAAGAATTTTTGGGCGTGCTGGGTGAAAAAATTCGACTCTGCGGCTGGGAACGGTATCGTGGCGGGCTCGATGTCAAAGGTGATATGACAGGAAAATATTCGGTATATACGTTGTACGAGGGACATGAAATAATGTTTCATGTTTCAACGCTATTACCATTTTCACGTGATAACAAACAACAGGTGGAACGTAAACGACACATTGGCAATGACATCGTTAATATTGTATTTATTGATTGTAATACGAACGCTACAGATGACAATGACGATAAAACCTCATCGGCAACAATAACAACAACAACATCAACAACACCAGCAAATGGATTTGATGGTTGTGAATTTGTACCAAATTGTATTAAGAGTCAGTTTACACGTGAGTAGAACGATATCAGATAACATATAAATATTGAATGGGGGCACGTAATCCAATCAAAATTTAATTACAGATATTTTTGCTGTTGTCACAAAACGTGGTAAAACATACAAATTATCGGTGTTTTGTGATGAAACTGTACCTCCCTTTGGGCCTACGCTACCCAATCCACCGGAATTTGATGTAACTATTTTATTTGAATATATTCTGGTTACCGATATTCAAACATTTTTTATATTTCTAGGATGCGGTACTGTTTCGGGAATTTCTACTAGTCAAATTGATCAATGGCGAGAAGGCGACATTCCAAACGCCCACATTTTCCCGCAAACGGGAACGAACTTTGGAAATGTTAATCAAAGATTTATATGAAGAATACGTTCACGATACAAAAATGACAATGCTCAATCGTCGTGCGTTCTCGGAAGTCCTGTACGATGCACCACGCACATCAAAACTAAAAGAAGATGCACGCCAAGTAGAATTTGTACGCATCGGCCAGGCATTAAAACTCGAAGCGATCGTACGCGGTGATGCACCTACAAGTTTAGCATCTGCCGGCCCCGGATCAGTATTTAAGCGGCCACCATGGGAGCCACAATGCTTTTATCCGTCATTTCATCATCGCGCTGTAATATGCGGCGACTCATTTGGCCATGATTCGCTATTCGCCGTCACCGATGACGGAACATTTTTAATCAAAGACGACCAAAGCAACGTATTAGTATTCGATAAAACGCTCTGTATTAAACAAATGACGGTGGTGGAGGATCACGGTATTCTATTGATGCGAGGAGGATCATCATCGACGCAAAAGGATACCCATCGCATACTAGTATTCCGTTTGAGTGAATTTAAAGATGAAAACCTAAAAGTGCGAGTAAGAACTGAGGTAAAAGATCGACGTATCGAAAAAACTCGAGGTTGTCATTTATATACAACCGCCAAAGGTAGTGATGGTCATTTGCGGATGGCCGTAGCGATCGGTAAAAAATTACACCTATACCAATGGAAGCATACAGCCGCTTGGACATCATGGTGTCCGAACAGTGATAACGATACGGCCGATGGATTTTTATTTATTAAGGAAATTTCATTGCACGACAACCCGACCATTATGACGATTCTGGAAACTCCAATCAATGTTCGGATAAATTCAGGAATTGGAATTATGATTTGTGTAGGATTTAAGTAAGTGTTGCCGCATTAGAGTCGATTAGTAGGTTGGTTTAAATATTAATATTGTTTGCAGGCATCATTTTGAAATAATTTCCGAACAGACCGGTTCTTCGGTAAAACTACATGAAATCGATACAGGGAAACGTACACAAACTAATCTTGTGGCAGCTGTCGACTTATGTGATGGGCAGGAAACCGAGTTACTACTATGCTATAATCGTAAGTACGCTTACCTAAATCAACTGATACATTTTAATCATATTTAATTTTTTAGACACTTGCCATTTCCAAAAACTATCGGATGATCCATCAAAATCCAGCTCTGAATTCGATTTCCATTGGAACACTTCACCCACGTCGATTGTATGCGCTTTTCCGTACATCATTGCGTTCACGTCTGATTCAATGGAAATACGTCTTTTGGTGAACGGAAATTTAGTCCACATTGTAACAATGGCCGAGCTTCAATTAATCACCTCGAAACGCGATATATATTTTGCAACAACCGCACCCGAATTTATCCCAAAAGATTTACGACTTAAATGGGCCAACGAGCACAACAACAACAATAACAGCAGCAATAATACAAATTGTAGCGCAGGTAGCAGTAACAATAATAACAGTAGTGACCAGGACAGCAGTGAAAATGAGACAGAACATCCACACATTCATTTGAATCCGAATCCATACGAAGACATAAATAATTTACCACCGTCATCGATACAACGAGTAAGATCGCTACAGTACCATAAAGATCGCAGACGTGAAACAGAGGAATGTCGTCGCCAGATTTCGAAAAGTAATTCGTGCGGTGATGGGCAAATGAACAATGAAAGCCTTTTGGCGAGCGCATCCGGCCAAAAACCATTAAATAATCAAATTAAACATTTCCATGAACTCACGGTTCCCCCAAATTCACCCAAACTTATAGTACCAAGTTCATCGCCTACAGCCACACCACAGAATACATTATCAGAACCTGTTGTCGAGATTCTAGCCACATCGCCTAGTAAAACAAATTTCTACACGAATAATCATCGTCTGGCCTCACTATCGTCCCAAACCTCGACCTCAACAACGGGTTCATCTATATCGCCCGAGCGTTCTAGTACCACCCAAATAAATAATCGCACAATAAAACCTTTACGAATTTATCGAATACCGTTGACCAATTTAACGGGCGCACATCATTCGCACGCCCATAACCCGCACAGTAGTTCCAGTAAAAAAACAAAACCATGCCAACAAATCAAAATAATCGAAGATTCATACGAAGCAACGACAACCACATCGCTCGAGGCACCCGTTCAGCCGACCTGCATTGGATTTCATACGGCTGGCGGTACAACGCGACTGGGCAGCCGAAATAGTAGTGCCGGTGATTATGATGAGGATAAATTAATTATTACAACCACCGAGGAACTTGATGAGGACGACGATAATGATGATGATGAAGCAGGGGATAAAGAAGATGTTGGTGTAGAGGGTGTAACGCAAGTACTACAAAATGATATGCATCTGGTGGTGGCGGATACCGGTGAAACGAAATCGACAACACCAACTAAATCGATTAATAATAGCACAAACGTTATACTCTCGTCATCGTTTTCATAATTTGAACGGGCACGTGGTCGCTTCAATTGGGATACGATTTTTAAGAATCCGTTTTTAAAGTAACCCGCAGACCGCGTGCGCTAAGTTTTATTTTGCATCCCATATTTTGTATATTGCATGAACAGGGCTAACATTTGTATCGTGCGGATTGATAAATTTGGTTATTATTGAAAGTATTGAGAGGGTCCTATTATATAATAATTTATATTATGTGTGCGTGTGTGTGTGTGTGCCAAAATCTTGCCTTTATACTTACTAAATTTCAGTATGCTGTTACGATAACCAGTTTTACATGCTTATGGAAAAATTATAAAGATTCAGATTACTAATCGTGTCTTAAATGATAATAAGAATGATTGGACGGTGACGGAAGCACTCATTTTAATTTGCTTTTCACCATCAATAAATTTTCCTCTTCATCTAGCTAATCCACAAGATCCAACACATCTGGTCTAGTGAGAATACTATCGAACTTCATTTTTAGCCGAAGCACTCCCAACTGTTTCGCGGTTCGCTTTCCACGTTCTACGTTACGCAGTTGCCTGCCAAATGGTCTTCTGCTTCACGTTATTGTTCTTCTTGAGTTGCATCTTCTTTCAGCGGCTCTTGGCTGGGCAAAGGTTGTTTATGCATCTTTTGACATTCAAATTGGCCGTTGTTTTACTAGGGCAGTGTGCAGTTCTACAATTCGGCCGAGTTCAATCTCGTTGGTGGTTGTAGTTCATCGCTATTTTCAGATTTGTTCGTGGTTATTGCCACTTGGGACATTGCTGCAGACGATGAAAATGATCTGATACCCACTTTTGCCAAAATTGGGTACGCATATTCTGAACGAGCTTCCACTCGTTCCAGCTCGTTCCGCTTTCCAGCTCGTAAGGCATATCTCCAATCAGGGAATGGTCTGGCGTTAAAGTTGAGCTTGGTGTCGCCTTTTAAATTTTTTTAAGTGAGTTTTTATAGATTTCACCCCTGCTTCCAACAGTACAAAGAAATGTGATGATGCTGGTGGAATCAAACGACAAATAAGCGGTTGTAGTAGCTTTTGCATTCCCGCAAAGTTAGTCCCGTTGTCGCTGTACATGTGTACAACATTACCTCGACGAGCAAGTGTTCGTCTGAATTGCTAGTTCCGCGACCTTCGCTAATTCGAATTTGAATCGGGCCAGCGTAGTCCACTTCAGCGTTGCTGAAAGGGTGTGTTACAGTAACGCGAGGAATTGGCAGATTTCCCATTAGTTGTTCTGCGGTTGTAACTTTGAGTCGATTGCAGCGGATACATTGATGCTTATTATGTTGGACTGCTTGGACTCCTCTGATGGTCCGAATTTTTTCGGGAGGAAGGCGAAAATTAACGCGCTGCCTCCATGCAACGTTTCTTTATGTCCCCAATCCAATACACCTTCGTGAATGACCCTTTATACGGTAGGATGACGGGATGTTTTTCCTCGTAGCGCAGGGACGAGTTTTCCAACCATCGACCAACCCGAATTATCTTTTCTTTGTCGAGAAATGGGTTGAGTGAAATAATTCTGCTGCGTTTATTGATTGGTGACACTCGTTTAACCGCTACCACTAGTTCTGACAATGCTAAGTCCCAGTCTTGCTGGTCCGTTAGTCCTCTTCGTTTAGATCGCCATTTTAATATACGAATTGTTATCCGTATGAGCGACCTGAGAGATGATTGCTTTATTGATTAAGGTCTGAATTGGAGACCCTGGGTTTTCCACTTGCAGATGTGTGTGGTAACCATATTTTTATTTTCCTCAAATGTTTTATATTCCGCGTCTTTCGTGACTGCGTGCTGCAAAAACATCGCGCCGTTCCACCAGCTCTAATTGCTTTAAGGTTTACTCTACCACACGACGTGCGTCAAATGACTTCCAAGATGATGATGGTTTTTGAATCCAGGCCAGCGTAATCATGTAATCGGACCATAAGGTTGTTGCACTTGTGTAATCGCCAGGTTCCACGCCGCATAACTCGAGTCGAGGAATTGCCAGTTTTGATTTTACCGGTGCTACCCTGGTTTTCGCAGTCCAAAGGCGGATTGTGCATGGAAGCATCACAGAATCCTTGAAGTTCAAACGTACCGTTATCTTCCGAGAAGTTAATGTAGCGACGTATTTTAAATTTTTAGACTGTGCATCCGCGATGATTCTTCCTTGGGTAATCCTTTTAAGAGATCAGGATGGTTGCTTGAATATTTATTCATTTCCATTCCCCTTGCTGAAGCAGTTCGATAAGGTTTGATTTCACTTGCACCGCTTCTCCCATGGTAGCTGCGCCAGTGAAAGGGCTTAAAAATAGGGCTTACCTTAGGCTACTTGTTATGTTCATCTTCGGCGAGTTGATGGAACGTGCGAATCGCCAGGACTATTGTGATTAATTGATATTCACTTATTGGATGACGTTTGCTTTCTCCATAAAATTCGTTAATATTTCTGATGTTCTATTATACCAGTATTTGGCGGTTCATTGTTTGATGTCTGCAGAGAACATTATCAAACGTCTTCTCCATCTCAGAAGAGATCATAGATCATTTTGAAATGGATGGCCGGTAAATAAGGTTTCATTCAGGCTGACGCCTGTGGATGTTCTCATCAAAGCATCAAACACTACTAAAATTTTAGTAGCGTCCGCGATTTTCTTAACCACTGCATGATGGCGTAGATAAAATTTCCCTTTGCCGCAGTCAACTTGTTCCATGTGACCCATCTGGATGTACTCTCGCATGAAGTTCACATATAGTGATCTCAATTCTGGATTTTTACCGAATTTTGCTTACAGGTGTAGAAACCGTTGTAGTGCACGCTATCGAGAACATTCGAACCGATCCAATTGGCTTTCAAAGTGGTTTGTTGACGGGAGTGTGTCGCCTGAAGAGTCTTCTACTGACCAGCTCTTGTTGTCTTTCGCAATCTATTCGGTTTTGTTAATAGTATGAGCTGCCACGGTCTGCTGTTGGATTGTAGTTTATGGCGGGCCAGAGATTATACATCCCAAACTGGTGCTTATAGCACTTGGTCTGCCCCTGATAATTCGATTTCCGATGAACTTATGAGATCCTAACCGTCGTTTGCTGTAGTGGTAGGCCTAACCTTTGAACCGCTTCTTCCATAAAGGCTCCATCGTGAGTGTCATTAACGTTCGTATACTAAACGGAGTTCCACAGAGAGTTGATTTTTACGATGGCCGTTGCTAACAGGAACGGACATGTCGATTACTGCAGCTATTGTATACCCGGGTTTCTCGCTGCACGATATCTTTGGACTATGTGCGAGACAGTTGGTACAAATTTCGGTGCGATTCACAAAAACAATTCTTCGTTTGATGGAAATGTTTTGAAAATGGATGCAATCTTTGGGAGAATCATGTCGCCGATTTGCTGCTGCTCTTAGCATTTAAAAAACTTTTCCGTGGCATGTTGGTCTCCATGGTTTGACTAGTCGTGATTGGAATCCTCCCGTTGAAAGTTCCAGGCAATTGTGAAGTTTAGGAATCTCGCGTGGTCTCCTATATCTGTGTCCATCTTTTCCATCACGAGGTGTATGATGATATGGCATTGAAGTATGATGATGCTAACAGACGCTCGTTGTTAGATCTGGCTTCATATAGTAGCTGGTGGCTGATTAACGCGCAGCTCTCTTCTGCAGGCGGGATTTTAGATATGTCATTCGTCATTTTTTGGTATAATAAACGCCTGCTGACATCTTGTTCTTTGGAAAGCTTTCGAATTTGATTCAGATCAGCCCCCGATGAATTGAGTTGATGCTCCGCCTGAACTCGTGGTTTGTTTTGACTTCTGTGGGTCGTTCAACGGTATGCTTTTGAATCCGGATCCCGATGATTTGGACATACTCTCGCTGGTGTGTCGGAATTGGATTATCGTGTTCTAATGTCTTCACATCTCGTTGTTTGTTGTCCTCCTTCCATGTAATGGTTGATGATGGTGTTACCTTTGGTGGATTGCTGTTACGCAATTGGTTATGTCGTGTTGTAAGGCTACTTTCTACTTAGATTGGTGGAAGCTTAATACGCTTACGACTGGTGCGGGAAAGTTAAGCTTTGCTTGAATCATGATTCCATATTGATTCATTCTCGGTATCTTCATTGGTAGAAATTATTTCGTTTAATTTGTTGGGTTAGGACCAGCAGTTGGCATTCTGCTAAGCGCATCAGCATTCAGCAACGACATTTGCTTTCCCTTGTTGTTTACTAAATCATAATCGTTGTTACCGTACCAGTCATACCCGATACTTCTTTTAATGCTCAGATGATAGTGAGACCTTGCTTTTTGTTTGTGGCGAATCTACATTTGGGATAGTACGGCGCCTACAGAGTGTTCAGAAACACCGGTTGTCAAAATAAATGGCTTAGAAAAGTTTGGATAGGCTAATATCTGATAGGTCGATATTATTTTGTTCAGGTTTTCGAAAGATTTTTTATAATCTGGGTCCATTCTAAAATGTTGTCAAAGGTTTGGTAATTTTACAAAAATCCTGTATTAATGGTCCATAATAACCTGATAGAACAAGGAATTGATTGATTCATTTTTGGATTATTGATATTGCCCGTTCAAGGATTTCTTGGACTATGTTGGGATTTCCCAAATAACAACTATGTTTCTGTTTTGTGGTTAGCTACGTAACAAATTCTTCCGATAAGTCCACTTAGGACATTATTCATGGCCCTTAGGAATGTTGCTGGACCATTTTTTAAGCCGAATGGTATTCTTGTAAATTCAAAATGGTCTTTATCGGTGGAGAATGCTGCTTTCTCTTGGGGTTTTTTACCCATTGGGATCTGATGAAACCCTGATTTGAGATCTATTGTTGAACATATCTGGATTTCCTAAGATTTTTTATAATATTTCCGCAATTTGAGGAATTGGATATTTGTCGTCGATAGTTCGGTGATGAGTATGCGCTGCTTAAATTCCACACTATTCCGCTGCCCAACATCTCGTGTATGTGTTCTTCTACATGTTTTTTGTGACAATGCGGGTACCAATGTTTTTGTATATACAGATGATTCGTCTTTCGTAGTGATTGTATGTTGAGACCCGATGGATGATCACATAGATGTTCCGTTCGAATCTCTACTTTTATTAGGCTGATTGTTTTGATATTATTTACCGTGAATTTTATTTCGGGTGTACTTTCCGGAGGCTTTGGGGTATTTGTTCAAACTTATACGGCTTATTCATAATTGTCTGCTTTACGATTTGCCATTACCCATTCACCGTTTTCACTAGTTTTGACTTTTATTATGGTTATAAAAATGATTGAAGGGATAGTATCGGTGGAACTTTAAGGGCGTTCCTTTGGACCATTGAAGCTGATCCTAATTTTCCTAATTGTAGTAGATTACAGGGTATAATATTGGGTTTTATTATATTGTTGTTGGCCCCCTGTGTCTACCAAAATTTTAATATTTGTTTTGGTGAGGCTATTATGGCGGTTATATGGAAAGAAATGTAACCTTCCGAGTCGGAACCGTGTTGCCCCCAAAAGTTTTTTTTTTCTGGAGTTGCCTATACTTCTTGGTTACGCAGACCGTTTTCTAAATCTAGGTCAGAGTCTTAAAAGTACTTCCATTGGAATGATTTCACTTCTAGCTTTTCCTCGCCATTGAGTCCTTTTTTGAGTTCGATATAAATGCTTTCATGTCTTCTCTATTCTTCGGTTTTACTACTTGGGCATAACCGAAGTATGGCTTCCTTAAGCCTGAAATAAAAACTGCGAACGCATCATCTTCTGCGAAGGCGCAAATAGCATATCAAGATACACTATACACCGGATTTTTAGACAGAGAGTTTAAATTTTTTGAATCACTTTGGTTTTGTTATAAAACCCGTGGGCTGCCATGGTGTCAAACTGTTTCTGTGCCCAAAGTTGGGATTTATAATAGAAGAGCTCTTTGTTGTCCCCTATCGATTCTAATAGAATCTCTCGTATTTCGTAGGAAGATTCTGGGTCCCAGGCGAGACATAATATGTCCTTCGCGGCTGGGACTAATGGACAAGTGGCTACTTGTTGCGCGATTGCGGTTAGTTGCACATTAATTTGCTCGGTATCATTCACCTCTGGGGATGCTGTTTCTTCAATTGAATCAATGTTTCTATCTTCTAGGAATCGTGTGTTCTTTTTGAACCTTAGCGATAATTTTACTCATCTTTTCGCGTCTATCTTGTAGTGTGCGATGGTTAACGATTTCCGCTAACTTTGTGCCTATCTTATAGTGCACAGACATTAAATATTAGTTGGTATTCAAACAAAAATTAACCGTTAATCTAGAAAAAATGCAGAGGCAAAGTAAAGAAAAGAAAAAAATCTTACCTTTATCTCCAGTTGGCATGGTGTTTATGACACTTTTATATATTATTTGCACCGTTGGAACTCAAAGATTGGTGATCTATGAATATCGCGTAAGCTATTTCTAGACAATTAAGCCTATTCAATCTAGCTGATATAGAATATTTTATATTTTTTGAATTGTACCGAGTGCTTGTTGAAATTTTAAAATGAAACCGCTGGTAATTATATTTCTCACTTACCCAGTTGCACGCAGTTCTTTAAAATTATAGCGCCTTTAGCCGTTTTGATTAAGCTTTTAATAATTATGACAAAATAAGCCCTCCCTCTATTTTTCATATCTAAATTCTTCATGTGCCTTCTATATCAGTTCAATGTGCTGCTTTATAAAGGCAAATATACAGTTGTATTGAAACTACATATCACATTGATCTGATTAAACAAAAAATTTATATTTACTCTCCCGTTTAATATCAGCAGAATACGCCTAAATCAATACTAAAGTGCATAAATCAATCCGCCGCCATTTTGCCATTTTGTTAAAAATAACCAAATTCCAAAAAAAACAAAATTGTGTATTGTGATCTTTTCAAAAAAATTAAAAACAGTAAATCATTTAATTTTTAAATATAAATTAATTCTTAAAAATATACTTAATGTTGTTAATAAAATAAAAATAATTACATAATATATTAAATTTTTAAAATTGGACAGATGCCAGATATAATTTTATAAAAATTAAAATAAAAAATGGAGGCCTCTGAAAAACTAACTCAACCAGTATATAAAAATAATAAATTTGTTCAACACAAATATTAATTAAATATAATAGATATATTTTTTTAATTGTAAGATTTAGTGTGATTTATTAAAATATTTACTAAATAATGAAAATAAAAAATGGAATTTATCAGGATTTTAATATAATAATGATTTGATCACGTTTAAAATGAAATTCATAAAAAAAATAATAATTAATAATTATAAAATATTAATTAATATTTTTTTAATTTGTACATATATATATATTCCTAATTCCTTTATTTTATCTAATATTTATTAACTAAAATTAAATAAATGCCATGTTAAAACTAAATAGAGCTGGATCTCTTTAAATAAAAAAAAATTTATTTATTACTTAAAATTTAATTGAATTTTTAATAATTAAAATTTATTTTTAACAAAAAAAATATATAAAATTATTAAGTTTTAAATTCTATATAAATAATGAGCCCAATTTTAAATATTAAAAATTCAATTGATATAATTTTAAATGTGATCGACTAAAATTTTTAAAACAGAAATTCAAATATTTAATTTTGTTTTATTTATAAGAATAAATACTATATTTAAATTATACATATATATTATTACTATTATCTTAAAATAAATAATTTATAAAAACAAAAAACTTTAAAAATATTGATATTTTGTGACAAAAGCTGGTGAAAAATAATTAATTTAGACAAAAAATTGATGTGTTATAATAATTATTATTGACAAAACAAAGAAATAATATTTAAATATAAAAATTTAAAAAAATATAAAGTTAAATAAATTATTGATATGTTGAAAAAATTTAAACAAACCGATTTTTTTTTAATTTTAGCCTTACCTTCGATGTTTCGAATTTGAACCCGACAAACCCCCAGTACGAAATTGAAAAAATCAGGGTAATTGGAAATTTCGAATTTTGAAACCTGGTTATGTTAGGTCATCGAACCTCGATTACAGGCGAATGAGGCGACATATTGCAACAACTTAAACGCAGATCAACTCAAAATTACATCACTAATGCAAAATAACCGGAACATACAGAATCTGTGACAATAAATTTTATCCGTTCAAAATCGGTAAGGCTAACCATCAGGGATTTTTGCAAAAATATTGAAAATATTTTATTGTTGAAATTCCGGTTCAAAATGATTATAGGTATTGAAAGTAGTATATTGAGTAAGAAACTAACGGTTTGGTTGCGTTTGGAAAGCGTGGTTATCGGAAATTTCGTATTTTGAAACCCGGTTATGTTAGGTCATCGAACCTGGATTACAGGCGAATGAGGCGACATATTGCAACAACTTAAACGCAGATCAACTTAAAATTACATCACTAATGCAAAATAACCGGAACATACAGAATCTGTGACAATAAATTTTATCCGTTCAAAATCGGTAAGGCTAACTAACCATCAGGGGTTTTTGCAAAAATATTGAAAATATTTTATTGTTGAAATTCCGGTTCAAAATGATTATAGGTATTGAAAATAGTATACTGAGAAAGAAACTAACGGTTTGGTTGCGTTTGGAAAGCGTGGTTATCGGAAATTTCGTATTTTGAAACCCGGTTATGTTAGGTCATCGAACCTGGATTACAGGCGAATGAGGCGACATATTGCAACAACTTAAACGCAGATCAACTTAAAATTACATCACTAATGCAAAATAACCGGAACATACAGAATCTGTGACAATAAATTTTATCCGTTCAAAATCGGTAAGGCTAACCATCAGGGATTTTTGCAAAAATATTGAAAATATTTTATTGTTGAAATTCCGGTTCAAAATGATTATAGGTATTGAAAGTAGTATATTGAGTAAGAAATTAACGGTTTGGTTGCGTTTGGAAAGCGTGGTTATCGGAAATTTCGTATTTTGAAACCCGGTTATGTTAGGTCATCGAACCTGGATTACAGGCGAATGAGGCGACATATTGCAACAACTTAAACGCAGATCAACTTAACATTACATCACTAATGCAAAATAACCGGAACATACAGAATCTGTGACAATAAATTTTATCCGTTCAAAATCGGTAAGGCTAACCATCAGGGATTTTTGCAAAAATATTGAAAATATTTTATTGTTGAAATTCCGGTTCAAAATGATTATAGGTATTGAAAGTAGTATATTGAGTAAGAAACTAACGGTGTGGTTTCGTTTGGAAAGCGTGGTTATTGGAAATTTCGTATTTTGAAACCCAGTTATGTTAGGTCATCGAACCTGGATTACAGGTGAACGAGGCAACAACTTAAACGCTGATGAACTCAAAATTACATGACTAATGCAAAATAACCGGAACATACAGAATCTGTGACAATAAATTTTATCCGTTCAAAATCGGTAAGGCTAACATGGGTTTTAGCAAAAATATTGAAAATATTTTATTGTTGAAATTCCGATTCAAAATGATTATAGGTATTGAAGGTAGTATATTGAGTAAGAAACTAACGGTTTGGTTGCGTTTGGAAAGCGTGGTTATTGGAAATTTCGTATTATGTTACCCGGTTATGTTAGGTCATCGAACCTGGATTACAGGCGAATGAGGCGACATATTGCAACAACTTAAACGCTGATGAACTCAAAATTACATGACTAATGCAAAATAACCGGAACATACAGAATCTGTGACAATAAATTTTATCCGTTCAAAATCGGTAAGGCTAACAGGGGTTTTAGCAAAAATATTGAAAATATTTTATTGTTGAAATTCCGGTTCAAAATGATTATAGGTATTGAAGGTAGTATATTGAGTAAGAAATTAACGGTTTGGTTGCGTTTGGAAAGCGTGGTTATCGGAAATTTCGTATTATGTTACCCGGTTATGTTAGGTCATCGAACCTGGATTACAGGCGAATGAGGCGACATATTGCAACAACTTAAACGCTGATCAACTTAAAATTACATCACTAATGCAAAATAACCGGAACATACAGAATCTGTGACAATAAATTTTATCCGCTCAAAATCGGTAAGGCTAACCATCAGGGATTTTTGCAAAAATATTGAAAATATTTTATTGTTGAAATTCCGGTTCAAAATGATTATAGGTATTGAAAGTAGTATATTGAGTAAGAAATTAACGGTTTGGTTGCGTTTGGAAAGCGTGGTTATTGGAAATTTCGTATTTTGAAACCCAGTTATGTTAGGTCATCGAACCTGGATTACAGGTGAACGAGGCAACAACTTAAACGCTGATGAACTCAAAATTACATGACTAATGCAAAATAACCGGAACATACAGAATCTGTGACAATAAATTTTATCCGTTCAAAATCGGTAAGGCTAACCATCAGGGGTTTTTGCAAAAATATTGAAAATATTTTATTGTTGAAATTCCGGTTCAAAATGATTATAGGTATTGAAAGTAGTATATTGAGTAAGAAACTAACGGTGTGGTTTCGTTTGGAAAGCGTGGTTATTGGAAATTTCGTATTTTGAAACCCAGTTATGTTAGGTCATCGAACCTGGATTACAGGTGAACGAGGCAACAACTTAAACGCTGATGAACTCAAAATTACATGACTAATGCAAAATAACCGGAACATACAGAATCTGTGACAATAAATTTTATCCGCTCAAAATCGGTAAGGCTAACCATCAGGGATTTTTGCAAAAATATTGAAAATATTTTATTGTTGAAATTCCGGTTCAAAATGATTATAGGTATTGAAAGTAGTATATTGAGTAAGAAATTAACGGTTTGGTTGCGTTTGGAAAGCGTGGTTATTGGAAATTTCGTATTTTGAAACCCAGTTATGTTAGGTCATCGAACCTGGATTACAGGTGAACGAGGCAACAACTTAAACGCTGATGAACTCAAAATTACATGACTAATGCAAAATAACCGGAACATACAGAATCTGTGACAATAAATTTTATCCGCTCAAAATCGGTAAGGCTAACCATCAGGGATTTTTGCAAAAATATTAAAAATATTTTATTGTTGAAATTCCGGTTCAAAATGATTATAGGTATTGAAAGTAGTATATTGAGTAAGAAATTAACGGTTTGGTTGCGTTTGGAAAGCGTGGTTATTGGAAATTTCGTATTTTGAAACCCAGTTATTTTAGGTCATCGAACCTGGATTACAGGCGAATGAGGCGACATATTGCAACAACTTAAACGCTGATGAACTCAAATTACATGACTAATGCAAAATAACCGGAACATACAGAATCTGTGACAATAAATTTTATCCGCTCAAAATCGGTAAGGCTAACCATCAGGGATTTTTGCAAAAATATTGAAAATATTTTATTGTTGAAATTCCGGTTCAAAATGATTATAGGTATTGAAAGTAGTATATTGAGTAAGAAACTAACGGTTTGGTTTCGTTTGGAAAGCGTGGTTATTGGAAATTTCGTATTTTGAAACCCAGTTATTTTAGGTCATCGAACCTGGATTACAGGCGAATGAGGCGACATATTGCAACAACTTAAACGCTGATCAACTTAAAATTACATCACTAATGCAAAATAACCGGAACATACAGAATCTGTGACAATAAATTTTATCCGCTCAAAATCGGTAAGGCTAACCATCAGGGATTTTTGCAAAAGTATAGAAAATATTTTATTGTTGAAATTCCGGTTCAAAATGATTATAGGTATTGAAAATAGTATATTGAGTAAGAAACTAACGGTTTGGTTTCGTTTGGAAAGCGTGGTTATTGGAAATTTCGTATTTTGAAACCCAGTTATTTTAGGTCATCGAACCTGGATTACAGGCGAATGAGGCGACATATTGCAACAACTTAAACGCTGATCAACTTAAAATTACATCACTAATGCAAAATAACCGGAACATACAGAATCTGTGACAATAAATTTTATCCGCTCAAAATCGGTAAGGCTAACCATCAGGGATTTTTGCAAAAGTATAGAAAATATTTTATTGTTGAAATTCCGGTTCAAAATGATTATAGGTATTGAAAATAGTATATTGAGTAAGAAATTAACGGTTTGGTTGCGTTTGGAAAGCGTGGTTATTGGAAATTTCGTATTTTGAAACCCGGTTATGTTAGGTCATCGAACCTGGATTACAGGCGAATGAGGCGACATATTGCAACAACTTAAACGCTGATCAACTTAAAATTACATCACTAATGCAAAATAACCGGAACATACAGAATCTGTGACAATAAATTTTATCCGCTCAAAATCGGTAAGGCTAACCATCAGGGGTTTTTGCAAAAATATTGAAAATATTTTATTGTTGAAATTACGGTTCAAAATGATGATAGGTATTGAAAGTAGTATATTGAGTAAGAAACTAACGGTTTGGTTTCGTTTGGAAAGCGTGGTTATTGGAAATTTCGTATTTTGAAACCCAGTTATGTTAGGTCATCGAACCTGGATTACAGGCGAATGAGGCGACATATTGCAACAACTTAAACGCTGATGAACTCAAAATTACATCACTAATGCAAAATAACCGGAACATACAGAATCTGTGACAATAAATTGTATCCGTTCAAAATCGGTAAGGCTAACCATCAGGGGTTTTTGCAAAAATATTGAAAATATTTTATTGTTGAAATTCCGGTTCAAAATGATTATAGGTATTGAAAGTATTATATTGAGTAAGAAACTAACGGTTTCGTTGCGTTTGGAAAGCGTGGTTATTGGAAATTTCGTATTTTGAAACCCGGTTATGTTAGGTCATCGAACCTCGATTACAGGCGAATGAGGCGACATATTGCAACAACTTAAACGCAGATCAACTCAAAATTACATCACTAATGCAAAATAACCGGAACATACAGAATCTGTGACCATAAATTTTATCCGTTCAAAATCGGTAAGGCTAACCATCAGGGATTTTTGCAAAAATGTTGAAAATATTTTATTGTTGAAATTCCGGTTCAAAATGATTATAGGTATTGAAAGTAGTATATTGAGTAAGAAATTAACGGTTTGGTTGCGTTTGGAAAGCGTGGTTATTGGAAATTTCGTATTTTGAAACCCGGTTATGTTAGGTCATCGAACCTGGATTACAGGCGAATGAGGCGACATATTGCAACAACTTAAACGCAGATCAACTTAAAATTACATCACTAATGCAAAATAACCGGAACATACAGAATCTGTGACCATAAATTTTATCCGTTCAAAATCGGTAAGGCTAACCATCAGGGATTTTTGCAAAAATATTGAAAATATTTTATTGTTGAAATTCCGGTTCAAAATGATTATAGGTATTGAAAGTATTATATTGAGTAAGAAACTAACGGTTTCGTTGCGTTTGGAAAGCGTGGTTATTGGAAATTTCGTATTTTGAAACCCGGTTATGTTAGGTCATCGAACCTCGAGTACAGGCGAATGAGGCGACATATTGCAACAACTTAAACGCTGATGAACTTAAAATTACATCACTAATGCAAAATAACCGGAACATACAGAATCTGTGACAATAAATTTTATCCGTTCAAAATCGGTAAGGCTCAGGGATTTTTGCAAAAATATTGAAAATATTTTATTGTTGAAATTCCGGTTCAAAATGATTATAGGTATTGAAAGTAGTATATTGAGTAAGAAATTAACGGTTTGGTTGCGTTAGGTTGATTACGATTACAGGCGATTACAGGCGAATGAGGCGACATATTGCAACAACTTAAACGCTGATGAACTCAAAATTACATCACTAATGCAAAATAACCGGAACATACAGAATCTGTGACAATAAATTTTATCCGTTCAAAATCGGTAAGGCTAACCATCAGGGATTTTTGCAAAAATATTGAAAATATTTTATTGTTGAAATTCCGGTTCAAAATGATTATAGGTATTGAAAGAAGTATATTGAGTAAGAAACTAACGGTTTGGTTGCGTTTGGAAAGCGTGGTTATTGGAAATTTCGTATTTTGAAACCCGGTTATGTTAGGTCATCGAACCTCGATTACAGGCGAATGAGGCGACATATTGCAACAACTTAAACGCAGATCAACTCAAAATTACATCACTAATGCAAAATAACCGGAACATACAGAATCTGTGACAATAAATTTTATCCGTTCAAAATCGGTAAGGCTAACCATCAGGGATTTTTGCAAAAATATTGAAAATATTTTATTGTTGAAATTCCGGTTCAAAATGATTATAGGTATTGAAAGTATTATATTGAGTAAGAAATTAACGGTTTGGTTGCGTTGGGAAAGCGTGGTTATTGAAAATTTCGTATTTTGAAACCCGGTTATGTTAGGTCATCGAACCTCGATTACAGGCGAATGAGGCGACATATTGCAACAACTTAAACGCAGATCAACTCAAAATTACATCACTAATGCAAAATAACCGGAACATACAGAATCTGTGACAATAAATTTTATCCGTTCAAAATCGGTAAGGCTAACCATCAGGGATTTTTGCAAAAATATTGAAAATATTTTATTGTTGAAATTCCGGTTCAAAATGATTATAGGTATTGAAAGTAGTATATTGAGTAAGAAACTAACGGTTTGGTTGCGTTTGGAAAGCGTGGTTATTGGAAATTTCGTATTTTGAAACCCGGTTATGTTAGGTCATCGAACCTCGATTACAGGCGAATGAGGCGACATATTGCAACAACTTAAACGCAGATCAACTCAAAATTACATCACTAATGCAAAATAACCGGAACATACAGAATCTGTGACAATAAATTTTATCCGTTCAAAATCGGTAAGGCTAACCATCAGGGATTTTTGCAAAAATATTGAAAATATTTTATTGTTGAAATTCCGGTTCAAAATGATTATAGGTATTGAAAGTATTATATTGAGTAAGAAATTAACGGTTTGGTTGCGTTGGGAAAGCGTGGTTATTGAAAATTTCGTATTTTGAAACCCGGTTATGTTAGGTCATCGAACCTCGATTACAGGCGAATGAGGCGACATATTGCAACAACTTAAACGCAGATCAACTCAAAATTACATCACTAATGCAAAATAACCGGAACATACAGAATCTGTGACAATAAATTTTATCCGTTCAAAATCGGTAAGGCTGGGATCAGGGATTTTTGCAAAAATATTGAAAATATTTTATTGTTGAAATTCCGGTTCAAAATGATTATAGGTATTGAAAGTAGTATATTGAGTAAGAAACTAACGGTTTGGTTGCGTTTGGAAAGCGTGGTTATTGGAAATTTCGTATTTTGAAACCCGGTTATGTTAGGTCATCGAACCTCGATTACAGGCGAATGAGGCGACATATTGCAACAACTTAAACGCAGATCAACTCAAAATTACATCACTAATGCAAAATAACCGGAACATACAGAATCTGTGACAATAAATTTTATCCGTTCAAAATCGGTAAGGCTAACCATCAGGGATTTTTGCAAAAATATTGAAAATATTTTATTGTTGAAATTCCGGTTCAAAATGATTATAGGTATTGAAAGTATTATATTGAGTAAGAAATTAACGGTTTGGTTGCGTTTGGAAAGCGTGGTTATCGGAAATTTCGTATTTTGAAAGCCGGTTATGTTAGGTCATCGAACCTCGATTACAGGCGAATGAGGCGACATATTGCAACAACTTAAACGCAGATCAACGCAAAATTACATCACTAATGCAAAATAACCGGAACATACAGAATCTGTGACAATAAATTTTATCCGTTCAAAATCGGTAAGGCTAACCATCAGGGATTTTTGCAAAAATATTGAAAATATTTTATTGTTGAAATTCCGGTTCAAAATGATTATAGGTATTGAAAGTAGTATATTGAGTAAGAAACTAACGGTTTGGTTGCGTTTGGAAAGCGTGGTTATTGGAAATTTCGTATTTTGAAACCCGGTTATGTTAGGTCATCGAACCTCGATTACAGGCGAATGAGGCGACATATTGCAACAACTTAAACGCAGATCAACTCAAAATTACATCACTAATGCAAAATAACCGGAACATACAGAATCTGTGACAATAAATTTTATCCGTTCAAAATCGGTAAGGCTAACCATCAGGGATTTTTGCAAAAATATTGAAAATATTTTATTGTTGAAATTCCGGTTCAAAATGATTATAGGTATTGAAAGTATTATATTGAGTAAGAAATTAACGGTTTGGTTGCGTTTGGAAAGCGTGGTTATCGGAAATTTCGTATTTTGAAAGCCGGTTATGTTAGGTCATCGAACCTCGATTACAGGCGAATGAGGCGACATATTGCAACAACTTAAACGCAGATCAACTCAAAATTACATCACTAATGCAAAATAACCGGAACATACAGAATCTGTGACAATAAATTTTATCCGTTCAAAATCGGTAAGGCTAACCATCAGGGATTTTTGCAAAAATATTGAAAATATTTTATTGTTGAAATTCCGGTTCAAAATGATTATAGGTATTGAAAGTATTATATTGAGTAAGAAATTAACGGTTTGGTTGCGTTTGGAAAGCGTGGTTATCGGAAATTTCGTATTTTGAAAGCCGGTTATGTTAGGTCATCGAACCTCGATTACAGGCGAATGAGGCGACATATTGCAACAACTTAAACGCAGATCAACTCAAAATTACATCACTAATGCAAAATAACCGGAACATACAGAATCTGTGACAATAAATTTTATCCGTTCAAAATCGGTAAGGCTAACCATCAGGGATTTTTGCAAAAATATTGAAAATATTTTATTGTTGAAATTCCGGTTCAAAATGATTATAGGTATTGAAAGTAGTATATTGAGTAAGAAACTAACGGTTTGGTTGCGTTTGGAAAGCGTGGTTATTGGAAATTTCGTATTTTGAAACCCGGTTATGTTAGGTCATCGAACCTCGATTACAGGCGAATGAGGCGACATATTGCAACAACTTAAACGCAGATCAACTCAAAATTACATCACTAATGCAAAATAACCGGAACATACAGAATCTGTGACAATAAATTTTATCCGTTCAAAATCGGTAAGGCTAACCATCAGGGATTTTTGCAAAAATATTGAAAATATTTTATTGTTGAAATTCCGGTTCAAAATGATTATAGGTATTGAAAGTAGTATATTGAGTAAGAAACTAACGGTTTGGTTGCGTTTGGAAAGCGTGGTTATTGGAAATTTCGTATTTTTAAACCCGGTTATGTTAGGTCATCGAACCTCGATTACAGGCGAATGAGGCGACATATTGCAACAACTTAAACGCAGATCAACTCAAAATTACATCACTAATGCAAAATAACCGGAACATACAGAATCTGTGACAATAAATTTTATCCGTTCAAAATCGGTAAGGCTAACCATCAGGGATTTTTGCAAAAATATTGAAAATATTTTATTGTTGAAATTCCGGTTCAAAATGATTATAGGTATTGAAAGTAGTATATTGAGTAAGAAACTAACGGTTTGGTTGCGTTTGGAAAGCGTGGTTATTGGAAATTTCGTATTTTTAAACCCGGTTATGTTAGGTCATCGAACCTCGATTACAGGCGAATGAGGCGACATATTGCAACAACTTAAACGCAGATCAACTCAAAATTACATCACTAATGCAAAATAACCGGAACATACAGAATATGTGACAATAAATTTTATCCGTTCAAAATCGGTAAGGCTAACAACCATCAGGGATTTTTGCAAAAATATTGAAAATATTTTATTGTTGAAATTCCGGTTTAAAATGATTATAGGTATTGAAAGTAGTATATTGAGTAAGAAACTAACGGTTTGGTTGCGTTTGGAAAGCGTGGTTATTGGAAATTTCGTATTTTGAAACCCGGTTATGTTAGGTCATCGAACCTCGATTACAGGCGAATGAGGCGACATATTGCAACAACTTAAACGCAGATCAACTCAAAATTACATCACTAATGCAAAATAACCGGAACATACAGAATCTGTGACAATAAATTTTATCCGTTCAAAATCGGTAAGGCTAACCATCAGGGATTTTTGCAAAAATATTGAAAATATTTTATTGTTGAAATTCCGGTTCAAAATGATTATAGGTATTGAAAGTATTATATTGAGTAAGAAATTAACGGTTTGGTTGCGTTTGGAAAGCGTGGTTATCGGAAATTTCGTATTTTGAAAGCCGGTTATGTTAGGTCATCGAACCTCGATTACAGGCGAATGAGGCGACATATTGCAACAACTTAAACGCAGATCAACTCAAAATTACATCACTAATGCAAAATAACCGGAACATACAGAACCTGTGACAATAAATTTTATCCGTTCAAAATCGGTAAGGCTAACCATCAGGGATTTTTGCAAAAATATTGAAAATATTTTATTGTTGAAATTCCGGTTCAAAATGATTATAGGTATTGAAAGTAGTATATTGAGTAAGAAACTAACGGTTTGGTTGCGTTTGGAAAGCGTGGTTATTGGAAATTTCGTATTTTGAAACCCGGTTATGTTAGGTCATCGAACCTCGATTACAGGCGAATGAGGCGACATATTGCAACAACTTAAACGCAGATCAACTCAAAATTACATCACTAATGCAAAATAACCGGAACATACAGAATCTGTGACAATAAATTTTATCCGTTCAAAATCGGTAAGGCTAACAACCATCAGGGATTTTTGCAAAAATATTGAAAATATTTTATTGTTGAAATTCCGGTTCAAAATGATTATAGGTATTGAAAGTAGTATATTGAGTAAGAAACTAACGGTTTGGTTGCGTTTGGAAAGCGTGGTTATTGGAAATTTCGTATTTTGAAACCCGGTTATGTTAGGTCATCGAACCTCGATTACAGGCGAATGAGGCGACATATTGCAACAACTTAAACGCAGATCAACTCAAAATTACATCACTAATGCAAAATAACCGGAACATACAGAATCTGTGACAATAAATTTTATCCGTTCAAAATCGGTAAGGCTAACACCATCAGGGATTTTTGCAAAAATATTGAAAATATTTTATTGTTGAAATTCCGGTTCAAAATGATTATAGGTATTGAAAGTAGTATATTGAGTAAGAAACTAACGGTTTGGTTGCGTTTGGAAAGCGTGGTTATTGGAAATTTCGTATTTTGAAACCCGGTTATGTTAGGTCATCGAACCTCGATTACAGGCGAATGAGGCGACATATTGCAACAACTTAAACGCAGATCAACTCAAAATTACATCACTAATGCAAAATAACCGGAACATACAGAATCTGTGACAATAAATTTTATCCGTTCAAAATCGGTAAGGCTAACCATCAGGGATTTTTGCAAAAATATTGAAAATATTTTATTGTTGAAATTCCGGTTCAAAATGATTATAGGTATTGAAAGTAGTATATTGAGTAAGAAACTAACGGTTTGGTTGCGTTTGGAAAGCGTGGTTATTGGAAATTTCGTATTTTGAAACCCGGTTATGTTAGGTCATCGAACCTCGATTACAGGCGAATGAGGCGACATATTGCAACAACTTAAACGCAGATCAACTCAAAATTACATCACTAATGCAAAATAACCGGAACATACAGAATCTGTGACAATAAATTTTATCCGTTCAAAATCGGTAAGGCTAACCATCAGGGATTTTTGCAAAAATATTGAAAATATTTTATTGTTGAAATTCCGGTTCAAAATGATTATAGGTATTGAAAGTAGTATATTGAGTAAGAAACTAACGGTTTGGTTGCGTTTGGAAAGCGTGGTTATTGGAAATTTCGTATTTTGAAACCCGGTTATGTTAGGTCATCGAACCTCGATTACAGGCGAATGAGGCGACATATTGCAACAACTTAAACGCAGATCAACTCAAAATTACATCACTAATGCCAAATAACCGGAACATACAGAATCTGTGACAATAAATTTTATCCGTTCAAAATCGGTAAGGCTAACCATCAGGGATTTTTGCAAAAATATTGAAAATATTTTATTGTTGAAATTCCGGTTCAAAATGATTATAGGTATTGAAAGTATTATATTGAGTAAGAAATTAACGGTTTGGTTGCGTTTGGAAAGCGTGGTTATTGGAAATTTCGTATTTTGAAACCCGGTTATGTTAGGTCATCGAACCTCGATTACAGGCGAATGAGGCGACATATTGCAACAACTTAAACGCAGATCAACTCAAAATTACATCACTAATGCAAAATAACCGGAACATACAGAATCTGTGACAATAAATTTTATCCGTTCAAAATCGGTAAGGCTAACCATCAGGGATTTTTGCAAAAATATTGAAAATATTTTATTGTTGAAATTCCGGTTCAAAATGATTATAGGTATTGAAAGTAGTATATTGAGTAAGAAACTTACGGTTTGGTTGCGTTTGGAAAGCGTGGTTATTGGAAATTTCGTATTTTGAAACCCGGTTATGTTAGGTCATCGAACCTCGATTACAGGCGAATGAGGCGACATATTGCAACAACTTAAACGCAGATCAACTCAAAATTACATCACTAATGCAAAATAACCGGAACATACAGAATCTGTGACAATAAATTTTATCCGTTCAAAATCGATAAGGCTAACCATCAGGAATTTTTGCAAAAATATTGAAAATATTTTATTGTTGAAATTCCGGTTCAAAATGATTATAGGTATTGAAAGTATTATATTGAGTAAGAAATTAACGGTTTGGTTGCGTTTGGAAAGCGTGGTTATCGGAAATTTCGTATTTTGAAAGCCGGTTATGTTAGGTCATCGAACCTCGATTACAGGCGAATGAGGCGACATATTGCAACAACTTAAACGCAGATCAACTCAAAATTACATCACTAATGCAAAATAACCGGAACATACAGAATCTGTGACAATAAATTTTATCCGTTCAAAATCGGTAAGGCTAACAACCATCAGGGATTTTTGCAAAAATATTGAAAATATTTTATTGTTGAAATTCCGGTTCAAAATGATTATAGGTATTGAAAGTAGTATATTGAGTAAGAAACTAACGGTTTGGTTGCGTTTGGAAAGCGTGGTTATTGGAAATTTCGTATTTTGAAACCCGGTTATGTTAGGTCATCGAACCTCGATTACAGGCGAATGAGGCGACATATTGCAACAACTTAAACGCAGATCAACTCAAAATTACATCACTAATGCAAAATAACCGGAACATACAGAATCTGTGACAATAAATTTTATCCGTTCAAAATCGGTAAGGCTAACCATCAGGGATTTTTGCAAAAATATTGAAAATATTTTATTGTTGAAATTCCGGTTCAAAATGATTATAGGTATTGAAAGTAGTATATTGAGTAAGAAACTAACGGTTTGGTTGCGTTTGGAAAGCGTGGTTATTGGAAATTTCGTATTTTGAAACCCGGTTATGTTAGGTCATCGAACCTCGATTACAGGCGAATGAGGCGACATATTGCAACAACTTAAACGCAGATCAACTCAAAATTACATCACTAATGCAAAATAACCGGAACATACAGAATCTGTGACAATAAATTTTATCCGTTCAAAATCGGTAAGGCTAACCATCAGGGATTTTTGCAAAAATATTGAAAATATTTTATTGTTGAAATTCCGGTTCAAAATGATTATAGGTATTGAAAGTAGTATATTGAGTAAGAAACTAACGGTTTGGTTGCGTTTGGAAAGCGTGGTTATTGGAAATTTCGTATTTTGAAACCCAGTTATGTTAGGTCATCGAACCTCGATTACAGGCGAATGAGGCGACATATTGCAACAACTTAAACGCAGATCAACTCAAAATTACATCACTAATACAAAATAACCGGAACATACAGAATCTGTGACAATAAATTTTATCCGTTCAAAATCGGTAAGGCTAACCATCAGGGATTTTTGCAAAAATATTGAAAATATTTTATTGTTGAAATTCCGGTTCAAAATGATTATAGGTATTGAAAGTAGTATATTGAGTAAGAAACTAACGGTTTGGTTGCGTTTGGAAAGCGTGGTTATTGGAAATTTCGTATTTTGAAACCCGGTTATGTTAGGTCATCGAACCTCGATTACAGGCGAATGAGGCGACATATTGCAACAACTTAAACGCAGATCAACTCAAAATTACATCACTAATGCAAAATAACCGGAACATACAGAATCTGTGACAATAAATTTTATCCGTTCAAAATCGGTAAGGCTAACAACCATCAGGGATTTTTGCAAAAATATTGAAAATATTTTATTGTTGAAATTCCGGTTCAAAATGATTATAGGTATTGAAAGTAGTATATTGAGTAAGAAACTAACGGTTTGGTTGCGTTTGGAAAGCGTGGTTATTGGAAATTTCGTATTTTGAAACCCGGTTATGTTAGGTCATCGAACCTCGATTACAGGCGAATGAGGCGACATATTGCAACAACTTAAACGCAGATCAACTCAAAATTACATCACTAATGCAAAATAACCGGAACATACAGAATCTGTGACAATAAATTTTATCCGTTCAAAATCGGTAAGGCTAACAACCATCAGGGATTTTTGCAAAAATATTGAAAATATTTTATTGTTGAAATTCCGGTTCAAAATGATTATAGGTATTGAAAGTAGTATATTGAGTAAGAAACTAACGGTTTGGTTGCGTTTGGAAAGCGTGGTTATTGGAAATTTCGTATTTTGAAACCCGGTTATGTTAGGTCATCGAACCTCGATTACAGGCGAATGAGGCGACATATTGCAACAACTTAAACGCAGATCAACTCAAAATTACATCACTAATGCAAAATAACCGGAACATACAGAATCTGTGACAATAAATTTTATCCGTTCAAAATCGGTAAGGCTAACCATCAGGGATTTTTGCAAAAATATTGAAAATATTTTATTGTTGAAATTCCGGTTCAAAATGATTATAGGTATTGAAAGTATTATATTGAGTAAGAAATTAACGGTTTGGTTGCGTTTGGAAAGCGTGGTTATCGGAAATTTCGTATTTTGAAAGCCGGTTATGTTAGGTCATCGAACCTCGATTACAGGCGAATGAGGCGACATATTGCAACAACTTAAACGCAGATCAACTCAAAATTACATCACTAATGCAAAATAACCGGAACATACAGAATCTGTGACAATAAATTTTATCCGTTCAAAATCGGTAAGGCTAACCATCAGGGATTTTTGCAAAAATATTGAAAATATTTTATTGTTGAAATTCCGGTTCAAAATGATTATAGGTATTGAAAGTAGTATATTGAGTAAGAAACTAACGGTTTGGTTGCGTTTGGAAAGCGTGGTTATTGGAAATTTCGTATTTTGAAACCCGGTTATGTTAGGTCATCGAACCTCGATTACAGGCGAATGAGGCGACATATTGCAACAACTTAAACGCAGATCAACTCAAAATTACATCACTAATGCAAAATAACCGGAACATACAGAATCTGTGACAATAAATTTTATCCGTTCAAAATCGGTAAGGCTAACAACCATCAGGGATTTTTGCAAAAATATTGAAAATATTTTATTGTTGAAATTCCGGTTCAAAATGATTATAGGTATTGAAAGTAGTATATTGAGTAAGAAACTAACGGTTTGGTTGCGTTTGGAAAGCGTGGTTATTGGAAATTTCGTATTTTGAAACCCGGTTATGTTAGGTCATCGAACCTCGATTACAGGCGAATGAGGCGACATATTGCAACAACTTAAACGCAGATCAACTCAAAATTACATCACTAATGCAAAATAACCGGAACATACAGAATCTGTGACAATAAATTTTATCCGTTCAAAATCGGTAAGGCTAACCATCGGGGATTTTTGCAAAAATATTGAAAATATTTTATTGTTGAAATTCCGGTTCAAAATGATTATAGGTATTGAAAGTATTATATTGAGTAAGAAATTAACGGTTTGGTTGCGTTTGGAAAGCGTGGTTATCGGAAATTTCGTATTTTGAAAGCCGGTTATGTTAGGTCATCGAACCTCGATTACAGGCGAATGAGGCGACATATTGCAACAACTTAAACGCAGATCAACTCAAAATTACATCACTAATGCAAAATAACCGGAACATACAGAATCTGTGACAATAAATTTTATCCGTTCAAAATCGGTAAGGCTAACCATCAGGGATTTTTGCAAAAATATTGAAAATATTTTATTGTTGAAATTCCGGTTCAAAATGATTATAGGTATTGAAAGTAGTATATTGAGTAAGAAACTAACGGTTTGGTTGCGTTTGGAAAGCGTGGTTATTGGAAATTTCGTATTTTGAAACCCGGTTATGTTAGGTCATCGAACCTCGATTACAGGCGAATGAGGCGACATATTGCAACAACTTAAACGCAGATCAACTCAAAATTACATCACTAATGCAAAATAACCGGAACATACAGAATCTGTGACAATAAATTTTATCCGTTCAAAATCGGTAAGGCTAACAACCATCAGGGATTTTTGCAAAAATATTGAAAATATTTTATTGTTGAAATTCCGGTTCAAAATGATTATAGGTATTGAAAGTAGTATATTGAGTAAGAAACTAACGGTTTGGTTGCGTTTGGAAAGCGTGGTTATTGGAAATTTCGTATTTTGAAACCCGGTTATGTTAGGTCATCGAACCTCGATTACAGGCGAATGAGGCGACATATTGCAACAACTTAAACGCAGATCAACTCAAAATTACATCACTAATGCAAAATAACCGGAACATACAGAATCTGTGACAATAAATTTTATCCGTTCAAAATCGGTAAGGCTAACCATCAGGGATTTTTGCAAAAATATTGAAAATATTTTATTGTTGAAATTCCGGTTCAAAATGATTATAGGTATTGAAAGTATTATATTGAGTAAGAAATTAACGGTTTGGTTGCGTTTGGAAAGCGTGGTTATCGGAAATTTCGTATTTTGAAAGCCGGTTATGTTAGGTCATCGAACCTCGATTACAGGCGAATGAGGCGACATATTGCAACAACTTAAACGCAGATCAACTCAAAATTACATCACTAATGCAAAATAACCGGAACATACAGAATCTGTGACAATAAATTTTATCCGTTCAAAATCGGTAAGGCTAACAACCATCAGGGATTTTTGCAAAAATATTGAAAATATTTTATTGTTGAAATTCCGGTTCAAAATGATTATAGGTATTGAAAGTAGTATATTGAGTAAGAAACTAACGGTTTGGTTGCGTTTGGAAAGCGTGGTTATTGGAAATTTCGTATTTTGAAACCCGGTTATGTTAGGTCATCGAACCTCGATTACAGGCGAATGAGGCGACATATTGCAACAACTTAAATGCAGATCAACTCAAAATTACATCACTAATGCAAAATAACCGGAACATACAGAATCTGTGACAATAAATTTTATCCGTTCAAAATCGGTAAGGCTAACCATCAGGGATTTTTGCAAAAATATTGAAAATATTTTATTGTTGAAATTCCGGTTCAAAATGATTATAGGTATTGAAAGTATTATATTGAGTAAGAAATTAACGGTTTGGTTGCGTTTGGAAAGCGTGGTTATTGGAAATTTCGTATTTTGAAACCCGGTTATGTTAGGTCATCGAACCTCGATTACAGGCGAATGAGGCGACATATTGCAACAACTTAAACGCAGATCAACTCAAAATTACATCACTAATGCAAAATAACCGGAACATACAGAATCTGTGACAATAAATTTTATCCGTTCAAAATCGGTAAGGCTAACCATCAGGGATTTTTGCAAAAATATTGAAAATATTTTATTGTTGAAATTCCGGTTCAAAATGATTATAGGTATTGAAAGTAGTATATTGAGTAAGAAACTAACGGTTTGGTTGCGTTTGGAAAGCGTGGTTATTGGAAATTTCGTATTTTGAAACCCGGTTATGTTAGGTCATCGAACCTCGATTACAGGCGAATGAGGCGACATATTGCAACAACTTAAACGCAGATCAACTCAAAATTACATCACTAATGCAAAATAACCGGAACATACAGAATCTGTGACAATAAATTTTATCCGTTCAAAATCGGTAAGGCTAACCATCAGGGATTTTTGCAAAAATATTGAAAATATTTTATTGTTGAAATTCCGGTTCAAAATGATTATAGGTATTGAAAGTAGTATATTGAGTAAGAAATTAACGGTTTGGTTGCGTTTGGAAAGCGTGGTTATCGGAAATTTCGTATTTTGAAAGCCGGTTATGTTAGGTCATCGAACCTCGATTACAGGCGAATGAGGCGACATATTGCAACAACTTAAACGCAGATCAACTCAAAATTACATCACTAATGCAAAATAACCGGAACATACAGAATCTGTGACAATAAATTTTATCCGTTCAAAATCGGTAAGGCTAACCATCAGGGATTTTTGCAAAAATATTGAAAATATTTTATTGTTGAAATTCCGGTTCAAAATGATTATAGGTATTGAAAGTATTATATTGAGTAAGAAATTAACGGTTTGGTTGCGTTTGGAAAGCGTGGTTATCGGAAATTTCGTATTTTGAAAGCCGGTTATGTTAGGTCATCGAACCTCGATTACAGGCGAATGAGGCGACATATTGCAACAACTTAAACGCAGATCAACTCAAAATTACATCACTAATGCAAAATAACCGGAACATACAGAATCTGTGACAATAAATTTTATCCGTTCAAAATCGGTAAGGCTAACCATCAGGGATTTTTGCAAAAATATTGAAAATATTTTATTGTTGAAATTCCGGTTCAAAATGATTATAGGTATTGAAAGTAGTATATTGAGTAAGAAACTAACGGTTTGGTTGCGTTTGGAAAGCGTGGTTATTGGAAATTTCGTATTTTGAAACCCGGTTATGTTAGGTCATCGAACCTCGATTACAGGCGAATGAGGCGACATATTGCAACAACTTAAACGCAGATCAACTCAAAATTACATCACTAATGCAAAATAACCGGAACATACAGAATCTGTGACAATAAATTTTATCCGTTCAAAATCGGTAAGGCTAACCATCAGGGATTTTTGCAAAAATATTGAAAATATTTTATTGTTGAAATTCCGGTTCAAAATGATTATAGGTATTGAAAGTAGTATATTGAGTAAGAAACTAACGGTTTGGTTGCGTTTGGAAAGCGTGGTTATTGGAAATTTCGTATTTTGAAACCCGGTTATGTTAGGTCATCGAACCTCGATTACAGGCGAATGAGGCGACATATTGCAACAACTTAAACGCAGATCAACTCAAAATTACATCACTAATGCAAAATAACCGGAACATACAGAATCTGTGACAATAAATTTTATCCGTTCAAAATCGGTAAGGCTAACCATCAGGGATTTTTGCAAAAATATTGAAAATATTTTATTGTTGAAATTCCGGTTCAAAATGATTATAGGTATTGAAAGTAGTATATTGAGTAAGAAACTAACGGTTTGGTTGCGTTTGGAAAGCGTGGTTATTGGAAATTTCGTATTTTGAAACCCGGTTATGTTAGGTCATCGAACCTCGATTACAGGCGAATGAGGCGACATATTGCAACAACTTAAACGCAGATCAACTCAAAATTACATCACTAATGCAAAATAACCGGAACATACAGAATCTGTGACAATAAATTTTATCCGTTCAAAATCGGTAAGGCTAACCATCAGGGATTTTTGCAAAAATATTGAAAATATTTTATTGTTGAAATTCCGGTTCAAAATGATTATAGGTATTGAAAGTATTATATTGAGTAAGAAATTAACGGTTTGGTTGCGTTTGGAAAGCGTGGTTATCGGAAATTTCGTATTTTGAAAGCCGGTTATGTTAGGTCATCGAACCTCGATTACAGGCGAATGAGGCGACATATTGCAACAACTTAAACGCAGATCAACTCAAAATTACATCACTAATGCAAAATAACCGGAACATACAGAATCTGTGACAATAAATTTTATCCGTTCAAAATCGGTAAGGCTAACCATCAGGGATTTTTGCAAAAATATTGAAAATATTTTATTGTTGAAATTCCGGTTCAAAATGATTATAGGTATTGAAAGTAGTATATTGAGTAAGAAACTAACGGTTTGGTTGCGTTTGGAAAGCGTGGTTATTGGAAATTTCGTATTTTGAAACCCGGTTATGTTAGGTCATCGAACCTCGATTACAGGCGAATGAGGCGACATATTGCAACAACTTAAACGCAGATCAACTCAAAATTACATCACTAATGCAAAATAACCGGAACATACAGAATCTGTGACAATAAATTTTATCCGTTCAAAATCGGTAAGGCTAACCATCAGGGATTTTTGCAAAAATATTGAAAATATTTTATTGTTGAAATTCCGGTTCAAAATGATTATAGGTATTGAAAGTAGTATATTGAGTAAGAAACTAACGGTTTGGTTGCGTTTGGAAAGCGTGGTTATTGGAAATTTCGTATTTTGAAACCCGGTTATGTTAGGTCATCGAACCTCGATTACAGGCGAATGAGGCGACATATTGCAACAACTTAAACGCAGATCAACTCAAAATTACATCACTAATGCAAAATAACCGGAACATACAGAATCTGTGACAATAAATTTTATCCGTTCAAAATCGGTAAGGCTAACCATCAGGGATTTTTGCAAAAATATTGAAAATATTTTATTGTTGAAATTCCGGTTCAAAATGATTATAGGTATTGAAAGTAGTATATTGAGTAAGAAACTAACGGTTTGGTTGCGTTTGGAAAGCGTGGTTATTGGAAATTTCGTATTTTGAAACCCGGTTATGTTAGGTCATCGAACCTCGATTACAGGCGAATGAGGCGACATATTGCAACAACTTAAACGCAGATCAACTCAAAATTACATCACTAATGCAAAATAACCGGAACATACAGAATCTGTGACAATAAATTTTATCCGTTCAAAATCGGTAAGGCTAACAACCATCAGGGATTTTTGCAAAAATATTGAAAATATTTTATTGTTGAAATTCCGGTTCAAAATGATTATAGGTATTGAAAGTAGTATATTGAGTAAGAAACTAACGGTTTGGTTGCGTTTGGAAAGCGTGGTTATTGGAAATTTCGTATTTTGAAACCCGGTTATGTTAGGTCATCGAACCTCGATTACAGGCGAATGAGGCGACATATTGCAACAACTTAAACGCAGATCAACTCAAAATTACATCACTAATGCAAAATAACCGGAACATACAGAATCTGTGACAATAAATTTTATCCGTTCAAAATCGGTAAGGCTCATCAGGGATTTTTGCAAAAATATTGAAAATATTTTATTGTTGAAATTCCGGTTCAAAATGATTATAGGTATTGAAAGTATTATATTGAGTAAGAAATTAACGGTTTGGTTGCGTTTGGAAAGCGTGGTTATCGGAAATTTCGTATTTTGAAAGCCGGTTATGTTAGGTCATCGAACCTCGATTACAGGCGAATGAGGCGACATATTGCAACAACTTAAACGCAGATCAACTCAAAATTACATCACTAATGCAAAATAACCGGAACATACAGAATCTGTGACAATAAATTTTATCCGTTCAAAATCGGTAAGGCTAACCATCAGGGATTTTTGCAAAAATATTGAAAATATTTTATTGTTGAAATTCCGGTTCAAAATGATTATAGGTATTGAAAGTAGTATATTGAGTAAGAAACTAACGGTTTGGTTGCGTTTGGAAAGCGTGGTTATTGGAAATTTCGTATTTTGAAACCCGGTTATGTTAGGTCATCGAACCTCGATTACAGGCGAATGAGGCGACATATTGCAACAACTTAAACGCAGATCAACTCAAAATTACATCACTAATGCAAAATAACCGGAACATACAGAATCTGTGACAATAAATTTTATCCGTTCAAAATCGGTAAGGCTAACCATCAGGGATTTTTGCAAAAATATTGAAAATATTTTATTGTTGAAATTCCGGTTCAAAATGATTATAGGTATTGAAAGTATTATATTGAGTAAGAAATTAACGGTTTGGTTGCGTTTGGAAAGCGTGGTTATTGGAAATTTCGTATTTTGAAAGCCGGTTATGTTAGGTCATCGAACCTCGATTACAGGCGAATGAGGCGACATATTGCAACAACTTAAACGCAGATCAACTCAAAATTACATCACTAATGCAAAATAACCGGAACATACAGAATCTGTGACAATAAATTTTATCCGTTCAAAATCGGTAAGGCTAACCATCAGGGATTTTTGCAAAAATATTGAAAATATTTTATTGTTGAAATTCCGGTTCAAAATGATTATAGGTATTGAAAGTAGTATATTGAGTAAGAAACTAACGGTTTGGTTGCGTTTGGAAAGCGTGGTTATCGGAAATTTCGTATTTTGAAAGCCGGTTATGTTAGGTCATCGAACCTCGATTACAGGCGAATGAGGCGACATATTGCAACAACTTAAACGCAGATCAACTCAAAATTACATCACTAATGCAAAATAACCGGAACATACAGAATCTGTGACAATAAATTTTATCCGTTCAAAATCGGTAAGGCTAACAACCATCAGGGATTTTTGCAAAAATATTGAAAATATTTTATTGTTGAAATTCCGGTTCAAAATGATTATAGGTATTGAAAGTAGTATATTGAGTAAGAAACTAACGGTTTGGTTGCGTTTGGAAAGCGTGGTTATCGGAAATTTCGTATTTTGAAAGCCGGTTATGTTAGGTCATCGAACCTCGATTACAGGCGAATGAGGCGACATATTGCAACAACTTAAACGCAGATCAACTCAAAATTACATCACTAATGCAAAATAACCGGAACATACAGAATCTGTGACAATAAATTTTATCCGTTCAAAATCGGTAAGGCTAACCATCAGGGATTTTTGCAAAAATATTGAAAATATTTTATTGTTGAAATTCCGGTTCAAAATGATTATAGGTATTGAAAGTATTATATTGAGTAAGAAATTAACGGTTTGGTTGCGTTTGGAAAGCGTGGTTATTGGAAATTTCGTATTTTGAAAGCCGGTTATGTTAGGTCATCGAACCTCGATTACAGGCGAATGAGGCGACATATTGCAACAACTTAAACGCAGATCAACTCAAAATTACATCACTAATGCAAAATAACCGGAACATACAGAATCTGTGACAATAAATTTTATCCGTTCAAAATCGGTAAGGCTAACAACCATCAGGGATTTTTGCAAAAATATTGAAAATATTTTATTGTTGAAATTCCGGTTCAAAATGATTATAGGTATTGAAAGTAGTATATTGAGTAAGAAACTAACGGTTTGGTTGCGTTTGGAAAGCGTGGTTATTGGAAATTTCGTATTTTGAAACCCGGTTATGTTAGGTCATCGAACCTCGATTACAGGCGAATGAGGCGACATATTGCAACAACTTAAACGCAGATCAACTCAAAATTACATCACTAATGCAAAATAACCGGAACATACAGAATCTGTGACAATAAATTTTATCCGTTCAAAATCGGTAAGGCTAACCATCAGGGATTTTTGCAAAAATATTGAAAATATTTTATTGTTGAAATTCCGGTTCAAAATGATTATAGGTATTGAAAGTATTATATTGAGTAAGAAATTAACGGTTTGGTTGCGTTTGGAAAGCGTGGTTATCGGAAATTTCGTATTTTGAAAGCCGGTTATGTTAGGTCATCGAACCTCGATTACAGGCGAATGAGGCGACATATTGCAACAACTTAAACGCAGATCAACTCAAAATTACATCACTAATGCAAAATAACCGGAACATACAGAATCTGTGACAATAAATTTTATCCGTTCAAAATCGGTAAGGCTAACCATCAGGGATTTTTGCAAAAATATTGAAAATATTTTATTGTTGAAATTCCGGTTCAAAATGATTATAGGTATTGAAAGTAGTATATTGAGTAAGAAACTAACGGTTTGGTTACGTTTGGAAAGCGTGGTTATTGGAAATTTCGTATTTTGAAACCCGGTTATGTTAGGTCATCGAACCTCGATTACAGGCGAATGAGGCGACATATTGCAACAACTTAAACGCAGATCAACTCAAAATTACATCACTAATGCAAAATAACCGGAACATACAGAATCTGTGACAATAAATTTTATCCGTTCAAAATCGGTAAGGCTAACCATCAGGGATTTTTGCAAAAATATTGAAAATATTTTATTGTTGAAATTCCGGTTCAAAATGATTATAGGTATTGAAAGTATTATATTGAGTAAGAAATTAACGGTTTGGTTGCGTTTGGAAAGCGTGGTTATCGGAAATTTCGTATTTTGAAAGCCGGTTATGTTAGGTCATCGAACCTCGATTACAGGCGAATGAGGCGACATATTGCAACAACTTAAACGCAGATCAACTCAAAATTACATCACTAATGCAAAATAACCGGAACATACAGAATCTGTGACAATAAATTTTATCCGTTCAAAATCGGTAAGGCTAACCATCAGGGATTTTTGCAAAAATATTGAAAATATTTTATTGTTGAAATTCCGGTTCAAAATGATTATAGGTATTGAAAGTATTATATTGAGTAAGAAATTAACGGTTTGGTTGCGTTTGGAAAGCGTGGTTATCGGAAATTTCGTATTTTGAAAGCCGGTTATGTTAGGTCATCGAACCTCGATTACAGGCGAATGAGGCGACATATTGCAACAACTTAAACGCAGATCAACTCAAAATTACATCACTAATGCAAAATAACCGGAACATACAGAATCTGTGACAATAAATTTTATCCGTTCAAAATCGGTAAGGCTAACCATCAGGGATTTTTGCAAAAATATTGAAAATATTTTATTGTTGAAATTCCGGTTCAAAATGATTATAGGTATTGAAAGTAGTATATTGAGTAAGAAACTAACGGTTTGGTTGCGTTTGGAAAGCGTGGTTATTGGAAATTTCGTATTTTGAAACCCGGTTATGTTAGGTCATCGAACCTCGATTACAGGCGAATGAGGCGACATATTGCAACAACTTAAACGCAGATCAACTCAAAATTACATCACTAATGCAAAATAACCGGAACATACAGAATCTGTGACAATAAATTTTATCCGTTCAAAATCGGTAAGGCTAACAACCATCAGGGATTTTTGCAAAAATATTGAAAATATTTTATTGTTGAAATTCCGGTTCAAAATGATTATAGGTATTGAAAGTAGTATATTGAGTAAGAAACTAACGGTTTGGTTGCGTTTGGAAAGCGTGGTTATTGGAAATTTCGTATTTTGAAACCCGGTTATGTTAGGTCATCGAACCTCGATTACAGGCGAATGAGGCGACATATTGCAACAACTTAAACGCAGATCAACTCAAAATTACATCACTAATGCAAAATAACCGGAACATACAGAATCTGTGACAATAAATTTTATCCGTTCAAAATCGGTAAGGCTAACCATCAGGGATTTTTGCAAAAATATTGAAAATATTTTATTGTTGAAATTCCGGTTCAAAATGATTATAGGTATTGAAAGTATTATATTGAGTAAGAAATTAACGGTTTGGTTGCGTTTGGAAAGCGTGGTTATCGGAAATTTCGTATTTTGAAAGCCGGTTATGTTAGGTCATCGAACCTCGATTACAGGCGAATGAGGCGACATATTGCAACAACTTAAACGCAGATCAACTCAAAATTACATCACTAATGCAAAATAACCGGAACATACAGAATCTGTGACAATAAATTTTATCCGTTCAAAATCGGTAAGGCTAACCATCAGGGATTTTTGCAAAAATATTGAAAATATTTTATTGTTGAAATTCCGGTTCAAAATGATTATAGGTATTGAAAGTAGTATATTGAGTAAGAAACTAACGGTTTGGTTGCGTTTGGAAAGCGTGGTTATTGGAAATTTCGTATTTTGAAACCCGGTTATGTTAGGTCATCGAACCTCGATTACAGGCGAATGAGGCGACATATTGCAACAACTTAAACGCAGATCAACTCAAAATTACATCACTAATGCAAAATAACCGGAACATACAGAATCTGTGACAATAAATTTTATCCGTTCAAAATCGGTAAGGCTAACCATCAGGGATTTTTGCAAAAATATTGAAAATATTTTATTGTTGAAATTCCGGTTCAAAATGATTATAGGTATTGAAAGTAGTATATTGAGTAAGAAACTAACGGTTTGGTTGCGTTTGGAAAGCGTGGTTATTGGAAATTTCGTATTTTGAAACCCGGTTATGTTAGGTCATCGAACCTCGATTACAGGCGAATGAGGCGACATATTGCAACAACTTAAACGCAGATCAACTCAAAATTACATCACTAATGCAAAATAACCGGAACATACAGAATCTGTGACAATAAATTTTATCCGTTCAAAATCGGTAAGGCTAACCATCAGGGATTTTTGCAAAAATATTGAAAATATTTTATTGTTGAAATTCCGGTTCAAAATGATTATAGGTATTGAAAGTAGTATATTGAGTAAGAAACTAACGGTTTGGTTGCGTTTGGAAAGCGTGGTTATTGGAAATTTCGTATTTTGAAACCCGGTTATGTTAGGTCATCGAACCTCGATTACAGGCGAATGAGGCGACATATTGCAACAACTTAAACGCAGATCAACTCAAAATTACATCACTAATGCAAAATAACCGGAACATACAGAATCTGTGACAATAAATTTTATCCGTTCAAAATCGGTAAGGCTAACAACCATCAGGGATTTTTGCAAAAATATTGAAAATATTTTATTGTTGAAATTCCGGTTCAAAATGATTATAGGTATTGAAAGTAGTATATTGAGTAAGAAACTAACGGTTTGGTTGCGTTTGGAAAGCGTGGTTATCGGAAATTTCGTATTTTGAAAGCCGGTTATGTTAGGTCATCGAACCTCGATTACAGGCGAATGAGGCGACATATTGCAACAACTTAAACGCAGATCAACTCAAAATTACATCACTAATGCAAAATAACCGGAACATACAGAATCTGTGACAATAAATTTTATCCGTTCAAAATCGGTAAGGCTAACCATCAGGGATTTTTGCAAAAATATTGAAAATATTTTATTGTTGAAATTCCGGTTCAAAATGATTATAGGTATTGAAAGTAGTATATTGAGTAAGAAACTAACGGTTTGGTTGCGTTTGGAAAGCGTGGTTATTGGAAATTTCGTATTTTGAAACCCGGTTATGTTAGGTCATCGAACCTCGATTACAGGCGAATGAGGCGACATATTGCAACAACTTAAACGCAGATCAACTCAAAATTACATCACTAATGCAAAATAACCGGAACATACAGAATCTGTGACAATAAATTTTATCCGTTCAAAATCGGTAAGGCTAACAACCATCAGGGATTTTTGCAAAAATATTGAAAATATTTTATTGTTGAAATTCCGGTTCAAAATGATTATAGGTATTGAAAGTAGTATATTGAGTAAGAAACTAACGGTTTGGTTGCGTTTGGAAAGCGTGGTTATCGGAAATTTCGTATTTTGAAAGCCGGTTATGTTAGGTCATCGAACCTCGATTACAGGCGAATGAGGCGACATATTGCAACAACTTAAACGCAGATCAACTCAAAATTACATCACTAATGCAAAATAACCGGAACATACAGAATCTGTGACAATAAATTTTATCCGTTCAAAATCGGTAAGGCTAACCATCAGGGATTTTTGCAAAAATATTGAAAATATTTTATTGTTGAAATTCCGGTTCAAAATGATTATAGGTATTGAAAGTAGTATATTGAGTAAGAAACTAACGGTTTGGTTGCGTTTGGAAAGCGTGGTTATTGGAAATTTCGTATTTTGAAACCCGGTTATGTTAGGTCATCGAACCTCGATTACAGGCGAATGAGGCGACATATTGCAACAACTTAAACGCAGATCAACTCAAAATTACATCACTAATGCAAAATAACCGGAACATACAGAATCTGTGACAATAAATTTTATCCGTTCAAAATCGGTAAGGCTAACAACCATCAGGGATTTTTGCAAAAATATTGAAAATATTTTATTGTTGAAATTCCGGTTCAAAATGATTATAGGTATTGAAAGTAGTATATTGAGTAAGAAACTAACGGTTTGGTTGCGTTTGGAAAGCGTGGTTATCGGAAATTTCGTATTTTGAAAGCCGGTTATGTTAGGTCATCGAACCTCGATTACAGGCGAATGAGGCGACATATTGCAACAACTTAAACGCAGATCAACTCAAAATTACATCACTAATGCAAAATAACCGGAACATACAGAATCTGTGACAATAAATTTTATCCGTTCAAAATCGGTAAGGCTAACCATCAGGGATTTTTGCAAAAATATTGAAAATATTTTATTGTTGAAATTCCGGTTCAAAATGATTATAGGTATTGAAAGTAGTATATTGAGTAAGAAACTAACGGTTTGGTTGCGTTTGGAAAGCGTGGTTATTGGAAATTTCGTATTTTGAAACCCGGTTATGTTAGGTCATCGAACCTCGATTACAGGCGAATGAGGCGACATATTGCAACAACTTAAACGCAGATCAACTCAAAATTACATCACTAATGCAAAATAACCGGAACATACAGAATCTGTGACAATAAATTTTATCCGTTCAAAATCGGTAAGGCTAACCATCAGGGATTTTTGCAAAAATATTGAAAATATTTTATTGTTGAAATTCCGGTTCAAAATGATTATAGGTATTGAAAGTAGTATATTGAGTAAGAAACTAACGGTTTGGTTGCGTTTGGAAAGCGTGGTTATTGGAAATTTCGTATTTTGAAACCCGGTTATGTTAGGTCATCGAACCTCGATTACAGGCGAATGAGGCGACATATTGCAACAACTTAAACGCAGATCAACTCAAAATTACATCACTAATGCAAAATAACCGGAACATACAGAATCTGTGACAATAAATTTTATCCGTTCAAAATCGGTAAGGCTAACAACCATCAGGGATTTTTGCAAAAATATTGAAAATATTTTATTGTTGAAATTCCGGTTCAAAATGATTATAGGTATTGAAAGTAGTATATTGAGTAAGAAACTAACGGTTTGGTTGCGTTTGGAAAGCGTGGTTATTGGAAATTTCGTATTTTGAAACCCGGTTATGTTAGGTCATCGAACCTCGATTACAGGCGAATGAGGCGACATATTGCAACAACTTAAACGCAGATCAACTCAAAATTACATCACTAATGCAAAATAACCGGAACATACAGAATCTGTGACAATAAATTTTATCCGTTCAAAATCGGTAAGGCTAACCATCAGGGATTTTTGCAAAAATATTGAAAATATTTTATTGTTGAAATTCCGGTTCAAAATGATTATAGGTATTGAAAGTAGTATATTGAGTAAGAAACTAACGGTTTGGTTGCGTTTGGAAAGCGTGGTTATTGGAAATTTCGTATTTTGAAACCCGGTTATGTTAGGTCATCGAACCTCGATTACAGGCGAATGAGGCGACATATTGCAACAACTTAAACGCAGATCAACTCAAAATTACATCACTAATGCAAAATAACCGGAACATACAGAATCTGTGACAATAAATTTTATCCGTTCAAAATCGGTAAGGCTAACCATCAGGGATTTTTGCAAAAATATTGAAAATATTTTATTGTTGAAATTCCGGTTCAAAATGATTATAGGTATTGAAAGTAGTATATTGAGTAAGAAACTAACGGTTTGGTTGCGTTTGGAAAGCGTGGTTATTGGAAATTTCGTATTTTGAAACCCGGTTATGTTAGGTCATCGAACCTCGATTACAGGCGAATGAGGCGACATATTGCAACAACTTAAACGCAGATCAACTCAAAATTACATCACTAATGCAAAATAACCGGAACATACAGAATCTGTGACAATAAATTTTATCCGTTCAAAATCGGTAAGGCTAACCATCAGGGATTTTTGCAAAAATATTGAAAATATTTTATTGTTGAAATTCCGGTTCAAAATGATTATAGGTATTGAAAGTATTATATTGAGTAAGAAATTAACGGTTTGGTTGCGTTTGGAAAGCGTGGTTATCGGAAATTTCGTATTTTGAAAGCCGGTTATGTTAGGTCATCGAACCTCGATTACAGGCGAATGAGGCGACATATTGCAACAACTTAAACGCAGATCAACTCAAAATTACATCACTAATGCAAAATAACCGGAACATACAGAATCTGTGACAATAAATTTTATCCGTTCAAAATCGGTAAGGCTAACCATCAGGGATTTTTGCAAAAATATTGAAAATATTTTATTGTTGAAATTCCGGTTCAAAATGATTATAGGTATTGAAAGTATTATATTGAGTAAGAAATTAACGGTTTGGTTGCGTTTGGAAAGCGTGGTTATCGGAAATTTCGTATTTTGAAAGCCGGTTATGTTAGGTCATCGAACCTCGATTACAGGCGAATGAGGCGACATATTGCAACAACTTAAACGCAGATCAACTCAAAATTACATCACTAATGCAAAATAACCGGAACATACAGAATCTGTGACAATAAATTTTATCCGTTCAAAATCGGTAAGGCTAACAACCATCAGGGATTTTTGCAAAAATATTGAAAATATTTTATTGTTGAAATTCCGGTTCAAAATGATTATAGGTATTGAAAGTAGTATATTGAGTAAGAAACTAACGGTTTGGTTGCGTTTGGAAAGCGTGGTTATTGGAAATTTCGTATTTTGAAACCCGGTTATGTTAGGTCATCGAACCTCGATTACAGGCGAATGAGGCGACATATTGCAACAACTTAAACGCAGATCAACTCAAAATTACATCACTAATGCAAAATAACCGGAACATACAGAATCTGTGACAATAAATTTTATCCGTTCAAAATCGGTAAGGCTAACCATCAGGGATTTTTGCAAAAATATTGAAAATATTTTATTGTTGAAATTCCGGTTCAAAATGATTATAGGTATTGAAAGTAGTATATTGAGTAAGAAACTAACGGTTTGGTTGCGTTTGGAAAGCGTGGTTATTGGAAATTTCGTATTTTGAAACCCGGTTATGTTAGGTCATCGAACCTCGATTACAGGCGAATGAGGCGACATATTGCAACAACTTAAACGCAGATCAACTCAAAATTACATCACTAATGCAAAATAACCGGAACATACAGAATCTGTGACAATAAATTTTATCCGTTCAAAATCGGTAAGGCTAACCATCAGGGATTTTTGCAAAAATATTGAAAATATTTTATTGTTGAAATTCCGGTTCAAAATGATTATAGGTATTGAAAGTAGTATATTGAGTAAGAAATTAACGGTTTGGTTGCGTTTGGAAAGCGTGGTTATTGGAAATTTCGTATTTTGAAACCCGGTTATGTTAGGTCATCGAACCTCGATTACAGGCGAATGAGGCGACATATTGCAACAACTTAAACGCAGATCAACTCAAAATTACATCACTAATGCAAAATAACCGGAACATACAGAATCTGTGACAATAAATTTTATCCGTTCAAAATCGGTAAGGCTAACCATCAGGGATTTTTGCAAAAATATTGAAAATATTTTATTGTTGAAATTCCGGTTCAAAATGATTATAGGTATTGAAAGTAGTATATTGAGTAAGAAACTAACGGTTTGGTTGCGTTTGGAAAGCGTGGTTATTGGAAATTTCGTATTTTGAAACCCGGTTATGTTAGGTCATCGAACCTCGATTACAGGCGAATGAGGCGACATATTGCAACAACTTAAACGCAGATCAACTCAAAATTACATCACTAATGCAAAATAACCGGAACATACAGAATCTGTGACAATAAATTTTATCCGTTCAAAATCGGTAAGGCTAACCATCAGGGATTTTTGCAAAAATATTGAAAATATTTTATTGTTGAAATTCCGGTTCAAAATGATTATAGGTATTGAAAATAGTATATTGAGTAAGAAATTAACGGTTTGGTCGCGTTTGGAAAGCGTGGTTATTGGAAATTTCGTATTTTGAACCCGGTTATGTTAGGTCATCGAACCTGGATTACAGGCGAATGAGGCGACATATTGCAACAACTTAAATGCAGATCAACTTAAAATTACATCACTAATGCAAAATAACCGGAACATACAGAATCTGTGACAATAAATTTTATCCGTTCAAAATCGGTAAGGCTAACCATCAGGGATTTTTGCAAAAATATTGAAAATATTTTATTGTTGAAATTCCGGTTCAAAATGATTATAGGTATTGAAAATAGTATATTGAGTAAGAAATTAACGGTTTGGTCGCGTTTGGAAAGCGTGGTTATTGGAAATTTCGTATTTTGAACCCGGTTATGTTAGGTCATCGAACCTGGATTACAGGCGAATGAGGCGACATATTGCAACAACTTAAATGCAGATCAACTTAAAATTACATCACTAATGCAAAATAACCGGAACATACAGAATCTGTGACAATAAATTTTATCCGTTCAAAATCGGTAAGGCTAACCATCAGGGATTTTTGCAAAAATATTGAAAATATTTTATTGTTGAAATTTCGGTTCAAAATGATTATAGGTATTGAAAATAGTATATTGAGTAAGAAATTAACGGTTTGGTCGCGTTTGGAAAGCGTGGTTATTGGAAATTTCGTATTTTGAACCCGGTTATGTTAGGTCATCGAACCTGGATTACAGGCGAATGAGGCGACATATTGCAACAACTTAAATGCAGATCAACTTAAAATTACATCACTAATGCAAAATAACCGGAACATACAGAATCTGTGACAATAAATTTTATCCGTTCAAAATCGGTAAGGCTAACCATCAGGGATTTTTGCAAAAATATTGAAAATATTTTATTGTTGAAATTCCGGTTCAAAATGATTATAGGTATTGAAAATAGTATATTGAGTAAGAAATTAACGGTTTGGTCGCGTTTGGAAAGCGTGGTTATTGGAAATTTCGTATTTTGAACCCGGTTATGTTAGGTCATCGAACCTGGATTACAGGCGAATGAGGCGACATATTGCAACAACTTAAATGCAGATCAACTTAAAATTACATCACTAATGCAAAATAACCGGAACATACAGAATCTGTGACAATAAATTTTATCCGTTCAAAATCGGTAAGGCTAACCATCAGGGATTTTTGCAAAAATATTGAAAATATTTTATTGTTGAAATTCCGGTTCAAAATGATTATAGGTATTGAAAATAGTATATTGAGTAAGAAATTAACGGTTTGGTCGCGTTTGGAAAGCGTGGTTATTGGAAATTTCGTATTTTGAACCCGGTTATGTTAGGTCATCGAACCTGGATTACAGGCGAATGAGGCGACATATTGCAACAACTTAAATGCAGATCAACTTAAAATTACATCACTAATGCAAAATAACCGGAACATACAGAATCTGTGACAATAAATTTTATCCGTTCAAAATCGGTAAGGCTAACAACCATCAGGGATTTTTGCAAAAATATTGAAAATATTTTATTGTTGAAATTCCGGTTCAAAATGATTATAGGTATTGAAAATAGTATATTGAGTAAGAAATTAACGGTTTGGTCGCGTTTGGAAAGCGTGGTTATTGGAAATTTCGTATTTTGAACCCGGTTATGTTAGGTCATCGAACCTGGATTACAGGCGAATGAGGCGACATATTGCAACAACTTAAACGCTGATCTGCTCATAATTGCATCACTAATGCAAAATAACCGGAACATACAGAATCTGTGACAATAAATTTTATCCGTTCAAAATCGGTAAGGCTAACTAACCATCAGGGATTTTTGCAAAAATATTGAAAATATTTTATTGTTGAAATTCCGGTTCAAAATGATTATAGGTATTGAAAATAGTATATTGAGTAAGAAATTAACGGTTTGGTCGCGTTTGGAAGGCGTGGTTATTGGAAATTTCGTATTTTGAACCCGGTTATGTTAGGTCATCGAACCTGGATTACAGGCGAATGAGGCGACATATTGCAACAACTTAAATGCAGATCAACTTAAAATTACATCACTAATGCAAAATAACCGGAACATACAGAATCTGTGACAATAAATTTTATCCGTTCAAAATCGGTAAGGCTAACTAACCATCAGGGATTTTTGCAAAAATATTGAAAATATTTTATTGTTGAAATTCCGGTTCAAAATGATTATAGGTATTGAAAATAGTATATTGAGTAAGAAATTAACGGTTTGGTCGCGTTTGGAAAGCGTGGTTATTGGAAATTTCGTATTTTGAACCCGGTTATGTTAGGTCATCGAACCTGGATTACAGGCGAATGAGGCGACATATTGCAACAACTTAAATGCAGATCAACTTAAAATTACATCACTAATGCAAAATAACCGGAACATACAGAATCTGTGACAATAAATTTTATCCGTTCAAAATCGGTAAGGCTAACCATCAGGGATTTTTGCAAAAATATTGAAAATATTTTATTGTTGAAATTCCGGTTCAAAATGATTATAGGTATTGAAAATAGTATATTGAGTAAGAAATTAACGGTTTGGTCGCGTTTGGAAAGCGTGGTTATTGGAAATTTCGTATTTTGAACCCGGTTATGTTAGGTCATCGAACCTGGATTACAGGCGAATGAGGCGACATATTGCAACAACTTAAATGCAGATCAACTTAAAATTACATCACTAATGCAAAATAACCGGAACATACAGAATCTGTGACAATAAATTTTATCCGTTCAAAATCGGTAAGGCTAACCATCAGGGATTTTTGCAAAAATATTGAAAATATTTTATTGTTGAAATTCCGGTTCAAAATGATTATAGGTATTGAAAATAGTATATTGAGTAAGAAATTAACGGTTTGGTCGCGTTTGGAAAGCGTGGTTATTGGAAATTTCGTATTTTGAACCCGGTTATGTTAGGTCATCGAACCTGGATTGCAGGCGAATGAGGCGACATATTGCAACAACTTAAATGCAGATCAACTTAAAATTACATCACTAATGCAAAATAACCGGAACATACAGAATCTGTGACAATAAATTTTATCCGTTCATAAATCGGTAAGGCTAACCATCAGGGATTTTTGCAAAAATATTGAAAATATTTTATTGTTGAAATTCCGGTTCAAAATGATTATAGGTATTGAAAGTATTATATTGAGTAAGAAATTAACGGTTTGGTTGCGTTTGGAAAGCGTGGTTATTGGAAATTTCGTATTTTGAAACCCGGTTATGTTAGGTCATCGAACCTGGCTTACAGGCGAATGAGGCGACATATTGCAACAACTTAAACGCAGATCAACTTAAAATTACATCACTAATGCAAAATAACCGGAACATACAGAATCTGTGACAATAAATTTTATCCGTTCATAAATCGGTAAGGCTAACCATCAGGGATTTTTGCAAAAATATTGAAAATATTTTATTGTTGAAATTCCGGTTCAAAATGATTATAGGTATTGAAAGTATTATATTGAGTAAGAAATTAACGGTTTGGTTGCGTTTGGAAAGCGTGGTTATTGGAAATTTCGTATTTTGAAACCCGGTTATGTTAGGTCATCGAACCTGGATTACAGGCGAATGAGGCCACATATTTTGTCTTATATCTTAAATCTTTCGATCATTTTCGAAATAAATGAAATTTCTAAAAGGCACTTGGTTTAAATTAGGGTAGGATATTGCGTTTAGCAATATATCATCTCGAAAATCCGATTTTATGTTTCATCTTTCCTGCTGGTGTAGTTCATTTTAAGATATTTTGTCATGTAACAGTGTTTTTTATTGTAAATATGAAGTCCTGACTATTAACGTAATGATCTTGCCGATCGTAAATCTTTCAATCAATTTCGAATTAATTGAAAATCTTGAAAGGGTCTACTTTTAAAATATGCTAGTAAACTTGAATCTTCTTTCAATTTCCAATTGAAATACCGTACTTCCAATACGTAATTTGATCAGTATTCCTTAATTATCAAGATGCGCTAAAACGGTTTGCTGAAGGTCGTATAAGTGTAACGGTTGTGTGACTTGCGTATAAGAAGTTTAATCGAACAAGGCAGTTACTCTAGAAATCAAAACACTTCCTAAATTTTTAATTTAGCTTTAATACGTAAATATTTATACATACAATGTCACAAAGATGATTCGACAGATTCCCGCACCAAATTGGATGCGATAATCTCATTTTGGACACGATCGCTTTTACTCGTACGAGGCTGTCTAAAATCACCTTTCATAAGTTTTTCACTTTGCAATGGTAGTTGCGGTTCATTCGAACGAAAACGTTTCCATAAGGCGTACCGGATCTCCCAAAAGTCAAAAAACAAGCGTGGTTCATTCCAAAGTACATGATGCTGTGCATATTGGTAAGCAAGCTTCATAGGTGGATTCAAATGGGGTGCATCATCAGCACGACGATTTAAAATTCGTTGTATGTAAAGCGAAAGTGATGATGCACGATGCAGCCACGCAACAAGCATCATTACACTCATTACGACAGCATGCATATGATTGGTCGCCGTTGTACTTAAATTACCATTTATGGCTAACGCAAAATCTTGAAGTTCCAATAAAATCGATATTACTTGACAGGCCGTATATCCGCATGGCGATTCGATCACCATCGTACATAAAACAGTAAAAATTGTTTCAAGATTAGACGCAATTTGATGTTCCCGAATCGCTAGCAAAATATGATATTCGATCGTGGCACGATACCGCTTGAAAAACTCTTTATCTTCTGGGTGATAAGCAGCCATGTTAATTTGGTAATATTTGTTAGGTAAAAATAATCGTGGCGTAACGAATTCGGCAAAATTACGATGCCGATCAAAGAGACGAGCTAACAGTCGACTTGCTAATCTACTTTTTGGTGCATTAGCCGAAGCAATTGCCTCCAATATATATTGCAACACTTTTGGTTCCACAGTTTTCGTTATAGTTTCCACGTCCGCAAACATGATTGCGAATTCTAATGCACGGCTAAAATCGGTCACCGCCTCCGGCGGCAAATTCGTACCAAAACACAACTCGAACATTACCGAAATTATAATCATTAGTTCGGTATTCTCTATAATCTCACACATACGCACTAAACACATTGCAAAACCCGCTCGCATTTGGTAGTACGGTTTAGAGATGTCCGTCTCCGTAATACTCTCATAGAATAATTGAAGTAAACGCGTACAATCGATCGCCTTCTGTTCAATCCAGAATTGCTCTTTCAATATTTTAAGTAGCACTCGAGTTACATTTCTTGCCTCTTTCATGTTATTCGCATCAAGCTCCTCCTCCAAATAGTCCAACATTTTCGATAAAAGCGTGGCGGTCGGTATGCGACAGAGAAGCAGCGATGTCAAAATTTCACAACAGATAAATTCGACGCTCCATAAGTGTTCATGTTTTAAAAATTTAATTATTTCATCGATTATTTTGTCGGTCATCTCCGGAATAAATTTAAAGATGAGTAAATGAAAATATTTCACCGATTTTTCGAACGGCTTCCGCTTGAATTTATCCCAAAAACTGAGTCGAATTTTTAAGTGCGCTACGTACGCTTGCACCAACACCAATGAGCTCTGAATTAGAACGTTGATACTGTTTGGCTGAGCCATCTGTAGAACCTTGCGGTCCGTGTTTCTCAAAATGGATTTTAATATGCGGATGCTTGCTTTCTCATGTATGTTTGTGGACCGAATTACAGGATCCAAATAAATTCCACAACTGATTTCGAGCTGTTTAATTTTCATCGATAATTTGGTGGGCGTATACTTCATACATCCCAAACAAAAGCTCTTTCCTTCTCGTTCGGATGGTACCGGGAACGGTTTGAACCGACCGTCATTATAAAAGTTTGCGCTATGTCGAGTAAACATTTTTTGTGTGCCGAAAACGATAAAATAGTACAGTGAATAAATGTCAAAATCAGAATGACATTTTGTACTGTTTATATTGTATCGGATGCTATGTTTTGTATTATGCACTGCCTGCACTCGTTAAAACTGTATTATACCAAGTGTTCCAAAAATACCTTAGAGAGATAAAGAGATTTAGACCCAAATGATATATTGAGAGTTGGCTTCAAAAAATGTATTAAAGTGAAACGTGTCTGAGCGTGGAACAACCAAATTGCAGTATCTAGCAAATAGGGAATGCACTCAACGGGTAGGTGGAATATAAAACGCCAAACGTGAACCAAATCCTAATATCAAACCTAGAAGCATCTCTTCCATGTTACACACTTCCAATTTCATAAGTACGGTGGCTCAAAGCTTTAAGCAATGGTGACCGCTTTCATTTGTGCTTTCATCGGTGAAGCCGTGAATTTGAAGAATCTCGTGACTTTTCGAATGATTTGTCCAACAATTGGTTCTTATAGCTTCAAACGATCGCAAACCATTTCGATATTTGAACCAGCTTTGAGAAATTGTCACTATCCACAAATTCTGGAACATAATTTTATTGATGATTGTAGTAGTCTGATACTAGTCAACCGAGAGAATCAAATATCGTCGATGAACGAGTCAATAATGTTCGTTTGGTTAGAGCGCCAATATACAAGGTTGGAAATGTTGCTGAGGGGGACCGATGTGGTTCAAAAGTTTTCACTTACTCATCCCAATTTATCTCGTGTGGGCTCTGATGTTCGCGGAAGTATTTCAGTGTCTCGTTGATTAGGGTTCACCAGAACTTAGCAATCAATTTGTAGGGGAAGAAATCTCTCAATACGGCTTCGCCTGCTAGTAACCTACGTGATCGTACGATATCAGAAATGTGTCTACAACATTTATTTTATTCCTTCAAGGAAAACGTGCTACTGCTGTCTAGCACTTGTTCCATACTCTCCGATTTCAAATATTATTGATTTGTTCTAAATGGAAAACCAACAACTTCTCGAAGTGAAGTAAGATACTCGATTTCCCAAAATGACCTGAGATGACCGTGATAGGTGCCCTGCGACTCGGCAATTCTTTGCAAATGAATCCGAGTTCCGCTTTTTGGGCAGGCCAATGACATCATAGCTCCGAGAAGAATTTGTATCTTACCAGGATGGTCTCGAGATTGTAACGGAATTCTATCCAATTCCGTTACCAACCCAAATCTAAACATTTTAAAATTACCTATCGGCATAATTTTCGAGGTAACACCTCAAAACTATATCATAAATAATTACCATGTCGAATGTTCACATTTTTTGTGTGTGTACATTACTCTAATTACTGTATATAACCGTGCAGTGGTTGAATGAACGGAGGTGACTAAGAGGTATCAGCGATCAACTCAACAGTCTTTTCCCCCATTTCAGAGTCCGAAACCCGCCCAAATCCCTTCGTTTATCTGAAATCACTAGACATAATAGGTCTCTATCTAAAACCTATTCTTACAGCAGGCTGACTGCTTCCAATGAAGAAGTTTTTGAACGAATGACTTGTTACATTACAGTAGGCTCGTATTAATGCCCAGAGCTATGGTGATGGCCTGGTCATTACTATAATTAAGCTCTGAAGTAAACATCTAAGCGTCCTATCTGACTTAATGCAAGATGCAATGAAAACGGTGTGGTTTTTAATCCATGCTTACTGGTTTTTACTAGACGAAGAAATATTGGTGAGCTATCGGTCCTTAGTCATTTTGGAGAAACAATCACTAGAACAGAAAATGCGACACATATTAGTGTTACCCTAGAGAGTAAACTATACTGCAGATTTCGCCTAGAAAATAAACTTAAAAAATTCACTCCCAATTCTTGGTGTAGTAGAAGAGCATTTGGGAAATCCTGGTATTTCACTCTAAAACTGCTATCTTACGCTTCTGTTTTTTGATGGCCTATGGTTATCTCAAATTTCGCTTTAGCAATTCTTAATGGTCTACAGGGTATGGCATGTACGACTATTACCGGTACTATGCCCTAGATTCCAAACCTTGCGATCATGGAGATCATCTAGCTCCTGCCTACACTGCACTATTTCATGTTGGGAACGGCTTGTTCCGCCACTTTACGCTGAAGTGTGTTGTCCGAAATTGACTTCGACAATTTATTTTCAGTGGTTTACCCATCCAGGACATATGGTTATCTCGCAAGATTTCAATAATCGGATGAATGAGTCACTGTTTTTCTTCAGTTTACATTCAAACTGCGCGGTGACAACTTCCAAACTGGTTCATGTGGGTCCCGGCTCGTTTGATAGAGAGGAAGTATGTATAATGGCCAATTCTGTAGCCAACTACGGTTCCCATTTAAAATTTATCAGACAAGAACCTGCAGTTCCTTTGAACTTCGATAATGGCAAGAAATTTATTAAGAACTACGATTATTTTCAAGCTAGACACAATTAGCGTTAGTTCTTCTACCTGTCGGCACACAAAATAATTGATTAATGAACCTTATCTGAGGTTAACTAAATACATATTTGAAAAGAGACAGGTTAGAGTTCTGGTCGCTGTTCTTACAGGTCATACCAACGCTTTAAACTGCACTTCTGACAAATAATGGGGCTTGTGTGATGACTGTCTGGAAGAGGACAACGATTGCTTTCACTTTGTTAGCAGTTGGTCAGCCTTCGAGATAGTGAGGTCCCGGTTTCTTGACTTTAGAGCTTTGAATGTAGGTCAATCGTGTTCTCCGCCTTGGTTTATGCTTTTGCAGTTCGCCAAAGCAGCACTGTTAGGATCAAGGTTTATGCCATAATACAAAGAAAAACAAAGCGCCTCAGGTAAAGAGGGTGCGGGGCTCTGAAAACTACATCGTGGCCGCTCTAGAAAAACTATTAAAGGGGGGTTTGGATAGTGGCGTAGTATGCTAAAGTATCCTAGTAAGCCAATAGGCGAAAGTTACCCAGAATCCAAATAATTAATGGAATCAACCAACCGATCATCAGCAGCTCGTTAAAAGGAAACCTAGATCGTAGGTTTTGAAAAGCATAAAACCACGCCCTGCTCTAGAGAATGTTAGAGATAGTTGTTGCGCTGTACGATCGATATGTACCTCAAGGGTATAACTAGAGGATAATGCTCACAACAAAGGTAAGAGTTTGTGAAGCAATAGCTACAGACTTTTACGAAGGGAAAACCCACAATTAGAAAATTGTGATCGGTCTTAGGTCTGTACACGGAAGCACACAGATAGTGGTTGTTAAGTACCAACGGTCATACCTCGGCTGGGTGATGTTGGCAGAATCCGTACAGACAAGGTTGACTTTAAAATGATAATGACCTTTGTTTCAGGTACTGCTAGGTTGTTCACAAGACAAACGGTTATTGTATAAATGATCCATAGTGTGTATTCTACCGTGTGGGAAACGGAAATCTGATGGGTCACGTACCACGACCCTTCACGATGGATAAGCTAATGTCCGATTTTAGGAGTGTACCAAACATGTCTAACGTTGCCTTAAAGGATGCCATACAAGAGAAAGCTGAAAGAGTTTGAAAAGTATACAACTCTTGTCGAAGAGAATGTACATTCCTAGCCATTTAGTAAAATTTCGTTTGATTTGTTTGATAAATCGAAGAGGCAAGGCATGAAGCGTGATTAGTGCATACAGAACTGTTACACAGGAGAAGCCTGCGCCAATGCGGCAAAGTCTCCAACTGATTTACTGGCAATGGGGCAACTAAGATAATGTACGAGAATAGCCACAGAGGAACACCACAAACACCAACACAACAGTTCAAGTGAATAATACAAGAATTTACAGAGAGCATATTCTGTCTGAATGGCAACTGTAGTGTTTCTTGCTCCTTGTCAAAAATATAAATTTGCAAAAATGTTGATGTTTACCATGTTGGTTAAGGCTTTGGGCAATACCAAAGGTTCCAAATGATATAGCTCGTCTATGTGCTTGGTCCTCTTATGGAATTCTGAATTTTTTGATGAACCGAATCGCGCTTTGATTATCGATAAGGGAAAATCGACTGCTCCAAATCGGTTGATAAAATTTCGGAGAATAATCGAGGCAGCAACACCAGTTCCGTCCACGCCACTGACTTTTGCCATTTTGAGCAGTTGTTCTCGCAATTGATTTCTCCATCCACTTCAAAATCGCTCGGTTGAGTACTTTTTGCGCACACACCTGCTAATTCACATGAATCGATCCATTTGGTCGTTGTTGGTCAATTTCAAGTCGCACGAAATAATTGAGATCGCATGCTTTGACCTCGAATTTCCTGTGTAAGTATTCAATGGCCAGAACAATTGCTTTTTTGTTCTCCGTTCCGTTGCAATTAAACTATCGCCGACATAAATCGCAACTAGCATCATTCCATTCTTCCATTACCATGCCGTCAGCGCCACAATCGATGTAAACTTAATCACAGGGCTCACAGGGCATCACCTTTTGATCTTTTGGTGGATTTTTAATGAGCGAGTCGTACTCCTAGTTCATTACTTGTTCCCACTGCTTGTGATCATTCGATTCTAAATGCCAACATGGCAAAGTGTTCTGTGGATGCATAATACGTTAACATACAAACGTGGCGTTATGCGCCACTGTAATGTTGCTCCTCTTATCCAGGTCGCATATTGCACTACTTTCGATTGACTCATTATCTGTCACGTTCGCGTTTTTATCGGCTTCCTAGTTAGTTTCACTAATGCCCAGTGCAGCCATTGATTCTTCCAGAAGAAAAATCAGGTAACGAGCTGTCTCAGTTAAGTTCATTTTCTATACTCGATATGATTTCGAATGATTATCATATTCGACGAACACCAGTGAATCCAGTTTTTATTGCTTTTATTTTGGATTGTACATAAGCCCCTCTGACTCAATATTCCGCAGACTCGATTTTTGCATTTTTACCTTGTCATAATTCATACGATGATTTCTCAGGCACTGTGCTCGTGCCCGTTCGATTCAATACAAGCACTGTCAAATTGACAGCCCCGCCCAGAATTTGTAGTCCATCTGCTTCGTATATGAATCATTGTTCACACAGATTCCACAATTGTACGATGTTCAATGCCCATCTCATTAAAAAAACTTTTTCAATTCCGCATTGACGAACTCTTTCCTTGTAACGGACACTTGTTGCATTCGTGTTACCGCGAATTTAATCTTTGCTGCAATCTCCGAGTTTCGCCAATTGAATTCGTTTGCATTGGCCTACAAACATATGCATGAATAATTTTGTCACATGCCTTTGACTTCACGAAGTTTATAACTTCCACGATGATGTTTTCCGTAGACGCACGCTTCGCATGAACATCCTCTTGCACGAAATCAATTTCATTCTTTATCATTTGGAACAGCCTGTCGTTCACTTATCGACAAAAACAAATTTATATGGATTTCCGGTACAAACAGCACATCCACCATGCGTCTACGAATCCATGAATCACCGTCGAACGCAACATGTTAATATGGCATGTTATGTGTGACGATTTCGACAACACTTACGGTCACTATCTCCCAAGTCCAACACCCAAGTATTCTTGTCTTCACATGATGTCAAGCCATGACACAGAAATGCATCGTCTAAAACATTTTTCTGTTTCTTGTTATCTGAATTGTTCTTTTTATTCTCCTGTATAAACTCACGTTTCTAATGGCCACTCTCTTTTGGCTTGCTACTACCGCCCTTAGCATTCATTACTTTTGTTTTACTTCTTTTTTGAATTGGAATTCTTCTTCGAAAAATTCAGTTTGGCCAACGCACTATGAAAGTGGTTATATTCAGCTGGCAAAGACATTAAAACCTTCGTCATAACCATCAAATCGGAAACCTCTTCACCTTGATCTTCAACACTTCGCTAAGATTGTAACCTCAAATTTTTTTAAACACGTATAGACACTTCTTTCACGAACTACCTAAATTTTGTTTTGGGTGGGAACCAAACCTAGCCTATCGATTGGCAACCAAATCTACTAGCCTATCGATGAAATTTCGCCAGGCGATAGGTTTGAATGAGAGTTTGGATTGGTTGAAGTGAAATAGGTTCAAGTTATTAGTCTCAATTTGTAGATAGGAGTCGACAGACCAATTTGAGTTAAAGTCAAGGTCGGCGTGACTGATATTTATACTGTACTATGTACACGTTTGTTTGGTCTTTATTGGCTTGCACACCTGGATAAGACTCACGGTGTCAGTTGGGTTGCCAGCCTAGCTTACCAAACGGATATTAGAGCGTACGTCATGCGGTTGAGATTAAGGCTAACGATGTTGATTTGTACGAACTACTGCTTAGAAACTTCAAGGTTTCGCGTATAAGCCGTGAACGGTAACATCCAAAATGACAGCACAGCATGCAGAACTTACACACAACGTTCATTGCATTACAACTGTGTTGATTTAAGCTGATTTAATTGAAATTGAAGCTTCATTTCGGACAGCCTGAAATTGTTCTTGTGTGCCTCGTCGCTAGACGTTGGCTTAATTATTATTGTGCTCTTCTTGCGACTGATTACCCCTTTGTACTCAAATTGCTTGAGCATATGAGGTAAGTCTCAATTGCCGCTGTTCTGTGGTCTGGAGTTGTCGATAACTCTGTTGTCGACGTTGAGCATCTGAGGCAACTCTCAATTGTCACGTTCTGGGGCAAGGCGTTGTTGATAATGCCTCGATCAGTCTGTTCAATTTCCTATTGCTAAAATTAAGAAAAATTAATTTTAAGGGGGACTTAAAAGAATCACTTACACTTGATTATAAACGAATCGGTAACTTTGCTCACTTTTTATGAATTTTCTATTTTAACGAAGATGTTTACTGACACTATTAATAATGACAATATTCCCGATTCTCGCTGTTCCTAGCAAAAGTAAGGAAGACATGTCATCAAACATAACATCCATATCAGTGCAATCTATTCCCGAACCAACCATGAATAAGAGTGATTAGTCCCATAAATTAGAAAATCTGACTGGATATCAAAATTAAAGTTTAAGACGTTGAGACCCGGCCCGAGAATTTCAATGTACACATCCAATCCATGAAATACAGGATGTCCCCAAAGTAGCTGATCAAAACGAAGGTGAGGTTACTTCTATCACTTCGCACGTTAAAGAGGAGCATTCCAACACAGCATCTTGTGAGTTAGTAAAAATTTAAATTTACTAAAAATGATTCATTAACACTTTTGATAGTGCAGACCGGAATTTGTTGGGACCTACCATGATATTAATTCAATCTGTTCAGAATCTAACTGACTATAGTCATGGATAAGCTGATAATCCAGTTTAACACGTTTTGATCTGGCTTTCTTATAAATGATCAGAACATCATGGTCCGAGATGTCAGGCAAAGTGTGTTGACTAGACGCCATTACCCTAAAGTAATCTGACTCTGGGACAATGTATTGATCAAGCCATGTACGGTAATGAGTAGGTGAGAACGGGATTGAAACTAGATGGTTTGCTTTTAAAAGATTATGAAATTTATGGGACTTGTCAAGCATATTACAGTTTATATCGCAAGCAATTCTAAAATGATTATACTTTAAAATATGCGAGGATAGGAAAATCATCTAAATCGAATTGCACGGGATTTGATGGACTGTAGCAAACTAAACTGTCAAATCTAAAGATGCTGTACCCATTCAGCGAGACAGATTCCACGACACAAAATACGTCGAGATCTTTGGAATCGATAAATATTCTCAGTTTATCGATATGGCAAAACAGACTACGGGCATTAAAAAATCCAAAATTAACAGATGTGCTATCCCGATTCACAATCGCAACATTCTTATTTAAAAATAAACATTCTCGCGATGAGACCTAAAATATAAAAAAATATTAGAAAGCAAGGTAAAACACGCGTTGGCCAAAAAGAAGGTGACAACACTTGTACTGCGAATCTTCTCCCCAAAGTAAGCTTAAACGAAACAAATGTGAGTTTAGTTTTATCCCGGCCTTTAGGGAGCAGTAGATGACAGTCAACTACGTCTAGATTTTTCAGATTGGATTTTAAATAATCAACTATTGCAGATTACAGCCTCTTCAGTGTGTGGATTCAGCCTGCTCGCATATTTCATATACATCGTATTACAGCAATGGCTTTTTGACAATTCAAGAAATGTTTGGAGCATATTACGTTTTAACAATAAGCATAATTGAAGTGGTGAATTTTTCCGAGGTAACTTATACTCTACATCAAAATATCACCAAAAGGATTTCAAGGGAAACACGAAGTTAAAATCCAACAAAAAAAATTTAAGCAATATATAGAGAAAGAGAGTCCTAAAAAATAAAAGACACTTGTTTACGAGAACAAACAGACCCGACCCATAATAGTCATGGCAAGAGGTTTGCATGCTCAAGCAAAGAAATAATAGAAGACTTACAAAATGAAGGTTTGAAAATACTAGATGCTGTGAGTATTGTTAAAAAAGAGAGAACAGAAATCCAGGAAGGAAACCAAGTTATCAATAAACGGGGACTCCCTCTTTTAATGCTGGTATTTGATAACAAAGAGAATGATCAAAACATTTATGGAATAAAAGGAATCCTTCAGATAAAGGTGAAAATCGAACCAAAGAGGAGACCCACAACACGCATGCCCCAATGCAGGAAATGTCAGGCATTTAATCACACCCAAAGATATTGCGGCCGGGATCCAAGATGTGTAAAATGCCCAGGCAATCATATTACCCAGACATGTGCAATAGGAAGAGATGTCACGAAATATCTGAAAGCCATCTAGTTAAATCTTCGTTTGTTAAAGTACGGGGTTATAACTTATATCACGCCATTCATCCAGCGGAAAGAGCAAGAGGTGGTTCGGCATTACTAATAAAATAAAATATAAAACGCCATTTAGAATCAAATATCGAAGAAGAACCAATGCAAGTCACTACTGTAAGAATCCAAATTAAACACAGACAGCTTACTACCTCTGCAATATATTGTCCTTTAAGCACTACCTTAAACTATTTAAATCACTTGGACGTGATTTTATTATTGAAAGTGACTTTAATGCGAAAACCTATTAGGGATCTAGACCTACGACGGCAAAAGGTAAAGAATTGCTTCGAGCAGGGCAGACATCAAAATGTGAATTTTACTCTGGTGGTTCCCCAACATACTGGCCCAGTAACGGAACGCAGATACCTGACCTAATAGACGTTCATGTAGCAAGAGGTATATCCCAGAACTACATTCACATTGAAGACAGTAATTCTCTAGTATCGGATCATTCCCCGGTTATCATGACAGTCAGTGAAATGGTAATTTCCCAATAAACTGGGATCTCTTTTGTGAAGTAATTAATGGAGGAAAAAATCAATCTTCACGTACCGATAAGAAACTCTCTCCAGTTCTAAGATGAATTAGAACAACTCACTGAAACAATTCACTATGCTGCTTTGGCAAGTACCCCCATTATACAAAATAAGATTTAGGTAGTTTTCGATTAGTTCGTTGCCTTGGACTTAATCTTGTAAATTTTCGAATCTTCAGTCCAATAGGCAGTGGAGCGAATAAAAAAGCTGACGTTGTAAAACCAAATTGTAATTTCCTACAAAACAAAACTATTTCAGCGTGTATCTAGTTCGCTGTCAAAAATACAACAAAATTTTTACAACTGAGTACGCCCGTCGAATATAAAACCACGGGGTACATTTTCATAAACACAAGGTGTCAAACCTGTTACAACTTTAAGTGAATTGCACCAGAGACTGCGTTCATTAATTTTCCAGAAATAGCCCTCTTGATAAACTGCAAGCATTGAATGGTCGACTTTTCCAGAGATCGCAACGTTTATGATGGATTTCCTCTACTTTAAAAATGACACAAAAATTGGCATTATCTCATAGTTTTAGCTGTTAAACTGAGCCTCTTGCTCGCAACTGTACTGGCAACGCCTACATCGTAAACTCAGTTTCAGCCGAGGCTTGCGGTGACAATTATTCGCGGGAGCTTGGCTGAAAACCCGGAAAGTTATGTTATTTTCACGCCCAAAAACAAAAATCCCAAATTTGTTGCATGCAATAAACGTAACAAAAACATTTGGTTTTTGCAACAAGATTCAATTAAAAAATCTGTTCAACAAATTTCAAAAGATTAAAATGTGGGAATACTCGAGATACGTTCACTTAGCGGGAAAAGTTGACATGTAGGTAGGTTTTCTGGAATGCTCACGATATGTTGCAAATACCACTTTGTAAAAGACTCGTTATTTATATGGCCGACTCCATGAATCGTTTGATTTGTTTGTCACGGCCAGAGGACGTATCATGAGAATTCCAGAAAACCTACCCACATGTCAAGTTTTCCCGCTAAGAGAACGTTTCACGAGTATTCCACAAAATTTACCCACATTTCAATCTTTTGAAATTTGTTGAACAGATTTTGTAATTGAATCTTGTTGCAAAAACCTAATCATGCTGTTACGTTTATTGCATGCAACAAATTTGGGATTTTTGGGACATAATTCACTTGGGTAGAAAGCTGTAGAACAGATTTGTTAATTGAAATTTGTTGCAACAGAGTCTATGTAAAAGACCCGTGATTTATATCGCCGACCCCAGAAATCGTTCGATTCCCATTCACATTGAAAATTGTTGCAACAGTTCCTTTGTAAAAAAAAACCTTTTTTTGACCCCAAGGATCGTTCGTTTCGTTTGTCCCGGTAAGAGGATGCAGCACGAGCATTTCAGAAAACCAACCTACATGTCAATCTTTTGAAATTTCTTGAACATATTTCTTAATGGAATTTTGTTGCAAAAACCTATTGATTGTGTTACGTTTATTGCATGCAACAAATTTGGGATTTTTTTGTAGAAAATTTACTTGGGTAGAAAGCTGTAGAACAGATTTGTTAATTGAAATTTGTTGCAACAGTTCCTTTGTAAAAGAACTTTTATTTGACCCCGGGAATCGTTCGATTCGTTTGTACCGGTAAGAGACCATGTCATGAGCATTCCAGAAAACCTATCCAATGCCAATATTTTGAAGTTTGGTTAACAGATTTCTTAATTGAAATTTGTTGCAACACTCTCTTTGTAAGAGACCCGTTATTTATATCACCGACCCCAAGGATCGTTCGATTCGTTTGTCTCGGTAAGAGAACGTAGCACGAGCATTCCAGAAAACCTACCTACATGTCAATCTTTTGAAATTTCTTGAACATATTTCTTAATGGAATCTTGTTGCAAAAATCTATTGATTGTGTTACGTTTATTGTGAACGGGTTAGCCTTTACCTAAAGCTAGGGCTAACCCAGTTTCATAGAAAATTTTGCTTTTGCCTGTATTACATCCCCCCGCGGCATTAACCCGTAGCTCAGTCGGAAGAGGTTAGTACTTGGTCGTGGGGATGGGGATGCACAAGTAACGGCAAATTTTTCTATGAAACTGAGTTAGCCCTAGCTTTAGGTAAAGGCTAACCCGTTTCAAGTGGTGCCACCCGTTCCAAATGGAGCACAACAACTGTTCCATAATTAATTAACGTATTTATGTAGGCACCACTTTTTCAAGTGTTGCCCAATAGGGGCCATAATTTGGCCCAAACATCTTGGTACTATTTACCAATGAAATTTTAAAATTTTGATTTTTGATTGAAGATTTCCTCACAATTGTTTCACCTTCGTTTCCAACATTAATTAAATAAATAATTCATTTCTTTAGTTATTTAAATATGCTGCGGCTATCTATGGAAAAATTAGCAGAGTTTTTGTGGTATGAGTGTGCTCCGCGGTCTTGCCTTTGGGCATATATACCTGACCTAATGCTTGGTGGGACACACACATACTATAACGGCTTAGTAGTTGTTCAGTCGCAATGCTGGATTCCCGTGTACATAGTTCATCTGTGGCATGTCCCAACCCGTACACCGGGTCGTTTGACATACGTAGACTCAGAATATTTGTTATCAAGTTGTACGGTTTTTGGTACCATGTACAACTAACAATCTTTCAATTATGTACAGGCAAGGATTAATGATGTGATCCCTGGAGCAATGTGCATATCCCTTTCTCGGTCGGGAAAATACCGGGGGTATAAAGGGCGGCACATTCCCAGCTAAATTTGAAACATCATTCCATATTCCGGTCAGATTGTAAAGATTGCCCTCTCATTTTTAAGATTAAGTACGTCCAGGGCATAACACTTGTTGCTGTTCAATCTTGTGTTCTAATTGTGGACGGTTATATGACTCCAAGTTTTGGACATAAGTTACAAGTAAGTTATGGAACACGTTGTGGAAATTTTAGCGATAACCGGCGAGTTATCATTCCTTATTGATAAAACAGTAATCCGGTCTCGAAAGCTGAGCATTTGGCGTCGTAGATATCAGTTGTCTCCAAATGTAGGATAGGAATCTGGATTGTGGAGCGAGGGTAGGACTGGTGACATGATCAAGAAGGTAATATAGTCAGCCACCAACATGGTTGGTTAGTTGGGACGCCCACTGCATAATTGAAGGTGGAGTAGCAAGCTGGTCAAAATTAATAATCTCTTCCTTTTCCTTTTCCTTGTTTGACCCAAGTAGTGGACTGTCACCTCATGACGACGGTGGGATGAACTGTGGTTGTATAGACTTTAATATCGTGTGGTTCGTAAATTTTTTTTTAGATAGTTTTAGTAGCAATTTTTGGTTTTTTTGAATAAGCTAAGATGGAGTTTTATTTAGAAAACTCAGTCACCAGGGGTTGCGTATAGTTTGAGGTGCGCAATCTGGTTGACAAAGCCAACCAGTAAATAACTTAAACGATGAGAGAAGAATGAGAAACGCGAAGATTAAAAAATTGGAAAGGCAATTCGTCGCGGACAAAAAAAATTATGGAGTCGCGGGCCAGTCTGTTGTCACGGGTATTTGCCTTGTAAATGGGTACTGGGTACTGCGAATACCGGCAATAGGTTAAGTATATTAGTTAGGTTTAGGGAATTAGAAAGTAAAGATTAATGAGGCAGGAGGTTGGCTCAATCCGATTCCTTGCAATGGTTCAGCGAAAGTGGGATTGAGATAGCGCCATCTACTGTTAAGTTTAAAATTCATAAAAAAAGATTCAACTAATTATTTGGTAATCTAAAATTTGACAACAAGGCTGTCATTGAAACTGTAGAGTCATTTATATCAATTTGTAAGAATAGCAGGAACCAGCACAGCAGACCAGGAGAAAGTGTACATCAAAATTACCAATAGCAGAACCATCAAAACGCACTAATGTCGCACTGCCCAAAAACATCACCAATAATAAATTTTCGTTGACACTACCATAAACCTAGAGCGTTTCCTTTGTTTTATTACATCTGCTGCTGTACAAACTTTAAATCAACCTGCAAGGATGACGATTTCAAAATCACGTGCAACTAGGCATATCTGCCTAAGGAATTTCTTCGACTGCGTGACCACCGATGATCGCAATCATAAATCACCTTTGTGCAACTGCACATGGAGATGCAATATACACTGACGGATGTCGAGCCAAACACATATAAGTCTTTTTGTCGTGGGAACCGTCGTTGAAGCAAACAGGAGGCCCTTTGTCTTGTAACATCTAAAATAATTACGATGTAGACCAAATAAAATTGTCAAAAGCACTAGAGGGTGACAGCTTTAAAAATATCACAAAATCAGTTCCAGTGAAAAATTAAAAAATCATATTTGTTGTTCGACTAGACATCGAGTTATTAAATTCGGATTATCTAGACTTGATGTCCCAGGAGATGACCAGATCAGCATCTGAGAATCTAAAAGTGCCCAACTAGTTAAGCGCCGCAAAAGCAACAGAACCATCAACATCTCTGTTATTGCGCTTAAAATCATACAACTGCGCTAACGCCACTGCGCTGCGCCAAGTTAAGAATCGGTTCAAGATAACCATTGAATAGTCGGATGTCACGAGTATGGGTGATATTTCGTGCGTATTCAACAAAAGGTAACCATCAAGAGATCCTCACTGGTAATGAACATCAACGCCAGCTGCTTAGTGAATTACGTCCACCATAACTGCTATCCTTTAGAAGTTTTTGCTTCGATTTCATTTTTCTTTAAAACAAAAAAAAATTCAAAATTAAATAATTAGGAAATATCTACAGGGCGGTTGTATAATGATAGTTTTAAACTATCATCTTAACTACAAAAAAAAGAAGGTACTGCCCTCAGGCCTATGGATGTATTAGTAAGTGTTTTTTTTGGTCCCAGAGTGGTTCTGGCATAAGAAGGAGTGCTAAAGCAACAACAGTTCCGTCCCGTGGGACAGCCAGAAGTACACCCTGTTACCTGCGCCGGTTTATGTTAGTATGTTGAATACACTTACCAAATTTATTTTTATGGCCCCGCCTCGCCTTACTCAATAACAATTTTGTTGCATGCAACAAAATTGGAATTTTTTGGGACATAATTCACTTACACAGTTCCTATGTAAAAAAAAACCTTTTTTTGACGCCAATGATCGTTCGATTCGTTTGTCCCAGGAAAAGGATGCAGCACTAGCATTCCAGAAAATCAATGTCAATCTTTTGAAATTTCTTGAACAGATTTTTTAATTGAATCTTGTTGCAAAAACCTAATGATTTTGTTACGTTTATTGCATGCAACAAATTTGGGATTTTTTTGGCGAAAATTTACTTGGGTAGAAATCTGTAGAACAGATTTGTTAATTGAAATTTGTTGCAACAGTTCCTTTGTAAAAGATCTTTTATTTGGCCCCGGGAATCGTTCGATTCGTTTATCAAGGTAAGAGGCCATATCATGAGCATTCTAGAAAACCTACCCACATGTCAAGTTTTCCCGCTAAGAAAACGTATCACGAGTATTCCACAAAATTTACCCACATTTCAATCTTTTGAAATTTGTTGAACAGATTTTGTAATTGAATCTTGTTGCAAAAACCTAATGATTTTGTTGCATGCAACAAATCTGGGATTTTTTGGGACATAATTCACTTGGGTAGAAAGCTGTAGAATAGATGTATTAATTGAAATTTGTTGCAACAGCCTCTATGTAAAAGATCCGTTATTTATATCGCCGCCCCAGAAATCGTTCGATTCCCATCCACATTGAAAATTGTTGCAACAGTTCCTTTGTAAAAAAAACTCTTTTGACCCCACGGATCGTTCGATTCGTTTGTCCCGGTAAGAGGACGCAGCATGAGCATTCCAGAAAACCTACCTATATGTCAATCTTTTGAAATTTCTTGGACAGGTTTCTTAATGGAATCTTGTTACAAAAACCTATTGATTGTGTTACGTTTATTGCATGCAACAAATTTGGGATTTTTTTGGAGAAAATTTACTTGGGTAGAAATCTGTAGAACAGATTTGTTAATTGAAATTTGTTGCAACAGTTCCTTTGTAAAAGAACTTTTATTTGACTCCGAGAATCGTTCGATTCGTTTGTCAAGGTAAGAGGCCATATCATGAGCATTCTAGAAAACCTACCCACATGTCAAGTTTTCCCGCTAAGAAAACGTATCACGAGCATTCCAGAAAACGTACCTACAAGTCAATCTTTTGAAATTTGTTGAACATATTTCTTAACGGAATTTTGTTGCTAATGATTTTGTTGCATGCAACAAATTTGGAATTTTTTGGGACATAATTCACTTGGGTAGAAAGCTATAGAACATATTTATTAATTTATATTTGTTGCAACAGCCTCTATGTAAAAGACCCGTTATTTATATCGTGGACTCCAGAAATCGTTCGATTCCCATCCACATTGAAAATTGTTGCAACAGTTCCTTTATAAAAAAAAACCTTTTTTTGACCACAAGGATCGTTCGATTCGTTTGTCCCGGGAAGAGGACATAGCACGAGCATTCCAGAAAACGTACCTAGATATCAATCTTTTGAAATTTCTTGAACAGGTTTCTTAATGGCGGACCGGACAAGTGGTGCAGTGGTTAAAGCTTCGGCACTTGGACCGGGAGGTGCTGGGTTCGAATCCCATCAGAGGCTAGATGCAAATCGAATTTTTATCATCGATTACGATCGGTGATGCTAATAAATACAACTAAGACCTTCTGATGGAGTGCAGTATTCCGTGTCACGCGCCGACCCACCTTCCATGTCAATGTACAGGTTGACATGGAGCTTGCAATGTGCAGGTGGGTATACTGTAGTTGTGTGAGTAGGTGAAGTAGGTGGGTTAATGATGTGGAGAGAATGAGTGGTATCACAATGGGCCTAACAATTGGCCTAAGTGTGCAGTAAGCAACCACTGAAATCTTCTTAATGGAATCTTGTTGCAAAAACCTTTTTATTGTGTAACGTTTATTGCATGCAACAAATTTGGGATTTTTTTAAAGAAGATTTACTTGGGTAGAAATCTGTAGAACAGATTTGTTAATTGAAATTTGTTGCAACAGTTCCTTTGTAAAAGAACTTTTATTTGACCCCGGGAATCGTTCGATTCGTTTGTCAAGGTAAGAGGCCATATCATGATCTTTCCAGAAAACCTACCAACATGTCAAGTTTTCCCGCTCAGAAAACGTATCACGAGTATTCCACAAAATTTGCCCACATTTCAGTCTTTTGAAATTTGTTGAACAGATTTTTTAATTGAATCTTGTTGCAAAAAATTAATGATTTTGTTGCATGCAACAAATTTGGGATTTTTTGGGACATAATTCACATGGGTAGAAAGCTGTAGAACAGATTTATTAATTGAAATTTGTTGCAATAGCCTCTATGTAAAAGACCCGTTATTTATATCGCCGACCCAAGAAATCGTTCGATTCCCACCCACATTGAAAATTGTTGCAACAGTTCCTTTGTAAAAAAAATTTTTTTTTTACCCCAAGGATCGTTCGATTCGTATGTCCCGGTAAGAGGACGCAGCCCGAGCATTCCAGAAAACCTATCTACATGCCAATCTTTTGAAATTTCTTGAACATATTTCTTAATGGAATCTTGTTGCAAAAGCCTATTGATTGTGCAACGTTTATTGCGTGCAACGAATTTGGGTTTTTTGGGGACATAATTCACCTCGGTTTATTTTCAAGCTTCCAGGAGAGTCTGTTTCGTTTTGAGCTGTACTCTGAAAATGATTCCACTATAATTTTATTAAAGGAGAGTAGCGAAAACAGTATCGGCTGAAGGCTGGGTTGATCCGAAGCAAATGAGCAAGCAGGCTTGAAACCATCGAGATTCTGCAACCGCATTGTTATAACTGCGGCGAACTTGACGGTTGTAGAAATAATGTGCCTAATGAAATTCAGAGAATGCTCAATTTGAGTTGTACATTCTATGATGGCGGTCGAACCTCATCGATTATCAACAAGAACGAGGAACATTCGATTCTACAGCAAGCAAGACTTTTCGTCATAGTGAAATCGGCGACACTCGTATTTACGGTTGTTATTCAAGTCATGTTTTTCCGGTTAAATAAAGGCATTATACCAAATTTTGGTAGACGCACTGCTATTAGCAGTATGTTACCAATATATAGTTCCATTCGTCTTCATCGAATGAGTTTATAAATTTTTTCCACCGAAAATGTTTCATCAACGTGTCCTCGCGAATCGTTAACCCCCATTTTTATAATTTAATTTTCCCATTTTTCTTTATTTAAAAATACAAATAATTCTAAATTAATTTAAATTTAATAACTGCTCATAACTGTTAATCAACGGGCGTCACAATTATCAGTCCAAAATCTTGTAGCGATTGGAAATACGATATTGTTCCGATAATACCGAAGCCTTCGTCCAATTTAACCTGAACTGGGCCGCCCAGCATAGGCTGTAAAACATTTAAACGATTACTCCGTAACATAAAATTAAACTACTTAGATACTTACAAGGCTAAACGGTTGTTGTGTCTTATTGTAACGGAAGCATCGTTCACTGTCGATTACACCTTTTGGGATCGGTGTATCGAACAGCGTGCCAAGAATTAAATTACATTCATTATTTGGAATCAATTGGGCCGGGATTTGTTCAATATTCAACGTAAATTGTAACGGTTTTTCGGTACGATTATAGTGCCCGTAGAAAAATGATGTAGCTCGTTCATCGTTCACTGAGTAATCGGTTACTTTTGCCGCAGGCACAATACAGTCACTATAATGGAACAAAAAATTTGTTCAACTTAATTCTATCGTCCATGCACGGAATTACTTACGGTAATGGTTGGTTTAGTGTCACTTTCGCAACATTATCGTACATCGTAAATAGGAAATGAATATTGTAGTTTGATGTAAAATCGTTCGCTTTGTACAGTGTGGTGGCTAAATTTTCTGGATCATTTTGTTGTAGATTGGCTTTTCGTACGTATAAATGTTCGGCTGTTTTTGGTAAACAGTTCACATTCGTCAGCACTTCTGTTTTACTGATGGCTGTGGCCAGACACAATGGACGATTTTTAATATGGTCATCGTTGTAAACCATTTCAAGTAGATGTGGGATTTCATAAGCGGCACAGTCATCTGGAAATAAATTAAAATTTTGTACTAATTAAGAAGTTATGTTCATAAAAATGTTAAATTCCTGTGCGGCTTTGATTTTGGAGGGCCACTGAGAATCATTATTACGTTATAGACCGATCGATTACAACCCAACAACGATCTCAATCAGCCTTCGGCAAAAACAAAATTCCAGTGCAAAGAAATGTGAGTGGCTCACAAACGTGAAAAAGTGCTACTGTAGCGTGTTGGTATTTAATTTACATTTTACAAAACTTTCATCCTTCCTGGATACCAATCAAAACTCGACCGAAAAAAATAACAACGAAGAGAGAGAGAGAGAGAGAGTATAAAAAAATTAAACCACAACTACAGGGTGTCTCATAATAATTGGCAATTGGTTGTGTTATAGTTAGTTACGGTCTCCCCTTCTAGCCTCCAGATTCGTTGCGATAGGAATCTGGCAGAACAACTGAGAATATGTTTTAATAAAAAAACGTCACTTCTGACTCATCTAATTGCAAATAATATGTTCCTAACCATAGGGGCAACTACAAATTTGGGGTTGCGTTGTTGTGTTTAATTTGGTTCTGGACAAATTCTCTTACTTAATTTCCTCTAATTAATTAACAAAGAGCCAACAGAATGGTGAACTTCTCATTCTCAGTAGCTGAATAATTTCGTAAAGTCGTAAATGACGATGACCATAATCTCGTTTGGGTTCAAATAACTAAATATGCAGAAAGCTGAGCACAACCAAAATCTTTGTGATGCAATCACATGCATTTCGTTTAGCAAAACCCGGAAAATCGAAGAAAATTTAGAAAAACCCAAAGGTAAAACCGGAAAATCGAGAAAATCGAAATTTGCGTGGAATGCACTTAACACGACCAATGAGAATTGTATTTCGACAGTCAACATCCATTCATATAGTCACTTCGGATTATTTTCAATAGATGGCGTTGGTGGCAAACCTATCGTTTGACAGCTGCGCCATGCATTACATATTCTCGATTCGATTATTCACACTGTGCGGTTGTGCTCACACATTCCAGTGCGAATTTGTGAAATCTAAAAGAATTAAAATTGTTTTCTCGTAGAACAGGTAGTGGATTTTGAGAACAGACTTGGTTAAAGCGAATTTAATTGCATTTTGCGAACAATCATTTTGATCTTCTATTAAGGTAAATTGACTTTGATTTCAATATTGAGTTTCTCCGTGAAGAATAACATGGTAATTTCGACAGGTTCGTGTACAAGTGATTGTGAAAACAATTCCATGTCGTTTTACAGTGTCCATTACAATATGCTTAAAGCTAACGTAACGATGTCCAGCGCGCGACGGATAATGAAAATAGTCGTATTGGCATATCTCAATTACGTTCAACTCTCGATGAACGTCAAGATGATATAGCTTCAGAATGAAACAAGTTCGTGCACAATGAGCATGACCGACTGCACCGACGTGATGCTCTTATAAACCTGGAACAAGCGGAATTCCATTACGATTCGGGAATCAATTGCAGTGTGGATAGATCAGTAACGATTCGAGAAATGTGAGTTGTTTGTCTACATTGTAAGGCTTTGAAATTGAGCGGCGAAACTCCTGAATTGTATTGCGCAGGTGGCAAAGTGAAATTCCCACTATTGGTCTGCCACCAGAGCCATTACGCTCATTGGTTTCTGGAACAGAAACTGATTTTACCCATTTCCTGGCCAACGGGACAATTTCATTTTTATTTTCAAGGGAATTACAACACAATTCTCTTCCGCATCATTTACCGCAATCAGAAAACACATCGGAATGATTTAACACAGTCAATTTCACATCACCATTCAAGGGCAAATATATAATTTAGTAGGAGCGATGCTATAAATCTATTACACGGGCAATTCGGATGCTGATGCTAAACAGCGTTGTGCTCACAATCCGACAACGAAGCGAGCCATTGACGGAGAATTGCAAACGCTTTTACATCAGAGCAACAAATTGATCAAATTTTCCAGAATCGGATTCATCGTCAGAACACTGGATAAGACTTACGATGCGCTACAATATCCATTGATCTTTTGGCAAAGGGGGAGACTGAACGACTGACATATATTCGTTTGAACCAAAAGCAGCTCCGATCTGAAGAATATATTCATCATCGCGAAGCGATTAATGCCCCCAGGCCGATGCAAACAACGTGGGAAGAAAGACAGTTTTACCGGCCACTTACATCGGAAGCCCTCGCCCAGACCTGTTCAGAACATTCACCAGTGAGGGTTCTCAATGGATCTGAATCAAGAAGGAACTGCTGCCCAGCCAAACACAGTCTTTACACAAAAATTAAAATCTCTGATGGATTTCATCATAAAGCACCGTGTGTATGGCCAAGTTCATTGTTGGAAGTACTCCGTTGAATAGCAGAAACGTGGGCTGCCTCATGCGAACATTTTGGTTTGGTTCGTTCAAAATCCTGGTTGAAACTGTTGATCCGAAATTGCATGCAGTGGTGACTAAGAATATGAGTTTTCAACAACGACTCACACTGTATGATCGATGGCAAGTGTGCCAAGCGATATCCAAGATACTTGATTGCCGACACCAACACAGGCAATGACGGATACTCATTATATTGTAGGCAATCAGTTGTGGACAATGGGCGATCTACAGTTGTAAAGGTTAAAGTGCAAGATGTTGATGTGGACTCCATTAAGTCGAGTAACTCAAAGTTCATGGGCAAATATGTGGACAAAGGCAGAGATATCGTTGTTTTAGGTGTGATAAATGCAAACGATGGAGACCGAAAATGCTGCGGACCGAGCGGTTTGTAAAGCAGATAATTTCGCTCCCACTTTGCTATATGCTGAAATACCACACTACTACACATGGAACGCATCATCGAAATCGTTTCAGTGTCGTAAACAAGGAACACGAGTTGAAGGACATCCAAATGAATTTTGTTCAGACGCGTTGGGTCGCATCTACACTGTGCATCGAAATACAATTGTCTGTTACTATCTTGTGAATGTTCGTGGTCCGACGTCGTTTCAACAACTGAGAACCGTTAATCGCACATAAAGGGTGGTTAAATTTTAAGGGCCGACGTTGAATGTGAACCACACCTAAACGTCAAGCTTTATTCTGCATTTAATTTGACATTTCTCAATTTCAGACTAACTCAATTTGAACCATGGAAAGATACACAATCGAGCAATGCGTTAAAGTTATTCAGGCATATTATGAAAATGGGCGTTCAAATCAAAATGCATATCGTGCACTTCGTGATTTTTTCGGTCAATTTAATCGTCCAAATGTGCGTACAATCGGAAAAATCATGCAAAAATTTGAGCAAACCAGGTCTGTAGGAGATTTTAAAACACCAGTGCATGCTCGTACAGCTCGTACAGCAGAAAATATTGCTGCTGTTCGCGATAGTGTGGCTGAAGAGCCGTCCACCTCAACTCGTCGTCGTGCCCAACAATTGCACCTCTCACGCTCGTCGTTGATGAACATTATGCATAAAGACTTGCATTTACACGCTTATAAGGTAATTGACTCAAGAACTAAAGCCTCTTGACCATTCCAAACGTCGTCAATGGTCAGAATGGTGGCAGGAAATGGCAACAGCGGATGATCAATTTTCGAAGAAAACCATCTTCAGTGATGAGGCACATTTTCACCTCAATAAGCAGAATTGCCGCATTTGGGCGAATCATAATGCAAGAGTGATTGTCGAAAAACCAATGCACCCACAAAGAGTGACTGTTTGGTGCGGTTTATGGGCTGGCGGCATCATCGGGCCGTATTTTGTCCAAAATGAGGCCGGTCAGGCAGTTACTGTGAATGTTGTTCGCTATCGTGAGATGATAACGAACTTTGTATGGCCCGAATTGGAAGATATGGATGTGGACGATATGTGGTTTCAACAAGACGGTGCCACTTGCCACACAGCTAACGAAACAATGGCTCTTTTGCGCGACAAATTCAATGGCCGTGTTATCTCACGTGGTGGCGATGTCAATTGGCCGCCAAGATCATGTGATTTGACACCGTTGCACTTCTTTCTTTGGGGTTATTTGAAAGAAAAAGTGTACGTCGATAAGCCAGCAACAATCCAAGAGCTAAAGGATGAGATAATTCGGCTCATTAACGGCATAGAACCTCAATTATGCCTAAGCGTCATCGAAAATTGGGACCATCGGGTGGATTTGTGCCGCCGAGGTCACGGCGGTCATTTGGCCGATATTTTGTTCCATACATAATTGAACCATACCATATTATCATAATAAAAAGAATTGACAATAATTTCTTAAATATTTTGTGTTTTATTCAAAATCAACATCGGCTCGTAAAATTTAACCATCCTTTAGTTTGCGATTATCATATCCACATGTTCCCCTTCCAATCCGAACGACTTGTGGGTGAAATATAAGGATGACATGTGTGAGGATATTTTTCAAAATGTTATCGTATTTGGGCATGATATCACCTAATCGTTCAATGCACGATACATTCAACCACGAATTACATAGAGAACAACAATACAACACTGAAGCATTAGCCGAAGCAGTTCGTACAAAAGTTCAACAATAACAAAAGACTGTGTACGACTCTTTGATAGAAGCTGTGAACAATGAAACGAATAAACGGAAAAACGTTCTTAATTTCTTAATTTCTTTTGGCGTCGATTACAGCGTGAAGCTGACTTTATTAGAAGGCGGACTAACTGAACATTTTACACTGGAATTACAGAGATGCAAATTGCTCGTTTGGGCCCACATTGAAAGATCTTCGAGGCAATCATGATTCTGTTATCCGGTGGTTTTTCTTCAAACTCTTCCTATTATCCACGTTCAACTGCAACTGACGAATTAAACGCGTGCTTGAAATCATCAAATTTGTTGCGGCATGTGAAGATCCTCCAATCGACGACTAACATGCGAGTGTTTTTGCAACAAGATCGAACTGCAAATGTGTTTTTGAAGCAATTGTTGGACATTGGTAATGGGAAAATAGCAGTTGACATCTCGACAGGATTCATCACATTACCCACTGATCTCTGCCGGTTGACCGAATCGAAGGCAGAGCTCATTCGACGTGTTTTTCCGAACATAGTGCAAAACTTAAAAAACCAACCTCGAGCAAACGATGATCAAAACGCGACCATTCAAAATTTCATTTCGGGACAGTTGTTATCGTTCAAATCGGTTGACACAGTTATCAACCAGGATGAAATAGTCAACTATCCCACATTATTGAATTAGCTGGAATTGCCCGGATTACAACCTCAGTATTTAAGCACAGTCATCATCATGTTGCGTAACATCAATCAACCACGACTGTGCAATGGAACGAGACTAGGGTTGTGAAAAAGCTTATGAACTACATCATCCAGGCGACGATTGTCAAGGGAAAAACAGAGGATTTTTGACTTGTCATTCGAGTTCAAATGGCTTCAATGCCCCGTGCGTCTGGCATTCGAGATGACCATCAACAAATCAGAAGGCCGCATCACTCACGTTCAAATTAACCCCGTTAGTAGCTCAAGATCCAAAAGTGTGGTTCCATATCGTCGAATCTCAACTAGCCCTTGGAAAAATCACTTCGGAGGCAACTCGCCATAATCATCTGCTCGGTGCCCTGAACGATCGTGTCATTGCTGATGTAAGCGATATCATAATTGGACCCAAAAGTCCCACACCATACACGGTGAGGTTAGGTGATTCCAAGCAGACTCAGAACTATCGACTAAAAACCATCGATGAAAACCAATGGTGGAGCCAACGTCGATGACGAATTTGCTAAAATGATTTGGTTAAAGCGGTTATCTCCAAGAGGTGAAGGGATTTTAATGCCAACAGCAGAAGCGTTAAGTACGACAAGACTTGCCGAGTTAGCCGATCGATTGATGGAAACTATGTCACAGAATCATGTAATGCCTTTGTCGATCAAACAAAGAAAATCGAGTCGTCAATTTCAACGAGATCAAATAGAGCATAGACCTCGAAATTTTTCTCGTAGCTCCTCTCGTCAGAAATTACGTTCGCCTAGAAGATTCGATAACCGACAGAATTCCATAGCACCTAAAGATTCTGATTCTACTGAGTGCTGGTTTCATAGGCGCTTTAATGACGAGGCTAGAAATTGCAAACCGAATTGCTCACGTTGGAACGAATTCAAAGCAAAAAACTAAATTCATTCACACAAATGGCGACAAGTAGGGCAAAGTTAATTACCACAAATTACCTTTTTAATTTATACTGGAGCTGATGTCTCCGTCATTTCCGCTAACAATAACGAAAAAAGGAACATTAATCCGGCTCTAGAAATGTTTGCGGCCAACTGATCATCAGTCAAAACATTCGGTTCCCGACATTTCATTTGGACTTTCATTTTGGCGGATGTTACGATGCCAATCATAGACGCTGATTTTCTAAAATATTCAGGTTCCTTTAACTTCTCTACAAATACGAGCAATAACCGTCAATATTCCTACACTAAGAGTAATTGAATACGATTAACGTTAGAGAGTTCTGGAACAATTTATCGAAATAACGCGCGACATCCAAGGAAATACGCCCACTAAACACCAAGTTACGCATCATATTACCACCCATGGTCCACTGATTGCATGCAAAACCCGACGGTTAAGTAATGAGAAATTGGCAATCACAATAAAGGAAGTCGAGTACATGGTAGCTCAAGGTATTTGTAGGCCATCCAAGAGTTCTTGGTCTAGCCCGTATATCATCAAATACCAATCGAGGCAGCAGATATTCCCAAAACAGCTATATCTACACTTTTCGGTCTGTTCGAGTTTACTCGAATGACTTTCGGATTGCGGAATGCTGGAATCACCTTTCAAAGCTTCATCCATTCGATAGTTAACAATCTGAGTTTCTGTTTCTCGTATTGCGATGATTTATTGATCGCTTCAAGATCGTTTGAATAACATTTACAACATTTAGAAATAATCTTCACGAAATTAAAGGAAGCAGTTTTAGTGATCAACGTTACAAAGTGCAATTTTGCAAAAACCAAATTCTATTTTTTTACCATGACCAATTACTTCCGCAGGAATTTTACCATGAACCGAACGCTTTAATGATATATTAAATTTCAACAAACCGTGAGAATGTTAAGCAACTAAGACGCTACTTGGGCATGTTGAATTTTTATAGAATTTTTATTTCTAATGCTGGTGGCAATCAAGTCATCCTCTGCGACTACTTAAAAGGAAGTAAGAAGAATGATTCACGAATCATTAACCGGTCAGACGAAGCCGTAGACGCATTCGAGCTGAGCAAACAAAAAATAACTCGGCGTAGTTGCTTTGTTGGCTCATCCATTACCTAATGCTAAACTCGCAATGATGGTAGATGCATCGAACAAAGCCATTGGAGCAGTTATCCAAAACAAATCGAGGACGTTTAGCAATCACTGCAGTTTTATTCATTAAAATTAACCGACACTCAGCAACGCTACAGTGCATATGATAGAGAAATGTTAGTCGCTTATTCTGCCACAAAACGATTTCGGCATCTAATCGAAGGCCGCAAAGTTACTATATGTACATATTTCTGAAATCATATCATTGCCAGAACCAAATGTTCAACAAACCGACGAATTTACCCAACTAATCGAAAATAATAAATCGCTAAAATTCGAACAAAATTCCGTTAGCATTTAATTCCCCAATAACTCTATATTGTGAGACTTCAACAGGGAAAAATCGTCCATACATCCTAACAGATTTTCGCAGACTGGCATTTGAAGCAGTACACAATCTGATACACGTGAAGTTAGACTCCGGTAGTTAAAAGATTTGCCGAAGTCCATCTTGACATCATTGGTCCACTTCCAGAATCTGAAGGACAATGTTACTGCGTCACATTAACAGATCGCTTTACTCGTTCGACAGTAGCAGCACCAGTTCCAAATAAGAAAACCGAGACTGTAGACTCACAATTTGAATCAGAATTATTTAATAACCTAACCGATGGAAAGACGTTTCAAAACAAGGTAAATGCTCCGTGGTACACAAGAAATGAAGACCTTCACAGGGACTTACAGATGGAATACATCAAAGAGGAAATAAAAAAATATGCCGCCAGACACGACATAAGGCTATAGGAAGGGGAAAAAATCTACCCCGAGGCGGGCTGCGGCTATCGGGGAGCTCACAAGTGGTGGATATAGTGGACGGCCTATCGATAGGTAGGTTAGCGATGAATTAAATAAGCCACCCCCAACCGCAGCTCTGCTGGGAGGAGGGTCTCAGGGAACTGGTAAGTGGTTAAAATCTGTTCACTAAATTCTGAGTTCCAATGATACCCAGTATGGAAGGGCGAACTGATGCCGCCATAAAACCACTGACTACTATCTACGGCGAACTGAGTGTCGCATCTCCCCGTGCTTTCGAGTGGTAGGAGTGAGTGGAGAACCCTATAAACGGGTCATCCCTTGAATGGAATGGGTTGCATTTGTTTGAGATATCTATATGAATGGCTGAATGGGCGGGTGAATGTTGGAGGGGGGAGGGAACGCCGGTGGGCCGCGGTTCGCGGTGAGCCAATGAGCCCGACTAGGCTCGGGCCCATTTAACAATGCCCAATCGTGAACGGAGCCCTCTGAATACCAGGCTACCTCTAATTGTATTTAGCCTTACCTACGTATACGGATCGGTAAAGTATTTCTCCGACACTCGTGGGAATATGAACGATATAGAAAAAAATAAAAATAAAAGGGCCAGGACCCTCCAAAAACCGGAAAGTATAAAGAAGGAGAGTAACTCTAACCATAAAGGTGGGATCCCTCATCAGTGGCAAGGGAAAGCGATACCATGGCATAGAAGCTAGAAGGAAGCGGGACCGCCAAACAAAATAGTGGGGAATTGAAAGAGATCCCTCCGGCAAAGCGACGGTACAGGGAGGGACGTTCGGCGTATGAAATCTTAGAAAAGCTGGCTGTGACCCTTGAGGGGCAGCTTACAATAGAACAAAAACAATCTGTGGTATGGGCTAAGATAAATGTCGGTTGCGATAGCTCGGAAAGGACGTCCTTTGGTCTAAAAAAACAGAGGTGCTCTTAAGGCTCAAAAACCGAAGTTATTCAGCGAGATCCTTACGGAGCACGTGCTAGTGCTAGCCATCATTGAAAGAAGTCAGGAAGATGATAGCATCACAAAAGTGATGCATTTTTTAGGGTCCTGAGAGAAAATCCGGGATCCCCCCGTCCTGTAGAGATGCGGGATATCACCAGGGGCGCGTAAAGTTAACTGCGTGCTCGGACCAGAGATCGGTTGAACCTATAAAAGGGCAGTGATCGAAATAGGCGGTGTGCCAGGCCCCAGGCTTGAGGCAGTCTGCAAAGGAGACATCCCGAGCAGGCCGAGATCATTCAGGCCAGCAATCCCCATATTTCAACTTCCAGATTGGAGGGTTGTAAAGCAGGAGGAAGCTAAGGGGGACTTTCGATTGGCAATCATGCTAATCAATAAAGAATCCCTGGCTTCCCATGCAAAATCGAAGGGAGTGATCAACTTTGGATTCGGGTCGATCACTCTTAAAGTATATAAGAAATATGAGGTCGAAACGGGCGCGGAAGACCAGCCTGGGGGCGAGGGTGAACGGACCCAGCGGGCAGAGGATGACCGAGTAAGCGATATTTGGGACACGGAGATTTTCGTAAAGAGAGGTAGCCCCCTCTCTCTTGAGTCTGATGGGGACATCCTGTCGGACTCACGACGAGAGGCGGATGGCGTCCGAAGCAATGAGCCAGATGGCACTATTCATCGGGATAGGGAGTGCAGGAAGAGGTGAGTAAGGCAGAGTTCAATGATTAATATGTGCAAATAAATTTTCATCACACGAATGCTGCCTCGACGGTTCTCGTTCTCAGACCGACTAAGTTAGATGAGGACTTGGTGTTAATCCAAGAACCTTCGATTAACAATAAAAGGATATGTGGCCTCAGAACGAAAGGGTATAAATTATTTTACTCAAGTAACTCTGAGAAGATCAGATCAATTATTTTAATGAAAAGTAATTTGAATATCTTTCTTCTTCCTCAATTTAGTAGTGGGGATGTTACAGCGGTGAGCGTTGAGCTTGGCTGTGAAAAATTACGGCTAGCCTCAGGCTATATGGACCGCGAAAAGGAGGTTCCGCCGGATAACCTAGGGGAATTGATCCGGGAAACACAGATATTAACGAGAGGGATGAAAAAAAAATCGACAGGAGGTTTTAGATGTGACCTTTGCGTCAGAAACAATTTTTTATATGATCAAGGGATGGAGAGTGGCGAGAGAGCACTCAATCTGTGATCACCGATATGTAATATATAACCTCAACATTAAACCTGTTATCCGAAAAGCCTTCGGGAATTTCAGAAGGACAAATTGGAACAAATATGGGAAGGTGTTGAAGGAATTATTGCCGCTGGAGGCCCCTGGACTTCAGACAACAGAAAAATTAGATTGCATGGTTGATATTGTCGCAAAGGCATGCAATCTTTCATTTAATGCTGCGTGCTCCCTGATAAAGCCTTGGGAACCTATCGGAGGGTGTGTAGAACAGGCTTCAATAATGCCAAGAACACAAGGGAGGTTCGGGATTGGGACTGCTATAAGGAGGATATAAGAAAGTACAAAAAAAGTTGAGGAAGGCACAAAGGGGGTCTTGGAAACTCATCTGTTGTAGAGTGGAGGAGGACTCTGAGACTTCTCGCCTTAGGAAAATTCTATCTACTAACCCAGCCTATCCCAGTTATTTAATTAGACCGGACGGGTCATGGACAGCTTCAAATGCGGAATCATTGGAGCTTCTCATGGAGACCCATTTTCCCCGAAGCTTTGATGACACGATGGAGCCTGGACCTCATCGAGTACACCTTCAATAGATATGGAGGGCATCGTGGACAAAGAACGAATCCTGTGGGCGGTGAACGGTTTTAAGCCTTATAATTCCGCGGACCCGGATCGGATTATACCAGCAGAGATCCAAAGGAAATCGGCAGTCATCCTCCTCCGGCTGGAGGTTATCTTCGGGGGATATCTGAAACTGGTTTATATTCCTAAGAAATGGAAGGAGGTCAGAGTAGTTTTTATCCCGAAATCGGAAAAGAGCTCAGATGCTTGTCCAAAGGACCTAAGGCCTGTAACTCTATCATCCTTTCTGTTGAAAACCTTGGAAAGGCTGCTAGATGTAGTTATTCAAACAAAAATTGAGCCAAGAAATTGGGCAATGTCCCTGTAAGGGAAAGTGTCGGTGGACACAGCTTTGCACGATCTAGTACGCACGATTGAGAAGTCAATTTAATCGCAAGAGTTTTGTATGGTAGTATGGTAGGGTGGACTACCCTGTAAGTAGGTTAATAAACCAGATGCTGGTAAGCAGGATTATTACCTCGGAACTGGGGGAGTCCACCATTAGAAGACGGGTGGTTAGATGAACCCCACAAGGAGGGGTAATGTCCCTCTTTCTTTGGGGTGTAGTGATGAATGGATTGCTGTTGGAACTGGAGAGAGAGGGGACAAGGGTGGTAGCGTATGCAAATGATGTATCGATAGCTGTCTCAGGCAAATATCTGGATACGATTAGGGATGATATGCAGAATACACTCTTGATCGTTACGAAATGGGCCAGTAAATTTCGATTAGGTGTAAACCCTTCCAAGACGGAGCTGGTACTATTTACTAAGAAATACAAAAATTCCGGTAGTTGCTCTCCTACCATGAACGGCATTAGATTGGTTTTTGCTGACAGAGCGAAATTTTTGGACATAATCTTGAACAGCAAGCTCAGCTGGAAGCCTAAAATTATGGAAAGGGTGAATAAGGCTAATGTAGCCATTTATTTGTGTAGGAACGCCATAGATGAGAGTTGGGGTTTTAAACTAGAGCTGGTACACTGACTCTATACCGCAGTGGTAAGATCTGTGCTTATGTACGAGGTGGGGGTGTGGCGGCCAGCTCTGATCAAGGTAACTTATATAGGGATGATGGAGAAGGTGCAAAGAACAGCCTGCATGCTTATAAGTAAGGCACTTAGGACAACACATACACGCGCTTTAGAGGATATTGCAGCCAATGTGGCGACGAGCCTCTCGGTTGTCTCTCAGTAGAAGTGTCTTCAGGCGAGGCACTTGACGATAGTTAGATCGCTAAGGGAAGAACTGGCGAATCTAGATTATATTAAACCAACGTTGTGATTTGATAGAGGCTTCCAGACCATCTGTCCTTCGAGTGAATCCTGGAAGAACGGATCAATGCTGGAAAGCGAGGCAGTGCAATTTTTCACGAACGACTCTAAGCTAGACGGTAAGGTAGGAGCCGGAGTCTTCTGCGCGAACTTTAATGTCAATATATCTGTTCGTCTCCCTGACTACTGCAGCGTGTACCAGACTGAAGTGGGGGCGATCGGGAAATCGTGACATGGTTGAAGCATAACGGGGCCTCCGTCGACCAATCGCATCGACAAATGAGCAGTGGACCAACACTCTCACGTGCAGGGTAGCAAAATAGATTTGGCCAAAACTGGACTTGTGGTGCTCCAAGGCACTAGTATCCCTGGGAAAACTAGAGGTAGAATTGGTCGTAGAAATACTGACAGGACACTGCTTTTTTGGGAAACATGCGAAAAGGCTGGGTTTACAGAAGAATGACTTTTGTAGAAATTGTATGGACGAAGAGGAGGAACAGACTTTAGATCCCTTCATATGCTCGTATCCGGCACTATCAGACAGAAGGCATAAGTACTTAGGTGTGTATGGTATGGATACCATTTTGCAACTCGCGGACTGTGGAGTGCGAGATATTTTACGCAACATAAGTAGCTCTGCATGGTTCCAACGGGAGTAAAGGGGAAATATGATCCTATGGTATCACAATGGGCCAGTATTGGCCTAAGTGTGCGATAGCAGCCACTCTAACCTAACCTAGCCTAGTGACATCTAGCTTTCGAAATTTTAATTAATTTTTGTAAAACTATTTTTCGTTAACAATAAGTTCACATAAAATTAAACAAACCAAACTGTATAAAAGGGCAAATTGTTTTTTTTTCAAGAAGAGTTCTAAAAGTAAAGGCTTTCTGGGCAGTCGTTATTAAATGCTCGGCAGTAATAAGTGTTCTATTATATAAGATTGGTCTCTTACAGTTTAAACAATTAATACAAATTGATATATGTTTTATTTAATTTAATTTACGTTATTTGTTAATTGTGTAGTTAATTTATAATCTAACTGAAGATTATTATGGGTCAGAAGTATAAGCATAAAACCCATAGGGCCACCTAATTTGAGCAGAATTAGTTCTTTCCAAAAAATTGGTTAGATAATTGAGTGCACAACTCGTCACCAAAAAAATTTAAATTACGCACATAAGACGCTTATATGTATTTAGCAACAGGCCCCTCCATTATCACATTCCACTTAAATTTTTTTGTTAGCTACACACACACACACACAAATTTTAACTGGACCGCGCGTGGTTATTATGTCAACATTATTCGCTATTTAATTCATTTACGCGCGTTAATTAATTGCGAGTATCAGTTAAGGTTCACATACACTTGATAGGCCTAAACTAAATTTTGAATTCTGTGCAACTTACATACATTTAAATATTTGACGAACAGCTTATGTTCCAAAAGGTTACGTGTACCAATGCTACTAACTAACTACTGTACTTAGATCAAACAAAACCATTTTGTACGTAACAAACACTATACTCACCAGCTTTTGCGGAACTTTTAAATCCAAAATTCGTAAACGTCACTAGGACGCACAACCAATAAAATGCGTTTAGTAATTTTGCCATTTCTTTTTATGCGTAGCGTAAGGTAAACAACCACTTAATTCAATAATCTGTTTAAAACTGTTTAAAAAGCACAAAAAACTGACTGCTACGGTTTGAGAAATGATAAGAAATGTTTTCTTTCTGTTGTTTCCTTATCCGTTTCGAAAAAAAAAAATCTTAATGGCCTCATCATCGGTATGCGTGCATACATATTTAGAAATGGTTTATTATTAAAATGATAACAACAAATACTTGGGAGAGGTGGTCAAAAGTCAGCACACAAATGTGTTTAAAATGTAATCACATTTTTGTGGTTTTGTTGCCTTTTTAGAGGTTACAAACGAGGGAACAATGTAAATTACTCCAGCTAATGTGATGATGCAACGCATAATTTTCTACTCCCATATACTCGGACGTATAATCATGAATGGATTTTGAAACGTTGATAATGGAAATACCTCGTGATTTAAATTTGTTCCGGAAATGAATTTACTTTAAATTGCATGTAAGGTCGCTTTGTGTCTACGAGTAAAACCAAAGGAGCCAATAAACCTTAGTGTAATACGAATTATCGCTCTTTATCTTCACCACAACTGACTAAATGAATTTCATTAGTACTACCTGACCCGCACCAAATCACATTTACATGACAAAGATTTCAGCATTTAATTTTCAGAAAAAACTTTGTTTTCGATCTCGAGTGGATTTGGCTTACGCAATTAGGGTTTAAATTAATTTGACCAGGACTCAACGACAAACACGTCAATGATTTATATATGAGAATGCGATAACATTAACATCTTAATCTATCGCTCTATATAGCTGCCTGCACAGGTGTACTCCATCAGGCTTGATTCATCGCTTAAGCTATTATCCCCGCAACGTGGCCAATGATATCGTTGTCCCCGCGAGAAGTCGCTGGTTTATACGTCATGGTAACTAACAACTTTAATTGGACCAAACATGGACCGGATGACCTTTCCTTCAAAAGTAGATAAATTTCAATAGTCCTTAAAGGTCAGGCTCTCGCTCTCGATTCCGAAAGCCAGTACAGGTCTAATGAGTGCCTTGTACGAGACAAATATTCTTGTTTATTAGATTTTATTATTTTTTTAAACTCTGGATTTTATCCAGAATAATTTCTGCAACTTTATTGTTCCTTTTAACTGGTTTAACTAATAATTTCTCATATAACGCCAGAGTTGTCAACGGGATGTAAACAATATAGGGCAAGCTGCATCTAGTGCTTCCTCTGGGGTGCTATATGGTAAATTTTCGATTTCTATTGAATGAGTGAATTTATAATACCCGCTTTGGCCCAATGAATTGCATACTTGATGTTTACTATTTCTTCCTTCATTAATTTTAGTTTATGTTGAATGTTTAATGCCAATTGGTCATTCAATTTATTTTCTTTGTGAATCGCGTTCGTAATTTCATTGGCCATTCTCTTTATATTATTAATTCTTTCATGGTCAGGGTTTCCAGCTATCCACTTCCATGCGCTACCAACAAAATTCCAAGTCCGCTTGATTCTGTGTGTTTTAAGACTATCCATTAGTGACTGTAGTTCAACAATTTCGTGTACGAGGTAGGGATGTAAGGGGTGGTCACCTGTCAATTATCTGTTCATTATTGTTCTCATTCTGTCTAAGAAAACTTGATGTTTGTCCAATTCTATAATATGTATCAGTTTGAAATTTCCGTCCTGTATTTTTGTTTTGCCAGTGCTAATTGATACGACCTGGGAATTTGTATAATCGAGTATTTGGATTTCTGCGGAGATGCTACCTACGGCACAACTGTAACTTGAAAGAATTCTTTTTTTATGATTTTATATTACTTTTATGGACTACGTTCCCGGATTCCGTTAACACCGTGGTATTCCTATTTTCTATTACTATTTCGGGTTTATATCGTGCCGTTAATTTCGATCCTAGTCTTTTGTTATGTTTAACGTAAAAAACCTGCCCAGGTTGGTAGTCTAGAGTTTTAAGTCTCTATCCTGTTTACTTGTTAGCCTGATCATATTTTCGTTTCGAATCTGTTCTAACTGTTCGGGATCCGCATTGGCACTCTGCCAAAGTAGAGTTCTATAGGTTTTTTCCTCGTTGTCGAATGCATCGAGTGGTTATACTCATTAGTGGCTCTTTCAAGAAGTTCCTCAAACGTTCGCTCTACACGCCTGAGTAGAGTGAAACCTCTCCACTTGACCATTTATCTCGCTTTTATAGGGGGGAGTTTTAAAGATACTTATGTTTAGCCCATCTTCCAACGTGGATGTTATTGAGTTCGAATTAAGAGATCGTTCATTGTCTATTACTACTACTTCTGGCACGCTAAAGAAGAAAAGAATATCTCTTAGTGGTTGTTTAATGTCTTCTGCTGCTTCAGATTTTATTAGTTTACCAAGGGCTAGTTTACTGAGCTTGTCAATCGCGGTTAGTACCAGTTTGTTTTCCGTTGGCCAGGATAATTTGGAATGTGGGTAAGAAAGGAATAGGTTTATTTGGGTGTCGGCCATACTTGTTTTCTCGGCATGTGGTACAACGTTTCGCTAATGTCTTAATTTTCCGACTCATTCGCCGAAAGTAATGGGTTTCGATGATTTGATCTCTGTTCTCCTGAGCATTTCGATGTGCACGTCGATGGACGGATAATATATTTTCTTCTTGTTGAGTTTCGTCCTTAATGTCTTGAACCATCTTCCTTGTAAATCGAATTTTATACCCTCTGAAGTGGATTAAAATTATTTTGAGTAGTTTCTGGTAGTTAGGATTAAGGATATTCGGTCACATATACATACATTAAAATCGATCGTTTTTCCGAGTTTTCGCAGAACGCAGAATCAACATATGTTAACGCAGAATCATCATATGTGTCATTGTTGACATTCTTCCTTGTATTGAAGCCATTTGGTATTCAATGTGGGAGGTAATTTCTCGTTAATCCGATTAATTTAGCGGTAATGGTTATTGGTGGTAACGATCCGTTGAGGTCAAACAGTTTGGATGAGTCCGACAATAATGCTCGCTTGGTTTTTTGTCCATTTGAAAAGTATAGATTTGACACATCAACCTCAAATACATCCTCCAGGGGATGATATACTATACCCAAGGTTTAGGCGCAATCATTCAACTGAATTGATAAGTTGATCGATGGGATTTGTTCGAATACATTCCAGGATGCCCCTGGAGTTGGATGTCCATTTGCGAAGATTTAAGCCGCCTTGTTCGGTAGTTGTTCTTAATTCATTCACGGCTGCTACAGCTTCCTCCCGTTAGCGTGTCATCTACGTAGAAGCCCGATGATAAAATTTTTGAAGCTGTTGGGTAGTTGTTGTCTTTTTTTGAGCTAGCTGTAACAGAGCTCTTACTGCTAGAAAACTGGAAGCCGTAGTACCATAGGTTACATTGTTGAACATGGAAACTGTGAAAGGTTTTCTATACAGGGTCATCTCTCTACACAATTCTTTTAAAATCCCGATCCCGTATCCATACTTGTCTGTACATTTTTTCGGCGGTTACGACAAACTTGTGCTTTCGTCATCGAAGTCTGCAGAGGATGTCTGCGAGCTATTGCTGAATCTTAGGGCCAGTCATCATTAAATCGTTCAATGCTACGCCGGCTGTCAGTTTTGCTTAGGCATCGAATATCACACGGAGTTTAGTTGTGCTGATATCGTGTTTTAGCGCTCCGTGACATGGGATATAATAACTTTGATTAACTGCCAGTTGTACTTGTTCCTGTTGCACTAATTTCATATGATTGAGGTTGATGTATTTCTGGATGAACTGGTAATATGGCATTTGTTTAAACGGTGGATCCCTCACAAATTTTCTTTCCAGTTGTATTACTCTGGCTGCAGCCGCTTTCTTACATTCGCCTAAGTTAGAAGTTTTAAAGGGAATCTTTACTGTATATTTACCATCAGGGCTATGTTCTAAATTTGTCTGGAGGTGTTCTTCTATTCTTTTTCCTCTTCAGTATGATTTCTTAGTATGATTCCTCTGGAATGAAGTTGTTCTCGATAAATAACTTGAGGTGTTCTTCTATCGCCTTGGTTGTTATCATGGTTGTTATTTTATGATTCTCGATAGTACCGGGGCTCCCGATGAGAATCTATTCGAGCTCAGTGTTTTAAGCTATTGGTTCATGTTGCTCGTCCATTATTACACCATTGGTGGCTACGGACGGATAACAATCGGCGCCTAACACTATATCAGTTGAATGTAATTGACTGTAAAGTGGGGCAGCGTGTTGTAGATTTTCCAAGTGTTTCCAGTTATTTGTGTTGATGCTGATTTCGGGAAGCCTTTGAGTGAGTTTCTCGAAAATCAGCGCTTCAAAGTTTAGACGAAATTCAACATCGAACCTTAGCTAAGTTTCCTCCGATACCCGAAATGTTGACATTGATCTTTCTTTTCTTGAGATTAAGCTTGTAGGCGGCTATCTTGAAGGTGATTACTGTGGCTTGCGATTCCACGTCTATTAGAGCCCTTAAGGTGACTGGCTGATCATTCCCCAATACCGACTTCATTATTGCACTAGGCAACAATACTGATGCCTCTTGGTTTAGCGGTTTGGCAGGAGACGCCGCGTTATTGCAATGCAGGAACATGTAATGATGTACAGACGTCTTACAGACCATGCATACGTTTGCCTTGCATATGCATGAGTGTATGCATCCACTGTGTTGCTTGAGGTATCTTAGACAGGGGTTCGAGGTGTTCACCAAACTAGCTCTCTCCAATGTCGTCATTTTTTTGAATTGGCCGCATTGGTCGAGCGGATGACGTTTGGAGCATGCTTTAACTCAACAAACAGTCAATTGTACAGCTTGGTTGTACAGCAGATAAATGGCCTTGTGTTTTCCGTGGTGTTGATTTAACGCTGCCCATTGCTTCTAAAGATTGGAATCTCCTTTCCAAGAAATTGAAATATTCTGTTGTTGTTAGTAGCTCCCTTGGGTTGCGTAAAGTTGATTCACATAGCTGAATGGATTCTGTATCTAGTTTTCTGTATAGAATGAACGATACGAATGATTCAAATGTGGAACTTAATTTTAAGCGTTCGATGTTATGCAGCCATTGTCAGGCATGTGCCGAATTCCTCCTGCAGAAGCCGCTTGCATCATTGGTGCAGCTGGAAATTGTACCTGGTCTTTCGCAAATCTCATGCTTTCTCATAATTTTCTCCTACGTTAGAGAGATTGCTGATGAGTTGGGCCGCGCCTTTCTGAACGTGTGACTTTAAATAAATTATTTTAACTGTATCGGAGATTTTCTTGTTTGTATGTATGAATGAGCTCCGTGAATAAATCGTTGAACGAGCTCCAGGTTTCATAATTTCCGGTGAATGTGTATGTCCACTTTCGGTAGTTTGATACTGCTCACCTCTTGCAGGGCCGTATTTGTCATTTGACCCATTTAAAGTCGCACTACTTTGTCATCCACTTTATCTACTAAGGTACCGTAGTAATAATTGATGAAGTAGTTAATTCTAAGAGCTTTCTCATATATTTCTATCAAGATTATCGTATGCAACTGGTCGATCTCGTCCATCCTTTCTTGCAGCTTGTTGATGTTTATCTGTAAGTATTCGGGTGAACAAATTTCGTTATCCAGTTTGTACACCATTTAATGTATATTTTGATCTAATTGAAACATGAGTACGTCTTGTTTTTTGAACAGCGGGTTGTCTAGTTGCTCGATCGATTCAGTTCGAGGTGGCTCCGACCTGTTTTGATAATTAGTGTTGTTGTCTAGCTTGTTGCCTCTAAATGATGACGATTGTAATTGATCTGATAGCGACTTTAATCGCTGGTGTAATTCAGCCAGCAGAACTTCGTAATTTTCTGCTATACATGATTCCTGTCTTTAAGATAGGATGATTATCACTCAGCGTCGACATCATGTTTTTATCGTCACCTGAAATAAATGTTGCATCAAAAAGAAGAACACGATTCAAGTGATGCGGATACGCCATCATTCACGAAGAATGATTCGATTCCCAGAATCGAAAGCATAAAATCGACCGATACACACGAGTCAAGACAAACATCAAGTTCAGGGGACCGCCAAACTAATTCATCGGGATCTGGCCAAAATTTATCGCAAAAGCTGTTCAAACAACAAAATGTCAGCATGCGGTTAATATACCGGAAAGTAAATGGTATAAAGGCGAAACTGGCGTCAAAGGAATACTCGGAAGAGTATCTAAAGATAAAAATCGATCATATCAACCATGATATCAAAGAAGTTGATCAAATACACAAAAACCTCCTCATGGAAGTCGAGGATGAAAATAACCATAAATACTTCACTGAAGATTACTATGGAACCCTAACAGATGAGGTAGGGGCATTAGTAATAAAGTTACACCAGCGGACCAATCAGGAGAAGGTAGAGCCAGCAACCACATCATCATTACAATGATTAAAGCTACCAAAGGTGGAAATACCAACGTTCTACGGTGAATACGAAAACTGGCATGCATTCGAAGATATATTTACAAGGCTCGTTCATCAAAATAAGCAACTATCAAATACACTGAAGATGACATATCTAAAATCCCAGCTACAGCTATAGCCTCATCCAACTTCAATGCTATATTAGCATTGCATAATATACAAAATGCAACAGCATCCAGCATCAGAACGCTACACGATACGGTGGTGGAGATGTTGCGCAACATCAAAAACTTGAAGCTAGATAATACCTTTGAAGCCCTAATCATACACCTCGTGATGAAAAAGTTGGACACAGATACATTGGAGAAATATGAAAGCAGCCTGGTCCGCCCACGCGAGATTCCTAAACTGGACTATTGCTTGGAATTTTTGACGAGAAGATTCCAATCGCTGGAGGCGGTCGGACGACAAAAACGGCCAAACCAGAGATCAGCGTGACACGGAAAAGTTTCGTAAACTCTAAGAGCCTCTGCAAATCGGCGGAGATATACAATGCGACTGATTGCAGGTATTGTGGAGGACGGCATCATTCTCTCAAGGAGTGCATCCATTTTCAAAACCTGTCCATTGCGTTTTCTAACACAAAACAGCCAAAAGGAATAGAAGGAACGATAAGTTGACGACAGCTTCAAAACACAGTTCACGGTGATCGCTTCAGTCACTACTAATGCCAATATCTGCGACTTTATGCCAGGATACTTCGAATGTTGGTTGGCATTTAAATCCACTTGGACTTTATCAGTGAATCCTACTATATTTCCAGTAAGATCTCCAGCGAACATCAAGGTATCCCAGTAGAGGCTCATGTAGCTCTTTGATTCGCTAAAGACCAGTGGGAAAATAAAAATGTCCATTGCGAAAAACGTTCAATATTAAATAATCGCCCTCTACCATGAGTTTCCAACATATTTGACTAGATTCTCATAATTTTCGGAAGAAGTACACACAAATAAGGGAAATAAGCACAAGAGGAACAATACTCTTATCAGAAACAGCCGACAGTAATCCCAGATAAAATATTGTAAAATTCGGTGTCAATTTACTTTGGTAGCGAACTAGGTGAAACCGTCTTTTAACTTCGATAAAACAGTGTCGATAATGCAGCTATTGTAAAACTTGCTGTCAAAAATTTAAATGAACTGACATTTATTTCATCACATCTTTACACATCGTACTGAATTCAACATAATCTTGACACAAAAATCAATACAAACTTAATACTTTTAGTTCTTTTTATTTATAAAGACCTTATAAATCTTACATTTATTTTGCCTTCTTTGATTTTATTTTTCTCATGTAGAATTCTAATTCTTTACCCTCGAGAATGTAACCATCGGCACGTCCACATTGACCGGGCCTTGATGAAATTGAGGCTAAAAATACACATTAAATTTATTTTGCGGCTAAAATATAAACAAATTATGTATATTATATTGATAGGGTGAGAGAATCAGAGTAACTATGACAAGCTAAAATCATATTCACAATATAATCTCGTCTCAGAATGAAACTTGACTATGTAAAATTTTGTGAATCGCTTTAAAAAAATTATCATCATTTTTAAGTTAAACCTTTTCATCGTTTAAAAGAATAATTACCTAAAAGACGTCCAGACGAGAATTGATCTTCCAATGCTTGTTCAACTTTAGCGAATTTTTGTCGGGCTGCATATTTTTTCAATGCTTTAGCGCTACGCTTCTTTGTTAATATATCATTTTCTTCGTTTGTTAACTTTGCGTCACGTTTACGGCCCAGCGGCAAAATGTAATGGCTTTCATACCATTGGCGGAATGGTGTACCATCAATTACAACAATAGCATTCTTAACTAAAGTTTTTGTACGTACCAATTCATTGTTTGATGCATTGTATACTACATCAATGATACGTGTTTTACGTGCTGCACCTAAAATAAAATTTTAACGATTTAAAACATCTAATATAATTTAAAATATTTTAGGTTAGGTTACCTTCAGAGGCCCAGGCGAAATTTCCGGTATCCAAACGTAGACCACGACGTTTGATATTTCCACCGCGAGTTCGTACTGAATGTACACGATGAACTCCAATCTATTTAACACAAAAATGCAAAAACAAATTAGTGTATGTAATAAGGGCATTTGGCCCTAATGCTAAGCACACTTCAGTATTGCATTAGGAAAAATACATCACTCATCAGTCAACTGACACGCAGATTCATCACAAGTTTGACAAATACACAACTTTATTACACTACACTTACTTTTGTATTGGCAGCGGGACGGCCTAACTCGTACTTCCTCTTCTTACGGATAGCCTTCCTTTTACCACCAGTCGATCGCCTTTTATGATAGCTGTCACGGCTAATACCTGCAATTAAATAACACAAAAACAATCAGACATTTTATAAGGCATACATTTTTTGCACCATCTCCATAAAAACTATATAAAATTTTAAGTAATTTCACTAACCACATCATTTAACAACATTTTAGAATTATTTTTAACAATATTTCATTTATTTCTATGAAGATGATGTTAAATTGATTTTAGAGACACAAATCGCATGTACTCACCCATCTTGAAGCACAAATAGAGAAAGAACGAAAGGAAGTTTATGAAGTTGGTGCTGATCGGTTTGTATAAACTATCGGTAATATTTACCGATTCTTCCATTTTATTTATAACAGTATTAAGTAGACAGGAAGGAATATATTCAAGTAATTTGAAATATAAAAACCATTAATATGTATTAATTTAAACTATAAACAATATATTTTACATAATTTTATGGAATTTAGTATAGTTTAATTATGAAATTTGATAAATTTATCAAAACATATTTACCATCTGCATAAGAGAATTACAAATTCTTGCAGCTGCTATAAAAAATAAAATTTCCCGATTCGCAAACTGTCAATTTTATTTCCAGCTGTCATTTTAGTTTCAGTAAAGAAGACAACACAACCGAAAGGTTTATGTGTTTTTATTTATTTCGCAAACAATTTAGTAATAATGTTCTAATTTAAACCGTTAAATTAAAGAATTTAATTAAATTTGCTAAATATACACAAAAATAACAATGGCCGATGATGGAAATGAAGATAGTTGGTTATATGGCAGTTCAAATCCAGAACCACCCGAAAGTACCAGTGGCGGTGAAGGAGGTTCAGATAATGAACAGAAAAAGGTTAGGAACGATAGTGATAATGCCCAGGACACGAGTATGAATGAGTCAAATGCAAATGATGGGCAAGATGAGGCGGATGGGAATAATGAGGAAATGCCCGATCCGGCAGATGGCATGGAAGAGGATGAGCGTGAACGTGATGAAGATAGTGAAGTTAATAATGCAGGCACCAAAGAAGACGGTGGTGATGAAAATGGTGAAATGGATTCTGATGAAAGTGATGATGATATTAATGTGGTTATTGGGGATATCAAATCGGGACCCAGTTATAATATAAAGCAGCGGGGTACACTCTTGCAAACCAGCATTCCGACCGTACAAGAGAAACCAAAACAATCAACGGGGAAATTTAGTATTGAGGAATTTGAGACTGTGGGCACGATAAATGGTATGCAGGCTCACGAATTCAGTATTGATTCATTGGATGAGAAACCATGGCGGAAACCTGGTGCTGATATCACCGACTATTTCAATTACGGGTTCAATGAGGATACATGGCGATCATACTGCGAACGTCAAAAGAAAATGCGGCTGAACGAAAGCGGAGTGGGCTTGCAAGGACTAGCAGCAGCGTTAAATGCTGTAAACAGTACGACGGGTAGCAGTAATCGAACTCTGACTACGCTTGCTAACGATAATAGCAAATACACAGCTCCACCTTCAGTGGTGGCGCGGAGGGCTGGACCTCCACCGGGGCGTAAAATGACCGGCTCAATTGATGTGATTGGTGGAAATGGCATTTCTAGCCGTCGTGAAGATGGTACACTGATCAAACCTAATGCACCACCAGCCAAAGAAAATGTCATCCAAGTGATGACTGCAGACCGCAGGGAATACAGTCGAACGGGTACCAAATTTGACGCAACCATTCCTCCGCCCTTTGGCAGCGCAGATCCAGATCCATTCTACAATGAAATGGAAGGTTATCATTATGGTTTCGAACCAACACAAGACTGGGCTACAAATATGCCCATTAATCCTGGTTGGACGCCGTCTGGCATTAAAGAACTAACACCTGGTCCGCAGATGGTTCCACCACCGATGAGTATGCCCCCACCACAAATGGTTGGCCCTCCGATGGGGCCAATGCGTCCCATGATGGGGCCAATGGGAGGCGGTGGTCCAATGAATGGACCACCACCACATATGGGTGGTATGAATATGGGTCCCAGATTTGGACCACCACATGGGATGGATCGCGATCGAGACCGTGAGAGGGATCGGGATCGAGATCGTGAACGTGATCGAGATAGAGGTGATCGCGACCGGGATCGTGACCGAGATCGTGAACACCGTGATTCGGAGCGGGATCGTGAAGGACGAGATCGCGATCTTAAAGACGTAAGCTGCGCTCTACAACAAGAACAACATCGAAATTCTCATTTAATTTTTATTTTCAGGATGAGCGCAATCGTGATCGTGATGCTAGCAAATCAGACCGATATCGTGATCGAAGGCGCGAACGTTCTCGCAGTAGAGATAGATCACGACGTCGATCACGCAGTCGTGACCGAGATCGTACCCGCAATCGTGAACATCGCGAAAGCACGCGAGAACCTGAACGCTCTACCCGCGGTAATGAAACAAGTGGTAGTGAAAGACCGCGTGACAAAGATCGCAGTAGTCGGACGGAGGCGGAACGTGCGACACGTGAAAGTGAACGAAGTCGCGGGAGTGACAAGAAAAAATCTCACACGAAAGAAAAGGACGAAAGTGAATAGAATCATAAATTTTAGTTTTCTGAAATTCATATAAAATTTTTATTTTTAAATTGTAAAACTATCGAGGAAAATACATATAATAAATCGTAGATTTCGATAAAACGTCATTCGATATTTTATCGCAATACCCCCCAATTTTCACGTATGTATATATAATACGCCATATTTAATTCCATACAAACAAAGCGCACCCCAAAAATACGTATACAAACATATATACATAAAAGATGCACGATATTTCGATTACTACTGCATGCATACATACATAATATCAACTTTGTTTTTCTCTTAGGATTTTGTTGTTGTTGCTTTTGAATACATAATGAAAAGCGACATCGGTTAATTTCGGTACTCGGGCATCTGACCTTTTACAGCATGGCCTTGCAGCTTGCACCAGGGTAGAATTAAGGAGTAGATATTATTTAAAATTTTTGATTCGCATTAAATATTTTCAGTAACGCGTTTACATTTGTTACCATTTACGCATTGCGAAATGTTAATGTTAACACATTAATACGGTAGCATACACAGTATCGAACCGATTCTCTGAGGCAACGTCTGTTATCTCGGGGCACCTTGTTTAATATCACCTCAAACAGGATAAAATATCGCAATCGATAAAGACGCAACTGTATGTAATGGTATGGAAATACACGTGCTTAGGTTGGTGAACTTGCAAGTGATAACGCACTATTACGCGTTGGCAGTACACGGTTTGTTTCTTTAATAAATTTGGGTACCAACATTTTGTATAATTTGCTTACTAAAGTGTACCTATATTGTTTGTACAGTAAATATCCTCAAAGACGGAATTTCCTTTGGACGGAACCCCATTTACGACGGAAAAATAACCTATATTTCTAAATTTAAAACGAATCAATATGCAACTTTTGTCTTTTCTAGCGGAAACCCTTGAGTAACGGACGGAATAATTGTCTCCATAGAAATTTTTTTATTGAAACTTCAGAAAGACGGAATATTGCCCAACTTCACTCGAATAGAAAAAATAGAACTAAAATTACACATTACACATGGTGTTTGGAAGTTCGGGTCGTTTCAAGTTTATTTAAATTAAAAGTTTCTTGTATAAAAATATTACAAAAATGAAGCCGGAGTAGATAAATTTAAACCTGATGGAAAAATTTTAGGACATTAAATTAAAAAAGGTTGGAAAGGCCGTCAAGGAATTGTGTGATAAATATAGGGTTTTCCATTAAGAGTGATATGATCCAAACTTTTCTCGCAATAATTCAATTGTTGTGTGGCACGTAGCCCCGTCTTGTTGGATCCAAATGTTGTCAAGATCAACTTCTTCCAATTTCGGCCATAAAAATTGATCGATCTTCATTGACAGTAACGGTGTTACCAGCTTCATTTCGAAAAAAATACGGACCGATGATTCCACCAGACCAAAAACCTCACCAAACTGTCAATTTAGGTGAATGTAATGGTTTTTCATGATTAATTTGTGGATTTTCTTCGCACTAGAATCGACAGTTTTGTTTATTTACCGCACCTCTCAGATGAAAGTGAGCCTCATCGGAGAAGATGATTTTCTTAAAAAAATCGTTATCGTTTGTAATTGCAATTTGTAAACGTTGTTCTTACGTATATCTCACCCTGATGAAATTGTAAACATTATTAAATACAATGAAACAAAAATGACAGATCATGACATATTACAAATGGCCGAAACGTCACTTAAAAATCATATCATTCCTATTGGAAACCCCTATATAAATGCCGGAAACCCCAAATTTATAATATTCTCCAACAGCATGAAAATATTAAACAACAAGCAGCGAGTCTAATTTTTAGATTAAGCCAAGCAGTGTTTGAATGGTTTTGCATCACCAGATCAAAAAGTTTGTCGCTATCGTGGTCAATCCTACAACTTGCGATACCACTTGCAGTACTTGCGATATCAAAAAAAATTAAAATTTGACGATGTTAAAGCCTCTAGTGGATGGTTACGATCATTTCGAAAACGATTCGATGTTTGTGGTGAAGCTAGCGAGGAGAATCTGAATGTAGTCGCCGACTGGAAAACTAAATTAAAATCGATCATTGCGGAATATACTCCAGAAAATATCGCTGCTAATACGCAAATACGAAACTGCTCTATTTTTTCGAGCACTTCCGACAACGAGCACTTCCACAACCATTGGATAGATATAAGATAATGGCATCGTATAAAATATCCTCTTCCAAATGGAAAACTGCACGAAGGCGTCGGTTCTAACTAAAAACTTCACTATCTTGGACGCTATCATGATGTTAAAATATGCGATGGAAAATATCAAATCAGAAACAACAAAGAAGTGTTTCCAGAATTGTGGATTCATTATGGAATCGGAACTGCCGCTATTAATCCTCAACTATCCCAGCATTTGACATTTCAGCTAATGAATTTATTTCCATTGATACGGGAACTGCAACAGAGACCGGAGATATTAATCTTGACCTTATTACTAATAGCACACAGATACCAGATTCTGATGTAGAATCACGTAGTTCTGATGACGGCCAATCCGTTGGTATAACTCCCTCATGTGTGATACGGAAACATTTAAAAGATTTTGGTATTGAGCAAGATGATATGCTTGGCCTTTAGGATAACTGAGCGAGATTTCTATCAGTTAAGTAGGCTGAAAACTGGTACATATGAAAAAGTCCCATGTCGGGCACTATCATTACACAACTTGGGAGGGGTTGTAATAGTTTAGTCGATAACAGCGTTTTGGTAACAACGATGAAAGGTGAGTACTCTGTAATATCTATGCATAAACATTTACTTCTAATTTCTGAAGCTGCTTCCATTCCATACAGTTCTCCACCTTTCTTCTTTCTATCATCTGTCATCCCGTTCGTAATTGACACACAGCGGCTGCATTCAATATGTTACCATTTTGCACTATTTTCCCGCTCTCTCAGCCTCCCTTTCACATTTGGTTCAAGACAACAGTTTGGAGATAGGTTGTTTTCGTATGTTTCGTCTTGTCTTAGTATTGAAACCACCCCCACAGATATGTATATCGGACTGTGTACTGTGTAATATGCCTCGTTTGCATCAATGTATTAATGAAATTGTACCGCTTAATTTGGGTTCATCATCCAACACAATTTTCTCCTGTGATATAGCTGGTATTTTCCCTCTAAACGTACTGTTAAACATTAACTTTGCTTGTATTGGGAATCAATATCAACAGTTAGACTTCCAGGTATTCCAAATCTAGTAAAAATGGTATCGAGGGCAGCGATAAGTTTCTCCTATACCGCATTTAGTCATCTGTTATTACTAATACATATTCTTCAAGGTCTCAATATCAAGGGTCCAATAAAATCAATCCGTGGTTGACTCCATACATGGTTGATTGACATCCCTCTCAAATTTTACCACATCGGTATCTTGATTATACCACCATGTTTTCATTCTTAATCACCACTGCAGGATCTTTGATATTATTCTTCGAAATTTAAATAATATTGCACCAACTTCAGAGAGATCACCACAATATTTCTCCGGTCACCAATTTCCATGCCTTAGTAGTAGTTAATCCTGTCCTACAGCTACTTGCAAGATCCGATTTGTATATCTTCATTCTGATTGAAAATAACTGACAAAGGAGCAGCAATATTGGTCTTCATTGGCAATTGAACAGGATCGCCAATTCATTATGGTTTATAATCAAGTCGAATCTCTATCTATGAGATATGAATTAAACCACACCGCCGTCCATACCAACGCCAATGACTCCTTTTCCGTTTGCAAAAACCTCCATTCAACGTCTGGCAAGTCCTTCGATGCAAACGAAAATATTCCTGTGGTTTCATCTTCATTCTCTTGAATCAGGACTCATTCGAGTTCTTTTGTTTTCTGAATTATAATAACCTAGCAAGTCTCGTTCCACCACTTACTATTGCTAAATTTTAGCGGGCGGGTAAGCCGCCCTATGTAGATGAGTACCACATAGATGACATAAAAATGTCATCTATGTGATAATTCCCAACGACTCCAACAGGTAGGTTTTTCCACACTTTAAAAATACTTTACTGATGACTTATTATTTTATTATTGGCTTCCCTTGGCCATTAATAGAGAAATCCAATTGAAAATACCGGTCACTCTTTCTATGATGTCGTTCTCTAGAAGTTCATGAAGTTTGACAATAATATCTTTAAATATAGTAACCGTCTCTTCGACCTGTGTTTCCTCCTGCATATTTCGTATTCGTCCATTTTCCTTGGTTATGTGTCTATCAGTTTCTAACTATTGTTGCAATTCTATTGAGACACCTCCATATGATTTCAACTCGTCTCCAACACATTGCCTTATGATTCTCGTATTTCTGATTAATGCCTTCTCATAGGTTTCCTGTACCCGAATTCTCTAAGCAGTAACAAAAATATATCTTGCTGTTTTTAAATATTCGCATTCTCTATGTAATTTACAGCTGCACCACTGTCTAACCTTCATAAAAACTTTCACACCACCTAACTTAGAAAACAACCCTTCGATCCCATTAAATGTTGATCACTGACACCCAATACTTCATTTGCCGACGACTCGGTATGCCAATCGTCGTCCACAAAAATGACTGTTTTGCATTCACATCCATTACAGTCGCCGAACGTGGGCACATTCGGATCACTTTTTGAAATCAGATCATTCCATTTGTTACGGTAGCTGACCTCACGTTTATATCGAGAATTGGAATCAGAACTCGAACGCCCCACGCTAACTTCATGCCAGTTAGAGCTTGATTTTAATTTGGTTCACTTCATTGTTTCCACATTTGAACTCTTTAATGTCCAACCCTCTTATCAGGTTTACAACTTCCTCGAGGTTAGTTTTCCCTTTCTTTAATTCTACCTTCCTCAATTCACTGTGTTTCGACGAAGCTACCAAATGATCTCTAATTTGCAAAGAGACGTTCTTTGTCTCGTATTCGCATGTTGACGCTTGTGTCGGCTGTTGAATTCTATTTGTCTGCTTCCATTACACATTTTTATCCAAACTCTTTCTTTTTATCATATGTCATCCACGTGATGGTTGTGTTCATAAGTTATAAACAGCAGCTACACTACATACCCTTTCGTATTAATCATTGGAATACGACACAAGCAGCGGTTGCTCGTGGCTAAATTAGCCGAGGAATGCATTATCAGCTTAATTCCATGATCATTTTACTGGATGAACCAGAAATAGCGCAAAGGTCAGCAGATTTTACCTAAGTTCGAGAATTTGGTTTACTCCAAAATCGACAATGATCCAGAGGGTAAGATAGGTATTGCAGAGCTATTCAGTGTCATGAAAACGGGATATTTTGTGCAAGAAATTTTGGTGAATTCGTGCCGAAAGTAGGAACCTGTCAACAAACCTATTAAAGGCAAAGATAGTAATTTGTAAGACGGGTTTAACTTGAGTTAACAACTAATAGAATTGATTTCCGAATGACCACTCCAATTTGGCATTCAGACGATTGCTACTCGCTTATCAACAATAGACCACCTATTTAGGCGATTTATAGCCGGACTGGTTTGAGGAATGGCACGTGTAAATAAAACTATTACATGTTGGAGTTATATATGAAACTTGATTGCCTGCTGGGCCTGTGCCTGTGGGTTCTTTGGTTTCGCTGGTCTCAGTCATGAAATTTTCGTTGCTGGAATTTTCCCTTATAATATTGTGTACGGTGCAAGATGCATCTGCAACCAGTGGCATAAAACTTACATCGACCTCGGAGCGCCGTGGTAAATTTTTCCAACATTTTTTCAAAATCCTTGATTGCTTGATATCGAATTTGGTGTTGGCCTTAAATCGGCACGAAGAGCGTTCGTATGTACTTAAACTTATTCGGGAGTAGTCCGAAATTCATGAATAAAACGTTAATTATTCAATTTGGTGAGTAAATTATTTCCTACTTTAGGGGAACGATAATCAGCCTTTAACAATTTTTGAGGCGGCACATATATTTAAAGCGCTCAAATAAATGAATCCGTCAGTGTCTAAAAGCATAGTCATCTAAAAGCATTATGTTTGTTATAGAATATACAGGCTGGGTCATCTGTTGGTCCTTTTTTGAATCGACGAATTTTAGTACATTAAGTATCTGTTCTAAAAAATTCTTTGGCGACATGGCCGTTCTACTGAGCGTGCAATTGGCTAAATTATTGATCGTTTTCAAGAACCACAACTGAACCAGTAGTGGAAGGTCGTGAAAGGTATCGACATGTTCATCCAGTTCGTACTCCTGATGCAGTGGCAGCTGTTAGTGAAAATGTTCGTAATGAACCAACCACATCAACCAAGGCCTAGATTCTGATCAAGTGACAAATGACAAATGACATTTTTTGTGACTGTACTAAAATTGTAACTGCAATAGAAATACAATTTAGTTGTTAGTTCTAACAAGCGATGAGAGAGAGATGAGATGACCTTTTCAAAATGTCAGCAAAAATTTAGTGACAAATAGTAGAAAATTGTCACCTATTAAATTTTCCGCGACCTTAAATTTTCTTATAAAATTAGTGTGAATACAATTTTTGTATTGAATTAAATCGAAATTCCAAAATTCCAAACTAAATTATTAAATAAAAAAGTAATAATAACAAATTTTTTAAAATTTGTTTAATGAATTATTGCAAATTTGCATTTTTTGACGATTTTCCCGTACTAGTAGTTTGGCGAAATATGTTAAAAGTTGAGTACAATTTAGCAATGCAACTGTAACTACTACAAAGTGCTATAAAAGGCATAAGTGATTTCATTAGAATCGGAAATTTTCTGTGACAATATTTTGTTTTAATAAAAAAAGTCTTGAAAAATTTAAACTTTATCAGAATCTACCCCCAGCACCTAGATTCTGACCAAGTAAAAATTGACAAATGACATTTTTTGTGATTTTGTACTAAAATTGTAACTGCAATAAAATTACAATTTAGCTGTGAGTTCTAAAAAGCGATGCTGATGAGATGATTTTTTCAAAATGTCACGAAAATTTGTTTAACGGTACAAAATTGTCACCAATTTAATTTTCCGTGATTTTAAATTTTCTTATAAAATTAGCGTGAATACAATTTTAAAACCATTTTGGTATTCAATTCAATCGAAAATACAAAATTCAAAACTAAATTATTAAATACAAAATTAATAATAAAAACATATTTATAAAATTTATTTGGCGAAATATGTTAAAAGTTGAGTTCAATTTAGCAATGCAACTGTAACTACTGAAAACTGCTGTAAAAGTCATAAGTCATTTCATTAGGATTGGAAATTTTCTGTGACAATATTTTGTTCTACCCCCAGGTATCTTCCAGAAGAACTAAACATTTCACGAACCACATTACGACGCATTTTGCATGTTGATCTTCATTTGCATCTATACAAAATTCAACTAGCTGAAAAGTTGAAGCCACCAGACCATTTAAATCGTCGTAGTTTTGATAATTGGATGCTTGGACGAATTGAACGATGAAGCTGATTTTCATCTTAATGGGTACGTCAACAAGAAAAATAGAATTTGAGGAGTGGAGAATCCTCATGTTATTAACGAAGCAGAAGTTCATTCTCTAAGAGTCATTGTTTTGTGTAGTTTTTCGGCTGGTGGCATCATTGGGCGGGTTTTTCTGTGAAAACGAACCGGAAAATGCTCTAACAATGAGTGAAAAACGTTATCGCAACATGTTAACTGGTTTTTGTGGCCAACATGCAACGAAAGCCGTCCATTTATTGTCAACAAAATTTGCTAATCGAATAATTTCAAGAAATTGTGAAGTTCCTTGGCCACCAAGAAATCCGGATTTAACACCACTTGATTATTTTTTGTGGGGTTATTTGAAAGGTAAGGAGTATTCTAATCATCCAACAAACAATTCAACAACTTAAAAACAACATTCGAGCTGAAATTAAGGTCATTGATCCGCTTTTATTGGAAAAGGTCATCAAAAATTTTGATGTTCGGATGCAGGGCTGTAGGTGAAGCCGCGGTGGGCATATAAACTATATTGTTTTTCATACATAAGCTCGGTATGCAACTCGAGCTAAGATAAATTTTCCATACAAATTTGACATAAAATTTAGCTCAGCTAAAAAAAAAATATGAAATTTATCTTTCGATTTAGCTGATCGGATTGTAATGTAGATGGTGCTACTAACAAGTCTACACTGAATTTAGCAGCTATTTATCGCGTTATAAATTTTGACAGCTGTTATAGTTGGACGCCGCGAAAGTGTATATTCAAAATGAATTATGCGGATATAGAATATTTAATTGAAGATTACGATGAATATATCAAAACTACAAATAATTTTCAGAGACTTGTGGAGACCGCGTTAAAATTTATCTTAGCCCGAGCTGCATACCTAGCTATAAATGGTATAGAATCACCTTTCGTTATCAATAAAAAAAATTTGAATTTTCATCCAAAAATGTGTGTTTTATTTACAAATGAAGAAAATACTATCAGATAGCCCACTCTATAGATGAATAAAAAGTCAACAATCGAATTAACACCAAATTCGTTCGAACTGTCAGATCAAAAAGATTTGATCGGATTCAGCTGTCAGATCAACATTTTCAACATTACAAATTTTTTTCACACAAAAATCTTGATCTAACAAATTGCCTAGATCAATTTTAAAAAATCTTGATATTTTGTCAGATTTTTACGCATACATATATACAAAAGTAAACGTCAAAACATAACATTAAAACACAGACCCCGTGCCATTTGTACAATTCAGTTTCAAATTAATAAATTTTAAATTAATTTTAATAAATTTATTAAAATTTTAAGGATAATTGGTAATTTTGTTTGTGCGACGTATTTTCGAAATATCTTGCGTACTAAAATGTTGTGTTTATGCGCGAAATTATATAATTCCTTATGCTTTTAATTGAAAATTATTGATAAATAAATTAATTAAATTGAGAAATGGGAGACACTATATTGAACTGAAATGATAAACCCGCCATTTATAATAAACAATTTTTTGTCTTTCTTTTCACAAATATAACTACAAAAGTCGATCAAATTTCTTTCATATTCGTTTACATAAAATCCGGTCAAATTGTTGTTGTAAAAGTAAACGAATTTGGTATAAATAAGAAGTATACCTCCTTTTTGACATATTCAAAATATTTTGTTTTCGGATTTTAAACGCACTAATAATCTTCAAATAACTTTCATTCATACTCATATTTATGTTTTTGATCAACAATTTAATTTAATTATTTCAGAAAAATAAATAAAATCAAAACGATTGTTTTGACCCGGTTGAAAATGATACGTAGAACGTAAAATTTTCCGTTTTTGACAACATACGGTATGAACGCAAGCTAATTAATATTGACAACTATAGCATCGCTATGTTAGCTGTGACATAAACGCATCTGCCTTGTTAACGCCGCACCGCATACCAATGCACATAAAACCGCATTGTACCGCATGTGCAACAACTGCAGACCAAAACTCATCACGAACAAAAAGTTATCTATTTCATCTCTGCTTTAATATTTTATTTTTTTTTCAATTCAAATTTTTTTCTGGATTTTTAAAAAAATGTTTCATTCTACCTCTCTTCTTCTACACCAATGATTTTAATATTTCGTTCCCTTTTTACCATTCTTAAATACATTTACACCACCTAATCTATAAAATAATTTTATATAAACACAAACACATCTACAAAATCACAATTTTTGAATGATCGTTTTTTATGTATAATTTTTTTTTTTTTTTTGAAATACGAAATTTTTCATATTTTCGTCAGTTTTGCGGCTGCGCTTTTATGAATTGCGCACTATATACCGAGCGTGTGTACAGTACAGAGAGTGTTTTGTGTACAAAATTTTTTATTATTTCAGTTTTGTATTTTCATTTCTCAAAAGAAATCCAACAATTTAAGCAAGAAAAGAATTAATTATATTTCTATCGTACAGTTTTGTTTTAATTTAATTTTATTAATTAATTCATTAAATACAAAAATTTTATTGTGTTTTTTGTGAATCAAAAAAAAAAAAGTGAAAAATATTTATGTATATAATAAAAAAGTAAATAAACGGCTGCTCTGTTAACATGCATGTGTTTGTGTACATGTAAAAAGAGAAGTTGCTAAAATATTGAGTAAAAATGTAGTGTCAGTCAAAATAAAAGTGAAATAAAAAAATATGAAAATGTGATTTTTTTGGTGTTTTATGTGAAAATCTTAAGAGTTTCCATCGGAAAAAATGTGTTGTTTAGCTATTAGAAATTGTGTGTGGTTTTATTAGCATAAAATATAAGTCCAAAAGTATAAGAAAAGCCCATATTATAACGAAAGAAATATGGGTAGATCTAAATTTCCAGGTAAACCAACAAAATTAGTGAATAAAAAACGTATCAGTGTTCTATCTAGTGGCAGTAGTAATAATAGTGATAGTAATTTGTTTATAAATGATGATGATTTTATCGATAATAATGAAAATATTGTCGTTAATTTATGGAATAACAATGGATTAAATGCAGCAACAACATCATCATCAACAAATCATCATCAAGAAGCACAATCTCCATCACAATCATCATCAACATCACTGCATACACATAATAATAATGATGGAAATGATAATAATATTCAGGTAAATAAAAATTTTTTTTGTCTCGTTATTTAGGTATAAAAGAGTGGTTAAGTAAAATTTAATTAGTAATTATTAATATTTGGTTAAGTGTGATTTTATACAATTACATTACTCTACTTTATATAAATAAGAAGACATATTTTATTTTGAGCGCGTATATACGCTTATATACCCAGTAATTTTTCCTCCCCACCAAATACATATGCACTCGTCATTTTATATAATATTATGCGTACAGATGTGTGTGTAGGTATATATAATTTTTTTATAAAGCAAGTTATACAAACACGTTTTATATAAAATGGTTTTTCGATTTTTTTTATTGAATTACCCACAAAATAATTTTAAAAAAATTAATTTTCTTGGTTTTTAATTTTTTCAAATATGATGTAATCCATTTTTAATTGCGATTAAATTTTTTTAAATTTATTTGTGTGTTGTCCGTTTTATTTACTTTTTTTGTGTGCAAAATACACATACATTTAAAGATTTTTTTTTTTATATACACATGGAGTTTTGTTGTTCGTTGACACAGGGGGATTCCTAACGAGTTTTATTTTTTTTTTGATTTAAATTAAATATTACTAAATTGTTGTATTATTTTTGGTTTGCTGTTATTGATGTGCATTGGATTTGGATGAGACATCATGATGTGTTTTGATCCGATTTTCATGTTTGATGGATTATGTTATGTTTACTTGTGGTGCAATGTATGTAATCGGGGAAAATCAGTTTTCATGTTCAAATGATTTATAAGCCTCCACACCACAAGCTTTGATTGTTGTTTTCATGTAATTTGAGTAAAAAAATGTTCTAATCCGGATCGATTTCGGATTCAATTAAACGTCAACGTTTGGAGTACTTGTGCTAAATTCCGTTGAAATTTGATGAATATTAATGGAAGTGTCAACACCAGATCATTTCGTGAAATGGCATTTCCAAGTATCCTATTGAAGTAACTAACTCTATAGACCCTTGATGTGAAGAACCCTTGTAAAAATCTTTGGCGGACGCTAAATATGTTGTTGGTGATACGCAGGCTGACTGCAGTGGGAATTTAAACACTAATTTCATTTCTTCTGTCTGACTTAATTATGTCACTTTTTCTGTGTTAGAGGAGCTAAAATATGGACTTTGATGGTCACTTCCAGGCTGATTGCAGTAGATTCAATCCTGAAAAATTCAAACAAATAGCAACTTATCTCGTAAGAGTCAGAGATCTTTCGACTTAACCAGTAAGTATCTCAAGTATCAGGAGCGTCTAACGAGGGATCGGCTTGTCCTTGGAGGAGTCGCTTTTCCCTCTGGACTTCGATGAGCAGGTGGCCCCCTTGAATGTCAACGTTTGGCGTACTTAGGCCAAATCCAACTGAAATTTGATGAAGCTGGTACAGTCAACACCAGATCAGTCCGTAACGTGGCATTCTTAGATTTTTGATTGATTGATTGATTTGATTTGATTGATTTTGAATGCACGACCAAGTTCTACAAGATCTCCCGGGAGACGCCGGGCCCACCGTACACTTCTTTTACATATAACAAAACCGAGGGATTAGACAGGTTAATTGGATGGGACTGAATCAGCCCGGTTACAGACACCTAGAAATAGCCGATAAGGTAGGCAATGGTAAGGATAGGAAAGGTTTTTTTTTTTTTGGCAGAGCGACCTGGTTACAAGAACCTTGATCGTACAACACAAAACAATACAAGGGATAAAAGTTTTAATGACCATCAACAATTGTTTCTTGGAAACAGCACCTAAAATAAACCTACATTAAAAATTCTATTATTCATCTGCCTCTAAAGCTGAAATGTAAATTCATCATTAATTAAATAGGATTAATAAATTTTGATTTGATTTGAATGCACAACCAACAGTAGATGTGACAGACCTGGCCCGGTTGCAGACTCTTTCAAATTGTGTCAGCTTCCCTTTGAACCACATCTGAAATTAATTAGTATTTTGAAATACTTTAGTTAAGTATAGCCATCAAAACCGCTTCCAGAATGCTTAACTCCTGGAGTCAATATATTGTTAGAATTTGAATTATTTGCTGATAAGTGCTATTGTATCCGGAATTCTTTCCCTAACAGCCAATATTTAATTTAAATTTTATTATTATAAACCAGTTTTAAACACTAACACCCGGAGTATCCGTATCTAACCAGCACCACTCTTAAAATAGATTAACTGCTTTACCAAGAATAAGTAAACTGTTTAACTTATAATAACTGATTATAACTAAATACTAAATTTAAATAGTTAATAACTGGGTCGCCTTCCAAAATATTTCCTGTAGATTAACTTAAGATTAATGACCACCACTTCACTTTACAATATTCGAAAGTTTAACCAACAAAACTGCTTCCCAAACACCAATGTCCAAGAAGTTAAATTGGTTATTGAGATGCATAGATACTATTAATTCCGGAATCCTTTCCTAAATCCAGATTAAATTAATTTTATTATTCCAATCCATTTTTAAAATATTATCACACCCGAATATTAGTCATTAATCAGCACCAATTATAAATTAGATTAACTATTTGCTCCGGAATAAGCAATGAACAAATTTTTCTTTTCCATTTAAATAAGATTAAGAGTACAAAACAATAACCTATCTAAGTGAAACTCATACGATTATCGAAAAAATTAAGAAAATCTATTTAATAATTATCTAATTCCTACTGTTAGGTATTTGAACATTTTGCGATAGTAAATATTCCATCAAAATTGTAGGTGAATTTTAAATTTATTGATTGATTGGTAACGTGGCATTCTTAGATTTTATAAATAAATTCACTATGCAACGCCTGATGTTCATCAAGTACCGTAACAACGTTGGCGATGTTTGGCGACACATTGTAGAAGTGAATCGCCATGTAAAAAGTTGTACCGGAACGTAAAAGGGCATGGACGCTGCTGAAACTCCAGGCTGATTGCAGTGGGTTCGACCCTAGAAATTTAACACTTAATGCACTTCTTCTATGCTGCATAGACTGCATTCCAATTAAATTTATTATGCTGATGTATCTTCAATTTGCTAGGCATTTGGTGCATTTTATGAATAATATTATATCCCCTCCTGCTTCCTTTCAAAGGAAGGTATGTAACAGGGGATTGAATGCTGGAATGCAACTCCTACAGTGATATTGATAGTAATGTCATCCATAAGACATGCTAGACTTTAGTAAAACAATCAAGCTAAGATAAATGTCCCAATTGCGGATCGCTATTTAGTACTCAAGGATTTCAAGCAATCATTGCTATATCACATGCGATATTTAAATATTTACTATCCTTTCTATTTTTTTCGAGTTCGAGTTCAATATTTGTAATTTATTTTATAAAATATTGTATTTTTCACTTTATAAATGTTATTTAATACTAAGCTACATAAAGTGGATCGCCTTAAAAATTCAGTTTCCTAAAGCGAATCTATTGATGTTCATAAAGCGGATCTCACTGCCAGTTCGCACAGGATAACATTAAAACTAACGAATGCAACGGTCAAACTTCTGAATTAAAACTAACATTTTTTAGATGCCTTTTTGTTAACAATTTAATTTGATAATCAATAAATCTTATACGTAGTCGTCACATAAACATATTTAAGTTTTTAATAAATTCTGAAATACTTAAATAATTTCGAATTTATACTTAGTTGCCTGAATCACGAACCTATCTAATTTCTTCAACAGAATAAACTCCGCTGGCGTTAATCAGTTCTGGTTCTACTATGGCTTGAATAACATTGCTCTTGCTATACCAATAGACGTCATCTTTGTCGGACCGTTTCCAATTATTACCAGACACACACATTACTTTTACAAAATATTCTTCACTGTTCTTGTCTTGTATAATTCCATGGAAGAATTCACCTTTATATTGTACAATTACATATTGTTGAAGTTTAAAGCTAGGACCAACCCTTTCCACTCTAATGTCCATTTGTTTTTCTTCTGGTTTGCTTTTCTGGTTCTTGCTTTTTTGCTTCCCGCTGCCTTTTTCGTTGTTGTTTTTCATTCTGCTCCGTTTTCTTTTTTGTCCAATTTTGATTTGGTATGTTTAATCGATTGCTGAGGATACCACTGCTGGAAGTTTATTTTTATTTGTTGGTAGTGAATCTACAGGCGATGGCCAAATTAAATTTTGTTTAAATGAAGTCGGTAAATTATTGTGTATGGTTTTTGGGGCTCATTGTATACTGTTACTGAGCCATAAATATCTACGTTCAATATAATATTCGAATTAGCACCCAAAAGTTCGTCTAGGTCAAGTTCAATTCCATCGATATTTGCTAAATTGTTGACTAAGCCGGTTTCTCCAATTTGTACGCGTGACTCTACTTCAAGTTCATTACCATCAATAGCTATCTGTAGCAGTGGTATTTTCGTTGTTTCTCATTTTCTTGATATTTACAGCTGATCAGTTTACTGTAATTAACCGCGTTTGAGTCTAGAGGATACAAACCACAAGCTTTAAAGCCGTCGATTGTTTAAAATTGGTGAAAGAACCGGTGCAAAATCTTCATGACTCATTCTCATGCCATTATTGTCCATTCACCACTTTTTAACTGCCTCTTCAGTTTTGTTTTAAAGGATGAAAGTATGCCACATTTATTGGTTGTATAGGAGTGATATTGAATTTGGTAGAAGCGCATTCAATACAATTTCTTTTTCATTGCAAAATTGACTAAGTGTTAACGCCATGTGAGATGTGTGGCCATCTACAAAAAGAATAATCTGAAATTGGATGCTATTGCTCATGAGTCAAGGATAGAATATATTGGCTAGATATTCAAAAAACATTTCACCTGTCATCCAACCCGAATCGCTTCGTGCACGACTCATAATCAGATATTGTGTTACTCTCTTAGATACTGAAGGGTTTCTATTTAAAAAGTCTTCGTACCAGTAACGACCTATCAATAAATATTATAATATAAGATGAGCATAAATATAGATTTAATGTTTAGAATTAGTTACCAGGTCCACCATCTTTAAATTTGTGTGCAATTTGCAAATCTTTAGCAAGTAATTGTACAATCGCAGTTAGAGACTAGCATGTATTTCTAAACGGTTTAGCAATTTCCTACTTGGAGGACATCCAAAGTCTGCTATATTATTAGTAAGGTATGGTTCATCTTGCGTAGGTTCTGACTTGTTAAAATTCTTTTTAGTTCATACGATTCTATCAGACTTTAGGTTGGGTCTATTTTGGAGTATTAGTATTTGTTATATAACTTTGGCCTTGGGCTCCTAAACCCGATTTGGAAAAATTGAATTTAATTAAGAATACAGTCGTTCATATGTATTAATAATGAGTTCATAACATCCTGTATCAATTCTTGCGTAGTGTTTTACTAATTTCAGACCATTTTGGTGGTAGGGCGAGTATTAATTTTACTTCTAGTTTTTTTTTGTTCTTCTGCTCTCTTCTTTAGTAATATTGTAGAACAGAACCCAACATTTTAATTCAAAAGGATCACTCCAAGAGTAAAGAGATCACCAACTAGACCACGATTTCCGATTTCTATAAGTAAGTACCTTGGCGGAAAGTTATTTAGCATTATCTTGGCAATATGTGTCTATACATAAAAAGGCCTTAAACCGAACCGTGTTATCATTATAAAAGTTACATCCATCCAAGAAATTTAGTACTCTGTTTTAATGGCTTCTTCAAGAGTTTGGCAATGGTAGGCGAAAATCGGCCTAAAAATTGGTATCATTATCATTACCATTTGTGTGTACATTAAAACCATATACAAACGGCTTGAATCGCGACTTAAGAGCTATATTTGCATCGAAAATGCCCCAGTTTCTCCTATATGCGACAAACTTTAAACCAAGTAACGACAAATAAACTGAATAATGTTAAGTCTGTTTTAAGGATTTCATAAAGTTAGTTTCTTATCGATCAAATGGCGCAGTGGTAAAAGTGTTAGCGTTTGGATTGGGGGTATCGGGATCGGATCCCGATATGGACAGAATGTTAATGGGCATTTGATTACGATCGATGATGTAAATTAACACAACTATGACCTTCTGTCAGAATACAGAACTGCTGAATCGGCCCATCGCCCAATTTAGGCAGGCATGGAGATGTGTGTCGCTTCGGGTCAAAAACAGATTCCATTGACAAAAAACAAAAAATTAAATTGAAAATAAATTTTTATTACTTTTATATTTTGGAAAATTGATTTCTAATATAATTCTTCCTAAGTCCTTTACAACCAATCTACAGAAATATTTTTTATTATACTAAAAGAGTTTATTTTACTAAAAGCCTTCATAATTTCTAATTGTAAGGTCGCATTACTTGCGTATTGCGAGATTTTCCGAGAATAAAAATCCTTCTTTAGAATCATTAGTTAGCAACCCCCCTTTCCTTTTTATGCAAAATATCTAAGCCTAAGTGCCTGATGAGGCCGGTATGTATAGCTTTTGCAAAATAAATTGGGTTACCACAACTAAATTTTTTGAAGGTGTTGCATAACATATGATTAGAGGAATTTAGAACCTCTTTTATAGTATATTTGGGAAATTTGAGTTTATATGTTTAAAGACATGTTTGCTTTGTTTCTGAATTATCGCAATATTGCCTTGCAGGCAATTTGCGGATTTCCTCTGTGAAGAAACCGTAGTATTTGGAGGCGATCCAATCAATAAGCAAATTTTCAATCTATGCGAACTGAATCATTGTTCAGAAAGAGACGACTGCATCGACCGGAATAATTTGAAGGAGCCATTTCTGGTGAATACGGCAGGAGGTGTGAAACTTCCAAGTCCTCTACTTTTAAATAATTCGTCGCACAACTGAATTTGTTGTGTCTATTCACCCATTCTGGTCGTTTTTCCTCTATAGCTCGCTTCAAACATATTAGTTGTCGTCGGTAGAGATCGCCGTTGATAGTTTCATCTGATTCTAGCAGTTCATAATATACCACACCTTTCTGATCTCACCAGATACAGAGCATAACCTTATTGAAATGAATATCTTTGGTTTGGTTGCTATGGATCAGTTTCGCCAGACTTCATCCAAAAATTTTTACGTTTGGGATTCTCACAATAAATCCACTTTTCATCTCCAGTAACTATTCGATCCAAAAAAAACCTTTTCTTTGTTGTGTTTGAAGCAGCACTTCACAAAGCGTTTTTCGACGTTCGAGCTTTCTTTCTTCTAATTTATGTGAAACCCGTTACTAGCTTTTTGAACCTTTCCGATTATTTGTAAACATTTTGCAACAGTTGATCGATCTAGATTTAATGCTACAGCCAATTGTGATTGTGTTTGAGAAGAATCTTCAGCCAATAACGTTTCCAATTCAGCATATTCAAATATTTGGGTGGTTTTCCACGCTCTTTATCTTCAATGCCACATTCGTCATTTTTAAATCGTCGAAACCATTCTTTGCACGTTGTAGTCGATCGAGCATGCTCACCGTAAATTTCCACAAGCAAACGATAAATTTCCACTGCACTTTTCTTCGCAATAAAATAATGTAACAAAACCTTGCAATTGATGTTTATTTGGAATAAATTTTCGACATTTTCAAACAGTTAAAAATACTAGTTGTTTACGCTTCAACTATAGTTACTTACACATGTCGCATACTGCGTTTGACAGCTGACAATCAAGTATTATAGAATACCAGTGTTGCCCATTTATAGTACATGTAAGCAGTACTAGTAACGACACTTGGGACAAATTAAGGCTCTCGATCATCAGGATAGCACTAAGTAATCCATTTTATCGTTTGTCCAAAACTTTAGTCCACTAATTTATCATTTTCAATCGAACCTCAATAAATAAAATCAATAAAAAATCACTCACAGCTAAAATCAGATTGGGTTTCATTATTTAAAGATGACCCTGCAGTATCCCAAACTTACTCTGCAAACTGAACTAACTAGCTTTCAGATTAGGTTTGATTTAAATTATTTACACAAACGGTCAGTTCTGGATCATTTACATAGTTGTTCGCAGTGGAAGTGTTATTGATTCTCTCTAGAATTGTTTGTTCTAGGTAAGTGTATTTTTATTTAGCCTTGCATACCACATTTTGAGTAGCATATTTAGACTGCCATCCTATTGATGGCTTAATTTAAAACTTTGTGGCGAGACCTGGCTTAGAAATATCGTCCTTTGATTAGATGTCGAAAATATTTAATTGTTTAGCTTGTCCGAGAAAAAATTTAATTGCAATTCGTACGATTTTGGAATTCTCGATGCTGCATTGTTGAAGTTATTTTTGCAACTCTGTAAGACCAGAGACCATAGATTGTTTACTCTTCTATTTGGTATGACTATTTATCGTCGTTCATTTCAACCGCAAATAGTAGGTTGTAGTACTTTCATATAATCCAATACAGAAAATGTTCATTGCTTGAAATACTATATAATGAGCTTTTTGGTGTCACAACTAATTGAAACTGGTCTCAACTCCTTATTTTCGTTAAAATTTTCCCACTCTTTTTGATAGAACGAACTAGCGAACCAACAAAATATTTGGGATAAGCCTAAGTATGCCTTTAACTCTAAGTAACTACTAAATTTGGTAAAATTCTTCTATTCTTACTTATACATATCACTAATAAACGGTATAGTAAGGCAATTGAATGAAATAAAAATTATTTAGTTCTTAAGAAATTCTTCTTCTGTGTAATTAGACGTAACGCCAGTATTAGATTTGACCAAATAAAATGGGTGTACTTATTGCTTGTTAATTCCATTATAAAAGATCATTCGGTGGGATAGAAAATCAACACCTACGATTTAATTCACACCACATAAGAGCTTAAACCATAGAGTATAAGATGCACAATAACAAAATATACTATTCAAAGTACATATATCATATTTATTGAACGACTGGGTTCATTTATATGTTTAGTCATTCGCGTGGGTACTAAGTCGGGTGTCGCTTTACTTATTGATGATTTATTGGATAAAACTTTTGGAAATTTCTCTTATGAAGGTATGTCGCCGAAAATGTCTGATCTCATCCTCCTATTTTGAATTTGGTATTTCTAAGTAATGTTAGTTGATTAGACAATCTGAAGTTTTACTGAGTAAAATTCAAAGTTTGTATATACTTATGTACAGTTGCAATCGGAGAGAAGCCAAATCCTGAGCATAATGTAAACGGTTCTCGAATTAGGAGGGAGATTTGTTAATATTTTTCGAGATATATATCTGGTCTGCGCTTATTTAGAACAAAAGTTCGCCCCTTTTACATCCAGAATTACAGAAGAGGTTCTAATCTTGAAATACTAAAACGAAAGATGCATTGAAGAAATTGGGTTTGAAAAGAAACCATGGTTGATAAACGGTTAATCGATATTTACTTGTATTGTTAAATTGGCTTCAACTTCCATTATGTTCTGCCAAGTGGCCAAGATAAATTTTTTTTGTTAATGTAATTAGAAATTTTTATTGACTAAGGATGCCCTTTTTAATATCAGGGTAATTATTTTTTTTAACAAATATAATATTTGAATAAAAAACATTGAAATAGTTCGATGCAGAGGCTAAATGCAAATTATGGAAAATCATATTTGTGTATTTGGAAGTATACAGGAATACTTTCCCTTACTAATAATTGAACCGGAGCATACAAGAAAATGGCTCATTAACTGTGCGTTTATACTTGCGGAAATAAAAATTGACGCACTCGCTTCCACACTCTAAACCAATCAAATTTTGTGAAATGCTTTATGGCCCGCCTACTAATTCCACACTCGAGTTGAAATATTTTTAACTTTGTTGTTGTTTATACATTAAGTACGATTCTGCAGAATTTTTTCCTCAATCGCTTCCGCAAGTATAAACGCACAGTAAGTGTACTAAAGCTATTCCCGATTTTATGCAAAAATGTGTAGCTCTTCAAATCGAAGATAAACTTCGATAGCAATATTCTGTTTATTATTGGAAAGATTCATGTCTCCAAACCACTTTTTAAAATTTGGAAATTGTTGAAATCACTTGGAGTCATGTCTCAACAAATGGAGTGTGTGTAATTGTTGTGGCCAACACCAGACTTTCTTTTACGACAAATGTATACATAGATCTCGAATACACCACACTTAATTTCTAAAGCGAAAAATTAAACCTACCGGACAAGTGGTGCAGTGGTTAAATCTTCGGCACTTGGACCGGGAGGTGCTGGGTTCGAATCCCATCAGAGGCTAGATGCAAATCGAATTTTCATCATCGATTACGATCGGTGATGCTAATAAATACAACTAAGACCCTCTGATGGAGTGCAGAATTTCGTGTCACGCGCCGACCCACCTTCCATGTCAATGTACAGGTTGACATGGAGCTTGCAATGTGCAGGTGGTATACTGTAGTTGTGTGAGTAGGTGAAGTAGGTGGGTTAATGATGTGGAGTGAATGAGTGGTATCACAATGGGCCTAAAAATTGGCCTAAGCGTGCAGTAAGCAACCACTGAAACCTAAGAACCTAACCTAACCTACCGGTATAGTCAAAAATCATTATTCCTGCTTAAATTTCAGAAAACCAACAAGCTCAACCTTTAAAATTTTAATCTTCATTGCAAAAATTGAAATAGGTTCTACGGAAGCTGGCTTTTCTGGTATACAGATGTCTACCATATTTCGAATGGATCTCCCAAATTATGGATAAAAATTTAGTATGAAGTTTTATTCCGAATAGTCAATCTGCCTGGTCTGTAGAGATGCCGAATTTTGATGAAATTAAAGTTTTTATCAATACTCGTTATTTCCGGTAACATTTAAAATAAGATCTGAATTAATTTTGTTTGAAATTTAATTTACAATCTTTTTATTTTCGTTAAACTTAAAAGCTCCTACGTTAGCTTCCAGTGAGAGTTTCATCCCGATCAATCAATCCGTATGTGTTCTCGTAAATGTTCTAATTTTCAAAATACTTGCAAAAAACGAAAACGCTCCTATTGAAGCTGTCACTTCCGGTGAACCGATTTCAGTCAAAATAGCTTAGGTATTCACCGCGTTCAATTAGCCTATCTGGGCTATACAGGGACCGCATTTTTGTAAAAAAATGTTTTTTTTTGTCAAAAATCGTCATTTCTGCTTAAATTTTGGAAAACTGAAATAGTTTTTCACGTAAATAATATATCATGTGGCACAAGTCTGGTAATTCCCCGGGAATAGGGAACTGGGGAAAGATTTTATAAGTAATTTTTATTTAAAAAAATTTTTCTGGCTTGCTGAGGAGAAAAGTTAGTGTTAATTTTTAAATAATTTTTTTTTTGAATAATTTGCCCTACCAATTTAGATATGGGAAAATTATTCCCATTTTATAAAAATTTACATCAAACTGTTCTCCTCAGTAGGCCGAAAAAATAATATTTGAAAAGAAATTATATATAAATTCTTTCCCGAGTTCCCTATTCCCGAGGAATTACCAGAATAGTGCCACTGGAAGCTGTCATTTTCGGTGGAGCGATTTCTTGCAAAATTCATTGGGATCTCCCAATTTGTGGAAAAAGCTTAAGTATAAAGGTCCATCCCAATCAACTATTCGTCTGGGCTGCAGAACCGAATTTTTGTTAAAACCCGTTTTTTATGAAAAAAATTCATTCTCGCTTGAATTTTGTAAAAGAGATCTGGAACGGTATTGTTGCAAATTTAATTTTGAATTACTTTACTTTTCAAAATATTTGCCAAAAGCGGAAAAGCTTCTTTATGGAAACTGCTACTTCTGGTACTTCTGGTCAAATACCTCCAATCAATCTGTCTGGGCTGTAGAGCGCCAACAGACATTTTTTTAAACTGTTTTTTGATTTCGCCGATGTAGCGAATGGAAAATCTGCAATCATCTCGAGATCAAAATTTTTCTAGATTACTTTACTTTATTTTACTATGTAAAAGAAAGTAAAAAGCGGGGAAATAATTTAAATCTAGAAGGTTAGTCATCGTAATATTATCAGAAGAAAAAGCATAATTTTCTTCACCGCAAGAACTTTTGCTCTGCTGTTTAGTTAAGTAACTTTTTTTATCATACTTAATGAGTCAATTAAAATTTTCTCATTTGTAAGCAACATGACTATGCCAAGCAAAAGGTTATAACACAACCTTATCACGGCTTAATTTAATTAATAGTGAACAGATTTGTTTTTAAACGCATTTTCGTTGCAAATGATTTGTCCTTGTGATTCGATATGGTTATTTATCAATCACATTTTTATTAAATCACTAACAATAATATTTTCTGACCACCTTCACTCAATAATACTTAGATAAATAATTTAATTCACCTGCTGGGTTGGTTGCTTTGTGTAACCAAACAACGATGATTATTATGATGAATCCCCATTTAATTATTTTGTAAATAAACCACAAACAAAATTCCCTATCAATCGAAAATTCAAAACTAACGCAACCGCAAGATTGAAAATAAATCGTTTTAAATGAACAACACCTAATTCAATATTCTATTAGTAGAACGTATGTGTATCATATATTATATTGACATATGCAATTAAAAATAACCAATTATCCTGTACCACCCCACCAACGTTTTGACCATCGACAAATAATTCATTATTGTATTTTTTTTGTTATATACTTACTTATGCCTAAATGCATACGTCAATTTTCATATTGAATTTTAATTTTAATGAAAATTTTTCAAACACAAACCAAAAATAACAACATGCGATCCTATAAATATTCCAAAAAATACATAAAAAATTAATTAACACAATACAAATAGTATCACCCTCGATATTTTATGCATATGCCCACCAAAAAAAAATAATTTCCTTTTGTCAGAGTCTACTGTTTGTTAATCGCACAAAAACACCAAAATATACGCATTCGTTTGTGTAATTACAATTGCACATTCATGAAACGCAACTGAAATAATAAAAGGGTTAATTTTCTGTATGCATATAAATACATATGTGCTTCGTATATATGAGCTCAGTAAGGTAATTAATGGGAGTACGCAAAACATACGTACTGAATAATGAATTCATTGACAAAAGAATGAATTTTTTTTTAATCGGTTCATCATCGCAGAGCAGTAAGCAGCACAAAACTTTACAGAACAACAAAAAACAATTTTTCAACGAAAATTCCAAGTTCAATACAATCACTTATTCATCATGACGATTATTACTTACTCTTCGGTTTGTATTATTATTATGCTTATGTGTATATAATAGATGTATATAATTTAAATAGTAACAATGATGATAATATTAACAACAGTATATTAATAAAAATAATAAGAATGGCAATAAAATAATAATCGAGTACCGTGTGTATGTACGCGAAAAATAATTACATTGGCTTGATGTTGGCATATACACGTATGTAAACTACATGTTGTTATTGACGCGCGATATTTAACAGGGGTTTCCATAAGTTATGCGAGTATGTACATTGTTAGTGTAGCACAGTATGGCCTCGACTTATCTGTTGCACTTTTATTTACTTGCATCGATAAAATACCGGAGTCTGAATTTATGCTGCATTTTACAAGACCTTCACGAAATTTAAAATGGTTGATGATGGATTATACAGTGTTTCTAACTAAACTTTTATCGAGAGTGGAATATTGTTTATGATCTTGGTGTGCTCACTATTTAAGGCGTTGGTCACTTATCCATATATAGGGTGGCTGAGACCAAATGTTACTGACTTCACTCTGCTGTCATTTGTGTAGTTGTCATTTTCGCGCGTCAATTTTTTGACAGATTGAAGTTTGGTTAGTTGTTTACATGTGGTCAACAAATAATTGTTCTAAATTGATATCTTCATAAAAAAATCGTAATGGAATTCACACGTAATAGTGTAATTGCACTGTATTTGTTGTGTATCGAACCATAACTCGATACAACGAAACTGGTAGCATCGCTAAACGCAACAGAGGCGGTCCTAAAAAGACAGTAACATCAAAAGAAATGCTACGAAATGTGAAGAAACGAATCCAACGAAATCCTCGTCAAAGTGCCAATCAATTAGCCGCACGTCTACATGTTTCACGATACAGCATTCAAACCATATTGAAAAATGAACTACACTTGAAGCCCTACAAGATACAAAAAGTTCAAAATCTTACGGATGCACAAGAAAAAGTTAGGCTTGAAAGAACACGAGCATTGAAGGCCTTGGCCGAACGTGATGAGATTCCAAAAATTGTCTTTGCTGATGAGAAAATTTTCACCATTCAACAGTATGTGAATAAACAAAATGATCGTGTTTGGTTAGAGCACAAGTCCAACGATAATTTGGACACAAGAGTTGCCATGCGCAAGCAATCACCAACTTATGTTATGGTTTGGGCTGCAGTGACTGCAGATGGACGCACTCCTCTGGTTTTCATCGAACATGGAGTCAAGGTAAACCAAGAGGTATACCGCCAAAAGATCCTAAACGATGCTTTGCTACCTTGGGCACGTAAACACTTTGGTACGAACCGTTGGACATTCCAACAGGACTCGGCACCGTCACACAAAGCTCGAGCGACACAGCAATTTTTACAAAATTGCGTTCCGCGGCTGATTTCGTCGAAAGAATGGCCACCATATTCACCAGACTTGAATCCCATGGATTTCTCCATATGGTCCATTTTGGAGAGTAAGGTGTCCACTAAAAAATACGAAAGTGTTGATGCATTGAAGTCAGCTCTTGTTCGTGAATGGAATAAAATTCCGCAAGCTCACGTTCTGTCAGCATGCAATGCTTTCTATGGAAGACTGAATCAAATAATCAGAGCCAAAGGAGGTCATATCGAGCAGTAACATGTTTTTCATAAAATGTAATATGTTTTCAACATATTCCACAAAATTTCAATAAAAAATAATCAAAATTAAAAAAATTACAGCGTTTTCATTTGGTAACACTTGGTCTCAGCCACCCTGTACTTACTCTTAGAAAGACTCATTAGCATCATTGAATATAAAAAAAAACTGCAACTTTATTTAGTATATCTGTTTAATCCATCGTTTATCAAAACATCCCTGATTCGAATCCTTTACAGTTGTGCTGACTAATTAGCTGAATTGATACTGCGTACTCTTTATAGAAAATTATCGTTTTTTTGGGGTCAAGCCAAACTATGACAAAAATATACTTTACACGTTAAATGAGCGTACTTGAATTTATCTACCTGAGGTAAGTGGCTATACTGATAAAGAGCGCCACAATTGCAAGTTCAGAATAAATTATTTTTTAATACTTAACACAGTGAGAAAAAGAAATTCGTACCTAGTCCGCCATCCAATTCGTGACTTATTTTGTGGAAAGTGACTTATTTGAAAGACTACAATAAGTCTTTTGTGATAGCAATGTCGTTAACACAAATTATCTACTTCAGAAAAAATAAAACACATGTATTTTTGGAATTAAGTAATTCTGGTTTAGGAGTTATTTTCACAATGTCATTAATGGAATACAAAACAACATTGTTTTACTTTGGTCTGATCCAATTGTGACCATTATCGCTTGTTTAGATCGTGTATTCTGGACGATATCAACGAAACAATCTCCTTTCGCATGAAATTATAATGTAGCTACTAATATTAGTTTGTTCGTTATTTTCAGAAGTATTTGCGGATGAAATGTTTTCAATTTTAGTCCTATTTACGGCGGTTTTTTTCAAGTTTTTTTCGTGTTATTCGTTTATGTAATGTACTTGGAGTACGTACGTTTAATACGTGTACGTTTATGTAATGTAGGATACAATCACACTATAAATAAGGTTAGGCTAATCCTTAGCGAGCTCAACCTAAAGCTTCTGGTCAAAGGAAATAATTTTTTTTTATAAAGTTTCTATTTGTTTCCAAATTCGGTAACAGGTTATTTCTGAACATTTCTTTGCGGTTAGGGGAGCCTTCTATCGACAAAGTTATTTAAGTTAAGTTCTTCTATAAATCTAAAGTTTGCACATCTAGTGCAACTAACTAACTAACATATTGACAACTAACTACCTTGAGTAGCAGAGTGCAACTAACTACCTTGAGTAGCTTTAATTATTTGCAATTTGCTTTCAATTAAAAATAGTTCAATCAAATTTTGCTGAAAATAAATCTTGCTCCCCTGAGTAGTGCTCTCCTGCTAGTATTAGTTGTAATTGATATAGCATTTTAATTCACCGCGGTGAAATATACCCCATGTTTTAAAAGCCTTTTGGATAATGGTTATGTTAGCAGCCCTTGATTTTTTGTCCAAAATTGACCATGCATCATCAATTCCACACCACTTTTCCATACCGGCCCGAAGCACTCCCAACCATTTCGCAGTTCGTTTTTCACGTCCTTACATTACGCAGTCGCCTGCCAAATCGAGGACGTACGGCTATAGGTCCGATTTTACCGTCATCTGCACATTAATTCCATGCCAGCCTATACTGGCATGGAAGATGGGTTGGCCCATGAGTTTTGCACTCCAACAAGGAGTCATAGTTGTGTTTTATTTCATCACAGATCGTAATCTTTTGATGAAAATTCCCTTTTGCATCCTGCTCCTATCGGGATTCGAACCCGATACCTCCCGATCCACACGCCAAAGCTTTAACCAGTGTGCCGTTTGGTCGGTACTAGTTATACCTCCCCCGTCATCCATCTAGAATCGGAGCAGCCCATAACTTCTTGGCAATCTCATTCTTTTATATTTTTTAATGTTTTCTCCAAATTTAATACTGAATTAATTAAGTCAAAGCGAAGTTGTGTTTTCAGATAACACGGAATATATTAGAATCGCCGAACAATTATATAATGCTCTTTCCAAGCAACCCCCATTTTGATCGAGTTATTTTTGAATTAATTAATTAATTCAGTAGTATTAAATTTGGGGGGAAATATTAAAAAATATAAAAATTACTTGCACTGGAATCGAACCCAGTTGTGAATGAGATGTAAGTTTGTAAGAACAAATTTAGTGATTTTTCATATAATTCACTAGAGTAACTGATACACGAATGTTCCACATATTAAGTAGAATTCAAAGTGTGATCATTGTGTTGTAATATTCAGTCACTTGATCAAAGGAATTCTTTTATATTTAAACATCACTATTGGTGCTACAAAAAGCACTTTCGTCGCAGTTAAAAATCCACTTCGGGTTCTTCATTAAAACTATGCAGTTATATTCCTTTAAACAGGAAGTAATATACCAGTCTCTTATATTTTGTCCTCTAATGATAGCTAAACCTTTAATAAAATGTAACGAAACTTGTTCTAAAATATCGGAATTTATGTTTAAATAACCATCGCCTGTCCGGTCTACCATCTTTAAATTTATTTTCGCTATTGGAATTTGTAATAGGAGTTGAACATTGTCGAGTAGATGTTATTTTGTGGCTGGAAACCCGGTTTTGCCTGTATTACGATCCATCCAGGAATTGTTTGCTCTTCTGCCGTTATTAAAACTTTTGAGTATATGGATGCAGCTAAATCATATAATAATATAAAGCCAACTCGATGGGAAAAGTACACAGAGCCTTTATTTTTTGAAGCGATATCATCGGCGTAGAGCATTGATATTGACACCATGGTATTTTCCCACTGTTATGCACGCAGCTTGAGGAGGCAAGGACAATTAAATTCTTCGAAAAACCAGAAAAAAATTTTAGGTTGCAGTTTTAAAATAATTACTTCAAACGGGGTTAAATATTTAAATTTACAATAAGTAAATAGAAATTGGGAGTTTTAGGCTATTCTGATATTTGAATCTTTTGGTGAGCTAGATCTGGATTCAACACTGATTGTTGCCTTTTTGTAGATCAATGCCAACAAACTTTAAGAGCCATATGTAATTAGAACAATAAAATGGTCAAGTTTAACAGAGTCCTCCTTTCCCGCCAATTATCTCAAGCACGTTCCTTTGGCTGTGGTTTCGCCAGCCGTTTATAAATTATTTGTAGCTTCGATGAGGAAAATTTGATTACTCAAACTCCTAAAAATGCAAATCAATGCCATTTTTAAGGGGGTTTCCATTTCTTTAGGAGTGGCAAGCAGTAGTGAGCTGACCTTTTCCTATAACGGCCTGCGAATGATGAATAAAGAACGAAGTCAAAATGAAGACCGATTCAAATAATTACTAAACCTTGTAGAACGAAGGAATTTTACTTGCTTGAGCCGTTTCGAATGTCAATTCCCCTCAGCTCTTTAAAGCTTATTTCGAGTGTAATTGACAAGTTATTTGAAGCATTACAAACGAATATGAATGACAGTATATATGGTGGTGGTCGATATATAAGATAGTATGTCATTTCTTCATTTAATTGCAAGTTTTGCAAACTGTTTCTAAAAATTTCCAATTACTGCTTGCTGGTTAAAATTCCGACATAGTTTATTAGAAATGCTTATTGTGTAAATAGGACATCCTTATTAATTTGGACTTCGAATAATTAATCAACAACGAATAATTAATTAAAAATACAACAAAATTGTGAAGAGCAGTTCAAATCTAAATATTATTTAAAGAAAAATTGAGGGATAATATTATTGCTTCGCAGATATCGATTACTTAAAACACTGCAGTATAATAAAAAAAGGGAAATTGCGATCAGACGAAAATCAGAAGGAAAACCTGTTCCAAAAATTGCAAGAATTTTGGGCAGATCGCATATTTTGTTAATTAATGCCCTCAAACCGAAAAGGGAACTTTTAAATAGTGTGGACAGCCAGGAAAGCCAATGTATGGCATCCAACGAAATTAAAGAGTCTAAACCTGAATATTTTCGATGTAATGTTTGAAAAAGGTTAGAAGAAAATAATTTAAGTGGCAGTGTCGCACGGCACGCCCTATTCTTATCAAAAACAAAACGTGCTCATCGAGGATCAGATTTTGCACAAACTATGTGCATGGTCTGTTGAAACAAAAGTAAATCTCTTTGTTTCTGATCGCCGATTGACGCATGTTTGTTACCCAAATACAAGAAGAAAACCATCAAGCATGGCGGTGACTCAATTTTGGCAATAGGGGTTATTATGAGTTGATTTCATGGTATGAATCTGGGTCAATATATTGCACAAATGAGAAGATGGATGCGGTTGTTTACGTTGACACACTAAGCAATATAATGTGAGGGTATGTTAAAAATACAATGTATAATAACCCTAAATACATATCTAAAAAAGCGAAAGCGTGGTTTAAACTAAATGTAGAGATTATGGAGTGGCCAGCCCAATCGCCCGATCTTAAGGTTTTAGTATAAAAAAATTCAAAAATAAGAACGAATGTTGGAATGCAGTTAGATCTGCTTGGAACAAATATCGGTTCGGATATGTCAAAAGTTCGCGCAGTCTAAGGACCGCCGATGCATGGAAGATAAAGGGAGAGCCACTAACAGAATTTTCCACTGATAAGACTAAGTTGAGGCTAGTTTTATATATTGGTATATATTTCTTAAAATAAAAAATTTGATGAATTTTATTTTATTTTTAAAGACTTTAAAATAAATTTTTGCAATTAAACATCATAAAACAACTTTAGTGAAAATCGATGTGTAACTTTGAATTTACGTTACATTTTCATAAAAAATCGTCCTTTTCCTATTTTATTGAGCACTGTATTAAAATTCAATGAAAGTATTTGGGATTCTGGGGATGGATCTTCATCCCACTCTGATTGTAATCGTCGGCTCGTAAATATTTTAAATAATTAACAACCGGCAACCACATTAAGAATGCCCATTAATTTCATAATCAGGAGTTAAGTAACCATTTTTAAATACCATCGCTTTATGTTTTTGGGGCGCCTAATTTCTAAGGGTTTGGAACACCCATAAAAGTGTAAAACAAGCATTTAAAAGGGAGTTATATTTGCATTTTTAAGATCGTTGTTCGACCACTAACTACCCTTTCCGTACGCTGTCATTTCAAGTCATTTCACAACTAGTTTGATTTCTTTCAGTTTTGACAACGTTCCAAATGTGGTGTTTTTTAGATTCAGCGTTCTTAAAATGGTTTAAAACTGTATGGCTTTTGATGTTTAGTTCATAAGCGAAATCATAGCTGCTTATCTTGCTCAATCCCACCGAATTTCATGGAATTTTTCAGTCACTAGACGAACAACTTCAAGTGTTGCTGTCGGATTTAACTAGTTTTTTCGACAAGTCAAAACGCTTAATATCAAAATTAAGGTGAGGTAAAAGAACGTTGTTTGAGATTGTTGTAAACACCGACAATTATAAATTTATGGAAATTGAAATTGAGATGGGTTTCAGAATTTCGTAGTCATCTATAATTTGAGATCATCTGTTTTGTATTAGTACGCATGCACTTTAGTTCTGAATTCATCTGATAGTCGTGTTGGAAATTTGTCGAAAGTTTAACAGTAACCTCAAGAATTTGATAGAAACCACTGTCTAAGAATTTAATTTACTATTCAATCAAATATCGGATGATTTGTTTGGTTTTTGGTGTTTCGTGTATATGTTTTTAATACATCACGCGTGATTAGCGACATTTGTCAAAGTCAATTGTTCTCAGTTGCCATTTCATCATGGAAATTCATCATGGAAATTCGTGTTCAATGAAAAACATGTTTCGCGCACCTCGTCCATTTTATGGTCGTCATAATCAACTTACTGAGCAAGCAATTCAAGCCATTTTGATAAAATTTCGCACCAATTTCACGTTATTGTGTGCGTACAGATAAAAATATTTCTGTAGCAGCTAGTGTCGATGAAGACGACTAAATGTCCATCCGTCGCAGGGCACAGCAATTGGGATTGTGTTATTCTACTACGTGGACGGTTTTACGCAAGGATAGTGGTTAAAGGCGTATAAAATACAGCTCGTGGAACTACTGAAGCCGAAAATTTTTGGTTAAATGGATAAGTTAATACCGTCAATGGCGCTCGCTATTGTTCGATGATTTCGGATTTTTTTTTTAACCCAAAATGCATGAACTGAATCTAGTCGTGAATCTGAAATGGTTTTAGCAAGGCGGCGCCACATGCCACAAAGCACGCAAAACCATAGACTTATTGAGAAATGAGTTCGGTGAACAATTTATCTCACGTTTCGGTCCAGTGTATTCGTTTTTTTTTGGAAGTGAAGTTTATCGTCTAATTATTACTCGTAGCATATGTTTTGTAATGTACGCTAGTCGACGTTTATCTGTAAATTAAATATGCAAGAATTGTAATAACATATTGTGGATAATTAATTAATGTAAAATGAATTATGATAATTATATATATGAACATACATACTTAGTTTGTACACACAAATATTACAAGAGTAAATTAGATAATTGCTGTACGCGTTTGATTATATACGCGTTTGTCGGTTATAATTTTTAGTACTCGTATCTTTTATAAATAAAGGTCACTGCATTTGTTGAGTGGTTTAAATTAGGTAGTGGTTAGCTGTTAAATAGACGAAAACAATTTTACCTACTCCACATATTGTACTTTTGTGAAATGCATTCAGTCATGCGGACCGGTTGTTGTTTTTTATATGTTTACTCACCCCTTTTGAATTTTGAATTCGTTTGCCTTACTCATAGGTATATATGTACTCGTATGTAAAAGGTGTAGCAGTTGCGATTATGTTGTATTTTAAAGAATTAGAATTGAATTTTTAACCGAAATTTTGATATCCGTTGGGATCCACGATTATACAATTTAGGCAACAATTTAAGGTTTTAAATTGGATTCACCCTCTTTACCATGGCGAATTTATGAGCTTGATTATGATTATACTATCTCGGTGGACAGGGTTTGGGAATAATTTCTTGCATGACTGCTAAACGAACATCATGGATATGTTATGTGTTTAATTCCCCAGGACTAGGGCTGTGGGTCAATTTATAAGTATGTGTAATAATCGGAAATTGTTTACTTATTAATTAGCTCAAAATATGGGTTGGTGTGGAAATATTAGTAAACATTGTGCGAGTTCTAAAATAATCGGGAAATCACGCGTTTGTATCAGTCAGCAATCATCACGATTAGTAGGATTTTAGGCGTAAACACGCGCTATAATTAACAAGATTTACAAATAATTATCAAGAACTTTTTAAATTTTTGAAAGTTATCGAAATTGTTCGATTTAAGTATTTAAGATTACTTTGGAGAACATATTTTAGTCAATACACGGTTTCGTACACAACAGTTGTTTAGCAACAGTAGCTATGCTTCGTTATTGCTTCGTTATTCCGTCAATCCGATAATTTTAATATTACCTATAATAATATCCGTAATTAAGTGTCAGATACCTATATAAATAAAATCTTTGATCACAAACCACTTTTATGTCATTTTAAAACAAATTAAAAAAAGCCCATCGACAGATAAGAATCTCATTTTTTAACAACCAAAATTGTTTTTCTGTTTAACCCTTTAGCCATAAGATGCAGGCCACACAAGAGTTCTAGAATAATAAAGCACCCAGCGATTTACCTTAAACTTGAGAATCAGAGTATCCTGGTGAAATTTATTTCCAAGTTTTATTTTTGTTTTATAAACACTATACATGGCAAAAAGGGAACGATGGTATTTAATAAATCCATATTCTTGAAAACCCCACGTGACATATTATTAGACAATAAATAATATAATTTTCACATTGTGACAAAATAATGTCGTTAAATAGATAATCTTTCCCTGTATTTTCCATTGTATCCCACACAGCACATACATTTTCGGTATATAATTCGTATAATTAAAGTCCCAAATGTAATTTTAGAATTAACATTGCTGTACGAGTATAATGAACAGATTTTCAAAATTTTTTTGCTTGCGCATTGTTATATACGTTCACGAAAAAAAATGATTAATCTTGCGAACGATTTCAAAATTGTTATACGATAACGACACATTATAAACAGATTTCGTGTGTGACAGGATTGGAAGAAAATTAGGGAAAACGGTATGGTGTACACAATATATATATAAATCATCAGACTAATTTAATTGAATTGCATCACACCCCCGCCATTCGAGCTGCGTAAATAAAATAGATTTTAATTTTCGCAATTTAGGAGACTGCTGGACTGGCAATCACATTAATTGGGGGTGTGTATATATGTTTTTGATACTGTTGATGTAATTTTGTGAACAGGTGGATATAAATTAAATCTTTGTTAATACATGATATACGGCAAGTACATGATTATGTATTTCAATTATTTGGGTTTTAATCCGATTAAATTGTTTGTCGAATTTGCTTGATGAGTATAGGATTTGTTACGGAATTGATGGAGGGAATTTTAAATTAAACTTCATTTAGTTTGTGGATTAATTTCCGGTTAACTAATTTATAAAGCATTTTGAAAATTTAATGGGGTTGTTTCTACAGCGTTTTATGTTGTTTTGGTTGGGTTTGATTGCAACGGCGATCAATTATGGCACCAACAATTTGGTTGATTTAAGTATGAGTAATAATTTTCGTACAATTTTCGCACTTGTATTAGGCGATGAACCGCTTGTCGAATTTAAATTAGTCACAGCTCGGTAAAAACGATTAAATTAAGGCAAGGTTCCTGATGCTAACGATCAGTGCATTGATGTAATTCAATAGATCGACCTAAAGACCTAATCATTTTAAGTAGTAGTTTTATTGGAATTTGCGCACCATACAAACTCTGAAATTTTGCCGACTGATGGTCTCCATCTTTCCTTAAGTAGTCCAACGGATTTAATGAATCCGATATCGTAGTTCCCAAGAAACTATTTAATTTCGTTATTTGAAGCCAATATTTAACGTTAGCAGCTTTAGTTTGATATCAAGTCGATGAAATGACCGTTCTTTCAAAATGATACAGCTGTTATTATTGCTTCCTAAAGTGTCAGTTCACATGACTACGTGAGATATTTTGATCGCAATAACCTAACCCAGACTTTTATATCTGCGTGGCAAATTATAAGTTGTTTATGCCATCAAACATATTTTCGCCGAACTCGTGCCAATTCGTCCTAATTTATAACGGTTGCCCACAAAGAGGCAACCGTATTCGTAAAACGCATATGCAGTGTTTCAATTCTCCAGCAGTCTTTTAGTCGGAGATTGGGATGCTACAGGTTCGTTGAAATAGTCGCTTCTCGAGCCCGTGTTCTCTCCATTTGCTAATATACTAATAGCTCATATCATTGAATATATATAAAAGACCCAGGATTCGTATCTTCGACAGCGGCGTGAATCTTTGGTGGATATTTATGTGTAAGTCATAAGATTTATGGTAATTGATTTTCGTATTAGTGTAATTTTTGCTTTTCTCGTGAAAACTGAAAGAAAAAAACGCGATTGTTCTGTTATTTGAGGGTCTCGGGTTCGATCCCCGGTGGTGAACATACAAAAAGTTATGACTGTGTGTTTTTAATGTGTCATATCTTATATGTACGTTTTCTAAATATTTCAAGTCATAGTTGTAGGCTTGTCTTTAAAAATATCTTCAAAAATTCAAGTTAGTTTAAGAAAATTTTAAAATAATAAGGCTAGTTTCCTTCGTCGCATGGAATTAGAGCCTTTTCCATTGTGTTTTACTGAATTTCATTGTTTCGGAAGTGCATTGAAGCCACAACTGATGAAACGATCACCTAAATCCAAAATACTGTATTGAACGACGTAATATTGTAAACATCTCAGCTAGACGTCTTTTAATATGCGTCAACATTTAGACTTGATGCTGTCGATAAGAAAATTGCCGCATTTGCTCATAAATTCGCACTCACCCGACTATTTCAAAACGAACTTGTTTAAGTGTAATCCACTAATATTATATTTCGTTCCTGACGAACATGACTAATCATCTAAAAATATCGTTCCTTGTAGTTTCACGAAACGACTATTATTTCGAATTTAGATAGTAATATTGCTACGGAAGACGATAATGTTTCTATTATATTCTTAAAATTCTCAAACAAATATTTAGTAGCCAAAATTGTGGAACTAGTAAATCAATCTAGGAATCGAGGTATTTTTTCTGATATTCCCAAAGTCGGTAAAGTGTCCCAATATATGAATCGGGAAATATGTAAAATGTTGGCGTTTAAATGCCAATCTTCATAATATCGTCGTTTTCTAAAGTTTTTGAGATAATTATCTTATCGACTCAAATTTTCCTTTTTCTTTCAGTTTTTTGAAAAACATACAACCAGATAAAAATTGTATTTGTTGTTCTGTTTTTCTAAAAGAGAGAAAGTTACATCAGAAGAGATTTTCACTGCTTCCATTCTTATTTATTTATTTTAAAATTAAGGAATCTGGGATTCTCTCCAACTCAGACACATTTATTTCTAAGTTACACCAATAATCGCTCTCAATGTGTTAGTTTCGATAGTAATAGGAGTGCCATAAATTATTTAACTAGAGAAGCCCAATAATGTACTAGGTATCGCATTATGTCAATTTTCAAAAATCACAGGGCAAACCGTTGGATTGATATGACGTGGCATTGATGGAAAAGTAGGCATCACGACGCCAATGTATTACCTCCAACGGTTATGACCAAAATTGTTAAATTGGGATACGAGAATCTTCGTTATTCACAATATTGTGCTGTGGTCCGTTACTATTTTGTTTCTAAGAAGTTTTCGATTCTATATTTCCAGTTTTCTAATTAGTTATTTGCCCTCTTACGGTCATATTTATGATTTTCGGGAGATATATAAATAAAACTAATTTTCATTTGGTTTTAAACTAAAATCATATGCACATGCTACAGCAGTTTTTCAGATCGTTGTAATTATTCGATGTTTTTTAATTACAGAAACTTCTGGAGATTTGGAATTTAAAACTCCTCAGAACTTTCTTCAGATTATTTTAATTTTTTGCTTTCCTAAAAATAACAAAAATTCCAGACCATTCATTGAACTAAATTAAACATGGAATTTGATCAAAGTTGTTCAAAATAATTTCTCCATAAGAGAAAAAAAGGTTAGACTAATTGAAACTTCTAAAAATTATTTTACCTTCTCAGTGCTGTTTGAAGAATTTTACCGTAAAGATATAAAAACATTTTCAGACAATCTCGTCGCTAGCTCAAATGGAATTAGGGTTGGAACAAAATAAAAAGACGGGTTTTAAATTATACTGGGATTTGCGAACGGGTTTCAGTAATAGTATGTTATATCTCCATAGTCCCCTTTGTCTCAGTTTTAGTTTGAACGTTCCTCTTAAATTTGGAAGTTTTATTAAAACCAAATTTGGGTAGCATATGGAAGATAACATTCTTCAATATTTAACGACAATCTAGATATTTCGGAATCTTTGTAATAAGGGTTAGAGTCTATTACTTATATTTTTTAGAGTTGGATAATTAAAGTTTTCTTTTTATATGGAATCATTGCCAAAGGAGGGCTCTTAGTGGCATCTACATTCATCGAATCTTACTAGTCTAGTCATATTCCATTAAAATATCCAGACAACTCTAGATTCACTAAATTTCCCATATCTCTCATACGCCCCCAGCAGTTGTGCATTATGAAATCATCCATCGGAAGAAAGAGCAATAGTCTCAAGAAATCCAGTAAGGTAGTAGTTAATGATAGATTTCGTTACGTTCAATAAAACCGATGTTAAAACAAATCGGTCGATAGTTTGTGTAAGTTGCCTTATTACCTTATTTGGTTTATTTAAAATTGGCCGTTTTCTAAATAGAAGGAAGGGTAGCAGCGTAGTTATTGAATTTTACCATCCCTCCAAAATTCATAATGACGTAAATTTTTTCTAAAAATTGGAAACAAAACACCAAAATTAAGTATAGTATTTTTAAAATTTACATCGAAGTAGGAAATACGATCTAAAGTCTACACATCATACACCATAATAGAATAGTAAAGTACCTAAACACAATCATAGCTTAAGGACTAAATATGCCAGGGTCTGAATGTCTGATTTGTAGGTCAGAGAAAATTGGCTTAATTAATTAGATTAATTGGAATTAATTAGATTAGTCGAGTTGTGATAAGCGTCCTATATAATAATATACATCCTCCCTTAGGCATATTTCTTCATTCATGTCATTTAACCCGTTCGTATACCGAGTAATTTTAAGATTTGTTCTTTTTATTTGTTCACCAGGGGTTGCAGTAACTACATTCATTAGCCAAGGGCAAAATACTTTCTTATTTTTGCTTAAAAACGTAATCTTAAATGATAAAACCTACACAATGGTCTTCCATCCGTCTCGATCCACCGCTCTCGTCCTTCAGTTTCGACATCCTAATATGCGTAGGTCTTGTTTGACGTCGTCACGCCAGCGCAGTCGAGGTCTTCCCCTACGACACACATCGGCTGCTTGTTGGTGGAACATTTATTTAATCATCCGTTGTTGTGGAGACCTTGCAACGTGGCCGAGCCATCTAACTCGATTGGATTTGATGAATCCGATGATATCACTACCTCCGAGAAGTTGCTTTATTTCGTGGTTCACCGGAATCCGATATTCGTTGTTCGAAACTTTAATTGGACCAAGGATTGAACGAATGACCTTCTTTTCGAAGGTAGATAACAATCTTCAAATGTTAGAGGTCATGGTCCAGCGCTCGCTTTCAAAAGCCAGCACATGTCTTATGAGTGCTTTATAAAATGCGAGCTTGCACGACTGTGATAGATCACAATAATTTTAATGGTGCATATAAAACTCGTTGTTCGGCAGCGATTCGGGGTTTTATTTCTGCCTGCGTATCATTCAACGATGTTATAACTGATCCGAGTTATTTAAAGTTTTCAACGCTATCAAAAGTATGATCGCCAATTCCGACACTTTCCATGAAAATGTTCCTGAGTGTTCATCTCCAAACCAAGTCTTCTTGTGCAGCGACCGAACGGCATGAAACTGTCCTTGATATTGCTAGATCTTCGGCCAAGAAGCACGATATCATCTGCATATCCAAGAATATGGCCTGGTCTATTAAATATACAGCGCGGAGTGTCAATGTTGCTATTCCTCACTACCTGCTCAAGCACCAAATTGACCAGCACTGGCGCAAGTGAATTTCCCTGTTGAACACTATATGTTATTTCAAAGTAGTCTGATACAGTTCCTTTAATTACGATTCTACATACAGACCCAGACGTTGTTAATTTCCACATAGAAGCGAGGTTCTCTGGAATTTCTAGATTATCATATACCTGCCAGAAGTCTATAAATAGGTGATAAATGGTTATATTGTATTCCCAACATTTTTCCAAAATCATCCTCATGGTAAAACACAAAGGAATGAGTCTGGCAAGTACAACATTAGCCAACACTTGGCCAAAAGTTTCCATATTTAAGACGGACGCCTTTTTTGTGTAACGCCCTTTTTTGATGCCACCTATAGACGATGAGATCGTATAGATTTGATGCAAGAGTAGCACCTCCGAGCTTAATCAATTTTGCTGGGATTCCATCTAGACCGAGTTCCTTTTCATTTTTCAATCTGCTAATAGCTGCGCCTACTTCCTACACTGTGGGTATTCACTGTGGATATTCGACAAAGACTTCTTCACCTGTAGGAACATTGCTCTAATTTGAGTCACTTCGTCATTCCGATTTAGCAGATTTAGAAAGTAGGTTTGCCATACTGAAAGAACATCAGTCACGTTTGTTCTCAGCGTTCCATTCCCTTCTTTGATGGCTGTACTTCTTGGGTGGAAGTCTTTAGTGAGATTCTTGGCGTTGGAAAAACAGTCCTTTCAATTTCCTAGTTCCGCTTTGCAGCTGATGTTTTCGATGCATGATCTCATATGATCGCGTTTTTTTTGTCGATGGTATTTAAACGTGGCTTTCCTCCGCGCTAGGAGCATATTTTGCTAGAGTGCTTCTAGTGTTGCGAGCCAACCATTTTTCACGAATGCGCTTTGTTTATTTTGTACGACCAACGGGACCTCGGAGGTTGACTTCCGACGGTATTTTGTGCCGCCGTGGTTATGGCTGACTGTATAGCGTGCCACTGCTTCTGGATGTTAGGAGGAGGTTCGTCGTTGTTATTGTGTCGGTCTAAATAGTTAGTGACAGCTGATTGGTAACACTGCAGTGACGTAGGTTGCATAGAACGTAGATGACAGTTTGCCTTTATATTTGAATTTGATGAACACACGATCGCTGTCTGTCTGCATCTCTGTAATATCTAATGTCGGATGTGCTGCTGGAGTGTCTTAGACACCATGACGTGATCGATTAGGTTTTTCGTTCTACCATCATTCGATCTCCACCTTACTTTGTGGATGCTCTTATGTGGGAAAAGCGTATTTGATACAACTAAGTTGTACATTATTGTTAGATCGATGACACGTTGACCGTTGATGTTACTGCTTTTAGGACCGATGTGCGATGTATTTTATGCACTCCTACCGATTTTTGCATTAAAGTCAGCTATGATAATTTTAATGTCGAGGTGCTTTATGCAATTGATGACTTCATCCAGCTCCACAAAGAATAGATCTTTGATGTCATCTGATTTATCTTCAGTGAGTGCATTTACATTAACGATTGTGATGGTAAATTTCTTAGTGCGAAGTCTGATCATGCATATCAGCATGTTGATAGGGCAGGAAACCAACCCCTAATTCTCCATTGTGATGGATGCTGTAATCAAGAGTGTAACCATTGGTGGTGTCATAGATCCCATTTCCAGACCATCTAAAATCTTGTAGTGCAAGTACATCTAATGTGTAACTCTGAGGTCGAGTTTGTGATGAATCCGATATGGTAATTCGATGCCGTTGTTGGCCTATGGCTCAACCCGCTTGTTACGTGTGTGTGTCATGTACTGGTGAGAATCTTTAGGCATCCAGTCCTACCTTGAATTCATTTATATAGCGAGCCGCTTGTTACAAGACAGACGTCCGATCAGTCGGTTCTAACCTGGAGAACAAACGCTGATTTGGTATTGGGTTTAGGGTGCCGATGGCAGAATTTCCACCGGTCATCTCTGCTACATTGCCTGATTCATTTAGAGTTACCCAGAGAGCACTGCGAGTAGGCGTGAATCTAGAGCTTCCATTTAAGAGAAACGTTTAAATTAAAATTCGGGTCAACAATTGTCAATGTCTATGTGAACGCATTTAGCTAGCTTATTTAGAAAAACGAAGGGAACTCGAGATAATTTATTTTTACCACTGAACATTAAGTTCACATAACTTAATTGTAAGGGAAAAACTATTAAATTTTTTTATTTACAGTTGAGAGTTATAAACATATGCTGCCTCTAACTTAATCATTTGTCAGAGTATGCACTTCTTTTGACTTTGTGATTTGGCTCCACTAAAAATTTGTTAAATTTTCCCAGTAAAACGAGTAATTGTGAGCATCTACTTAAAAAACTGAAACACGTGAAAAGGAACCAGTTCGCGATAAAGTGCCAAATAGCACCAGGGGTTTGAAATGAAATTTGAAAAATTGACGTAACTTATTAGAATTTATTTCGTTAAGAAATTATTGAGAGTTATTGAGAGCTATCTAATTTTAAAGTAGAACCTGTATTTGTAAGCATAAATAATTTTAGGTTTTAATTTGAATATTGTGGGTCAATGATTCAGTACATAATATTTAATAAATTATTGGCATCTCGTTATAGTTCCGTATTTAAAAAAAGGTTAAATAACACTGATCAACAAGATCCTAATTTCAAACATCCTCTTCAAAATCAAAAAAGTAAACATCTGTCTTTTTAAAATAATAGAAATCTGTATTCGTTACATATTGTTTCACTTACCTTACGTTTAATCGTGCAAGTAGGTAGTAAAAGAAAATATTTTCTTAAACATTGCAACTGCAAACGAATATACATAAGTATAAGAATGAAAGAACAACAAGCGACGACGACGACGCCATCGTTTATCACAAACACAATCAAAATACAAAATAAAATATAATAGCAATAATTTTCTAATCATTCTAACCCCATAAAATAATTTTTATTTTATGTATAAAACATATAAAAATTAAGAACATAAAATGCAATCACATTTTCTTTATCCACGCCAAACATTTATATACGAGTACCTTATACTTCTTAATACTCTCCCTCCTCGCTCGTTTAAGACTGTATAAAATAGGTAAAGTGAAAAATATTTAAAAGAAGCAGAATTAAAAAGCATAAAAAAATCCAAGCCAATTATTTTATATACATTTTATACATAAATTCATACTTGTGTGTGCAAACACAGAACATAATATTCTGGAACGTTAAATTTCCATTCCATTTTTGTGTTTATATTTTCATCGTCACACAGAAAAAATCGATTCCCCTAAGAGTAACAGAACGAACGAAAAGCAAAAAAAATGTTGTGTACTACAAATTAAAACAATTCAACATTAAACAAAAAAAAAAATGTTTTCCCCTCTCTTCTTCAAAGTTGCCAGTAAAACCAATTCCATTTCGGTTCTTTTGGAAAAATGTTTTTTTTTTTTGCTTTTTCAGTCTGTCAGACAATGTTCTTTTTGGATTCTTACAATTTTTGTTGCTGTTTGGCTTTGTGATATTCGTCTTTATGATAAATATACATAAGTATTCTTGGTAGAAAAGTTTATAGTGTATAGACACTGTAAATGTATTTTGGTTTATGCTGCTGCTGCTGCTCTCTATACACAAAAGAAAATTGTTTGTTACGTTTGACTTATGACATTTTCAATGTGCGACTTCTGTTCATTTCGGGCGTTAAATTTTATTTTATTTTATATTTTTGGTATATAGGGCATGGAAATTTATCAGCAGTAGAGTAATTAAAAAAAAAAATATGTACAAGGCGCTAGGAGAGCAAATGAAAGGGTTACTGTTCGCGTCGTCGTTTTAGAGAGTTCGTGTACATTCTGTGTGTTTGCGATGGTAGTTGGAAATGTACACAAAATAATCGATTAAAAATTGCATTTCATTTAAGGTTTTTTTTACCTCGTTTTGCTCGTTTTTTATGCTGTTTGACCGTCATATTGCTGAAGCTGGTAACGATGATGATGTTGATGTTGGTATAATGATGATGCTGATGATTAAAAATGTAGTGGTAGTTTGCTGCTTTTTTATTGCTTCATATTTAAAATTACGATAAAAATGTGCAATTTTTTTTTCATTTTGTTGAAGGATCCTTTATACGTTTATGCATGTAAAAATACTTTGGAAAATAGGGGAATATTTGCTTTAACAATTTTTTTGGTTTGATGAAACTTAAAAACAAAGAGTCAATAGTTTTCGTTTCAATGCTGAAAATTTGCTTACTTTATGTATTTTGGTGTGTGTATGGTTTAATCGAGGCACATACACATCGCTTGTTTATTGATTAATCATGGTTGGTTTACGTAATTATCCTGCAGTTGTGTTGTTGTTTTTGTGTTTTTCATCATTTTTCATTCCATGATTGGGTTATATAAATGATTCGTCATAATATGAGCGCGCGGCGAGAGTCAATGATATTATAACGACGTAGTATCTACATATTAACAGGGTGTTTAAAAAAATTTTATTTGGCTTTTTTATTCTTGACACTGAACATATTTTTTGTATTGTCTTGTTGTAGGTTAACTGGTTATGCAAAAGTGACGAGAATTATGTAAATTATGCATCCATCGTGGAAAGTTTATTTTATCGATATTTTATTGATTTAATTTAAACGATTTTTTACTGTATACGTTTATTTTGAATCGAAATCATTTCATTTGTAGTTTGGACTGGCGGTGGGATGCCCTTTTCATACGATATTTATTCAAACAAATGATTGGCTGTTATAACAATATTGTGCCGTTTACTAAATGATGCACCTGTAAAAATTAAAATAAAATAACTTATAAATAAACATTTATGTACAAATTACGAAATTTTCATTTTCATGTTATAACTTCTGAATTAGTCTCAAGTTTTCAAATTGTTTTACACTGATGGAATTTTAAAGCATTGTTTTAAATTAAAAAATAAGTTTGTGTGAATAATTTTCAGAAGCTTCACAGTTTGAACAAAAAAAAAACAATAAAGTTACAATTGAAAGCTTGAGGGCTTCATTTTATTTCAATCAAGTATTATATAAACTTTGCGATTAATGTAGGTAGCACGATTTTTGTTAAAACAAATTTGAAAGGTATCATAAAAACGAAAAACACATCAAATCATTCGTCTCCTTCAAGAGTTCAACGAATTGAAATTTTTTATAGCAATTGTAATAAACGTATTGAATTTTGAGGTGTAGTCCATTCTTATGCTGTAGAAGTCCGGTTCATAATTAAATCCGAGATAAAAATTCCTGATTTTTTATCTCATCGTTTTAACATAATCGGATCACGTAAGCTATATAAAATCAACGCCTCTTTTCACACAAAATATGTAGGTTGATTGATTGATTAGAATGTACGGCCAAGACTAAGCAGGGATCCCGGATACACCGGGCCTACCGTACACCCCTTTTACATATAACAAGATGGAGGGATAGGAAAGGTTATTAGATATGATAGGCTTAACCCGGTTGCAGACACCTAAGTAGTCAATAGTTTTTGTTTTCTGGATATAAATAATCACCAATCAAGATCCTAAAAAATTTTTTACAACCAGCGATAATTATTTATCCAACTTAGAACAAGCTAACCAAAACCTTTGCCAATTTACAGTTCCATATTTGTCTGCATTTAAATTTTATTCTGTAGTCTCCAAGCCATCTATAATTTTAAAAATTCAAACATCCGCTGAAATATCAAATTCATTAGCAAACCCGGTTATAGCCATGGTGATTCTGCTTCCATAAAAAGTCATGAAAATTTGCAAGTTTCCTAAAAAAAATATTAATTAGAATTAAAATGTAGTTTAAACAGGAATCGGGTAACACGGTTGTTATGTAACTTTATAAAATTTCCCTCCTCCGATACTTCAATTTTCCATATAATCATATTTGTTTGATCTATTAAAATAATTTTATTAAACCAATTGTCGTAAATCAAATTAAATCCAATTAAAATAAGAAAAATTAGAATTAAAATGAAATTAGAATCCCAATTGTAATTGGGTCAATAATGGAATTATATTATATTCCTGGTGACCGATTGAAAGAGCCCGAGAGAAAAACCCTTAATTACAAAATATTTTTCTAAATCAACTGAACCCGAAATTAAAATGGTTATGTGCAAATTATAATTTATTAGCTTGCGATAATGAAACTCAGTATTGTTAACTGTCCAATCAGGAAACTATAAAGGAAATATAGTATTTATATTGAACATCTCGGAAGCTTCTAGATTCTTAAATACCTAAATAAACTAAATCAATACTTTGAATAGTAATTATCAATTAGTTAAAAGAATTAAATTAATTATTATTACTAATTACTTACAACTAATTGCAGCCGCATTGACTGACTTATAAATTAAAATTTTATTTTTAATTAAAAAGTAGTACAGCTTCAAAGATATTCTGTGATCAAAAATCTTCATTAGAATTAAATAAATTAGCTTAATCAGGAACTGCAGAAAGATAGACTGCTGATAGACCGAATTATATATATGTGACTGCGAATTTGTGCTTTGGGAAACTTTATTCTCAAGTGTTTGCTATTTTAGGCATGTATGTAACTATAAGTAGTTCTGCCAAGTTGCGATGGACACTAATAGAATATCCCTTTAGCTTATCAGGATATTTGGCCTTGAACATTTCCGTAGCTTACATGTTGCTGTTTATTTGATAACTTGCCAATCGTTCATTCAATAATATATCGATTTGGATGTTTCCAGCTAGGACAGTCATCGCTTCTGTTGAGTCTATCCTATATGCTTCAGTTATACCAAAGAGAATTGCCCCTCGTGTACTTATGGCCCACCCAGCGCAGCCATATATCACGAATGGGACCACTAAGCCTACGTATATCATTCGATTATCGTACGCCAAGGCATTTTGTTTCAAACCACACTTTTCATTAGCTAATCTTATCAACGTGCTAGGTTACAGCAAGCCTCTCATCAAATTCAATTCCTAACCTCTTTACCAATGACATCATTTTTATTCTCTTTCCACCAACAGCCACCAAAGGGGTTTGTGGAGAATATCTCCATTTTGTTACTCTGCGGGCTCAATATTGAACCTTGTGGATAACCTTGGTTTACTATTTTCGAAGCGTGTTGTGGTTTGACACAACGGTAACTGATCTGTCAGATAAGTAGCTGTTAATAATCGAATAAAGATTAAATGGCCAGTCCATTCTTCTTAACTCTTTCATTATAGTAGGTCTCACCCAACGAGAAATTACATTCTCAAAATCAACCAGAACCCGCCCAAAACTCCGTCACGAACATCCCTTTTCCTTTAAAAACTAACATCACAAGCCCAAGACTCGTAACCCATTGCTCAGCGTGCTTTGCTGAAAATACACACTGCTTCCGATATATTTTTTCCATCCGCTAGGATAGCTGTATCGTCTGCAAATGTTACTACTCTAGTACCTGAATATTCGCTAAATCTCTCGTATAAACGATTAACAGAATAGATCTAAGTACGCTTGTGGTAACCAGATGATTTCATTTTTAGATCAGAATACTCGTTTTTGACTCGTAAATTTTCATCTTAAGGATTTAGGAATATGATTTGTCGTTTACAAACCCTTGGTGCCCAACTTTGTCGAAAGCTTGAGCTACATAGTGTGTGATTATTTAAGCGTTTGGTTTATAATTTTCAAAAAAAACCGTCCATGCAAGATGTCCACATTTTTCACCACTTTTTCGAGCATTTCGGCTGGTATCTCGCTAGTGACACGTTGCATATTAGCTTTCAATTCTACAATTTTTGTTGGTTTATTGGCATAGACGGGAGATTTCACGTAGCCCCATAACAAACAGTAAAGAGGCGTCAAATCGTGGACAGCGATTATGTGCTTGTCATATTAAAATATAAGTGCAATCTGTTGCCTACGTTCAATAGACAAAAGACCGTTCGATGGAATCCAGGAGCAGCAGCACACTATACAGTCAGCCATAATCACCGCGGCACAAAATACCATCGGAAGACGACCTCCGCGGTCCCGCAATGATTGGTTCGGTGATCGATGCCGGCTGATCGTTGAAAATAAACAAAAGATTCGTGGAAAATGGTTGGCTCGCAACACTAGAAGCATTCTAGCAGAATATCTTCGCGCTAGAAAAGCCACGACTAAATACCTTCGACAAAAGAAGCGCGATCATATGAGATCATGCTCCGTTGAAATAACATCTGGTGTTCAACAGAGAGATACACTCACACCTGTGCTGTTCAATTTGATGTTTGAGTACGAAGTGAGAAATAATAACATGCGCTATATATTTAATAAATTAGGCCAAATTCATGGATATGCAGATGATATTGTGGTTCTTGGCCGAAGATCTAACAATACTCGTATAAGGGACAGTTTCATACTGCTCGATCGCTGCGCGTGAAGACTTGATTTGGAGGTGAACTGTAGAAAAATCAAATTTTTACACCCAGGAACATCTCTATGGCAAATCTCGGATCGCTTAGTTCGTTGTATGATGTGCAGGCGGAAATCAAAGTTCGAATCGCTGCCGGACAACGAGTTTTTAGGACCAATCAAAATTATTGCGATCTTAACACCTATCGCAGTCGTGCAAGCTTGCACTTTATAAAGCACTCATAAGACCCGTGCTGGCTTTTGGAAGCGAGAGCTGGACCATTACCTCTAACGATTGTAGATTGTTATCTACTTTCGACAAGAAGGTCATCCGTTCCATCTTTGGTTCAATTAAAGTTGCGAACAATGAATACCGGATCCATATGACCCACGAGATAAAGCAACTTCTCGGAAGTAGCAATATCATCGTTTTCATCAAATCCAATCGAGTTAAATGGCTCGGCCACGTTGCAACGTACCCACAACAACGGATGATTAATAAAATGTTCCATCACCAACCCGATTGCATGGGTGTGACGACGTCGAATAAGACCTGCGCAAAATAAGATGTCGAAACTGAAGGACGGGAGCGATCGATCGAGATGGATGGGTGACCATAGTGCAGGCGGCAAAACTCATTCATGTAATGTGAAAGGCAGAGAGAGAGAGAGAGAGAGAGAGAGAGAGAGAGAGAGAGAGAGAGAGAGAGAGAGAGAGAGAGAGAGAGAGAGAGAGAGAGAGAGAGAGAGAGAGAGAGAGAGAGAGAGAGAGAGAGAGAGAGAGAGAGTGGCGTCAAATTGCACGATCTAGGCGGCCAATTGCTCACTGAACTCGTTTGTCAAAGTCCATGATTTCGCGTGCTGTGGCATGCGGCCCCGTTTTACTGAAACCACATATCGACCAGATTCAGCCCATAAACCGCATCAAACAGTGGTTTGAGTTAGTTGGTTTCTGGGTGCATTGATAGTTCTTGCATTGCCTGTGGCTGCTCATCACATCAAATGCGGCAATTTTACTTATTAACGTACCCATTTAACCAAAAATGAGCTTCGTTGCTGAACAACATTTTTCGGTACAACAACAGATTTTCCTCAAGATGTTCTAAAACCCACTCACCAAAACTTCGACACTGTGACAAGTCTTTCGGCTTCAGTTGTTGCACGAGCTGTATTTTATACGCCTTCAGACCAAGATCCTTGCGTAAAACCTTCCATACTTAGTCGAATAACCCAATCCCAATTGCTGTGCCGTGCGACGGATGGACATTTTATCGAATTCTTCAACACTAGATGCAACAGCAGCAATATTTTCCTCTGTACGCACTCTACGCTTACGATTGGGGGATTGATGTCTAATAACGTGAAATTGGAGCAAAATTTTGTCACAATGGCTTGAATTGCTTGCTCAGTAGGTCGTTTTTCAGTAACACGTTTATCACTGAACACGAATTTTGATAATAAAATTAAAAAATTTGTAAATATTGTTCGGGTGTAGGTGTTTCCGTGATGAAATGCTAACTGTTCAAGAGTAGAGTGATTTTCTCTAAACCCAAATTTTGTGTGGTGGAATTAAATATTTTTGTTCTATTATATGTTTCAACCTCTTGAGCAGCTGTTCGGTCTATATAAGATTTTTTATCGTATGCCGGTTTATCTGATGATTCCTAACATCATTATTCCTCCAGCCACTTTCCATGGACGTGGGACATATTTCAGTCTGAAGGTTGCATTCATTATATGAAATAAATTAGGCAAGCCTTTCTCGGGAATGGTTTTCGCAATTTCCCCAGTAATTAAGTCATAACCTTGAGCTTTTCTGATTTTTACATTCTCAAAATCAACCACAACCTGCCCAAAACTCCTCCTTCACAAACACTACACCCATATAATTCTAGGCCTTTCCCTCTAAAAGCTAACATCACAGGCCCAACACTCGTAACAATTGCAATAACTTTATCAAAAATATCGTTGATTATGCAAGAAGCTGCCCGAGTACAGGCAATTGAAGGCAAATATCTCGCATTTAATTATTATATCTAACATCGAACTCAAAAGTTATTTGCTAAAAGGGTTTGTAAAACTTCATTTGAGATTTATATTTGAACAATTAACACAATATGGTTTCCTAGGTGCTCTATTATGTGTATACTTTACAAATATTTTTGGGCAATCTGTAAAGCACGTAAATTACCCTATGTTTACAATTTGTCTTACAAACACTTTATTATAAAAGTTAAGTTTGAATTTGACCGAAAATTGAAATTCCGAAACTCGTAAAGATATTCGAAGGGCAATCGATAATAACCAATCTTGCGTAATGTTTCTTTTAGATTCGTTTGATAAAATAATTCTAAATATATGAGTTGCGGGTTTCTTAAGTCACTGTTAAGCCACAATTTTTTAAAATAATTGACAAAAACTTCTCGATAGCAAGATTTGTATTCCCGATTAATTTTATTTTCTTACTATCATCATTTTTCCAAAATCAAAAGCCGGGAAATTTCGAAAATTTAAACTTCTGAATTTTATCATCCTTTATAGCTCTAATTACGCATATCAATTATATTACTAATATCTCACAACCCATATTTAAACGTCAAACATATCAATGATAAGTTTGGCACGATGAATCATTGCTTTGTAATAGGTATTTTCAAATTATGTAAACAACCAAATACAAGAACTACGACTATTATTGTATAACCGAGTATGCATTACAAACTAAACACATTATGCCACATTGTGTTATGTTATGTAATCCACATATCAAGATAAAATTCCAGAACAAAAATAAAAGAACTCACAAAACACAAAACGAAGAAATAAAATTTCGGAATTCCATGATACACATATATGTACTTGAATACAAAGGAAAATTGTTATTTTGTTCTCGCATTTTCTTCTCTTCCAGAAATATCATCGTCATCATCATTATATGTTTTGTAAATAACAGCGCCCGCCTTGTGAAATTGAATGTATTTACTGCGATAAAAGAGAAACCAACAGGCATGAATGAATATACCAGGCACAGTACCAGTCATAACAAACACATTTTTTTAACCCTATTATTAAACGATAAATCTAATCACTCACATCTCTAAATTTAGATTTTGTAACACGAAAATAATAATAAATCCATTAAAAATATAGGGAAGAACTACAAAATTACCAGACTAGTTTTTTGTTAGGTATCGAAAGAATTTTTCGTAATGTGTGATGTAATACGTATATGTGAAATACAACTGCGAACGAAACGAATGAATGAATGAATTGTGGTGAATGAATGAAGTGATACTAGAAATATGTATATAACACGTATTAAATAACGGGTGTTTTTTTAGGAGGTTTGTTTTTCCGATAGATGTCGTTTTATTTTATGACAGTTGTTTTGACAGCTCAAAGTGGCATTTCTACTCAGTATTGTTTGGCAAATCATTATGAATAGGTTAACTCCAGAACAACGTTTTCAAATCGTGGAAATTTATTTTCAAAATCAGTGTTCAATTAAAAATGTTTATAGAGCACTTCGTGAATTTTATGGTGCACATAATCGTCCGTCAGAGACCACCATAAAGAACGTAATTACCAAATTTCGGTCTACATTCACTCTTTTGGATGCCAAGCCACCGACAAGAATGAGAAGAGTTCGTACAGAAGAAAATATTGCTGTCGTTGAGGCCAGTGTCGAAGAAAACGACAATTTATCGATTCGTCGTCGTGCTCAGCAAATTGGACTTTGTCCATCGACTTTATGGAAAATTTTACGTAAAGATTTGGGTTTGGTGCCATACAAAATTCAATTGGTGCAAGAATTAAAGCCACACGACCATCGTTTGCGCCGTGAATTCAGTGATTGGTCGTTAAATCAATTGAACGAAGATCCATTTTTTTACCGTAAAATTCTCTTCAGTGATGAGGCGCATTTTTGGTTAAATGGATACGTCAACAAACAAAATTGTCGCATTTGGAGCAAAGATAATCCACACGCCGTTCTAGAATTACCAATGCATCCTGATAAATGTACTGTTTGGTGCGGTCTATGGGCTGGTGGGATCATCGGTCCATATTTCTTTAAAAATGAGGAAGGACGACGCGTTACCGTGAATGGAAATCGATACAGAACCATGTTAAATGAGTTTTTGTTGTCAAATCTTGAAGATATGGATATGAATGAAATGTGGTTTCAACAAGATGGTGCCACTTGCCATACAGCACGTGAAACAATCGACTTATTGAAAGAAACTTTCAACGACAACATTATTTCGAGAAATGGTCCGGTGAATTGGCCTCCGCGTTCGTGCGATTTGACGCCATTCGATTACTTTTTGTGGGGATACGTGAAGTCATTGGTTTATGTGGATAAACCTCAATCGATTGACGCTTTGGAAACCAATATTCAACGTGTCATTGCTGACATACGCCCTCAAATGCTTGAAAAAGTGCTGGAAAATTGGACCTCCAGAATGACATTTGTGAAAAATAGTCGTGGTAGCCATATGCCAGAAATTGTGTTTAAATGTTAAATGCCAAAAAATTATCTACCAAATAAAAAAAAATTTTGGTCATTTCATAATTTTATATGTGTTTTATTCAAAAAAAAAATCGGCAACCTCTTAAAAAAACACCCTTTATGTAGACTATGTCAAGGTTGGTTTTATTGTATTTATATATAAATGTAGTAAACATACACCACACCAGCATATATTTATTATTGTTATTAAACTTTGTGATGAGTTAAGGTTTTTCTTTGTAATTTTCTTATTTTCCTGCTAATTAAGAACCTTTTTTTGTTAGTTTGTTTATAAAGCTTGTTTATTTGTTTGTTATTATTATTGTATCATAGACATATTTTTGCTGTGTCGGTTTTGTTAATTCATGTTTAAGTCGTTCAGTAAAATGAAAGTGTTAAATTAATTTCATGGAAAATTTAATAAAACAAATAAATCGTGAAGCGATCATTTAAATACATGTATGATGTAGCACATTAATTGGAAATGAATGTGTCTGTGAACGTTGAATGGTTTTTTATTAACACAAGTGTCTGGAGGTCGTAGTCATGGTTGTAGTAATATCGGTCGTGATTATTTTTTATAAGTAGTTATAGTATATATCTCTGAGACGACTTGGCACCATTACCAATGATCTACTTGGGTTTATCGCTAAAGCCCCATAAACCGAAGTAATTTATTAGATTTATGGGACTTTAGTGATTATACTTCTTTTGAAAAGTAATTGAGTAACAATAATGCAGCCGAATTTTAATGGCCTACAGTCTGTAGTATTGTCTTATTCGGTTGAATCACCAGCAGAGCGAGCGTTCCTACCAAATGGTTTTGTAAAATTCACGGTATCTTGGTTTAGGCTTGTAACGCATAATTGGGTTCATCAGGCATTCATTTTTCATTTGAAGGGGTTTATCTTTATATTAAGATCATCTATTTTGTTTACGACATTTGTATTTTCATTTGCTGCTTGTTTCAGCACGGTTGAAAGGTTTCTTCCAAATCGGCAGCAAATAGAGAGACTTCATTTTTTGCCTAGGACTCGTCATTGTTTTTGATAGGTGGCAAATGCATTTTGGTTCTTTTAAGTCGAAGTCGCTTATTTATATTTTCGTTCTTTATTTCCTGTATGAGTTGTTTTTACTTGTTGCACAGAGAATTTAGGATATTTTTATGTTGTGGAACACGAGTCTGCTGCCAGATTTTACGAATTTCGATTGATAATCGAAGATTTGTTCGTTCTTCCACTAACTTCTTGAATAAATCCCAATTGGCTTTATTGTATAGGGTTTTGCAATAAGAATGATATGATTTTTAAGTGACGTTTCTTCAATTTGTAATATATCATGATCTGTCATTTTTTGTTTCAGTGTATGTATTGTGTGGTAAATAAACAAAATTGTCGATTCTGGTGCGAAGAAAATCCACAAATTATTCATGAAAAACCATTACATTCACCTAAATTGACAGTTTGGTGTGGTTTTTGGTCTGGTGGAATCATCGGTCCGTATTTTTTTCGAAATGAAGCTGGTAACACCGTTACTGTCAATGGAGATCGGTATAGATTGATGATAACCAACTTTTTATGGCCGAAATTGGAAGAAGTTGATCTTGACAACATTTGGTTCCAACAAGACGGGGCTATGTGCCACACAGCAAGTGCAACAATTGAATTATTACGAGAAAAGTTTTCATCATATCACTCTTATTGGAAAACCCTATATGTTCATTTAGACAAGTTTTCTTTTTTTATTATCATTGTAAGTCATGATCACAGGTGAATGGTTGGATGGTAGTCCTTCATTGTTTTCGATGCTCGCTTCTAAAACACCTTTTGTTACATAGAAATCAAGAAGATTTGGTATTTTATGTATGTCAATAGGTCAATATGTTGGTTTATCGCCAGAGTGAAATTCTAGTTGTTCCCGCGAGATTTAGAGGTTGTAAGTCTAGATCCCCACTAGGTATTATTTGCATTAAAATCATCGTCTATGATAAAATTTGGTTCTATTGATTTAAAAGTCGTAATATTTTGATTTAAAAAGTCGTCGCCTGTAGTCTTCTTCTTAATTAATACCTTGGGGACAGTAAATAATTCAACATTTATGATAACTTGCATTATTTCTGTTCCAATATCGAGCTCTTCCTAATGTTTAATATTATTCCTAATAAATACTGGAAAATCCACCTCTAGCGTTTCCTCCTGGATGAATAGTTTCCTGGTTAACTAGGTTGCTCAGTGAGTTTTGTCGTTCGATAAGAGATAGCGCTATTAGGTTCGTTGTTTTATTTGTCTAAAAATGGTACTACTTTTTTATGAACACTTGTGAAGTTTCATGTAGATCTGTCAACTCATTCGTATATTAACAGCTGTTCAAAGTTGACGTGTCACAGTATTTTTTTACAATGGAAAAAATTGAATATCGGGCAGTGATAAAATTCTTATTGGGAAAGGTGTAGCACCAAAACAAATTCATGAACGGTTGCTAAAAGTGGCTCAGGACTCTTCACCTTCAATTAGAATAGCAGAAAGATGAGTTGCTGAATTTAAACGTGGGCATGATTCACGTGAAGGATGTTCAAAAAGTGCATCAACACCAGAAATCGTAGCAAAAATACAGCATATGGTTTTTGAAGATCGTTGGTTAATCGAGAGAGATTTAATAGAAGACCTAGGAATCTCATTACGCAGTGTTAGCAATATTTTGACTGAAGTTTTGGATTTCATAAAGCTGTGTGCACAATGGGTGATGTATTCGCTAACAATAGAACAAAAATACTTTCGAATGCGACTTTCTCAGCAACATTTGAAGCGTTTTAGAAAGGATAAAAAAGATTTTGTGCGTCATTTCATCACTATGGATGAGACTTGGGTCTGTGAGAGTGGTGTGAATCCGGTACTTCGGCTCCGATGCGAGTAACGGTCCAGAAATCGGGATGATAAAGGAATTCATTATTACCTTCAAACTGGTAAAACAATAAACTCGGAATATTTTGTAACCTTTTCAATCAGCTTGGATGTAAAAATTCGTGAGAGAAGATCTCGTTTACAGAAGAAAAAATAATTTTTCATTAAAACAGCGCATCCTCTCACACAGCTCAAAAAACCATCGCGAAAATCAGTGAATTATAGTACGAATTGTTGCAACATCCACCCTATTAGCCAGATTTAGCCCCCTCTGACTTCTAGGACTTCTGGGAAACGATTTTCATCGAATGAAGAGGTAGTAATATCAGCCGTGGAGGCGTATTTCGACAGTGTTCCGGAACTCTCACTTCAGGGTTGGATTCCATAAATTATGAGATTACTGGAACAAGTATATTGAAGTTCAGGGAGATTATATTGAATAATAAAATGTATTTCAAACCATAAAATCGTGTTTTTCTTATCGAACGACAAAACTTACTGAGCAACTTATTATATCATTTATGTTAGCTCTTTCGTGGTTTCTCGTTCCACGTTCTTGTTTTGCTAGGTGTGCATTTATCGTTTCTATACTTCGGAATATTCTTTCGAGTAGATTTTCTTTAATAGTATTAGTTAACTACTGCGTTATTTGCGAGATCTCCTTTCTGCTCCTATGAACTGTGGTTGTGGTGGCAGTCTAGTTGTAGTTGAAATCCGTTCTCTTGGAACGTTAGCGTTTTAATTCGATTGGCGTAATTTATTTCTTAATCTTTGTAGTTGTACCGCTCCTTCGCATCCTCTATGGTTGGCATGTAGCATGTCTTGCATATCTTGCAGGTTCGTTTCGGCTAACTAGACAGTCTTTCGCGTTGTGTCTACCGATACATTTTAGGCACCTAATATCTCACCCGTAATATTTTTGGGTGTGGTAAAAGCCTTAGCATTTGCTGCATTGAGGTAAAAATTTCGTGTTCGTTTTTAGTGGTTCTATTTTAACCCGCATGTTGAGTATTGATTTGAAATCAAAAAATTGTTTAAGCTTAGCATGAAGAGCGGCAGCCCTCTTTTAACGATTTTGGTTCGTGGGCTATTTTAATTTTCTTCCGTTTAAGGATGTTTACTACGTTTTCAATTTGCAATTCTTTTATCTTGAGGTCTTATATTCTCCTTCTTGGAGGTTGAATGAAAACCTCAGGCCATAACCTTAATTTCGCGGTAATTTTTACCGTCGCATAGGTATACCTCTCTTTACCTTCTTCGTATTTATCTCCCAAACTGTTTAGTGCCTCTACTCTATACTCTTTTCATTAAAGAGTACGGATTTCATTAAATCAATTTTTCCAAACTCTGCAATGCCAATCACATTAATTGGCGGTGGTGCTTTTGTCTTTATTGCAACCTTGTGTTATTCTTGTTGCTGGCATTGTTGAAGTACAAGAACTGGTTCGGTAGTTTCATTAACTTTTGCTTGTGAGTGCTCCGATAATTATTCTCTTTACTTTTTTCTAGGTCTTTTGTTTATGTATCCAATCAGTTTCTCTTGCAAGTTCCTCATCATCTATATGGAACCCAGCTTTATACAGGCAAATGTGCTGTTTTTATTATAACTAGTAAGAACAGTTTCCAAAACTTCTAACAGTCTGGTTTTCTTCAGTTCTCTAAAAAAGAATTTCTTTCTTTAACTTTGCGATTTCATTGCTAAATTGTAATGCCATTTTTTCTATTTCGCCAAGTCAGTTCGAAAACGAAAATTTTCCTGCTAAGTGCGTATGTGTTTCTGTAGGTGGTGATCTACATATTTTTGAACTTTGTATGAATTGTCATCGCAATGGTTGCCTCTCCCACAATCTATTGAACCGACTTCGTTAGAGGGTTGATTAGTGAACTGCAACTTCTCAGTAGGGTACCACCTGCGGTAACAATTTATTTTTGTTGTGAACTCATTGCTTTAAAGACTGGTTATTGAAGCAGCTACCGTCAGTGCCTCGTTGGTTGAGTAGCAGGTTGCAGCACATGCAGATGAGGTTGATGTTTGGGCTGGTATATTGACCTTCTATACCAACATGCCTGGTAATTCAGTTGGTCATCCGTTTCATCAAAGTTTATTTGTTTGTAGTCTGGCAAATATTAAACAGTTCAAGTCTAAACAGTTTGAATGTCAATCGAAAACACTTCTCTGTAACAGACTCTAGCCATGACCCTTCTCGGGTAATTAGTTGGTTATCATAATCATCAAAATTCATTCGTTAGTGGATGGACAAAATACTTTATAGAAATTAGTTTAACAAACGATTTAATAGTTATAATTAAAACAATTTTTAAATCTCAAACTTTCCAGGTAATTCAGATGGCCATCACCTACTTATACTTTATAGTAGTTCAGGATTAACAATTTAACTATCAATCAAAGCCACTTCTCTGTAATATGCTACGACCATGAAAAACATTTCGAACTTGCCTGTAATTCAGCTGGTCATCCTCCTCAAGATGATTAGACAGTTCAAGTCTACACAATTTGAGTACCAATCAAAAACACTCATCCGTCTCTATCAGGCTATCGCTATGAGAAAAATCTCAAACTTTTCTGTTAATTCAGGTGGTCATCCGTCTCATCAAAATTCAGGCGTTTGCGGATTGGTGCATAGTTTATAGTTTAGTAAGCGATTAAATAGTTCAATTCTAAACAATTTGAGTATTAATCAATGGCAAAACTGTCAAAATTTCCACTTAATTCAATTAATAATCTTTCCATTAAAATCCATTTGTTTGCGGGACGGGTAAATAGTTTTTAAGTAGCAGTTTAGCAAAAATTTAATCGTTCAAGTCTAAAGAATTAGAGTATTAGGTAAACGACTAAATAGTTTATAGTAGTTTTATACGACTTCATAGTTCAAGGTTAAACCATTAAATTCCAAACAAAAATCCCACCCCTCAGGCCACGGCTCTGTTTAAAAATTAAACTTGTCAGGAAATTAAGCTGATGATGCCTTTCATCAAAATGCATGCGTTTTCGGACTGGCAAATAGTTTATAGTAGTTTAGAAAACAATTCAAGTTTAAACAATTTGAATACCAATCAAAATCTGTTACAGGCTACAGCGATGAGTCCACAAAAAAAATGAATTTTGATGAGAGGGATGAGCACGCTGAATTATCTGGACAGTTTGAGGTATTTGTATTCACCTGTAATTTAGTAACAAAACAATTTTTTAGAATTGAAAAGTTTTTTGTATGAATGTCCATCACAATGGTTAATTTAAAATATTTTGCATTTATTTAATACCTAGTTTCCTATTTTCTATTATTGTGGTGTTAATGTTATATTGTAAAATGTATGAATGTGTAAAAAACTATGGAAATATAATTTCGCGTTTCTTTTTGATCAATATCAATCAATTTACCACACAATCAATTTAAAAAAACGGTTAGTGATTTTTAGTGACTCGGCAAAAGAATTGCATACAATAACCGTATTTTCAAAAATGCGCAACTTTTAAATGACCTTGTTGATCTCCTCCGACCTTGAGTGCGAGAACTTTAACAATCGTTTTATTTAATTTCTTAGTTTACTTATCTCATATTGATATGGTGAAAGTCGCGGTTTAGTAGAGAGTATTTCTGCCCGTTTAGGTCCTGTTCTCTTCCTGATTTCAAAGAGCATGTCACATTTTAAATAGCATTATCCGCTATACAATTTTCAACTGTTCATTGCTCTGTAATTTTGAGAGTCCGAAAAAGAGCGAATTTTAGCTAAATAAACTGTTAACATTTAATTTATCCGCACAACTCATTTCTTTTGTGAGTGGTGATATATTTTGACGCATTGGAGGTTCTGAATTTTAGTCTTTAATACTTAATTACTCTGTTTTATTTCAAATTTAATTTTTACCTTTACTTTAAGTGAATATGTTCGCGAAATGTTCTGCGTAGCATTATACGAGTGTTCCTTACATCTGAATTACTTATTGGTAGGTAGCAGACTGTAGTTTAAATTGCTTATTATTTTTCCCTTTTATTCTTCTTACTGGCTTTTTAATAGCGTATTTGTTCTACGTCCATTTCAACAGTTCTTGCATTCCCTCCCTATCACAATTGAACTATTATAGCACATTACCTGTAATATAATAAATAATTTAAATTCTGGGTAGCAGCGTGGCTGAATATCATTAATTTAGGACCTAGAGGTCTCTCAGCAATTTTTCCTTATTTTTACTGAAGTAAGAATAGTTTACTGCATAATGAGTATATACTTCACACCCCATTACGTTCTGCTACAATACATATTTTGATGTAAAATTTAAATGTTTTACAATTGAAGAGGTCGGCCGTAGTTCAAGCAAAATTATCGATTGAGCAACTGAACATCCCAAATTGGTGTATTTCAGTCTGTTAGACTCCATTTATTAATCTATATTGACTACAAAGGCTGGTTTGGAGGTATTGAAGTAAGGTAGTTTACATAACATTAAGCTTAATTGGGGCAATGCTGAATTTATCATCCCGCAACTAACTAAAACTTCCTTAAGAATGGATATGTTTTCTTCTAAAGCGAGGTATCATAAAATTATTTGATGTTTTATAATTTTAAAATTAAATTTAAAGCGACGTTGTATACCGTATATCCTTTTTTTTTTTGAATTTCTGGCATAGATGGAAAATTTGTAAGAATCCCAACAATCAGTTTCGAACGGATGAGATTATTGATTTGAAAAGATCAGTCTTCTCATCAGATCGCGACGACTGATGTTGTATTACTTACATTGGAATATTATCTATATATATATAGGACAATACCATAATTGTACTCATAAAGAAAAAACAAGGGGACGTCTGCACACCTCATCATCCGAAGCAGCAACTGTACTCCTGTTGGTAGTAAGCACAATTTGGTACCCCTGTCTTAAGAGAAGCATATCCTTACTCGTAAGGCATCGAGACGAAAAATTGTTAAAAAATTACAATGGGCGCATTCAGAACCGCCAACTGTTGGCATCATGATTAGTAAAATCATCGCCAATTTGATTTCAAAAATTCATAATACTAAACGTTTTGATAACGTTGGCTTTGATTTTACTCAACATGTTCCCAACTGTTGGGTGCCCTGAATGTGCCCAATGTAGGCAATTGATATACACTTTTGTCAGTGCTCTATTCTGGTAGTGCATTGTTGTGGTGCGTGACGGTACAATTACGATTTTCAATGCGACTAGGAAGAGTGCCGAAGATGTAATTGTCATTTGGATAAAAATCCAAAGTTGATCGGCCTCTGTTTGACAATCTTTTTCACACCCAGTTTTTTTAATTTTTATACAGGTTTATTAAGCCTTTGGTTGGTCGTATAGAGTTTCTTATTATCATGGTCCCGCAATCGATTCTCGGTGCTTAACTACGAAATATTCTTTTGTTTTAATTTGGAGGAAAACATTTTAACATGATTTTAAAAATTGCTCGAGGTGCAAGACGGGCCTTTTAATAAAAAAATTTATTATTGTCCTTTTGCATTTAGCATTGTGGAATAAACACAGAAAGTGATAAAAACGTATTGGCATAAACAACTAATTTTTCGCATTCCAGTTAGTCTACAAAACTTTTCGTAGTTTTATTTTCTGTTACATAAAAATCATTTATCGTTCATCATTACAATTCCAGTTTATATATTCTACAGGGTAAAAGGCACAATTTGCTTTACAAACTGTTATAATTAGCTATGGGTTGGCTACTTAATTAAGATTTCGACCTGTGCTGCATTTCTTATTAGCGCCAAATTTATCAATATTAAAAATGCCTGCTCTATACACCATATCGAGGTTTCATGTAACAATTTTGCTTCCCCATTTTAGATTTCAATAATTAGAGCCTAAAGAACTTGCAAATTGGCTTATTCTTAATTTATGACCTAAATTGAAAGACCCCAAATATGATATGTTATTCTTGAAACTCGACTTAAACTAATGTGAATGCATAAGAAAACAATTTCATGGTTGCAATTACGAAAAGATAACAATTGATAATTTCCTCAAACAAATAACAAGTTGTTGATAGATAGTTAATACTAGAAACTAACGAGATTTTGCGTCGTGTAGTGCTATGTCGTACAAGCGGTATACGAGGAGATATTATCATGTTACTCAATAACTCCCGACGTTAACTTCTAAAAAAACATTCATTTTGCAAAACTCGACTTTATTCAGCAACATGTAGTTTCCTTCAAGAGTGATATAACTCATTCACTTATTTACGAGTGATATAAATCACTCGTAAATCTTTCTCTGGAGCATTTTTTTAGGTCTGCGAATAGGTAGTAGTCGCTGGGAGGTAATCTGAAAAATACGGTTTATAAGGAAGCAATTCGAACTTCAATTTGTGCAATTTTGCCATCGAAGCCAACGACTTGTGACACGGTACATTGTCTTGGTGAAAGAGTACTTTATGCATTTGGATCCATGTTTTTCGCAATTTTATTCTTGAATTGCATCAATAACGCCATTGTCCACTTAGCTTGTATGTAATGGTGGATCTATGTTACATCCATTGCCACATACCGACGCATAAAATACTGTTTGGTACGGTTAAACAGCTCCACCCAGCGCTCTGAATCCTGACGGGTTGTTGTTTTTGATTCAATGTGGACAAACGGGAAAATGACACCCACTTTAAACATAGCCCTATTCATGCGAAATGGTGTATACACTGCCATTTGATATTTTTACGATGTCGCCTATCTCACGTAAATTATACGGTGTTCCAAAACAATTTTGTACACTTTTATCTTTTCAGAAATAACTGCCGAATTCGGGCGACCCGAGCGTTCAGCATCTACGGTGTTTGTACAGACACATTGCAACTCAGCTAACCGCTCGATGATTTGTTTCGATGGAACAGAGTCCATATAACACTTATTAAAACATTGTTTTGCTTGAACGGCATTTTTTATCATAAAAAAGCATTAATCAACACACGAAATTTTATATTCTGCTGTTTTGAAATTTTCATGTCGTTATGTTTAGTTGTTCATTAGAAATTCATGAAACAACAACTGCTAGGCAAACTAATTTTCAAAAATATCGAATTAAAAATTGCGTTTTTTTAGTTTAATACCTTAATAATCAAAGAAAGAACCTTGTTGTAAGGAAAGCAGTGCAGCGTCCGTCACAATATTATTAACAGAAATGGAGATGAAACTTGGGTTTATCATTATGATCCAAAATTGAAACAGTCTCCTTACTTAAAAATGTAAAATCGAAACTTATAGAGAGATACAGGCAACAGTCTCTGTGCGCCTCGGTACGAATTCTAATGACCAATTTTAAAAAAAGGAAACACTGTCACAGGGGAGCCCTGCACTGATGTTTACACCGATTCGTAAGACGATTCTTTCAATGAACGCTATGATGGTAGGGGCTTGAAGAACTTAAACAACCATCGTATAGCCCAGATTTAGAAACCAGTGACAACTCCCAAATTTAAAAAGACGTTCGAAGCATTTTTATTGAACCAATGCGAACGAGGTCAGATCACTCGACCAGAAATAGTAATTACTTTTACAGTGAGACAAAAACTATTACCTTATCATTAGGATTTTTTTTAAAGAATTTAGGAAACAATTTGACATCAATTTTAATTTTTTTCAATCGAGACGGGATCCTGTTTATCCGGGATCCCAGAGGTATAATCATTTGCAGTTACCTTGGAAAATTAATCAAACCTCCCGGAAATCTGGTTTTTAAGATTTTTTCGCTTTTTATTTGTGAATTTCAATTTAGAACCAATAGCAAAACACTTATTTTTCAATAAATTTTCCGAAGTAGATTAGTCCTTAACTCGTATTTATAAATTAGGTTACTTCTATTATCAATCACATACAAATTAAAAATCGTTAACTAAATATATAAATTTTAGAATGAGTTGTTCATGAAAAGATGAACAAATTATCCTTGTTTTGTACACCTATTGATGTTATTCTGTGACAACTAAATGTCTTATTAGTTAACATTGTACTTTGGCGATTGATTTAAGAGAAACAGAACATATTTTCATTGTTGTATAGTGGCAAAAAGATAAAATAAGTCAAATTTTAGATATAGCCGTGTGAAGTCTTAGTAGATATCATTTAATAGAGCAAAGTTTGTAGGAGTTTGTAGAAGAAGAATCCACCTTTCAAATGCCAAAATGCCAAATCGATTCTAACCGACCAAATGGCACAGAGGTTAAAACTTTGGGTTTTGGATCGGGAGGTACCTGGTTCAAATTCCGATAGGAGAAGGATACAAAAGGAAATTTTCATCAACTGATTACGATCTGTGATAAAAAGGAACACAACTACGACTCTCTATCAGCGTGCAAAACTAATGGGCCGCCCATCAGACGGTAACTTAAATCGGATCTATAGCCGTATGTCTTCGATTTAGCATAACTCTGTGTAAGGTAGGACGGGAAAAACAAACCACGAAAGAGTTGGGAATGCTTCGGCCCCAGAACAGATTACAGGAATTAAAAAGCAAAAAAAAAAAATCGATTCTATGAGTCAAATGTAAGATGTAGTCGTGTGAAGTCTTAGTAAATATCAATTAGCTATAGATCTAAAATTTCTCTTACAGACTCGATTTGCCTTTTTGGCATTTGAAAGGTGGATTCTTCCTCTACACACTCCATACCAGCCTCTGTTAATTAATGTCTAGCATTTTTCAACCGTTTGACTTTTACTTATATTTTATTTTTACAATAATTGTTACTCTTATTAATAGCAAAATGCTTGATTTTGCATTTATGGGTTAACCTTGCCAGCCAGTAATTTATTTTTTATTAAATTAATTTTTCGTGATATAAATTTCTGCGCTACATAATTTTTTTTTGAGATTTTATGATGGTACGAACACCTGTCGCGACTTTGTTCGCTGAAATTTGCTGTTTCGGGTTTTTTTTTCATGATAACACAAACAATTTTTCGCGATAGTTTTTCTTCGTATTGACATAAAAAATGTCATGACAGTAAAAAAAATTCGGGATGACATTCAAAACTAGCGTAATATAGTAAATTTGTCGTTATATTCATTTTGCAGTGTTGCCATCGCATTTCATACGATATTTTTCGGGCTAACTTCACAGACATTTTTAATGGATATTTTAAAATATCCAGGAAATCTTGGGAACAAAGCATTTTATTCCGATTTCCCGGGAAATATAAATGTGTAGGAAATAGGAAGCCCTAACGTCTCTGTGGTGTGACCGTTAACGAAAGAATAACAAAGCTCTTGGCTATCTGTAATAAAAATGGTTAGTACAAAAAACGACGAAATATGGGGTTGTTGTAATTAGATCTGGAAGAAATCTTTTGCATTACAAGGTTTTTCAGTTTCATTGGTATTAGAAAGTGCACCGCAAATATTTTTAAAGCACGGTTTCCATATTGAAATGTTTTGCATATTTTTTTTTAGAAAAAAACAAAAGAAAATGGCAAAAACTGCCGAAATTTCCAACGAGAAAATAGCTGTGAAGGTTATACCCATAAAGCTATTGCACTCAAAGTTGGTGTATCACAACCAACCGTGAGCTATACTCTTCGTCGGTTCCGTGCTACAGGATCATATGAAACAAAAAAAAAAGATCTGGCCGACCCAAAACGGACGACAAACCGCGAAGACAATTTTATTGTCATTATTAGTAAGCAAAATAGACACTTTGCAACGGCAGGAATCTGTTCTTCTTTGAACGCTACTCGCGAAACAGAGACCAGTCTAACGACAGTAAAAATTCAATCGCGAGCTAGCGAGCTTTATGGACGTGTGGCTGCACGTATTTCTTGTATTTCTTGGTCGCTTAACGGTTGGAAAAAGGTGCTCTGGACAGACGAATCAAAGTTTGAGGTCTTTGGTTCGAAAAGAAAAATATTTGTCCGAAGAAAAGTCGGCGAACGTGTGAAAGTACACTGTGTTGTTCATTCCATTATACTTGGAGGAGGATCGGTGATGATGTGGGGTTGCTCCGGTAATAATAAAGTTGGAGACCTAGTTAAAGTGAAAGGAATACTAGATCGTTTCGGGCATAAGGAGATATTGGAGAAGAACACCATTCCATCTGGAAGACGTTGTATCGGTAAACTTTACAGCAGGACAACGATCCGAAGCACAAGTCTACGTTATGTATAGATATCTTAACCGATCAATTTCGACGAATTCGAATTGTATGTGTATTTAAAAAAATATAAAATAAAACAAAATTGTTTTCAATACACCAAAATTAATAAAAATGTGTTTGGAATAAAATTTTCCGCTTGTAGTGTATCATTGTGTACTTTGTACAATGTGTTTATTAGGTAATTTTGTTTTTGTTAATTTTCTAATCGCCGCCATGTTAACGCCGCCAATTTTAACAATTCAATAGAACTGTTTACAAATGAGAGCGGTTAAATTTAGATACAGATTTTCAGCAATTTTCCTCCAAAACGGCGTCCACTAACTGGGTTCCGAGGTGAACAGCAAATTGCCCTCCATTAAAATGCAATAACATATTTATACTTTAACACATTTGTACTGTGTTATAATATTTAATTATAACACATTGTAAAAATGCATCGTGGAAACTAAATCCGCACGCTTATTAACTGTTTTCTTTTTCACTGTCAAGGTTAACCGATAAAAAATACATTACACATTATATCCAGATATGTAGAATTTATAAATAGCTAAGTACATATTAAATGTATACACTTAAAGTATATAAATATTAAATATTTACATTCCGATATATTCCAAAGTATTTTTACATCGAAGTTTACCAATATATTAATGGCACTAAAAATGCCTGTAGATTAAATTACCCTGCGCAAAAAATGAAAAGTCGTAAGATTTTTTTATTTTTTTGGTAAATAGTGAAAGTTTGTCTGCTCTGTCTGCAGAAAATAATAAGATTAATATCTCTTATGAGCACGATTGAACTTTAATCCTACGACGATGCCGGTATATTTAACTATAAGTATGTGGCATATGTAAATTTTATGTGCAAAATGGTGGCATACAAATTATTGCGATCTTGATATCTCCTATATGCTTACTTAATTTTATTACTTTTCGGGTTTGTGTTATTAACTAACAAATTTAGTGTGCACGATTTATAGCTTTGACATTTTAGTTGTAAACATTTGCTAATTCTTTTTTATATTCCTTTTTCTTATTACAGGTATGTTGCTTTGATATCAACGTTTTAATCTTGGACCTATTATTATACTGAGTAATTAGTCGTAAGTGTTTTGTTTATACTTTTTCAGTTAAATTTTGAGTGCTAAAATTAAAACTTAATTTACATTAAAGTTGTTAATTTATTATTTTTAATTAAAAAAAAGTTAATTCAAGTGTTTAAATAATTTTTATCTATCAAATTTTTTAACTTTAAAGATTTGCCAATCAATTATTAATCTCTGGTACATCAGGCCTATCTTTTATGGAACTGGTCTCACTATTTCTACATATTGCTGAACATTGTAGATGGTTATCCCAACTAACGATTTTGTATCAAATAGGTTGTGATACATTATGATAATAACAGTTTTTCTCTTTCACACCAAGCAAACTAGCAATACGACGAACTACTGGGCTTTCGAATCTCGAACGCTCGACCTCAATAACTTTATTCATAGTCTTCAAGATTGACTATTGTCTATATGGAACTCTTACTTGGGCGGTTGCAGTACAGTTTTATCTTGCAGAATCTTCAAGTGCTTGAGTAGTTTGCAAACCGTGCCATTCACTGTGTTACCATGCCTGATTTGGGCTCCATAATGCTCTTTAAAACGTAAACGGGTGACAGGATGTGGTCTTACAGTTCTTTTGATCGCTTTTATCCATTTGAAGAGAACTAAACTACTACTAAACTTCCACCAAGTCTTGATACTTCTAAACACGACCAAATAAATAATAAAATAAAGGATCCATCTTAACTAGAATGAATTGGTGATACCGGATGTTTTACAAAAACTAGTTAACTCTCAGGTTCGAGACAATCTTTCAGCTATCTTTCAGATCAAAATATGTATTATACATTAACAATTATTATACATTAATGAATTTTATTGTCAGACTAAAATGTTACTTTTGTCTAAGTTCATACCAATCATTCATAGATGGCACGCGCCTGTTTAATTAAAATTTTCAAAATTGTTTACATCAATCTCCAAAATATTTTTAATCGGCCACTGGCAAATCCGAACTAAGTTTGCAGTTTAGAATGACTCGTAAATATTAACACATTTTGGTTTATGAACATTTAAGACATCTATCAATAACTGGTATGAACTGAAAATCAGTTTAGTTAGTCGGAAAATTAGGCTAAAAAATTTCAACGAATGTTTAACGCGAAATGAATATATTGAAAATAAATTTGCTCACTACTTAAGAGATGAAGCCCTGTAATAAATACCATATCGGTTAAAAAGAATCATAGAGAAGTAGTAGTAGAATTTTATATATTAAAATTATGAAATTAAATGTAAATATTAAAAGTTTTAATTAGAGAATAAATCATCTTTGTGTAATTGGTTCAGCATATTGATGGAATAAAAATGGCTGCGCGTTGCCTAATTACATACAAATATATTTTTGCCAAATATGCAAAAAATAAAAAAAAATAGTTATGTGAAAATATTAAATAAAAATATATTATTTACAAATTGGGCAAATAATGTTTAATTTTCAACAAACATTTATGGTATAAGGAAAAAATAGAAATTAAATTTTTTCAACGTCGTATTTTTATGTTTTTTTTCCTACGCCATAAACAGAACGATCGAGTACATGTCATCCAAAATTTGTATAAAGAATCTGGTTTGTAGTAGTCATATCCAATGTCTGGCCTGCTTGTTATAAAATTAAACGAATTGTCATTTAAGAAGGATATATGTCCGGTCACCGATTGGTTCATTAGCCAACATATAATCAATTTGAGTCAAAAATATGCATTTTGCCACAATTTCTGCTGGTAAATTTATTTCGGAAGCAACAACAATTTTTGGTGTTTCATTGTAAGGTGTTTTGAAACAACATAATAAAATCGGTAGAATCCGGTTGTTGCTTTCCCATATAAAATTCTACTACCCTCTAAAATTTCAGTGCGGTGTTCATGATACCCAATTTTTTCGGTAAAATTTTCTGATGCCCTTTAGCCTTTTGTAATTGAATTGGCCGCTATGCATTACAAAGTAGAAAAATATTTGGTGTTTCAATGAAGATACAAGTAGAAATTAAAGTAATGCTAAATCCAGCATCCTACAAATTTATTCAAACGAGGAGTTTCACAATTTTTTTTTCTTAGGATTATATAAATTGTCATTGGAAATTGTGCAAGAAATTATTATGTCATTGGAATTATTTTTTAATGTATTCTTTTCGAACATCGGCACATTTATAACTTCTTTGAATTAGTTTTTGGTTAGATTAGGTATCATAAAACAAGTTTTTACCTTTATTCGTTAGAGCAACTTTTCCCTGTGTATTCACTCTCAAATTGTGGATCAATATTTTGGTAATAGTTATCGGAAAATAAATTTGTACAATGAATGCTCAATTTATAAAAACCCGAATGCCATGCTCAACGCAATTTTTGCGTTATGAACCGGCGCATTGTTCTGCAATAACAGTATTCATTTTATGATTTAGCTTAAACTACATAAAATGTTTTCGTCATATTGCTTGCTTGATACTACCAGTGTCCTCCACTGAATCATCTTTTGTACACCAGTTTCGATTCTTCCCATAATGATAACCCCAATCCTCCAGTTTTATCTCCAGAAAATTCTGTAAATGTATTCCCTTCTTCTGGCAATTGTACAATAATATTTCAAAAATTCAATGTTATAAGTTGATCTTTACAAAATCTATCTCAATCTTCCTGCAGCTTGATACAGTCGGCTTTAATACCGAGTGAATATTTCCATGTACTTATAAATAATGAAAATAGCAAAGCGTCTAAATTGATTCACCTACGTCTGAAGACCCGCAAAATGTTTGAGAAGGTTGATCCGAAGTTTTGCATTTTCAGACCAGCAGTCTTTAAGTCCTTAAGCCTTCTCAAAGTCTGTATAGACAAGGCCAAAAAGTTCTAGCAATTTTTAACTATCAAAAATGTTACAACAGAAATTATGTAGTAAGATTGGTGACCGAAAATTTCGCAGGCACAAACCGTGCTGCGCCGACGATATAATTGATTTTATACGAACACATTATAATTGCTGAATTATTTATTTAATAAGTTTAGTTATGACGAAAAGAACGAAAGGATATTCTTAGGTAATTACGTACCTCATTTTCTTACGTACTTTAAAAATTGATTGAATGAACGAAATTTTTCAGGGCTCCGGAAATAGGCCACTGTAGACTTTCATTGAACCTGAAGATATTCGATGAAAGCATTCTTATTTTAATGTCAACTTGAAGCACAAAATCAAGAAACCTCTGTTCATGGAACTTAATATAGTTTAAATCTTCAGTGCCGCGTGATGGTCGCGATACAGTAGATGGCGTCGGAGCTTGTTGATATTTTGGTGCAAAATCTGACAAACAAATCACAAATTTCGGAGAAATGGTTAGTAACCGAACTATGGTAGGTCATAGGAGATGAGGAACTGGCAGCTTTTTTCCTGGTAATTCTGAAATTAGATATGTTTAGGACATAAGTTGAACCGGTCCTCAATGCACACTGTAAAATTATTACACAAAGCCCAATTTGTAGTTTTTGAACTCAAAAATCTCCCCCCTATTGCAAGGTTTCTTAAGATTTTCTCCTTATTATATCATGACCTCGAAAAACCAATTTATTTTTAAGCGGCGAAACGCATCTTTTAATACTACTTCTCCAACTGCCTTTGCATGGAAATTCCTTCAAAGATGCAGTCAGCTTTCCTGAAAGGCATAAACTCAAGGATATCAGGCGACCGTTTTATTAGTTAGGTAACGAGTCCTTTACGGCAATTAGTACACCGTCGTTTCAACGGTTTAAGTTAAAATCTGTTCTTTCTGCGAACATCTTAATATTATCGAATTCGTCCAGAAGTGAACTTTTAGCACGTTCTCTGACGCTGGGCGCGTTGCAGTAAGACTAATGTTGTTAGTGATTACTTGTTGGTTCTGCATCTGATTTATTTAGGGTACCATTCACAAATTTGCGATAACAGTTTCGTTGACGCGTTGATGGAATTGCGACAAACGGAAACTAAAATTTACGTTTTATGATCCTGATTGTATTAAGCAAGAATATGATTTTGTTTAGATTATACTCTGAATTAATTCTAATCAAATTTTGTTCAAAATTATCAAAGCTCGGGCGACCAAAATTTTGTGGTACTAGTAATGTGTCATCTTGACATAATCGCAATTTGTTTCTCTTAATCGGAATTTTATGGCACGACATGCTATTTTTTAACCTTCATTCCTCAGTTAGATCGACCACTTTAACCGACGATTCTCTTTGCTCAACCATGTAATATACATTTTTGTTCGAATACATAAAGAACTTTAATTAAGGTAACCTAATTTTCCCAATCCAGGCCATTATGGTATTCAATATTAATAGTAAAGAAGCATTTACATGGTTCATGTTGAAAGATTTTGTCGAATAAATTCACTTACACTTAAATTACTTTTATGACATTGATGATGACTCGGCTTCGAGTTCCGCACACCAACAGACGGCCATAGTGTGTTTACTAATACAATCGTGATACAATAATTTATTTGAATTTAGTTTGAACCCCACGTCCCGATCCAAATAACCTACCTTTGACCCCCGAGCAACTTGTTCTGTCGATTTTTCATAGCTACTTTCAAAACCATAAAATGTTTCTCGCTTCTACGGCCACTCATGGCTTCAATATTTAAATATGAGTTATTTTTGTTAATAACAATACAAAGCGCGTTAATTGCATAACTACGATAAAATCTACTGCTTTTATGCCTAACTGAATAAACATACCAATATGTATACAAATTTACTTAATTGAAAATAAATCGATTTCGGGTATATGCATATACAGTACAATCTTGTAAATTGACCAAATAGAAAAACCAACAAAACATTTCTAAGGAAATCCGATTACCTAAAAAAAACATTTCAATTTAAACGAAAATATTTAACCCTAAGATTATTATTATCGTGTTGTTGTTAGTGCAATTATAAATTGTTAACGAAATACGACATAATCAATCATCATTAACCTGTAACACATTCAGATCAATTTAACCATAGCATCTTGAGAAAATGGAATTTACACCCAAAAAAATCTTGACCGATTAACATCTCTATTGTAATGCTTCATTGATATTTTGTTAACCCAAATTTGTAGAAAAGTGTTGTGTGAGCATATTGTGTTAACCTTGAAAGGGTATAACATCTTATATACCTTTTTAAAGATAAAACTAATTTAGTTGAAGATTACAATTTACAGATTTAAATAAAATAAATTCATGGAATTATAATGTATGCCTCCTCAAAATACGTTTTCAAACAAAATTTTGCTCATATACAAAACGCCAGCAAAATTTATTTATAAATTCGAGCCGCAAACCAAATTCAAGAACAATAAAAAAGAGCGCGAATATTACTTAATCTACATAACCGTATAATGCTGTCATCGGCGCGCGTGATTTGATGTTTTATATACCGCGACGATAATATATTGGTCTAGCGCTCCTTTAGTATTAAAACTAATATGTGGTACGACTAAATTAAATACGTACAACAAATGCGACATTAATTAAACTTTATTACCGTAATTATTATATATGTTTACATAACTGGTACGGAATAATGTCCGAATAATTTAACATAACGATACAATAACCATATGTGTTGTATATAAACTATATTACTACACAACTATTTAATTTAATCTGTTGTAACTGTAATTTGAAAGTTTTTATTTATATATATGTTGTGTTTCTATACTGGCACAGTCTTTTGCAAGTTTTTCATATTAATATATTCCAATATGTATATTGACAACAACAATTACTAAATCAACATAAACTTAAACCTGATGAGTGCACCAAACCATTTTTAATACCCAAGTACTTACAATGTTTGTACAATTTTACAATAAATGTATACGTGTAAATCTGTATGTGTAAGACTAAGAGCAGCACACTCACGATTTGATTTGTGTATAATATGTCCGTTGAAAAGTTATAATGTGATATGTGACACATTATTTCACATATTTTTTACGGTTTTCGTGTGCGAGTTTAGTGAAAGATTAATGTTAGACCACTTAACCGCCAAAATAAATAAGTCGTTAGCTATTTGTTGTCTGTCTGCCTATTTGTGAAATAAATTTGTGTTCCGGAAATATCAATTAGCCTGGTATGGCTCACGAACCAAAGATTTTCAATTAATCAAAATTAAATTAATTATTTGTTTGGCATTTAGAATTTTAGTTTATTTTGACACAATTTAAAAACAATTAATCAATACATCTCGACAACCTTAATTAATTGTACTTAATTAAGATTCATAATTTTTACCAATTTATTTTTAAAAACGGCCAGATCATTGATTGTGCTTCCTTATCATTGTACCTTGTATCGGTCTGTTCATAATTTTGTATTAACTGTAAAAACTTAAAACTATTTTTGTGACACAATGACAGGTTGAAAGATTTATGAGCCTTGAACAAAATCCTGTGGATCAAATTTGGAGATCGAATTCACTTTTTATGCTAATAATTTAAGAAATGAATTTCATTAAAATATCTATAGTTAAGAAATCAGGTCCGAGTTACCTCGTCGAATACTGGATAAATGCAAACTAAGTGAATGTTGTCCTCATTCTCTTCAATGCAGTGGTCACACAAGGAATTTCAAACAAGCCTCATTCGCTGTAAATAAAGTTTAAAACAGCCGCAACCAGTAAGAATAGCGACAAAATTTCCGAGTTTGTCTTTTTTTAAGATTAAGCAAATCTTAAGCAAAAGTTTTTTGCCTTCCGACCCAGGTAGATGAAGGTGTTGCTAGTTCAGGTTCAATAAATTCCTGACGTAAACCCGCTTTGCCTAAAGATCAGCTATCGGATGTTTGGCCCAATATTACTATGAGCCGGCATTTATTTTACCTTTGCGATGATAGCCGATTTGCGAAAATAGCTTACCACGGGTAGGGGCTTGGGCCACTATTTCGCAAAACTCGTTTTAATATATTTTAAAATTTATTCAAAATAAAACACCATGCATTTTGATTGATTGATTGATTGATTGGACTGTAGGACCAAGTACTGGACATGTGTTCTGGATAACGCCGGGTCTATTTCTACAGTCTGTTTACACATAACGATAAGAAGGATAGGAAAGGTTTTTTTGTTTTTTTTTTGGAACAGAACGACCTGGTTTCAGACACCTAGCGATCGTACGGCACAACACAATTCTAATCTACTTCTAATCTATTAGAGGAAGGAAAAAAGCTTAATAGGTTTAATGGATAACGATGGTATTGGTCTTCAACAATTGCTTCTCTAAATCAGCAACCTGAGAAAAAAATATTATTTTACGTACATCTGGAGATTTCTTGAAATTTAATTCTAAATTATTAATTTCCGGCTTCCTAAACAAAATTGATTGATTGAATCGGCCCGGTTACAGACACCTACACAATCAACAATTAATATTTCAAAGAAACATTATTTCACAGCATTCGTAGATTTCCTGAAGTTTAATTCTAAATTAATATTTCCCGACTTCCTAAATAATATAAACATTTATTAATTTAATCCTCCAGCAATTCCAAAACTTACTAGTACAATAGAATTTCTTGAAACTATAGTTATTTAAATTATATTAAAAATTACTCTAAAATTCATTAGTATTTAACCCTTGAATTGGCAACCACGAAATATCTTTCAAAAAATTGCGAAGAATATGTGAGGCATCCCAAAGGCAATGGTTCCCGGAAATTGGATTGGTTATTTGAAATAAATTTAGCTTATTTCGCCCAAATTTCACATGTTTTATTAATTTTGGTCACCAAAGAATATTTGTTTTATTACCAAGTATAATTGGTAGGTCATCTCTCAACAAATTCGTGTGTCAAATGGTCAAATGGTCAAATTCGTGTGTCAAATTGTGCAAAGCCAAATTTGGCAAAATTTTGGGATTCGGCTATAATGAATGGAACCAGGTCATTTCCTAACCGATAATTTTGCAATGTAGGTTGCAGAGCTGAGGTAGGATTCTAAGAAAAAGGTCCGCTTGTATTGACATTTTAACGTGTCTTTTTGATGAAGTGTAGAACTTCGATCATTTTAAATGGAACTTGGTCATAAAAAAAAATTTGCAAATCAGGTATTCAGAATTGGGTGGCGATTTAAACATGTATTTTAGTCCTGGAGTTCGGCCGTGCTAGGCAATTTCTTAATTAGGTATGCTCGGATCTGGTATGTTGAGCTGGATCTAGATTCCAACATAAATACCGGGTGAAGTTCTGGATTTTTCTACAAAATAAATTTGAAAATAATCGACCAAGGAATTATCCAGTTACTCCATTCACCATAGCCGAACCAAATTTGGCCTTAACCCGCTAAGACATGACCCAGTGATATTCAGATTCCCCAAGAATTTGTTATAATTCAAATTCAGCTCAATTTGTACCCAAAAATTTATTTATGCATCGTGGTATACTGTCTAAAAACAGATTACTGAGACAATTGCGCACATCTCAGTCAATCAAAAAAGATCAAGATTTACGTGAGATGACGGCACGAACGGAAGATAGAACCACGTGGAAGGCTTCTCACATAATTGGTACATGAACAAATCGTTGAAAAGGATTTAGAACTCAAATCAATCGATATTCGTATCTGACGTTCCCATACAATTGCGACCCTGTTTCGAGAAATATTGTTGGCCAGATAAATTTTTTCATAGAAAATAGGGCCAGCAGTAAGCAATCTAAAAATAGTCAACCTTGAAAGGCCGAGGCATGACACATCAAAGATTTACTTGTCGTTACAAACGAAAAATAAAAATAAAAAAACCATTTTCCTTTTGCCATGCCGTAACACATATGAAGTCTCACTCATTTAAACCAGTCTACAAATTATTTTAAATAAAACGTAAATAATTTAAATCTTACGTTTTATCTTATAATTTACTTTCATTGTTATAAAAATGCCTTTAAATGGTTTTCACAAGTCGAAACAAAAGATGGAATTAAATTTAATAAAATCTGTTATACCAATGGGTGCAATCGACTATGGATGAAATTGATGGGTTGTTTGGTTGTTTTGCACCAGTATTACAGAGAAGTTGTCCAGAGAAAGCTAACAATCGTCCACAATATCCAAGTAAAAACATTTTATAATATTTATTTATTTTATTTTTATTTTGCCAGTGCTACATAGAAGTCTGAAAATCATACTCGAGTCACCGCATCTTCACTATATCAGAGCCCATTACATCAATTTAAATAAAACTCTCAAGTGTTTACCCGAAACAGTCATGCTATAAATTATCAGCATAATTCTGAGCTATTGGGTTTCTTTCAAATTATATTTGTCTATCGATTAGTGGGGCTTTGATTTAAACTCGTCTTCTTGCCGTGGACGGCTTCCTGGTCTCTGTTAAACTCCTTTATTTCAAAAATAACATTTCCTATTTCACAATAGGACATTTTTATTCTAGTCCCAATTTTTCGGCAAAAGTGCAATCAAGATTCACCTATTTCTATGGGATTGCGAGAAAGGCGTCTGATACTACTTATACATAGCTCATTTAATTAGAAGATCTGAATGTAACCGCATTCAAATAAATATTACATTTTTACAGACACATCGCTTATACAGACAACTTAAGGTTGAAACTTGGTCCAACCCCGACCTCATTAAGTCCAGAAACACGCGAACGGTTCAAACGCTTATAGAGTACAGATTTTGATGAAATAAATATGTAGCTTCTACTTAGAAAAATGACATTACACACGAGTACAGTCTAACCTCTCTAATCAGACCACGTTTCGGACCAAACAAAAATGGTCCGATTTAGAGGTGGTCCGTTTATATAATAAAAAAAATAAAGTTAAATTAAAAAAACGTAACAGTTGAAACAAAAATTGCAGGTGATTTTTATTTCAATCGTTCCCGCCAGGACATATTTCAAAAAATAGTTCAAAGTAATGCCACAAAACAAAATCTGACTCTGTCTGCTCTAAATTCCAACGAACCCTATTATGACTGGGTTTATATCGTAAGAATGAGACGCAAATTTAATGTTTGATAGAGCTTTAAAATAAAAGAGCATTATTGCAGGATGGCCAATTCACTTCTTTTTCAATTAGTTTTTGAATTAGGTTTTGTTCCGATTTTTCCAAGTGATATAAATATGCTTGCATATTCTTTCTATTCTTTCAGTTTCTTGCACTTCTAAAAACGAAATGATCTGTTTGGGTTCCGCTTCTTCAAACATAATCGATTCATCTCCATCGAATGACGAACTTTCAGATACTGGTTCTACAGTAATGATGAGAATAAATTTCCTTCCCAATCGTAGGCTAATTCTTCAAAAATTTGTAAATTTTCGTCCCATCCGCGATACTCAGGTTTCATGTGAAACCTTTTCTGTTAGCCATGAACAAGGATCTAAGGAGTTGATTTTTTTGGATAAGTCATCCATTCCACTTGATTCATCAATGGTAACAATCAATCGATTCATTAAAAGATTTCGGTAATTTATTTTGCAGCATCTAATTGTCCGCTGATCTAGGCTGCAATCCTAGAAGGATTAGGAGGAAAAAGTTGTAGCTTTACGTTACTGTATTTCTTGTCCGGATTAATCAATCCATTCTTGGCAAATGATCGATGTCATTCAAGTCTTTTTATTATATCGCCAGAAGCCAAATGTTTCTTCAATGTTTCGATTTTTAAACGCGCGTGGTTTTTCGCTTTATCGATGAGGGATAGAAGTTCATTATCTCCAATCATATTACATAACAAAGCAATAGTCAACCGTTCCTTACACATTTTCCATTTCATAACTATTGAATGATATCGACGGAGCTGCACGGAAAAAGAGTCCAGTCTCACCCAAATTAAAAAATTTTGTCCTGGAATTTTGTATTACATTCATATCAACTGATGCTCCTTCTCCACTTAAGGAACCAACATTAAGATTGTTACGTTCGTTAAATTTTTGCAGCCATCCATTTGATGCTCCAAAATCTGTCAATTCAAATAATTCAGCCATTTTCAACGCTTTAGATTGCAAAAGCGTGCCACAGATAGGTAATTTTTTTGAACGGGCCATCATTATCCATCGAAAAATGGATATTCGGATATTATGGATATTTTTTATTATATTTCTTTTCAGTGAACCAAAGCTTTCAACTGTCTCGTAATTTGTCTGCTAAATTCAATTCGTGGTACTTTTTGGGTTTACGCATTATTATAATAAAACCGAAGTAACAGGATATGTATATATGGTGCAAACCTCTATATAAGCAAATGCACGAATGTGTCTATATTTTTTGTGGTCCCATTAGAGGAGATGATAGTCAAAAAGATAATTAATAATTGGTCCATTAGTCCCATTTGGAGGTGGTACTATTACAGAGGTATGTCTGCTCTAGAAACTATTTTTACTGCATGAATAGTGGTCCGATTTGGAATTGGTCCAATTAGAGAGTGGTCCAATTAGGAAGTTAAATTGTATATGTATAAATACTCTCCAGTGCTACTGATTTAGTGTGAAAAATGGTGCATTACACTTCAGTAAGAGTTTTTATTATTTTCTAACAGATCTTTGTGCACGAAATAGCCCATTTTCATTGAACATTTTGTGTTACGTTTGGTAAATTTTAACTTAGTTTCCTGGTTAAAGTTTTTTCATTTGGATCGGCAGATATCGGGTTCGAATCCCGATAGGGGCAGGATTTGAGAGAGAGATTTTTCATAATCAGATTACGATCTGTGATGAAATTGAACGTAATTGTGACCCTCTGTCGAATTGCAAAACTCATGGGCCGACCCATCTTCCATGCCAGTACTATAGGCTGGCATGCATAGCTCCATGTCAATGCGCTGCTGGTTCTACGAAAATCGTACCTATAGCGGTACGTCCTCGAATTGCCTGGGAAACGGTGAAAAAGTAAGGACGTGAAAAGCGAACCGTAAAAGAGTTGGGATTGCCTAGGCCCCAGAACAGATTAAAGATACAAAAAATTATTTGTATTCATTATGTTGTGTTATGAAAACTGGTATTTGTTATGTTTTGTTATGAAAACTGAAATAATATTTATTACAAAAGAATTGGTGGTGGCTTGTTTCTTAAAAACTTCATCGGCTAGTAAGGCTTGATTTTTTTAGAAATCTTTATTTCAGTATAATATTACAACTAATCTCAGTGATTATTTAGTAATTGTTTTATTAGTTTAATTGCCTAATTGGTAGACTTTTCCTATGTGATGAAACCTATCGGTTCATCCCAGCTCTACCAGTCCTTTGATTTCAGCGACTCAGGGAACCACTAACTGTAAAGGCTTTGTTTAAGCGCATCGGTCCATTGGTGCGATCCAGTAGGTTCCGCAGCTCCTCGTTGTCATCCTGCTGCAGTCCCAGTACATGACTCCTTTGAAATTTTTGTATTTCATCGCTGACGTATTAAGTCTCGATGGAGGTCGTCATTTCTCCATGGTATGGAGAACATTCACAATGTTACGTATAGTACTTTGTTTTGGAATGTTTGTATGATCTTAACTGTAATTTTATTTGCGCTGCCCCAAAGCTGAATACCATACGTCCAGATAGGTTTAAGGATTTGTTTATATAACAGAAGTTTGTTGTGCGTTGTCAGTTCGAAGTTTCTTCCAATAAGCCAGTGCAGTTTTCTGAATTAGAAATTCAGTTTTCATCTTTCGTTTTAACATGCGCTTTTCACCTGAGCTTAGTGTCTAGCATCATGACGAGGTACTTTACGTTATCAGAATATGGAATATATTCTAATTTCCTATTTGTAAAGTTGATATGTACAGATTACGATCTGTGATGAAATGGAACACATCTATGACCCCTGTCGGAATGCAAAACTCATGGGCCAACAGATGGTGATAAAATCGGACCTATAACCGTACGTACTCGAATTGGCCGACACTGGAGTAAAAGTAAGGGTGGAAAAATAAAAACCGCGAAAGGGTTGGGAAAGCTTTGGCCCCAGCACAGATTGCAAGGATAATAATAAAAAAAATAAAAAAAGTTGATATGTGTTGATTTCGGTGAGTTTAGTGTTATTATCCATTTTTTTGTCCAATTATTCACTATATCAGGCGTGTGCACTAATAATTTTGGGCGATATACTTTTCCAAACAATATTTTTTTGCGATCTGCTTTTTGATTTCCAAAGTATTTTAAAAGTGCACTCAAGTATGCTCAAGTATTATTCTCGATTTTGAATGGTGTTCTCAGTTAATAAAATTTACGATCGCGATCGGCCATATGGACACCTCTGCACTATATTAATAGTATGAAGTGAGTATGAACATATTTACTTCGTTTTTTTCCAATTGTATCAGTGATCTTATGTACTTGTTCTATCGTTGAGTCCTTTTCTCGGAATCCAAAATGTAGTGCTGGTATAAGATTACCGTTCTCTATAATTGGCTTTAGTATCTTGAGAAGGCATGATTTGATTAATTTAATCATTTTATGCTAAACTGTAAGTTTAAAAGTGCAATGTTATATCTTAAGTCCTTGTCTGAACCAGATCTAATTAAATTTGTGTGCGACCAACAATGAAAGTTAGGATGTTCGGTAAGTAGTGGGAAGGCGATACATAAACAATTAATCTCTAGGATACGGAAAATTCAATATCCTTGCAAAACATTACCTAAGATGGCCTTGCTGCGATATATTTTGTTGAAAATGTATAAATTTATTTAACCAATTAATCGGTGTTTTTCGGAACAATTAATCGTTAATCGTTTTTTAATTTGACTATTTTATTCGTAATATCGATAATATTCTGAGAATTTAATTAAATTAAAACTTGTGGATGACCTGTTTGGAAACAATTTTTAATCGTCTACGCCTTGTTTACAAAAATATTGAATTATATCGTTTTGTCTATGTTCAGATAAAATCAAATATCTAATCGTAATTTCTTCGATAAATCGGCTTAATTGATTGTCAAAATTCCAGTTCATATAAACTTATTAATATTCATCTTACTTCTAAATGATTTGAAATTATTTAAGTGAATAATATTTATAACACGTGAGACATGTGAGATTTGCTTCGTGCGATAGCTTACACTGTTAGACATATAACGAATATGCGCTGTCGGCATATCATCTTGCCCACCTACTTAAATCATAAATATTTTGTATATTTCCGTGTTGTTATAAATTCCCACACATAAAAGCTCGCGTCAATAAACTTATATAAAATATGAATGCATAGTCACATTATATGATATTGATTGATTGATTGATTGATTTTGAATGTACGACCAAGTTCTTAGGCTTGAGTTCCCGGATGACGCCGGGTCCACCGTACACCCTTTTTTACACATAACAAAACCGAAGGATTGGATAGGTTAGTTAAGTGGGACAGAATCGGCCCGGTTACAGACACCTAGGTATAGCCGATAGTTAGTAACACAAAGACAACACAATTCTAATCTACTAGATGAAGGATAAAGGCTTAATAGGTTAATGGATAACGATGGTATTGGTCTTCAACAATTGCTTCTTTAAAACGGCAACCTAAGAAAAAATATTATTATTTCACATGCATCTGGAATTTTCCTGAAATTTAATTCTATTAATACTTTTCGGCTTCCTAACCAAAATTGGTTGACTCGACCCGTTACAGACACCTATGTAAAGTCGTTAGTAATAAAATAACAACACAATTCTAAACTACACAATCAGCAATTACAATGAAGCATTAATTCACAAGCATCTGTAAATTTCCTGAAATTTAATTCTAAATTCATATTTTCCGGCTTCCTAAATAATTGAAACATTTATTAATTTAATCATTCTGCAACTCCGCAACTTACAGTAGAATTTCCTGAAACCAAAGTTATTTGAACTATATTCAAAATAACTCTAAAATTCATTAATATTTAACCGTTGAATTGGGCGAACACGAAATAGCAAAAAAAAAAACCAGATTAACTAGATTAACTAGTGCAGGATTGCATTCAAATATCCCTTAAAATATCCATCCATTAAAATATCCTAAATAATTTAGAATTCGCAAAAATTTCGTATGTTTACTAAAAATTTTTTATAAAACTGATGAATTTTTCCCGACGCCCATCCTTTTTCACAAGGAAACAAATACTTTTATCACTACTTTTGCACTAGTTCTGGAACTTCTTCTACGTTTGCTGGGGATATATCACATACAATTAATCTCAGACATGAGATGCGACTCGTCTATGACTTGTCACCTCGTATTAGACTTGTCATAAACGATTCATCTCAGACTGGTAACAAACGTAAATTAGTAATTAGTGTGTCGTCAATGGCTTTCCTGCTGGAAGGTAATATTTAAGTAAAGGCAACTAGATAAAATTTGAAAAAATTATTCTAAAATGAATGATAAATAAGTTTATTTTATAATTTTTATAATTAAATATAAATCGTACCAGTATCTTAAACGAGGGATAATATGTACTCGTATATTAAATATATTTGAATGAGATTTCCTGAGAACCGAATTATTTTAATATAATAGCTCAGCACTGTACATGTAGATTAATATTTAGGGTTGATTTGAAATTGGGAATTAATAATTATAATTCTTGTAGTAAAACAGACAAGATTGGCAACGTTGCATTTTATGACAAACATCCAGTCGTTGGTGTATTGAAGTATACAAACCTTCTCTTTCTTTTGAATAATTATATTAATTATATCAAATATTTCTAGCTTTTCAGATACATAGATATAACGAAGTTGCCGATAAACAATTCTTTATGTTAAGGTTGTTAAAGTCCCAAATCCAATGCAAATAATATTTCTTTTTATAAAGCAAAAATATCGCTAATAAGCTGTGAGAAAATACTATTGAGTGTCACAAAAAGGCAATTTTGTGGTAAATAATAGGATTTGTTACCAACTCCAACATAGTTGCAATTAATCTTGCAAAAATGATGGATTATGAAGGAAATACAATATAGAAAACAGCTAATCATAAATTACCTACACTATATTCTCAATGCACAGAAGAAATACGGAAACGGAAAATTCTATCGCTAATCAAACCAAAATAAAAATATAACAATTTATTACACAAACGCTGAATAATAGGATGAAGGAACATCACCAAAAAAGCTGTCTCCGAAAATCTCCGAAATCAAAGCGTGGAAGAAACCACCTCTACAAACAATCGTAGTAAAATGTACCAAGAGAATTATGCAATGTCCATCCAGGAGCTAAAATTACCTCGAAACGATCCCAACAGACGGCATGAATCTTCCCACCATGAAACCACTACCATCCACCAAGCGACCTCCTGCCAACACCACCATTCAACAAAAACCACGCTTCACAAAGCCGTGACGAATCCATGACAGATCACAAACGAACCATGGCAACCCTACAGCCCAAAAACTTCAGCGTACGACCGATCATACCAAAACTCCCAAAATGATTCAGCCCACGCCAAATCGACAGCAAACTCCAACAAAAACACCCGAAGCATTCAGCAAAGAAACCAATTTGGACATACAAATCCAACATTAAGGCAATGATTCAATACAAAACTGCAAATCCGCCCTCATACACTAACAAATGAGAACTACCTCAAGTCCTAAACAAAACAACTCAAAACAGTCAAAAATACCTTATAAATATAGGTAACGACAGAACACACATGAACACAACTCTCCGCAAGTTGAGAAACACAACGTTCAACGAATAACCACCACAAACCGCAGACACCGAGCCATTACTCACCATGAACGAAACACATTCAAATCACTCCAAATATCAAAAAAGATTCACTGCAATACAGCTGCAGCCCATCCTCGCCGCACATCCTGTGTAAACCAATCACACACATACACCACTCGTCAAAATCTAATCCAGTTTTCACACCACAGAGAAAAAGTATAACCCCCTCCCAATCACCAAAAATATACATTCCTTTATATGTACAATATTCATTTTGCGCGACCTCGACCTGCGACAACATCCACCCCTTGCCGATGACGCCAACCCAGAGAGGTCAACGTCAGCCGCCTCTCCACAACGACGGCAAAAAATCTCACAATGTTAACAAAAGTCTAAATTATTATACATATAACAAATCAACAAATTATGAACAATTAAAGTCTAATCGACTTTCCCAATTCACAAATTGAATCATCCACATTCAAGAACATTTAGTGCAAATCCAAAGAAATTCGCCCATTTAGACAACGTAATACGAAGTCTTAGTGTAATCCACTACAAAAATATAAATACAACCGTGAGAGAGCAGAGAATATTATACGATCATTTTGTTTATATTTTGCGCATCCCATATACCATATATTCACTTATATGTATATCCTTAAATAAAAAAATTAAAAGAAATAGGGATTTCAGTACAACATACAATAAAGACTTGATATCCAAATTTTAAATTAGCTTTTTGGTCGTGATTTGTTCAACTTTTCCAAGAAAATACCATCTACTCATATAACGAAATTCAACAAAATCACTGTGTACATAAAAAACTATAAACAATACGTATGCGAGAGAAAAAACAAAATTATAAAAATTAGAGACCACGACAGTATTTTTCATAGAAACAGATTACATAGAATGAATGCTAGCAACTGTCGTCACAAACTGTTTCATACCACAACAACACAAATAACTCATCCATACGATTCATTGATTATTATGTAATAAAATATAATGTATAATGTAAAATAAAGTAATAAAAATAACACTTATCTTAAGTATCCTTTGTAATCAAAAAAGTCCTACAAATTGAATATTAACATACAATGCGTACGATGCATTCAAACAACGGTGTCGAAAAACATATAAACGAAATTGTTATATATATATCCTACACCATTGCAAGCGCACCGCACACAAATTAATATATTAACACAATTCGTATAACTTTTCACTTTACTTATTACTTCTTTACACACAAATTATTATTAATATTATTATTTATTTATTTCATAAGGCATATATTAATAAATAATATTATGATTAATATTATAATTAATCAATTATTAACACATATTTAAACTATTTATTTATTTATTTAAAGGAGAGACAAAAATCACGTCTTTCCTTTACGACGTTCAATCGCCGACCGCATAGTCACATTATATGATATGTGACTTTATGTACATTTTATATAAGACCGACAATTATATATTTAGTCTGACGCCATTCATAAAATATCAAGTGTGCGAGTAGAAACTATATATTTCACTAAAATACTCGATTTTATGCAAGCATATAGTTTATTATGGTTTTCGGTGTTCTTATATTAATCCGTCATATGATTCGCACCGACCTACAGTTTGCCTATATGAAATGTAATTACAAATGTTTTGGCATAAATCAAAACGCTTTGCAGTTTTTTTTGCTGTGCAGATTTTTATTTTTAATTTATCTAGATAAATTTTAATTGGCATTTCAATTTGAATAAGTAATGTGCATGTAAAAATAGTTGTTGTATGTATCATAAATATATGTATATTGTTTATCGGGTTGATTTGAGGTGTTCTCGTTGTGGGTGATACTTACTATATAAGGACAATACATTGAACATTTATCATAAATTACATGTACTCTTGTACTATATATTTAATATTAATGTACAACTAGTACTAATATTACCTACTGTTGTTGTAATAATAATGTAATAATTAGTATAATTTTCAATAATTTTTCAATCAGTTTCTCGTTTTATTGAATACAGAACATATCAAAGTCAGTTGTGTTTTTCACAACTTCACGTTTCATATATATTCTGTGTGATCTAAGCCAATGCTTAAACCTGTTTCAAAATGGATAGTTACAGTACTATTATTTATGATATATGTTTAGTTTGTAAAACCATGCTATGCTTGTCTATTAATTTGGTTTTGTAAAACTATGATTTACAATGGGAGGTGATTTATCAATTTACTGCGAATTTGGCATTTTCTGTCTATGCAAAATATAAGTTTGTGTTGAATTGGGGAATGAAACTCGCTTGTTATTAATCTCGTTGTGCTGGTTCCCTTATGGTAAAGTGCTACCTCACTTTGATTGTGAATCTGTGTAAGTTGTATAGGTCTAAGAAAGGTAGATTTATATATAGGGTTTTTCAACAGGTTTCAACTTTTTTCCGATAGGGACGGCGAACGACGCCATATTTTTTATTAATCTTTTGTCATTTGGAAACTTCATTAGTATACATTTCATCATGGAACGCTACACACGTGAACAGCGATTGCAAATCGTGCAAATTTTTTATCAAAATATTCGTTCTGTTGCTGCTACTTTAAGAGCATTACGGCCATTTTACGGTCCATTTAACAAGCCAGCTCGTTCGACAATCGACCGTATAGTGGCAAAATTTGAGTCTACGTTTTCGCTACATAATGTTCCGATGCCCTCGAGAGCAAGAAGTGCTCGAAGTGTTGAAAACATCGCAGCCGCCAGGGCTTCAGTTCAAGAAGACGCGAATGTGTCGCTCACACGACGTTCGCAACAATTGGGCCTTTCTGTGACATCATTGTGGCGAATTTTACGTAAAGATCTTGGCCTACCCTATCAAGGGGTGGCCCGTATAAGATCAAGCTGACACAACAACTAAAGCCGTTTGACCATTTGAAGCGACGCCGATTCGAGAATTGGGCTCAAGTGCAAATCGAAAATGATGCAGATTTTCACCGAAAAATCGCCAGGGCTTCAGTTCAAGAAGACCAGTTCAATTGGGCCTTTCTGTGACATCATTGTGGCGAATTTTACGTAAAGATCTTGGCCTACATCCGTATAAGATCAAGCTGACACAACAACTAAAGCCGTTTGACCATTTGAAGCGACGCCGATTCGAGAATTGGGCTCAAGAGCAAATCGAAAATGATGCAGATTTTCACCGAAAAATCATCTTCAGCGATGAGGCTCACTTTTGGCTAAATGGATTTGTCAACAAGCAAAATATGCGTTACTGGGCAGGTAGCAACCCACACGTGATTCATGAGGCACCGTTGCATCCCGAAAAAGTCACTGTTTGGTGCGGATTACATGCCGGCGGCGTCATTGGGCCATATTTTTGCATCGACGATAACGATCGCCACGTTACTGTTAATGGAAATCGATACCGCGATATGATAAACGATTTTTTTTTGGCCGCAATTGAATGGAATGGACTTGGACGACATGTGGTTTCAACAGGACGGGGCCACATGCCACACAGCACACGATACAATCGCGTTATTGAAGACTAAGTTCGATGAGCGTGTTATTTCGCGAAATGGGCCCGTCCAGTGGCCGCCGCGCTCGTGTGATTGGACACCCCTAGATTATTTTCTTTGGGGTTATGTGAAGTCATTGGTCTATGCCAGTAAGCCGGCGACGTTGCAAGAGCTCAGAGCTAATATAGATCGTGAAATTGCTGGAATTTCGGCCGATTTATGCGAAAGAGTGGTCGAAAATTGGGTTCAAAGATTGGACTTCGTAAACGTGCACGCGGTGGTCATGCAAAAGAAATCGAGTTTCATACTTAAATGTGTATGTTCAAATTCGTTAATAAAAAAAAAGTTAGTTCAAAAGTCGAACAGTTTGTGTTTTATTCAAAAAAAAAGTTGAAGTGCTCTTATTGAAAAACCCTGTATTTCTCTACTTCCACGGTGAAGTTAATACTGTCCTACGTATTTATTATTGCTGGTCTTTTGTGATAACCCTACAAAAATATCATTTACACATGTGATCCACAACCTTGGCAACAAATTATTTTGGCTTAAATTAATTTCAAAGTTTAACATAAATACTTTGGAAATAAGTGGTGATAACGGATTTCCCATTCTAGTTTTAGGTTATCGTAATATAATCTTAAACCAATTCACATTATATGATTGTGTTGGGTTTTGGTTTTTGTTCTCTTTGCGTTTTTGTTTGGAAGCGTGGAGGGGGGCCGTATTTCTTCGAAGGTGAGGCCGACGCGACCGTTACGGAAACAATTATCGCCACATGTTAACATCTTTTTTGAGGCCGTATCTTGAAGATATTGGTTTGGACGACCTTTGGTTCCACACAACGGGCGTTTCAATAGCGAAACTGCGTCAAAAATTCGATGGCCTCATTATCAATCGAAATGGTGACGTGAATTGACCGGCAAAGAGCTGTGATTTGACGCCTTTGGATTTTTATTTGTGGGGTGCCGTGAAGGACAAATGTCATACGGACAATCCACAAACAATTGAGTATTCCAATAAAGCAGCAAAGCCAATATTGAAGCCCCCATTGCCGAAATTGATCCACACACAATCCAAAATGTGCTCAGAAATTGGACCGACCAAATGAAGTACGCGAAGGCCAGCCACGGCTGCCATTTGAATGAAATCATTTTCCATAAATAGCCAGGAAGATTGTACTTTCAAACAAAGAAATAAATTTGGAAATATATTGAGCCGTTTTTGTTTTATTAAATTTTTAAATCTGAAATTCTTATTCGGACACCCTGTACATACATGGGAATGAATATCTGATAAACGATGAATGATTTGTTTTGTTATTAACTGTTTTCCTCTGCACATGCATGCTACACGGTGCATGTGTGTTGTTCTGTGGACTCATAATATTTTGCGTGCATATGAGTGTTTGACTTGTGAGGATTGGGAACCGATGGTTTGGGGACCGGTGTTTGTGTTTTTTGATAGTTTTTACGTTTTATTTGAATTTACTAAATTTCATCAGCTTTAGCGATTGGGAAAGAGATACGCCTTTTCTTCATAATGCAGAGAACTGCTTTGGGTTTTGACGACTGATGCTTATATGTGTGATCAATATACACAGAGGCGGCGAGGATATGGTATGGTACTGTATTGCAATACATTTTTCTCTGATATTTCGATTTGTATGGAGTTCATTCTACTTGAGTAGTAGGTCGGTGTCTCCGGTTTGTGATGATCGTTCATAAGGCAAATTTGCAGTTTACATAGAACCCTTATGTCTGAGGTTTAGATTTGTATGTCCAAATTAATCTCTTTGCTGAATATTATAGATTTTTTTATTGAAGTTTGCCGTGAATTTCGCGGGAGCGGATTCATTTTTGAAATTTTGGGATGATCAGTCAAGCATACATTTTGTTGATTAGTGATGTTAGTGGGAGATCGCTTGGTAAATAGTAGAGGTTTCACAGAAAGATGTTTGGTTTTTATTATAGAAAAGCGAGTATCGAGTACTCCTGGATCAACATTACACATTTTTCTTGGTACTTTTTACTATAATTATTTATAAAAATGATTCCTTCCACAATTTGATTTCGGAGATTAACTAATTTTAGTAATAATCTTTGAGGCCGTAATATTTTCTAATTAAAAATAAAGTTTTAATTTAAAAGTCAGAAGAGCAGATAAGGTAGAAATCATAATAGCTATCAGTCAGTGGATATTTGACCTTTTGAAATTACGGATAGCTTGGAACCGACCGAGTAAATTTAAAATGCAGTTAAATATTGCTGTACTTAGATAGTTTTTCGGGGATCGTGGCATTTCTTTAATTAAATTATTTTCTAGGTTGTTCGAGAGACTGTAAATTGGTAAAGGTTTTGGTTAGTTTATTCTAGGTTGGATATATAATTATCGCTGGTTGTTCTTTTTATGATTTATGATTTATTTAATACTGTTTACGACCATAGATTATTTTCGAATGTCTTATTTTAATATTTATTGAATCATTTATTTCAGAAGTCAAGCGTTTCACAATCGTTTTTGAATTAGGTAAACTATTACCTGGTCGAATTGACTTCCATTTCTTGAGGTCCGCTTCGTCGTAGTTTAAGAAATATTCTTAGTTCAAAAGATGGATTTCAAGTGGATGGGGTTTTTTACGAGCCTGTTTTGCTAGAGCCACAAATTTGCTCGAAAGCTTAATAATTTTCCCTTTAATTTTCCTCTCAATTAGAGAGAGAATGAGCAGAAACGCATTTGTTCTGTGTGTGCTCTTTTTATAATTATTTTTTTATTTTGAGGATAAATTACACAGTGCATTGGATAGTACTTCATTACGGTCTTGGTAACCACACCCGCCAGAATAAATCACTATCGACTTTTTTGTAGCATCTGATTCAGCTACACGTATGATATGGTCACAAATTATTGTCGTAAAACAAGAGGCAACTAAGTGTCCTTGGGTTTCGTCCCACATGTAGTTTGCGACCATTTTTATTTTTCTGGTTCTAAATTTCCCACTTTATTCTCTGTGCATGTATCGCATTGATCCTTGCGTGGTTTAAAAATTGAATAATTCAATTATTTTAAAAAATTAGTAAAGACAGTAATGGAAAACGGTTGTATTTTACAGCAAAGAGCCGTTTTGCTGTCACTCGTCGTCTGTAAGTAAATTTTTTTGAATCTTTACGACAATAGTGTGATTCCAGTTTTGGATATAATTCGAAAAACTGCTGCATATGTGATTGACGCCAATTTATTTTGCCTGGTTTTACTAGTTTCACCGGATTAACTTGCAAACCACATGGCAGGCCATATTCGCATCATTTTTTCTTTTGTCAAGTGTATTTAAAAACATATTTTGGCACACCTGCGACATGTCCCCGCTACTTGTCTTCAAATAGTAACAACGTGTGTAGTTCTTCTACACTAAAATTTTACACTCTACAAAAGATGGGTAGCGCAGAGCACACTTAGATAGCAAATATCAAGTTTATAAATCCCTTATCATCAGGTACAGTTTAAGACAAGAAATAATCCAATTTTTAAAATTTTGTTATTTAATCGAATTTACTTCTTCTGCATATTAATAGCAATAACCTCGTATTTAAATTAGATAAAAGGATATATTATACCATTTTAAAATCTGCATTAAACACGTATATTTTTAAAATAGTTGGCCGCTTAGGTTCTCATACATTCTTTTTTTCACCAAAGACGCTCAAACTTTTATAAAAAAAAATGTATTTACCACATTTCATGCTGAAAATTGAAGCTTTGATTTTGTTCTTCAGCTACTCATACTATTTACTGCATATCTATTAGTATAGTCCATTAAGAATATTATAACACCAAAAAACCGATGGGTTTAATTTATTTGTAGCCGTGGTGATCAGAAACGTAAAGTAATGTGGAAAAAATGGACTTTTTTTTAAAAAAAATAATGATATATCTTAGGTACTACTTTGGATATTTTTTTTTTGTATTTTATTTTGAGTATCCAATAGCTCTACTTTATATAAGGTGTTTCAGGCTTATCCGTTCATTCTGGGACACCCTGTATATACAGATGTATATATATATATATATATATATATATATATATATATATATATATATATATATATATATATATATATATATATATATATATATATATATATATATATATATATATATATATATATATATGGGTCATTCCATTATATTTCAGGGAACCGCCCAAAACGACCTTCTTAAATTTAAGTTTTTGTTCTTTTTTATTGTTGCTCTGATAAAAAAAAAGACACGTGTATTTTTATTTTTATTTTGACATTCGAAATTCCCGTTATTCGATATGTCAGTTTGAACAGCTTCTATACATAAAATGTTGTATTTTCCGTTCTGTAAAAGATATTGTTTTCGTTTTTACTACGTTAGAAAGGTGAATATTTATGGAAAGTAAAAAATTCAAAGTATCGTTATTTTCGAAGTTATGGCAAGACATATGTGCGAACGGCTTTTTACCGCTAGAGGGCGCAGCTACCAAATTCTTACTACTATTTATACAGGTTTCAAAGGTAGAGGTTCAGCCTTTTAAACAAGCTATAAATCATATTTGCACTGCATCTAGTTTGGCTGCTACATGACTTTAAAGTTGAAAACTTATAAAATTTTCATTTTTTTCGTTGTGAATGTGAATCAAATTTAGGGAAAAGGGCAGTATATATGCTATTCCTAGGAATAACTTTGATCACAATTAAGTAGAGCTTCAAATGAGCCTAAAAGCAAAACTGCTACATAATTTGAGCATCAGAGGATTTTAAAAATTAAAACATTATTTTTTTGTTCACTTTTATTATACATTACAAGTTTGTTTAAAGTTAGAAGAAAAGAGAATTTCTCGGTCCTGCACTAATTTTATGATTTTAAAACACAATAATACAATACTTGAAATGAGTCAACAAGCACAAATTTCAACAAGCACGAATTTTTCCTCATAAACAACTTTTATTTACAACTATTAAATTGGAAAACATTTTAGTATTAATGAAGTTTAAATCGGCATTTGGCGTTACCTGAAATATTTGTCTAGTATTTTTAACTGTGCTAATATTACGAAATCTCTTATTTAGTAACTTTTTAGTTGATGTGTATGCGAATTTAGATAAATAGTCAAAATGCACGGACTTGATGTTACTTCTAAATTTACACCATTTAAAAAACTTCTGGATTATTGAAAAGACTGTCGTCAACAGTTCTCAATGATGCTAATCTAGCGGTTCTTTTAATGGTGCCTCCTATACCATCTGATGGTCCCTTTCCATGGCTAGAAGCAAAGAAATTCCATTCGCAGTCAACGCCAAAATCCGCCTTGTGATAGTTGCTGTTTGCAAAATTTTTCTTATTTTTGAATTGGGATACAGCTCCACCAGAAAAATTATATAATTTCGCCGAATTTGAATATTCAGCCCCATTTGCTTGTACAAATTTTATAAATTTCGTTTGAAAAGTGTACACTGCTACAGTATCATGCGTTTTTTCTTCTGAAATTACTGCGTAGGAGAGTATGCTTATTGAACCTGTTGCTGATTTATAGTAGGCTACGATCGGAAATAATGTTGCTTGCGGTGTAAAATAATGTTCTGCTTGTACATCATTCTGAGTGACAAATTTAAAATTTTCCGAAAAATCCAAAATCACTACATATTCCCCTTCTTGTAAAACTGACTTTTTACTGACTTTAGATATCTTGACTGTTCTTTGGTTATGTAGTCATGTTTGCAAAGTGCTGCTAGGCCGAATTTTGAAGATTCTGACGAAATATCGGCAATTTCGACAACTGAAGACGTGACCTTTATCAGTTTGTATATATTTTGAACGGAAATCCAATTATTTTATGTCACTTCATCTATTACCCCAGTTTTTGCAGCATCTTTCAGTTGTTCTATTAATTTATACACCAGACTGTTACATTCTTCACATTTACCTGTAAACAAAGATGAAAGTAACGTCCATTTAGACTAATTTTAAATATTTTCGAATTACATAATATAACTAATAATCTTATCTTCTCAACAATCCCACGTCAAATTTAAATAATGGTAGGATCGCAATTTAAAATTGTTCATATAACCGGACATAATAAATTGTTATTCTGATGAATTATGCACACACAAACATTATGTGTTCCTGGTTTTCCAGCTAATATGCATTCTTTTGGGCAAAGCTCGGCAAATTTAGAAAATCCAATATTTTGATTTGGATTTTGTTCCATGCGACCTCCATCAAGATCAGGAACACTAACAAAGTCGTGGGTTCCAGGAAGCTGACGACTGAAGTCGATACTTCTGTAGAATTCCTCTATTAATGTAATTGTTTCAGGAGAGACTCCATATCTAGTTTTTGTAGGTCCTGGGAAGCTACCATGTCCGTTATCTTTAATGAGATTTTCGACATTTCTGCCATATATTTCGAAGTATTAAATGTATCCATAATTTTAGCCACTGACCAATTCTCTGGTAACAAATTTAGAAGGAATATTTGATTTGCGTATGATGTCCCTTGCTGGTTGTATGCTTCCATAATATTGTTCATGAGCTCATGTTCGTCATCTGGCTCATCTATTGGAGATATTTTTGGAATCGGTATGCATAGCACATTTTCACAAGTGAGTTTACTACTTTTTCTAGTTGTTTTTTGTTATAACCTGGATCAATGAGCCTGTGTTTATTTGTTGGTGATCCACCTAATCGTATACATATTTCAGAGAACTCTTACATATAACCTTCTCGGAACATTTCCGTTGGTGGCTGTCATATCGGCTCGGATTGATTTGAAGAAGACCCAGATGATGATGGAAGTTGACTTGCAATGTCGGAAACTGGATTTGGTATAATTGGCACATCGTTTAATTTGTATAATTTTATGCTGCATTTTCCACAAATTCTCTGTCTGGATAAATCGCGGTTTAAATACTTTTTGGCTTTTTCAGCTAATTCTTCGCTAACGGCTTTAGATTGTTGTTTTATATTTTTATGATTTTCCAATGCAAATGGATTACAACACTGTGGATTTATCATCTTTTACTTGACGAGAAATACCTCACTTAAAAATTTACAAGAGCACTACTACGTCGTTTACTGTTAAGTATTAACTAAGTAAAGTAAACATTTATTCATCTATTTATATTGAGAACTGTAAAAGTCTTAAATGTGACATCATTTATTGCCGTCAGATCCACTTATAGTTAACAATAGCAAAGCCGGCAGACAAATCGGCAGCCAAATCCCGATTTAAACTTCATTAATACTAAAATGTTTTCCAATTCAATAGTTGTAAATAAAAGTTGTTTAAAAGGAACAATTCTTTCTGTAATATTTAAATGTGTTTCTTAATTTGTGCTTGTTGACTCATTTCAATTATTGTATTATTGTTTTAAAATCATAAAATTAGTGCAGGACCGAGAAATTCTCTTTTCTTCTAACTTTAAACAAACTTGTAATGAATAATAAAACTGAACAAAAAATAACGTTTTAATATTTAAAATCCTCTGGTACTCAAATTATGTAACATAAAGTTTTGCTTTTAGACTCATTTGAAGCTCTACTTAATTGTGGTCAAAGTTATTCCTAGGAGTAGCATATATGTCACCCTTTTCCCTAAATTTGATTCACATTCACAACGAAAAAAATGAAAATTTTGTAATTTTTCAACTTTAAAGTCATGTAGCAGCCAAACTAGATGCAGTGCAAATATGATTTATAGCTTGTTTAAAAGGCTGAACCTCTACCTTTGAAACCCGGTATAAATAGTAGTAAGATTTTGGTAGCTGCGCCCTCTAGCGGCAAAAAGCTGTGCGTACATATATCTTACCATAACTTCGAAAATAACGGTACTTTGAATTTTTTTTTAATTTATTTGTTAACCATAAATATTCATCTTTCTAACGTAGTAAAAACGAAAACAATATATTTTATAAAACGGAAAATAAAACATTTTATGTATAGACACAATATTAAAAGTGCGAAAGATGTCAAAACTGACATATCGAATAACGGGAATTTCGAATGTCAAAATAAAAAATTAAAACACACGTGTCTTCTTTTTTTTATCAGAGCAACAATAAAAAAGAACAAAAATGTAAATTTAAGAAGGTCATTTTGGGCGGTTCCCTGAAATATAATGGAATGACCCATATAAATAATTATATATATATATGTGTGTGTGGCTATTGGTCATGTTTACTGCAATTCGACGGTGGTTCGTAGTTCTGTTAATTTACATCATTGAAATTAATGCCAGCTATACTACGATTCTAAAAAAATATCCTGGGTTTGAAATACAATTCTTTTTTTTTTGTATGTTTCAATCTATGCAATCTCTTCTGGGGTTCTGGCGTCGAAGAAGTATGTACTTCCAACTCTTTCGCGGTTTGCTTTTCACGTCCTACCTTACGCATTTCTTGCCAAATCGAGGACGTACGGCTATAGGTCCGATTTATGTAGAACGATTTGCACGTTGCATGAGGTCGACCCACTCGAGTTGTGCACTCTGACAGAGGTGTTACCCCTCTGTCAGAGTGCACAACTCGAGTGGATCGAACCCATGCAACGTGCAGATCGTTCTACATAAATCGGACCTATAGCCGTACGTCCTCGAATTTGTGTTCATTTCCATCACTGATCGTAATTAATGTTTCAATTATTTAGGAAGCCGGAAAATATGAATTTAGAATTAAATTTCAGGAAATTTACAGATGCTTGTGAATTAATGCTTCATTGTAATTGCTGATTGTGTAGTTTAGAATTGTGTTGTCATTTTATTACTAACGACTTTACATAGGTGTCTGTAACGGGTCGAGTCAACCAATTTTGGTTAGGAAGCCGAAAAGTATTAATAGAATTAAATTTCAGGAAAATTCCAGATGCATGTGAAATAATAATATTTTTTCTTAGGTTGCTGTTTTAAAGAAGCAATTGTTGAAGACCAATACCATCGTTATCCATTAACCTATTAAGCCTTTATCCTTCATCTAGTAGATTAGAATTGTGTTGTCTTTGTGTTACTAACTATCGGCTATACCTAGGTGTCTGTAACCGGGCCGATTCTGTCCCACTTAACTAACCTATCCAATCCTTCGGTTTTGTTATGTGTAAAAAAGGGTGTACGGTGGACCCGGCGTCATCCGGGAACTCAAGCCTAAGAACTTGGTCGTACATTCAAAATCAATCAATCAATCAATCAATTTCCATCACTGATCGTAATCAAATGATTGAAATTCCCTTTTACATTCTGCCCCTATCGGGATTCGAACCCGGTACCTCCCGATCCAAACGCCAAAGCGTTAATCACTGTGTCGTTTGGTCGGTAAACATAATTCTTGATCTATGATTTTTGTAAAATATAAAATCCCAATAAAGCGTGTAATGTGATCAATTGAGATTTTGATGATATACAAATTATTTTAGTTTTTCGAATATTAATCAACCAAACCGATAAAATTGTCTAAACAATGTTGAGTCATTATGACGTTGCCCGAAATTTAAGGTCTTAATTGTATCACCGTTATGGTCAATTCTTTATAATTTCGAATCGATTAAGCGTGGCTAAAATTTTATTTTGTAAAGGTTAACATTGTTTTGCTTATTAAATAATATATTGTTATCTTTGTGTTTATTAAGCAGAATTATGCATATTTATTACATTATAAAAGTTTAAAATATCATTAGCTGTTTTTCAAGTATTATGTGTATGTATACACTTCATTAATTTCATTTGTATTTATGTGCGTACTTGTATTCGTATGTACACATGATGGCATGCATATAGGCAAACATCTTAATACAGAATAATATATATTTTGTGTTAATTTTATGCAAATTGATTTTCTTAATTTATATAAATTATATATTGTATATGGGTATGTTATATGATGTATAAATAACCATAATTTACAATTTTAAAATATACAGATATAATTAATTTGTTCAGAGAAAAACACAAAAAATTAAAAAGACAAAGGCAAACTATAAACACTCAGGTGCATAAAAACGAGCTGCTCTAAACATTAATTGCAAAAAATATAAATTTTCGCTTTCCTATAGTAAAACGGAATTAGGATCATTTACATAGAATTTTTGGCAAAAATATCATTTTCTGGCCTGCCGAGAAATCATATTTGATCTAAATTTTTATAATTTAGGAAATATATTTTCCGTATCGAAATTGAACAGGGAAAAAATTCCCAATGTAATTTTGTTTTTAAAAAAATGTACGCCAACTGTTACCATAATATGCCAGAAAAAAAGTGTTGTGCCAGAATCGACCTGCAGAACGCCCATTTATGTTCATTTTACCTATTATATTCATGGCCTACTGTTTCTAAACATACTGTTGAGTAGTTTTAAAGACTTTTAAAATCCAAAGTGAAAGGAAAGCGCATCCCTCATGTTTATGTACAGTAGTCCCAGAATATCGTCCCTGATTCGAGTTTGAATGAGCTTAAATTTGCTTTTAGGATGGCTCGTTTTTTTGCACTTGACTGTATATCTTCATACCCTCGTATACGTTTAAAGAATATATGTGCATACAAGAAAATTAAAATTGCTTAAGATTGTTATCTTATTGTCACGTTTATCCTTTGTTCGAATATTATTAATAGCTTTCACTTAAAAATAATTTCAGTTTTTTTCTTACTTATAATTTAAAATTTGCTTACATCTACGTTTACAGATATTTAATTTAATTGTACCGTACTCAAAACAACATACAGTACATAGAGCGATAGATAATTAGAAAATAAAATTTCTACTTTTTCTTAAAAAAATAAAATAAAAATTATTTGATGTAAGAGATTTGTTTCTTAAGATAATAAACATAGTACACAATTCAACATAAAAGTGATTGTTCCATATACTTAAAGGGCTTTTACTTTGATGTAATTAATCGTGTTGATCACTTCAAAATTGTTTAGTTTGTTAATTAATGGGTTTTAAGATGGTCTTTATTAGATTGGTTGATAGTTATGTATACGTAAGTCCATAAGGGGCTGTCTGTTGAGAATTTCAAATATATATTGATCGATTATGACCATGAATAATGTTGTATACCAGAAGAGAAAGGAGTTTCATCTCGATATTAAAGGTGTTACAATATAATAATAATGATACATTCTCTAAATGGTGGTATGCAACGTTGGATAATTGCATGTTAATATGTTTTATATCCACACCTTCACCTCGCCATATTCAATTAAAATTGATGTCGAGTAGATCATGTTAGTTATTTCTAATACGATTTATAATGTTGGTATAAAGTTCGTTGACTTTCTTTATGTATGTCTATATCTGTATAACCAAGATTTATAGATTTTAATAATTTTTTGCTTAGTCATCAATCAATTTTTTGCTTCTAAATTACATCTCAGTTATATATGTATGTATATATATATATATCGATATTGATGGCCACGAGTCTTAAGAAATTAAATATGTCTTGCTTGTAATTATATGATGATTGCCGGATTTAAATTAACTGTTTGTTTTTTATTCAACGTCTCTGTATATAGCTAAAAAATTACACGTTAATATTTAATTAAAACTATTACTATTCAAAAAATTAAATAATAGAGATTGGTGAAAGCTTTAAACTGTTGGAATTCACAATGTGTTTAATTATTAAAATTATTGTAACATTATGTTTAGGTGCCCGTAAGCTACGCGATCCTAAACATTTTTAAATTAGAGCAAATCAATCACGTTTTAATTTATTAACGCAGAATGAGCATAAACTGTTTTGATGAACATCAGACGAAAGTCAACTTCAACCAAACGTTTTAGACTCCACCGAAGGACATCGTTTGGGATGCTCTTGTTAGCGTATTTATAACATCAAATGAAAATAGATTTTTTATACTATGTGGGAAATATATACGAGTGATTTAACAAAAGTTTGCTAAGTTGATCGGCAAAAAAACAAGCGACATATTCACTGTTGTAAATGTTGTAGTGTTGTTTTTCGGGACAACCACAAATCACAAGCTAGACAGCACATCAAGCTAGACAATCTATTTGTCTTTTCACTGTGAGCAGGTGCATTATCGTGGTATAGGAAGTGGCAACGGGTTTCAAAATAAATGTCACAAGTTCAGAAGTTAAAAGTACACAAGTTTCTAATGGAATAGGAGCTATTCTGGCGATGTAAATCGGCATCATTGATTTATTGCACTTATATAGGGTGGCGCATAACTAACGTCATTAGTTATTTCTTCCCTCATTTCTTTTCGTATATTAGTCTTAAGCTGTTGGATGGGCCTTGGCTTATTGGCATACACCTTATCCGTTAAGTAGCCCCAAAAATTCGGGAATTCGTTAAATCGGGCGAACGCGATGACCAGTTAAAATCATAAAAACGCGATATTATTCGATCGCCAAAAATTTCGCGCAGGAGAGCCATAGTTGGACGAGCTATGTAAGCTGTGGCTCCATCTTGTTGGAACCGCAATTCTAGATTGTTCTCTACCTCTGGTCTTAAAAAATTTTCAATCATTGCCCCATATTGAATGCCATTCAGATTAACCATACTTTGTTTGTCGTTTTCGAAAAAATATGGTCCAATGATCCTTCCTGAAGTTATTCCACACCATACTATGCATATAAGTGGATGCATTTGATCTTCAACAATTATTTTTGGATTTTGGGTGTCCCATATTCTGCAATTTTGTTTTTTCACGTGATCATTGAGGTGAAAATGGGCCTCTGCGCTCATTATGAGTTTGCGAATAAACTCGTTGTTTTCTAGGCACAATTCTTGAAAACGGCGACTATATTGTATGCGTATTTGTGCATTATTTGGTTTTAACTCGTGAACCAATTTAATCTTATATGGGAAAAGATGTAACTTATGTCAAATTCTTTGCAAAGACCGCCTAGACATCACCAACTGCTGAGAACGCTGCTTCCACGCTATTGGAAGTTTCGTGGTTTTCCTCAATACCTGCTTGCACCCGAGCAATGTTCACATTATTTTGAACTGCACGAAGTCTTCCAGCACGCGGAATACCACAGACAACCCCTTGTTGCCAAAAAGAGGCTGAAACAATCGGTAAATTGTTGGAACGGTTGGTGCATTTCGAACATGAAAAAAATTTCGATATGATCTTATTGTCCGAATAATCGAATGCTGACTTTCAAAATAAAATTGAACAACTTTGGTTCTTTGTTCTGTGCTAAGTCTTTGCATCATAAATTTCCCAAGTTTTTCAAAGTTAATGCTGAAAAAACGAAAAAATACGTAAATAAAAAATTTATTCATTAATTAAATCATAACGTTACTTATGCGGCATCCTTTACAACAAAAAATCATTGAATTTTTCGATTTTATTAAAGCAGAAGAAAGAGTACTTGTGTCTTTTTTGTTCATCATGCGAAATGTATTCTTCGTGTGGTGGCCGCTTAAGCCATGGCATTCCAGTTCAGTTCACCACTTATATTGTCGTAGCTCGTCAATTCAATCTTGGTTCTTCGTCAGTTTTTGTTGTCACAGCCACATTTATGGTGTCGGTCGAAAATTCGCATGCATGTAAGAAATTAATCCTAGAATGATTTTTTCCATTTTAAAAATTACAACCCAATTTATCGAGACATAATGATTTAAAATTTGATTAGTGTTTAGTTGACTATGGTCTCTAAATTTAGTGGAGCTAGAAAGATGAGGTGGAAGTGGTACTCCAAAAATGGCATATCATGTTTTGTCCTACCGAAATTTATTAACCCCAAGCAAAAGCTTAGAAAATAATTATTACATTCCACTTCCTCCAAGCACTGGAGTTTACATGTGCACATAGGTAACTCAAGCTATCTTCTCAAGGTCCTGTCACTTCTAAAATATTGAAAGCCCCTTATATTTATCACAGAATCAGGAATATCTCGATGTAGCCAATTTTCACTAATACACATTATTTCCATATCCAATCAAGGCATGTAGTAAATTATAATCTGAACTGCGTTCAGGACAGATACTTTTAACACAAGTATACGCATCGCATATTAATGGGCGGGTAAATGCTTTAGTTATTACATTTTCCGACTAAAATTCTTACGATTTGGATAATAGCGAATAGTTCCATTTCATAGGATCATTAATAGATACCCGTGTTATGATTTATTCCAATTAGGGGTTGCAATACCGAACGAAATTTCAAATATCAGTGTTTCGGTATATTCCCTCACTAATAACGATATTTCGGTATTATACGAAGCGAAATGTCATGTGAGTAAAACACCAGTTCAGGAACAGTATAAATCGGCTGTCAGGATTGTTTCAGTGTTGGTGTTTTAAGTCACTCGCACTTCTAATACAAATTATCAATAATGTAGTAAATCTCATTTTTAAAAGATCGAAGTTTTTCATTTTAAGAGGAAATGTCCCTTATTAAGCCGCACATCAGGGTAGGAAGCGATCTAAGAAAGTCTATACATTTAGAATTAATTAAACACGTCTATCCACTAATTTGTACAAATGGCATATTCTGGAGACACGTACAAATCCAAGGATTCTGAACTTCCTCGTACCTTTAATAAAGATTTTGACGCAGAAAACTACAATAAAGCATGGCTAACACATAACACACAACATTCCTTACTTCTCTACCTAAATCGCACCACTGATCAAGTACGAAATTACGCTAGCCGCAATCTAATTAGTAATTTAGTTTTGTATAAAAATCATTACTTTCTTATAAAACTGTCAAATGTCATTGGTGGTTGGAGCAACATTAGGACTCCATGTAGTGAATATTTTTTAAACTGAGATAGATTCGGAGAATTAAAATGTTCAAAGTTCGGCATTTAAACAGTTTATTATCATTTATAAATTGTCTCTGTTCCCATGCTAGAAGGCGGTAGAGTATGTAAATATTCCTTTTCACCTGAGTTTTATGGGCTTTGTGTGGTTTGTCTGCTTTTCTTTATTGATTGCTATGCCCAGTTTCTGTTGTAAGAAAAGCTTTCATTTGTTTTCAGTTTCACAGATACATCCGATGAATTAGGTAAAGTTGGTTGCTATTAAAAGGTTGGTTCCTATTTGCTTTCATCAATTGCTCAAATTGTACCACATTTGTATTGCATTTTATGTAAATATTGGAGGAGTCTTTGAATAATTTGTCAGATGTTTAGAATTCAAGTTGCTTATTAGAAACACAACGAAAGGCAGAAAGAAGTGTGGTATAATGTAAATGTAATTTTCATTGTGTTGTGCTAATTTAATTTGTAGTTATTTTGTCACTACCGTGAAAATAGTAGGGTCTTCGGGTGTATATTTGGGCAATACTGAAATACCGGTATTTGGGACGTCTATTAAAAAAAGTTCGTCCGGTGTCCCAGTATTTCGGTATACTGGTATTGCAAGCTCTAATTACAATATTGAGTAGTTAAAGATTACCCAATTTAATTCTTGCAGAACTCCATTTTCATCGATTTCTGAGTAAGCAATTCATCCTGATAAAAAATGTCTCAAAAATTTGAGCAATTTTTCATATGATTTTGAGTTCAGATGAAAAAATTGCTCAAACAAACAACTAAATGAAACAATCCCTCCTCAAACCAATGCATCCCCAAAAACACATGAAAAATGACCCAAACAATTTTGGGATCATCAATGTAAATATTAAAGTGCGAACAATTTAAAAAATTAAAAATATTTTTAAATTTATTTAATGAAAAAAAAATTGTTTAAAGTACATTTTAACGTACCTCCTTGTTGTTTGTTATAGCTTTTGTTTTAATTTCACCTCAAAATCGGGACATATTTTTGCTGTCTTACATATGGCACATGCCTTGGTGGAAAACATAAAACCCGTACGTTCTTATCTGGTGATTAAAACAGTTGGTGACTACGTACACGTTTAGCACAAAAGGTGATTAAGAGCAAAAGACAGGGCCTGGGTAAGCGTTAAAATCAATATTGTGATATATTAAAAAAAAATTCATAAACTGAAGCAATTGGATAACATGGAACAGATAATGTGTGCTTTCAGAAGGACGCTAGAGACAATGGTTTGTTTACAAACAAAATTCCTTGGATTCATTATCTCGATATAATAATATCAAATGGCTGCTGAGGTTTTGCGATTTAACCGTATCTGACTTATTTCTCTAGCGCTACGTGAGAGCTAAGGTAAAGGCCAAGAAGCTCGAGACGATTGCATATCAGAAGGATCACGGAGTCAAACACATTTAAACGAAATTCAGCGCAAACAATGCAATTAAATATTGATTAGTTCATCCAGTGGAGTCGTGGTACGAATTTGGCAAATATTGTATTTCATACAATCAAAATACGTAAATGATTTATTTTAAATAACATAATAAAATAAAATATAAAATAGTGGGGTGTAATTGTTCTGGCCAACAACCGACTTTCTTTTACGGCAAATGTACATAGATACGGATTTTTGATAAAAACTTTTTTTTTTTTTTTTAACAACTTTATTGATATGGCTACTACAATCTTAAAAATTATTAATTCATTAGTAAGGTTGACATTAGTACTTATGAGATAAGCATAAAGTTGTGTGGGTCTGCTGGACCAGTGTCCAGTTCCCTTGGTTTATAATTTTCATACGTTAGCTCATGTGGTTTGATTCGTTTGAGCCGCCTTACTTCGTTTGTACTGTCCAGTAGTTGTACGGCCCCAAGATTGGTGTGGGTAAGAAGTCTCTTCTCATGTTTTATGGCACATTCGCGGATAACGTCGTCTATCAATTGTATTTCTAAATTTTTGTGGATTTCCTTGTTAGTCACAAATCGGTAGGCGTTGGTGACCATTCGAAAAAATTTATTTTGGCTTCGTTGTATAATGTCTCTATTGGATTTATGTGTACAACCCCATAGCTGCGCACCATACATCCATATTGGTTTGAAGATAGTCTGGTATACCAGTCTTTTGCAATACAGGTTCATTTTGGAATGAAGTACAATTAACCAGTACATTTGACGTTGTTTCAATCGTATCTGTTCAGCTTTTTGTCTCACGTGATGTTTCCAGTTGAGCCTGAAATCTAAATGTAGACCAAGGTATTTTGCCGATTCAGCCTGCGGCACTTGCACTCCATTCAGGTGTATATGAAGAGTGTTATTTTTATGTCGGAGCGTAAATGTCACATATGTTGATTTGAGCTCATTCAGTGCGATTTTCCAGTCAATTGTCCATTTAGTAACGTTGTCCATTGCTCGTTGAAGATTTTCCACTGCTCTTGGTTGAGATTCGTCTACTGACATAATTACAGTATCGTCAGCGAACGTGCCGATGAATGTTTTATTCGTTGTAGGTATGTCCGCAGTATAAGACTCGGCAGTATTATCATACATATGATGACCTAAATATTCCGTTGATATTGTAAAAAAAAAAAATTAATTCGGTTTTGTCATTCAGCTATCTATGTTTAAATTCATCCAACTAAAAGCAGGGTTAATTTATATCTAACGTTTACACAGCTTCACTAAAACATAACCTGAATTCAACCAGAAGAGGTCGTCGAAAAACAACATTCTATAGCAAAAAGTCTTTGGATCGTTAACATATTTATTGTATTAAGTTTATGCTCAAAGCGTAATTAATTAAATAGACGCCCTGATCAAGAATGCTGCAATTACAATCTTTTCTGACGTTCTGGTATGTTCATTTTTTTTTTTTTTTTTTTTTTAATAACAAAAATGAATTCAATTGTATTTTTCGACAACTTTATGTTTAAGTCAAGACTTTCGACAAAATTTCAATTTAGAGAATTGTTTAAAGTAAGGAACGAAAAAATATTAAAATATTAAAATAACTATAAATAAACACAATCAATTATTTGTTTGATTGATTGATCAGAATGTACGGCCAAGACCAAGCAGAGATCCCGGATACGCCGGGCCCACCGTACACCCGCCGCTTCACATAACAAGATGGAAGGACAGGAAAGGTCACCAGGCATGACAGACTGGATACAAAAAATCAGCAATCAAGATCGTAAAAAATTGTTAAATCGTAAATTTCCTAATACCTAATTATTATGAGTGATTAACCATTTCCTCCAACCAACTCGAGAAAATAATATTACTATAATTATGATCCAATTACTCATATCATACAAAATTATATCTAGCTCTTATTAGCCCAATTTATAATTAATTTAATTTAACAATAATATTTTATTACTCAGAAGCTGAATAACCGGATAGAGGAATAATACTAAAATTAGTTAATCTCTGAAATAAAAATACGACAAGTAGAAGAAAAATAAAACATGTTTGTATGCATGCAGGCCCAAACAACGAAGACACGAAAACACACCCCGGCATAAATGCCATAGTCCCATGACCCTACCCATCCACATCCTGTACATGCGGAGGAGAAACAAACCCCCAGTCACCCGAGTATAAACTCTGCCCATTCACCCTCAATCCCGACAAACTGCTTTCACCTTCTTGATTCAATCCTTATTCAGAACTTCACCATTCCCCATTATGAAGCCCCTAATCCGATGATCACCGTACAATATACAGAACAAAATTTGTGTCTATGCACGTAGAGTTGATGACGTCGAGAAGAAAAACGAACGATTCTCCAGTCTTTATATGCATACGACAACCACGCTATACACACTTTATACGAGATCACCAAATCAAAGACATCACCGCTGAAAATGGAAATCTCTAAACGAAAACTACCCCAAAATAAAAAAACAACTATCCAAAACCAAAGATAACTAAAGTTCACACTCAGGAGAATGTAAAGCTATCTCTTCACCGCACCTACAAAAAGCGAACTAATAAAATCATAAGAAAAATCTTCAAAAAACCCACATCATCCGTATGACTGTGCGTTTATACCTGCGGAAACCAGCACGGCACCAATATATCACACTCGCTCTCACAGGCATATATTCATTCAGTGCCGCACCAATTTTCACAAGTATAAACGCACAGTGAAAGCTCTTTCCCGTGTCTACGCTTTATATACATATGTATAAACAAAGTCCATCCGAAAGGTGATAATGACTCGTATATGTTAAAAAAATCGAGCGGAAATGGCAGCCTTCCTTAGAAGCTTTTTCGTTTTTTGCAAATATTTCGAAAAGTATTTATGAGAAAAAGATTCTAAATGAATTTTGCAACACAATTTAAGCGGAAATACGACTTTTGGCAAGAAACTGTTTTTCAAAAAAATCGGCCTCTGAGCAGTCTAACTATGCTAGACGGATTGATTGATCAAAATGGAGCTTCACACTTAAGATTTTTCCATTAATTGGGAGATGCCAGTGATTTCTGACTGAAATCGGTCCACAGGAAAGTGCCAGGTCCCACAGGAGCTTTTCCTTTTTATAAATATTTTGAAAAGTATATCATTTACGAGAAAAACGACTATGAATTAAACATTTCTAAATTAATTTGGTTTTGTTTTGTATTTTTTTGACGTCGGAGAACGCGGCGCCGAAGAGATATTTCTACTGAAACTGTAGCAATTTATTCACTGGTGTCGCTATACCATAAAAAAGGAAAAAATAAGTTCATCCATAAAACAAACATTTAACGACCTGAAATATATCAATTAATATTTATTTTGGCATGACGTTATAAAAAATAAATCATCTTGCTGCGTTTTGAATTTTTATTGTAAGATTAAGTTTCTAATGGTTTAAGTGTTGTACAAAACAAAGGAAATTTAAAATCTCCCTTTGAAATGCATAGCGCTCCCGATAGCGGCTCCCGATAAATAGGTAGAGCAAGATATTTTTTTATCGATGTTTAACTAAAAAGTGGAATGAAAAATCTTAGTTTAGAATTAAATAAATTAATTATATGCAAAAATAGTGCGCTAAATATAAATTTTGACATAGAAAATTGCGTGCTCCAGATACCGCTATCGGGCGCTAATAAAAAAACACGACTATTATTCGCATAAATAACACATACAAATATAGATAAATGTATAATTAAACTGGGGAATATTAAATTTATTAAAAAACATTAATAAAATTTATTCAAATATAAATGAAAAATTCACACAAAAAAAATTGCAATCGAAACTATTTTCTTATCATCTGTCATTTGTTTCTTTGCTCGCGAGCAGAGGAAAAAATACCCATGATGTATTGCTTTCCAACCGATAGTGCACATTTATAAAATCGGGTCAACATTTTGGCGTAATTTCATGCGAATTTGACACAAACACAATGATAAAAAAATGACAGCACACATATTAGAAGTGAATATTGTACACTGTATACAGATACAAATTCCAACTTGAATTGCTTGAGAAAACGAACAGAATTCATGTCCAGATTAATTTTCCAAAATTTAAGCGGAAATGACGGTTTTTAACAAAAAAAAGTTTTTCAACGTTAAATCGGCCCCTGCATATAAAACCCATTGATACATGTTTGGCTTTAATAAAATCGTTGCCTGGTCTCTTTTGCATAGTTCGGTAGTTAATCCGAGTATTACATTTTTTCTGAGTAAACGAATTTTAACATTTTGTTGTAGACGTCATTTTAGCCAATCGTAATAAATTTCGTTATATGTAGGTTTGGTAAATATTTTTCTCGCCTAAACTTCCTTCCTTATACGAATAATAAAATACGAAAATAATTTATTAATTGCATTGAATCATTTGACACCAGATAGACCGGCATAACGCAAGACCTAGTCGTAATTGATTTATAGTGGATGTGTCAGCATTATTTTTTTTTAAAACTTCATCGTATATTTTCCGCACTTAATTGTCTATTGTTATTGGAATTAAAAAGATATTTAGTTCATGGCCATAAATGGCAATCATTTTATAAATCTGAATAAGTATTCTATTTTGCGTTAAATTCGCTCATACTCGTATTTGTGTGTATTGCGATTGTACAGATTTTATTTATATTAGTTCTTAATAAAAATAACAATATTAAGAGATGAAAATTATGTTTCATAGATTAATTATTCCAAATGGGTTTCCTGTTTATTATTTTGTACAATTTTCTAAGAAATTATTGTGTGATGTATAGAAATATATCTGAGTGGTATATGGTATATTTAATATTATATGTATAAATATCATTCATAACGAATATCACACATGCACATTAACCGATTTATAATTTGCATGCCAAATAAAGTTAAAACAATATATGCAATATATACTTATATGTATATAATTGCACGTAATATTCCACGAAATCGACTAATTACTTCCACTTGTCAATCAATCGTAACGAATTGTAAACAATTTGTACCCTTCCAACTTAATACGTATAGTGTATATCTGACATTCAGTCAGAATTATGCAAATAAAACTGGATAACTATACAGCATTATACAGTGGATTGTAAATTTGTTGTAAAATGTCCTAAATAAACTAATTACTATTCAATTTAGTTTTTATATTATTCGCTATATTAATTGTAATTGATTGATCAAGAAATAACTTAATATGCCATGTTATATATGGAATAAAATTGATTTAAAATTAATTTAATTATAGTATTACTAGTTTGGAATTGGCTTTGTAATAGTAGAAACAATTTTGATTTTAATTTAGTTATAATTTGGAATGATCTGTTAATTAAATAATTTTACTTTTCGCCTCAAGCTGAACTCAGCATGACGCACTTTACTATGAACATCCAGTCGATTTGCGCTACTTAATAACATAAGGATGTCTATAAATATTTAATAGTTATATACGTCTAAGCATAAATACATTAAAACTTAAATTATAGTAATGACCGTAGTCATACGTAACAAAATTTGGTTTCATGCTTAGTTAAAATTATATTTTTTTGCATACATATATGTATTTCAATTTATTTATGGGATATTTTTCAATTTCGACTAAATACAAATATTCTATTTGTTATTATATTAATTGCGGGTTTTATAACTATTTATAGCAACTATAGAAACTGGGGCAAACGATTTGAATTAATTAGCGAAACGAAAATAATTTATGTATTTTGTAAGAGAGAACCCAAAAAATTTAAAATCTAATCGATTTTAGTGTTATTGCTTAAATGTGGTAGACAAACCGTATTTACAAATCTATGTATATATTCATAGATCTCGAATACATCATACTTGATTTGTAATACGAAATAATACTGTCTTGTATAATCAAAAATCATTATTACTGGCTGTATGGATACTTCACTTTTCTAAAGCGATGTAGACTAGAAATTAGGTTTTGACCACAACAAATTACCAATTGTCCTAATTCTTCCTTAGGAATGAAAAATGTATAATTGAGGTATTAATACACGTTTATCGAAATAAAAGGTTTAGTTTGTCTATGGTTTTGAAGCCTAATCATAGACAAACTAAACGTTGATCGTTTTTCAGAAACGTAAAGATCAATTTTCTTAATGTTTTTCCTCTAAAATAAAAAATGCAGTCTTCAGTTTAAGAGAACTAATATTCGGACACAGACAAATTTGTGTATCTAACTTTATATTCATTAATCCTTAATTGGTCGGATAACTTTTTTGTCTCAACACCGCCTCCAGTCTTCGAGGAATTGAATCCTCCAATTTTTTGGTAACGATAGACTCAATTCCGAGTATCCGTTTAAGCTGACTCTTACTACGGATTTTGTGTTGCCGCACTTTACGGTCGAGTTTCTCCCGACGATTGTGGTGGAGTCTTCAAAACTCTTGGACACTTGTATAATAAATACGAGCGAGCAGCATAAGCCTTATGTTAGGATCGTTATCTTGGTAAAACCAAAATGTATCCGAAAATCCTAATTTGTCTGCACTTTGCTTTAACATTGTGGTCCATCACACCATCAATAAACTCAAGGCTTCCAACACCACTCCCAGACCATGACAGATCCACCACCGTACTTCACAACAGAAAGAGCCGATATACTTGCAAAATGGGTTTTTTTGGTTGAGGAGGTAAATGAATATGAATTCATGGATGCAAGAGATGTACTTCGCATGTTTCAGGTGAATCTGTGGAGAAAATGGGAGAGAGGGTTTGTTGAAAAATGTCAGGTGAAAAGTAAGAAGTACTTTGAGTTGGTTAGTTCTCCGTTGAGTAAACCTATCTTTAAGGTACTAAAGGGAGATAATAGAATGACAAGAACAATGGAACGAGTGAGACTGAATCATGAAAATTGGAAAGAATGCTTGAAGAAACGCAATTTAGTTGAGTGTGAATTATGTGACAGCTGCCTGGTTGTGGAGGACATCGAACATTTGATTTTAAAATGCTCTGCATTTAATCAGACCAGACAAATGTTCGATGTTCTCTTGAGTGCAAGGAATTTGCCAGAATTACTACGAATGGGAATGAACGTGCACATAAGAATGTGTATGATTTTATCAGAATGAATCAGATAGAAGTATAAAAGGGAATCGATGAGTGAAAGGTGAATGATTGAAAAATTAAAAAAAAAAATTGTAAAAATTGTAATTTAAAACTGGGCCATATGGCACCAAATTTGGAGCTAGAGCCAAATAAATATAAAAAAAATACTTCACAACAGATTTTAAATTTTTAATATTTAATTCGTCATTAGATTTTCAACAAACAAAAAGTGGAAGATGTGTATAATATCAAGGCAACACTTAGCATGAGAGTTAAAATAGAGCCATTGAAAAAGAATAACGGATTAATACCGCAGTGCAAAAAATGTCAAGGTTTTAATCATACGCAGAAATATTGCCAAAGAGAGACTAGATGCATGAAATGTGCCGGAATGCCTCATGCCCAGGTATGCCCGGTTAGTAAAAATATTGCTGCAAAATGGGTCAATTGCAATAAGTCACATCCCGCAAACTACCGGGGATGTGAAATAGCTAAGGAGCTACAAAGAATAAGCAATAAAACGCGAAAACAAAATCCAGGGATATCGGTAAAAAATTATCACACTTCCACCAAAGAGGAACCTAAACCTCATGCTAGTAAAACAGGAGAACCAAAACCAAAACTGTACTCGCAATGAGTCATGACAAAAACAGATAAGCAAGAATCTCTAAATGAAATGAAATCCATGCTCTATTAAAATGATGCAAACAACAACAAATAAAACATTAAGAATAGTAACCTGGAATGCAAATGGGCTAATGCAACATATTTCAGAATTAGAAATTTTCCCAAATACTGACAAAATAGATATATGCCTAGTATCGGAAACCCATTTTACTTCAACTTCATATCTTAAAATATATAGATACAGTTGTTACCATGCCATTCATCCAGCAGGAAGTGCAAGGGGAGGATCGTCGTTGGTTATAAAAGAAAACATCAAACACTTTATAGATCTTAAAATTGAAGAGGAATTTATGCAAGTAGTCACTTTAAAAGTATTTATAAATAATAACAAAGAATATAGTGTAACGTCAATATATTACCCCCCAAGATATAATTGAAATAAACAAGACTATTGCACGTTATTTAAATCACTTGGATCAAGTTTCATAATCGGAGGTGATTTTAAAGCAAAAAACACCTACTGGGGATCAAGGTTAACCTCTAAAAAAGGAAGAGAGCTGTTTGCAGCAGGAATACTATGCAATTGCGATTTTCATTCTGGAGATCAACCAACTAATTGGCCTACGGATAGAAACAAAATACCCGATATCATTGACTTCTTTATCACCAAAGGTATAGACGAAAACTACATATACCTAGAAAGCAGCGAGGGGATTATGTCGGATCACACGCCTATTATTATGACAATCAGTGCAACGATTGTTAAAAAAACTAGTCCACCTTCGCTAACGAACAACAAAACCTGCTGGGAGAAATTCCAGAAACTTGTTGAGGATAATATTGATCTTCAGGTGCCAATTAAAAACCTGATACAGCTAGAAGAAGAACTAGAACAACTCAACAGCAGTATACAAGAAGCGGCATGGAGTAGTACCCCCTCAAGTTCAAAGGAAATCAGCCGAAATGTTATCCTCTAGAAATTAGAGAACTGGTTGCAGCAAAACGAAAAGCAAGAAAGGCCTGGCATAGAAGTCGAGTGCCAGAATATAAAACAACTCCAAATTTTGTATCCAATATACTAAAGTTGCTAATTAAAAAAATCAAAAACGAATCCATTAATAAATACTTGGGTGGCCTTACTGGGGAAAAAGATACCGAGTACTCCCTTTGGAAAGTGACAAAAAGTTTAAAACGACCTAAACTACAAATTCCACCAGTAAAAAACGAAGACGACACATGGGCTATAAGTGCAAAGCAAAAAGCTTCGTTGTTTGCAACCCACCTCGAGAACACGTTTCAGCCTCTATCTAGACAAACTGCAGAGGAAAACATACCATCAGTATATAAAATGGATAACTGCAATATATCTCTTGTCACATTACAAGAATTAAAAGAGGAAATCAATCTTAACCTAAATACAAAGAAATCTCCGGATATGACTTAATTACGGGACAAATAGTAAAAGCTCTTCCTGAAAAAGGACTACGTAAACTACTCCAAATAATTAATGCAGTGTCCAGACTTAAACGCGTTCCAAGTCAATGGAAAGTAGCAGACGTAATTATGATACCTAAACCAAACAAACCACTTAATGACAAAAATTCGTATAGGCCGATTTCCTTACTCCCAATAATTTCAAAATTATTCGAGAAACTACTAAAGAGACTAAAACCAATTATAGCAGAAAGAAATTTTGTTCCTCCACATCAATTTGGTTTCAGAGAAAACCATTCACAATAGAACAAGTACACCGAATTAGTAGTATGGCATAACGGTTTGGAATATAAATTACAAAGAGACTTACCAAAGCAGTTTTATGAAATTCTAAAATCTTACATATCTAACCGACACTTTCGAGTTAAATTAGATGGCGAATACTCAGAAATAAAGAAAATATCAGCAGGAGTACCACAAGGTAGCGTACCACGTGTAACGTGCATAAGAGACATTTCAAACTAGGATTTTTCGGAACAGCATTCTTAATCGATGTTTTTTTGTTTGAAGTTCTGATAAATGTCTAACTCCAATCGCAATGGGGTTTTATGCGGTGCAATTGCGTGGCAAAAATTTGAAATATAGCACTGGGCAGAACTAGGACGTTCGAAATCAAAATCGAATCGATTTTGATTTTAATATGGAAGTACACGGAACTTGTTTTGAGGGGGCGATTTACTTCTACTTTCTTGACTCAATCAAACGTATTTTGAAAAAAATAATTTTTCATATTTTTGGCCTAAAAGTATTTTCGATTCCGTAAGTAAAGTTATTTTCTATTTGTATTGACCATAAACCTCGAGAAATTACTTATACTAAATGCTGTAAATTAAATTAATTTCATATTAGCGAGCCAAAAAGTAATTTAGTTCCCTTCGGGTGGATTAAAACAAATTCGTTCTTCAATCGCTTATTCCATTTATTTTAATTAAAATCGATCGCAGAAAGAGTGGAGCTCTATCAAACATCATTTAACCGAATTTTAGAAAAATCAGAATGATCAAATAAGTGTTTAGTTTTCAGCCACTTTTTGTCACATTTCGAAGCTTCAACCAAAACCCATTTCAGGGGTGACATGTTGTAACACATCATTTTCGATACTTTATCGAAGTTTATTTCTCGTTTTCCCAAACTGAAATAAGCGACTGTCTCATTTGTAAATTATTTCGTTTCTATTGCTATCACAACCTATTAGTACAAATGCGAACAAGTTGTCTTGCTCTAACTTCGTTCAAATATCGCTAACAACTTATTTGGTGATAGAAAAGGAGTAGAATATCACAATTTTTCAATCTAGCAACCTGGCAAATGATATAAAATGTGAAATAGTGTCACATTTTATTCAAAAGAAGCGAGACATAAACTTCGATAAAGTATCGAAGATGTGATGTTACAACATGTCTCCCCAAGTAAGCGTAAATTTTATCGATAAACAAATCAATAAAATATCCATAAAGCTTCAAATATGATTGTAGTAGGCCTTTGATTTTACTGGGTGATCAAAAAAATTGCTATATAAATAATATTTCTTGATAGATATGGTTCACTTATAAACCAAAACAAATCTAGCGACCATTGCTTTCTCCAGTTTCTCCTAAAAAATAATTTTTTTATGTTGATAATTTTTTATCGATAAATTGTGTGCTTGGTTGCTATCCAGAACTCGTTTTCGATCTCACATATCAAATATAATCATAATCGGCTAAGAAAAGGCTTCTGCATAACGATATTAAAGACCTATTTTAAACCTTATCTCTTTTAAAAATTATTTGAAAAATGCAGTTTGGAAATATGAAGCAGCCTCTAAGAAGAAATTCCCATTTATCCGTATGGCCAAAGAGAATGCGGTTCATGTTGATTTCAACATGTTAAACTACTTAACTCTTCGGAGGAGGTAGAAGTAGTAGGGGTAGTAGCAGTTAACATGTATTTGTATTATGATTGGGATTCGTTTTATTTACAGACCTTCTTGCTTAATTGGCAATGCAAAACGTAAAATGTTAAATATACCACCGATATAAACATGACGTGAGTTCTCATTGCACAGCCAAATATACAAATTTTTAATTTATTCTAAACCACCTATCATAGCTTATACACATTTTTTATAACCGTGCTGAATTATGATTATCACGCACATACCGATGCATCTCAAAATTTAATCGCAGTCCTTTGCAGCAGCATATATTTCATTACCTTAATTCAAAAATACTGTTGCTGCACAAGTTACGAATTATTTAACCCCTTGGAAAGTTTATTTTGAATTTTCAACCTAGTTAAATTTGTATGAGATAATACTTGTTAGAATTTTATTATATAACCGCCTATATATTGTGACATATTTAGATCGAAATCAAATATTATGGTTTGCGGCATCTCGCCAATAATACACATACAATAAACACAAGACACAAATTCCTGTGGTTTCATTAATCATTTCATAAAATTGAGCAATCAAATAATTATTTAGCAATTTTAAGGTCATTAAGTATACCGAAGTCGCACAATAAAAATTAAGTCAAATGTTAAATTTTTGCAAATAGATTTGCGGATTGATTAAAACCCCCACACTAAATTGGTTCAACATCTCAAGGTGTTTTGTTGCTTCGTGAGGATAACGACAAATAAGCAATCACCGCAATATTAAAATTTAATTAATTACAAACATGCTGCAATTTGAAAGTTTTCATAATTAACACATCGACTAATTAAAATAACTTTGACAACATGAAAATTTGAAAGTTTTATTATAAAAAAAAAAATATTTATCCGTGATTATTTCGTAATAGAAATAATCAATTTATGCGATTGTTTGAAAGTGTTTGCATGCGCAATAAACATATAAATTTTTTTTGTTGTCTCGTTTGGTATGTGTGTAAGAATGGGAAATACACATTATTTTAGCATAAAAAATTTAATTGTTAATAATAATTGGTTTGCAATGCATTTTACATTATATATGGTTTGGGAACAGTGAGTAGCAAATTTATCATACGATTGTGATAGTCCGTTAAACTAGAGTCGAGATGGCTAAAACTTTTAGTCAATTGTCGAATTATACGGCATGACACCACTCTTAAGGTAGGTTTCCGTTATGTGAAGGAGGACTATCTTGCTGGAAGCAATAATATTCATTTCCGTAGATCGCCTGGGCAAAATCAAATGGTATTTAAGATCATTTACAAAATAGTACTCGGTGTTGATTTTGACACCATTTTAGATGAAACGCAGCGATGACTTCCTTTTTTATGAAATTACTTCCCCCCAAACCATACAAGCTGAACCATTTTGAAACCTTTACACGGCTAATTTACACTCCGCGTCATTTGAATAGGGCCAACATAATTTTTTTCATTTTTCCTTTTCTTTTGATTTATTATCTTTTATTCGTTGTTGAGAAGAGAAATCAATAATAAATACAATTAATGAGATTCGTTCATCTCTGAGAGTAAAACAATTATTTTTTAAATTTTGTTTAAAAAAAGAAGTAAAATTTGTAGATTTTTAGTTGTTCATTTGAATAGGGCCAGTATATTACTTCAAAGGTTGTTTAAAATTACTTTGATTTTATTCGAAGACATGGGTCGTGGAAAAACATTAAGTGAGCTTGAGAAAACTGAAATTGATGCTTACAAAGAATCAAATCTTAGGAGTTGCGAGATTTCAAGTAAAATCGGCAGAAGCAAATTGGTTATCGATAATTACCTTAATAATATTAAAAACTATGGTAAAAACATGGAAGGCCGAATAGCAGAAGCTACATCCCGCAAGACAAACGGGCTATCATTGCAGAAGCCTCGAATTCCGTATACTCTGTGGCGAAAATCAAAGCAAGAACCGGTATAACAGCAAGTGTAAGTACTGTTCGATGTTCGGTTGTAATTTTTTTGTATTAAAAAAAAATTAATTTAGCCGGACTAGATGACTACAATTATTATTTTCACGATTTACGAAAGGATGAAATGTTTTTGAATCGGCAACACAGCAAAGAAGGTGGTATTATGCTCTAGCGCGCCATTTCGTGGTATGGAACCATTGATTTAGTTTTCCCAACAGCAGGATGACTGGAATAATCTAAACAAAACAATTCTGGAAAATAAGTTTTGCAAAATTTTCTGAAATTTTTGGACCATTATATGGACATTTTAACACGATAATGCCCCGATTTATAATGTGCGTGTTGTAAAAAACTGGACTGGGAACCAAAATATTGCAATTTTACCGTGGCCCCAATATTCACTAGATTTGAACATCATAGAAAACGTTTGGGGATGGCCAACACGAAAAATTTACAAAGTTCGAAGGAACTTAAAGAGGCAGTAAAATCAGCTTGGAGTCAAATTTACTTAAATTACTTGAAGTCACTGTACGATTCGATTCCTAATCGAGTTTACAAAGTGATTTTAAAAAACAGTGGAAGTACCAACTACTAAAAATTCAATTTTATTTTTTTGTTTTGTTTTGAGTTGGCCCTATTCAAGTAAACAACTAAAAATACAAATTGTATTTCTTATTTTAAACAAAATTGAAAAAATAACGGTTTTACTCTCAGAGATGAACGAATCTCATTAATTGTTTTGTTATTGATTTCTATTCCCTACAACGCTTAAGAGAATAACTCACAAGAACATGAAAATAATAAATTGGAAAAATGAAAAAAATTATGTTGGCTCTATTCAAAGGACGCAGAGTATATTTGGTGGAATGCTTCTCTATGACACTGACCCTACACGAATACTCTGTTTATTATGAGGTCGTGTACAGGATTTCTTTGAATTCGTTCTCATACGGTTTTCACTAAGTTTTTTGTGCGCTCACTTCTCAAACAACCCGGTTTTTGCTTTATTTTTACCGTAACTGTATTCCTTAATTTTTTTAATGTTCGTTATACGAATTTGGGACGAAAATATTGCTTTTTATAGAATTTTGCTGATGCAATTTTAAAACGAGTTCAGAGATTGAAAAATTTATAAAGATAACCAGATTTTGAAAAATGATTTTAAATTAGTCAAATAATGATTTAAAATAACGGGACAGTTATGTGAAAACCTCTGAATAATGAATTGGTTCTATAATCTCTTGTTTAATTAGTATTTCTTACGGTTTAATCTATAATCAGCCAATCGAATATCGTACTTTTTTCAAAGGAAGTTTGGTTATCCAATCAATATTACCTTTTTCATTCGTTCACACACCACCCATTCACCTATTCAAACATATATGGATCGGCACCGAGTTTCGCACACCAACTGGAGGTCATAGTTGTGTTCACATCACAACATGAAATTCCCTTACATCCTGCTTTTATTGGGATTCGAACCTGGTACCTTTCGATCCAAATCGCACACCAACTGGAGGTCCTTTTATTGGGATTTGAACCTGGTACCTCTCGATCCAAATGCCAAAGATTTGACCACTTGTTCGGTACATACCTTTTTTACTTTTTCTTCAATGCTTAGATAAACTGTTATTTGTATGCTTCGGTGGAATATAATGGTGAGATATTACCAAATTGACATTCCCAAATAAGTGACGAACCTGTTTAATTGATTTATTGAAATAGAAATATATTTATTTCACATTTCTAACTCGCGGGTGCAATCAGCTATATTATTCTTAAGTGATAGTGGATACGTATCTGGCCGTACCCAGATCCAATTTAATAATAAAATATTTAGCTTTACCTAAAAAAAACCCCTGCTCAATTAGTTCCACTTAATAAACCACCTCTGGCATAGGAGTTAGTCAGTAATCTCATTACTTCATTGTTACAATTTAACAATAATACCATGATTCTACTTCTCTAGCAAGTATCTAGTAAGTATCGACGTTGTGAAGCAGTTGTTACAAATCGAGGCAGAATTATACGTTATAAGCTTTTTTTAAATTAATTTTCTTTTGCTAAATTTTTGCAAATAATAATTTTATTTAATGTTACGTGATGTTGAAATTTAGTGAAATTTGGTTCTTTCAGACACCAAATAAAAATGATTAAAATGCAGACTTTAGTTTTATTATGTATGACTTCTTTTCAGAATATTCGGAAAAGACAGTCATACTGGGTTTCGTTATAAATTAGCAGTAGTTTTTGGTAAACCTCACACTGTGTTTGAAATTGGGATCGAAACAAAATTTTTTTTCGTAACAAAATGAAGGTAAGAAGGTAGAAACTCAATTTTCAAATGCAGCATTCTCAAAAAAATTGGTTTAAAGGTTACTTTAGGTACATTTTGAGTGGTGTGTTTATTTTGCGGTTCATTGCATTTCTTAACCAAAGAAGTTTTAATCCTTCACTAATTGATAGTACTGATCGTAATCTTACTATCTGTAAACTGTATGTAAACATAGTGATGCGTTAGTAATTTTAGTAACACCTCCTTCAGTACAGTCTGAAATGCAATACAATAAATACCTAGACTACCAGAAGATCGTAGATCCAACTTTAGTTCCCAATTTCCCAAATAAACTTTGAGTAGTTCTGAAAAAAAAATCCATTAGAGACTTGCACATCTGATTGGTAAAGTCATCGGAGAGCCGCAATTCTCTAGATGAGTTGGTTAATCATAGCGATAATCATAGCGAGTATCAATGAATCGTAGTAATCAACTAGACATGTATCGATTCCCTACAATAGAGCCAGAATCATTCCACACTCCAATGCAATTCATTTGTTACGTGGCCAAACAAACTGAGCCTACCATGAATTACTGCAGAGGAGATATGGTCAAAATGATTTGTAAAGCAAAAATTTGGACCAATATCATACTGGTTCACTAGTAATCTTGCAAGTAATATCCTAAAGACTATTTAAGACTGCTAAGAGACGAATTTGATTTAATAAAACAATACCAAACAACAGAACCGTTTTGTTCCGCATGAAACTACCAAAATGTTTGGTATCAATAGTAACCTCAAGATGTTCAATGGAGTCCGAACTAGTGGTTGTCTCTGCAAACAACGAAGAAACCGATAATCGATCATCATTTTTAAGTCTTGTGAAGACGAAAAATGTTGTGTTGCGCGTTAAATTAACAAATATATTGATTTTAAAAAATTTTCTACTCGTCGTACAAAATTTAGATGAATTGCTTCTAATTCAGCTTCTGAACTATGATTTCTAAAAATATCTTTAATTCTTTGTCTCATATATTCTGCAGTGCTAGGCCGATTAAAATAGACTAAATATTTCTAACTTCTTTTGTTTGCCGCGAAGTATGCTCTTTTAAACGAACACTGTACAATTTGTATGGCATTTGATTAAATAGTTTCAGTTTAGTTACAGTCGGTTTTGTAAAGTCACTTTAATTTTTTTTTGAAATATGGAAATCAATGAATGCCGTGCGGCGATTAAATACTTTGATTTAAAAGGTTTAAAACCAAAAGAAACCGTCGATGAGATGAAAACAGTGTTAGCTGTACATGAACTTTTAAATGAACCGATTATAATTGGGTAAATAAATTTAAACATGATCGCACAACCACAAGTGATGCTGAACGTTTAGGAAGGCCAAAATATGTAACAACACCAGAAATGGTCGAAAAAGTCTTTGCGATCATTATGAATGACGGTAGCATATAGCATGGTTGCTATTATTGTAAACATCTCTCGTGTGCAGAATATCATACACAATGAATTGCTTATGAAAAAGCTGTCAGCAAGTTGGGTGCCACGTTTGTTAACAAATGTTCAAAAACCGAATTGAATAACCATTTCTAAGCAATGTTTGGAGAGGTTTCAGCGTATTCTAACTGAATTTTTCTTCATTCATGATGGTTGATGAAACATGGATCCATCACTACACGCCAGAATCAAAACAATAGTCAAAAAAATTGGTAGAAGCTGGTTCCAATGCTCCAAAAAAAGCAAAAGATGTTGCATTAGCTGGTAAGGTTATGGCCACTGTCTTTTGGGATGCACAAAGCATAATATTCATCGTCTATCTTGAGGATTGTAAAACCATCATAGACAAATATTAGGCTGCCTAATGATAAAGAACTTTGAATAAAAAATTAAGGAAAAACGGCCACATTTAAAAAAGAAAAAATGCTCTTTCATCATGACAATACAACATCACATTTATCAAGGAAAACACAGCAAAAATTGGATGAATTGGGCTTCGAATTGCTTCCCCATACCACCACCAAAATTATGTTTACTGTTCCTACTGCCAAAATATTTGCAGAAAACAAGAAAGATCCTAAGAAAGTAGTCACGTATCGTAACTTACCTTTATTTAATTTTTGACATCGAACTGTTGTGAATTTTCCAAATCGATCATTTAAAAAATCAATAAACTGAACATTTGTTTTGCAAAATTCGACTTTGTTCATCAACATATTAATAAAACTCATTTGCTTGTTTAGAAAATGAAAGAATTATTTATTGAAAGTATGCTGCTCCATCTGCAGCTACAACTTTCCCACATCTTTTAGGCAATTTACGGATTCCCTCTTTGAAGAAATCATGGTTTTTGAAGGCGATCCTGTGCGATAACTGAGTCGCTATTCAGAAAGAGACGACTATCGATCGGAATTAGTAGTAATCTGAAAGAGCTATGTCTGGTGAATACAGTTGGTGGGGTAGAACTTCCCAGTCCTGTTCTTTCTTAACCTGTGGTTTTGAATTGTCCTGCTGAAAATTTGATTTGTTGTGTCTATTTACTCATTCTGCTCGTTTTCCTCTCTTCAAACGTATTAGTTGTCATCGGTAGACATCGCCATTGACAGTTTCACCTGATTCCAGCAGTTCATAATATACCACACCTTTCTGATCCCACCAGATACGGAGCATAACCTTATTGCAATGACTATCTCACTTTGGCATTCTCATAATAAATTCATTTTTCATCTCCAGTAACTATTCGATGCAAAAAAACTTTTCCTTGTTGTCTTTGAAGCAGTATTTCACAAACGATTTTTCGACGTTCGAGGCTTCTTCCTTTTAATTTATGTGGAACCCAGTTGCTAGCTTTTTGACCCATTCCGATTGTATGTACATTTTTTGCAATAGTTGATCGATCAAGATTTAATGCTACAGCCTATTGTGATTGTGTTTGAGAAGAATCTTCAGCCAATAACGTTTCCAAATTAGTATCTTCAAATTTTGTGGGTGGTTTTCCATGCTCTTTATCTTCAATGCCAAATTCGTCATTTTTAAATCGTCGAAACTATTCTGTGCACTTTGTATTCGATGGAGCATGCTCACCATAAATTTCCAAAAGCAAACGATAGGTTTCCACTGCACTTTGATTTGCAATAAAATAATGTAATAACACTTCCCGTAAATGATGTTTATTTGGAATTAAATACGACATTTTGAAGGAGTTAAAAATACAGCCGGGTATTTTTTTAAGCCTGATAGAACTAGAAATTGTAAAAAATAAAACAAAAAATTAAATTTTTATAGAAAATATACTCTGGCATGAATAGACTCACGCTTGAACAACGCTACGAAATTATTAAAATTTATTTTGAAAATCAGGCCGAGGATCGCATTACGGTCAATGGAGATCGTTACCGCACCATGAATAATGATTTTTTGTTTGAAAATATGGATGACATTGATCCGGGCGAGGTGTGGTACCATACGGCAACCGTAACCATCGACTATTAAAATCAAAATTTGGCGATAAGTTGATTTCGAAAATTGGACCTATCAAATGGCCTCCAAGGTCGTGCGATTTGACACCTCTCGATTATGTCCTGTAGGGCTACGTGAAGTCACTGGTTTATGTTGATAAACCATCAACAATTGACGCCTTGGAGGCCAGCATTCTTCGTGTTATTCGTGACATACGGCCAGCAGTGTTCGAAAAAATGGCCCAAAATTAGACTCCAGAATGCATTTCGTCAAGAACAGCCCATATGCCCGAAATAATTTTTAAATATTAATGCCATATATTGATCTTTCGAATAAAAAAAAATTGTTGATCACAATTTAATTTTTTGTGTTATTTTTTACAATTTCAAGTTCTATCGGGCTTAAAAAAACACTCTTTAGTTGTTTACACTTCAACCAAATGTCGCATACTTCTTTTAACAGCTGACATCAACTACTATGGAACACCAATATTGCCCATTTATAGTATAAGTAAACAGTAACTAGTGACGTCACTAGTTACGACACCTTTTGGGAAAGGGCGGGTTCATTTTCACACACTCAATAGTTTCCTTCACAAGTGATACATTCATTCCAAGGCTTCTCTATCATTTCGATGCCTGGTTTTTAAAACGATTTATTTTTGGCTTCAAAATATTCGTTTGTTTCAGCGAAATCTCTTGTCTTGGATAATTTTTTAAGGTCTCCAAACAGATATTAGTCGCTGGGACCCAGATACAGAGAATTCGGTGGATGGGAAAGCAATTTGAACTTTAGTTCATGCAATTTTGCCATCGTAGTTCACGTTTTGTGACGCGGTGCATTGTATGTATTGGTGGAAGAGCACTTTTTTGCATTTTGGCCGTTTTTAGCAGGATCTTATTTCAAACGCACCAATAACGCTATTTATTATTAGGTGTTGATTGTTTTTCCTATCTCAAGATAGTCGACGAATAAAATATATTGTGCATGCCAAAATACGGAGGCCACAACCTTACCGGCAGACATTTGCGTTTTTGGTCGCTTTGGACGACGTTCACCGGCTGCTATCAACTCATCCTGTTTATTACGGTTAAACAGCGCTTTGAATCATCGAACGTTTTTGTTTTTGATCCAATGTGAACAAGCGCGGCACCCACATTGAACAGAGCTTTCTCATGGACAAATGTTCTTGCAAAATGGTGTACATACTGCCTTTGTTATTTTTAAGGTGTCGGTTATCTCACGCAACTTCTCTTTACCACACGACCAGTATTATCAGTGTTTGTACGGGCACGTTTAAACTCAGCAAACCAACGGTCAACGGTTGGTTTCAATGGAACAGAGTTCCTATAACATTTATCAAGCCATTGCTATGCTTGAACGACATTTTATCCCCATCAAAAAACAGTGATTAATGATCACACGGAATCTAAACTAACCTAAGGTCTCCACCTGCCATTACCATCGAGTTACACCATTAATATTCGAACAGTTTGCTAGTGGAGATTCGCAATATTATCGAACTATTGTAATCGTTACGATCATAGCATACAATATCGGCGAAGCTTAATGGTATACAATATTTTGACATTTCGTAAAAATTAAAATGGCGTCAATAGCATTTTAGTGATTCGCGTCGTATGATTGCAATTTCGTTGCGATAAACTTTTTTTATGTTTTGGTCACATTTCGATGAGGTTTGGTGGCATAAGACTCAAGTGACTGTGTTGAATATCAATAAACGAATGATTTTCAAATGTCAAATTTATGTTACGTTTACTACACCGGACGCCATATTAAAAAAATTTCGTACCATTTATGGTAATGGTAATGATATAAATTATATCAGGTGAAGATGCTAGGTAATGGTTGGATTATCATAAAATTTTAACCCAAATCATTTAAAGGTTGGTACTTCCTACAAATTATATGACTTTTTCATTAGGTGCGCCATCTATTTGTCAGCCTCGGAACTTTTTGACCGACGAATTAGTGTCTTCTAAAGTTTTGTTATTAACATGCAATTAGTTTAAAGTGTAATTTCGTTTCACATAAACATTGAAACATTTTCGAAAATTAATTGGCGAATTGTTTGAAGAAGATATCGACTGAGTCGTATTCCACAGACCCATTCCAATTGCTAAGTGACAAACCTTTAATTTGCAAATACTAAATAGTTCTTAATCGTATTTAAAGGATAGGAGAATCCAGCTAACTTGAATCACAAACCGACAAGGATATAGGATCGAATTTTAAGAGTCCGTTGGACACGATTCTTTGGATCAGATTCTTAGAAGCACTCGCTTGTCATGGCAAAACTATTCATTATTCTTAATAATATAGTTTATTGAGATCTCGCCCTATATTTTATATTTTAATATAAATACATAAAATATTTGTTGCTGACAAAAAATAGTTTTAATGACACGTATTATTTTAGAAAATCTGTTTTTAATAAAAATAAGCGAAACACAAAAAATGAAACTAAAATATTTGTAATTACGCAATTTGGTAGCTTGTTGACATATTATACATATTTGTGATTTAGCTTAAAAAAAATAAAATAAAAATTTATTATAAAATTTTAGAGAGTTAAAACTAGCAATTACGTACATTATTATTATTTTTTTTTATACTTTTATAGTTTTTGTGTGTGTATAGTTGTGTACCGTGGTTTCTCTATATAGACCTGTATTTAGGAATATAAACTTATTCTCGTGATGTTATGAAGAATTTTATTAATATTTTTTTTATTTTTTATTACAGGTATGTGATCTTCTGAGCTGCATCGTTTGTTCTAGCCTTCCAAATAAGGTAGTAGTAAAAGAAATAATTATTAATTTACTTGAGTTGAGATTCATCTTAACTTGGTGTAACGTAAATTGTACGTAAATAATAAACTATTTATGTTTTTCTTGTTTCAAAAACGTTCTCGTAACCTTACTATACGATTATGATCTCTTAATAATTAAAGTCTGATTTATGTTTTTTAGTTTGCTTGAATATATATTATGGTATGCCATTTGGTATACATAACTACTTTGTACAATACACTAAAAATTTTGTTAAATATGTGTGTATCACACTCATACCTATATAATATATAACAAAGGTCGATGAAATCTTTGTTTATAAGGTTAAGGTATAGATTCCTTCAATGTTGTATGAATTAATGGAGGTGAAATCAAAGTTAATTAAACAAAATGCGTGTTAAACCGCCGTGCCAAATTGATTTTTAATTTAATTAAAAACAATTTTGTATTTTTTTTTTTGACAAATTAGTGTACTTTGATACGCCTACGCAAGTTCGCAACGAATTTGTGTATAGACGATAATAAAGCTGTATGTATATATTTTATGATGACGCCGAAGTCTGACACGATTTATTTCAATGAATTTCATCAAATTGATGTCGTGGGTATAGATTGATTTTCAACTGTCTAAATTTACTCTCAATTGAGTTGTGTTAGTGCGAAATCGATTATAATTTTTATTAGTAATATAGGTTTATGTGGTTTAGCTTTAAGTGGTTTACTTCGTGACCCATTAGGGTTTTCGTGCAAGGATTTTCCTATGACATATATGTAAGTACATTTTTTTAATTTAGGACGGAATTGCTCATTAATCATATATCATATGTCGTTGGAAAATATTTTTCAATTTTATAAACAACCACACTCCACAATCGTATTATCTAGAAAAGTTTATAAAAGTCCTTACTCCTAAGATTCCTAGTTTGTATTATCTTCGGATTTTCTTAAATTAAGTTCTTTCGTTTGTCTGTCCGTTTTACAGAACCCGAAAACAGAAAATAAATCTCTCTTGGTTACGATCTGACATTTGGATTTGACGCAAAGATATCAGAAGTTTATCGGTTTTATGTATTTATTCTCTTATTATTGTTGTGTGGTTTGGTCTGTTTTTTGGAAGTTTGATCTTGTGTTGTGTTCAATTTAGATTTCTATTATACTCGAATATTTATTTGATTAGGCCTCATTCCTGTTAAATAAATTAGTTCATATATTTACCGCTGGTGAAAAATCGCTGGATCCTATCATCAGACTTTTTTAAGCTGGATTTTTCTATTTTACGATCAAGTTCATTCCACAAATACTATTTCCGATTTAAATCGGAAGGCATTGCAGGGAGGACAATTCAATAATTTAAATTCATTTCCTGACATAAAATTTTTCGTTATGCGAGCCGTTTTTGTTTATTTTTAAAGTATTAATTGTCCAGTGGATTTAATGTCCTTCATTCACACAATTACAGTACAGTGGCCACGGTGGCTCGGCGCTGAATTCTGTACTCCAACAGAGGGTCTTAGTTGTATTTATTAACATCCCCAATCGTAATCGATAACGTTAATTCGCTTTGCATCCAGTCTCTGGTGAGATTCGAACCCAGTACCTCCCGGTCCTAGTGCCGAAGCTTTAACCACTGCACCACTTGTCTAATGTTTTGGGGTTATTGTCATGTTGGAAAATGTAATCGTGGTGCAGATTTGTTTACATATTTTAATGCGAGTTCTAACCGCCTTTTTTGTGACGATCTTTCCATAATGTTTTTTTTTTGCCACCCTATTGAAAATGTTCCATTATGTAATTTGTTTGCTTATTGTATTTTTGAAATATTACTTCCGATGTTCCTTAAATTTTCCTGAATATTTCGTGTTGTTAATTTTGAACTTTGCTTAAACTTTTTAACATTTTCACGATCATCGCGCCGTGTGGTTTTCCTTGGTCTCCCAGTTCTAGGTAAATCTTGCTACGGTTTTCTTGCATAATGGTTTGTAACAATCTTTGTTACCGCTTCTTGAGTTATATCATGCATATTGGCAACCTGCCGTAGTGATTTAAGCTATTGGTATTGTTCCGTTATTCCGTTATGACTAATCGTTCATTAGGCGGTCAATGCCGTCTAACACTCATTATTACACTTGTAATGTTGAAAAACTTTAAATTCTATAAAAATTAATACTGATTATTTTTGTTGGTGGGATTTACGTTTTTAACTTATACGTAGATACCATTTGACATCAGGGAAAATAAAGTTTTAGAGTTCGAATTATCTAACAAGTTTATTCATACCATACAAGGTAATTCCAAAATCTATATTTAATTGCACGCAAAAGCGCCACGAATTTTGGACGTACGTACTTTGTTTATAACACCTTCGTTAGTATAACGAACTTCATAACAATGCCCATTATTTAACGTATTTTCACTTCCTCCCAGTTTCGCGTATCGTTTGTCGGTTAAAGTGACTGTACAATTCTACTATTTGTATTAAAAATACAAAAGAAACAAGGCGAAAGAAACGACTTAAACTGTCATGTCGAGTCACATGATCACACAAACCAAATTTCATTAGTTTCTTCGCCAAATTCCAATTCACCAGAACAACATACGGAACTTATATTGCAATCTAATTTTCGTCTTATACACATATTATGTCATTTTAATTTAAGAAATGCTAAGAAGATCGCTTAGTTAGTTTTATGTATTCACCTTACACAGTTGCAATCCGACACTTGGAATTCCAATATATAAGATGACTTTATTTCCGTTCTCTATCGAGTTCAGTGGGCCTTTGTTCCAGGTTCGTCACTTGCTTGTTGTATACATTTGTGCCTTCTAATGCTCCGTGGCACTAGTTTTTCTAACTCTCTTTTTTATTATATTAGCAATCTGTTCTGGGGCCGAGGATCCCCAACTCTTTCGCGGATTGCTTTTTCCGTCCTTACTTTTTACGCCGTTGCCGGTCAATTCCAAGACGTATGTACTTCTATAAGTCCGATTTTCGTAGAACCATTTGCACATTGCAGATCGCAATCTGATGATGAAAATCCCCTTTTCCATCCTGCCCCTACCAGAGTTCGAACCCGGTACCTCCCGATCCAAACGCCAAAAACCACTGTGACGTTTGGTTTATGTTTTTCGAACTCTTTACAACCAAAATTATTTTCATTCTTTTGTTACTAATACCACAGCCAAGTTTGGCCTAAAGTGCTTTCTGCAATCATGTCGATCACGATTAGACATTTCTTAAGGAGTTTGTATGGGGACAAGATGACATTGAAGCTTGACTCATTAATCGTTCTCAAATTCGTAATGATGTTCGTACATGCTCCCATACTATAAAACTTTTTTTATGATTTAATCTTTGCAATCTTTTCTGAGGCCGAAGCTCTCCCAACTCCTTAGCGGTACGTCTTTCCTACCTTCCGCAGTTGTCTACCAAATCGAGGACGTAGAACCATTTTCACATTGCATAGCTCCATGCCAGCCTATAAGGATGATTTTTATTCTTTTTGGTTTTTCGTCTATATAATTTTGACAAATCACGCGTGATTAGCAACATCTGTCAAAGCCAATTGTTCTCAGTTAGCATTGCCAGTTCATCATGCAAAGGCTTACATCCGAACAATGTTTACAAATTATTGAATTTTATTATTAAGATTTGTGTTCCTTGAAAAATGCGTGTTTCAGTGAAAATTGTATTCAGCGACGAAGCTCATTTTTGGTTAAATGGGTACGTTATAAGCAAAATCGCCGCATTTGATGTGATAATCAGCCAAAGGCAATACAAGCACTGTCAATGCACCAAGAAAAACCATTGTTTGGTGCGGTTTGTGGACCGGTGGTATTATCGGTCTGTACTTTTTCAAAAACGATGATGGCCGCAGCGTTACCGTCAATGGCGCCCGCTATCGTTTGATGATTTCGGTTTCTTTTGATCCAAAATGCTTGAACTGAATCTGAGAAAAGAGTTCGGTGAGCAAATTATTTTACCTCTAGGTCGTGCGATGTGACGCCTTTTGACTATTTTATGGGGCTTCGTGAAGTCTCTCGTTTATGCCAATAAACCAACAACAATTGCAGAATTTGAAGACAACATTATCAACGTAAACGTGTCATTAGCGCTGTATTAGCCGAAGTTCTCGAAAAATTGATGAATGGTTGGCCAACATTTACATGAAATAATCTTTAAAAAGTAAATGGTAAACATTGGTTTATCAAATCAAATAAAAACTTCATACATTTTTGCAATTTTACTGTGCTTTTTTTGAAAGTTATACGCTTAGAAAATCACGCATTAGCTCTGACTGGCATGGAGGATGGGTCGGACAACGATTTCTGCACTCCGACAGGGGTCTTAGTTGGGTTCATTTCCATCACCGATCGTAATCAGATGATGAAAAATCCTTTTTGCAATTCTGCCCCTATCGGTATTCGAACTCGCTACCTCCCGATCCAAACGCCAAAGCTTTCTTTAACCACTGTACCGTTTGGTCAGTAATATTATAAAATATCAACATCTGGAAATATAGGGCTTTCCAATAAGAGGGATATGATTTCTTTAAAAAAAAAACACACTAATTGTTAAGGAAATTGAAATGTTTTTTTATTTAATGTGAAGTACAACCGATACAATTAAGTTCTGATAAAACGTCATTCAAATGGCCTCCACGAATTCTTCTGCAGGAACGAATTCGATGAACCAAATTTTCGAGCACTTTTTCCACTAAATCAAGTCGTATGTCATGAATAGCACGTTCAATATTGACTTGTAAAGCTTGAAGAGAGTTTGGTTTATTACTAAAGACCAATGACTACAAATAACCGCACAAGAACTAGTCTAATGGTGTTAAATCACAACTTCTTGGAGGCCATTCAATATCACAATTTCTTGAAATAATCGAATCTCCAAACTTTTCTCGCAATAAATTAATTGTTGCACTTGCTGTGTTGCACGTAGCCCCGTCTTGTTGGAACCAAATGTTGTCAAGATCAACTTCTTCCAATTTCGGCCATAAAAAGTTGCCAGCTTCATTTCGAAAAAAATACGGACCGATGATTCGACCAGACCAAAAACCACACAAAACTGTCAATTTAGGTGAATGTAATGGTTTTTCTTGAATAATTTGTGGATTTTCTTCGCACCAGAATCGACAGTTTTGTTTATTTGCACCACTCAGATGAAAGTGAGCCTCATCGGAGAAGATAATTTTCTTAAAAAAATCGTTATCGTTTTCAAGTTGTTCCAAGGCAAAATCAGTAAATTCACGACGTTTACGGTGGTCCAATGGCTTCAGTTCTTGAGTGAGAACAATTTTATACGGATGCAAACCCAAATCCTTTCTCAAAATCCGCCAGGTTGTGGTTTGAGACAGTCCCAACTCTTGAGAACATCTTGGAATCGACAAATTGCGGTCTTCAGCAACACTTACCTGGACGGCAGCAATCGCTTCATCATAAAAAAATACAAATAGCAAGCCAAAAAAAACATTCGTCAGCTTCATAATAATTGAGCGAATTTGAAAGGTTTTTTGAAATAAAAGAACGACAACGACAATTCATCGAAAACAAGAATTCAACGAAAAAGATAAGTCCGTGAAGTCGTCGTTTACAAGGGCCGTGAATAGTTCTAATTCGTACGATACTCTCATATAACCAATCAGTTTAAACAATCGACCTTCGCCTTCACATTATTGAATAATTTATTTAGAGACCATATAATGTCTTGGCCACTTACTTTTATTAATAGTTACGATTTCCTATAGATTATGTTGGTATTTATTTGATTTTACTGGTCTACATCCCATGAAGCGACTTGGCCACCAGAGTTTTTAGAGTGAATCCAAGCTGCTGGCATGCCGGAGGTAAGGGATTAATGATCTCAGTTAACAGTTTTATTAAAAATTAATTATTCTTTACAGAAATACTAGTATGTCTGAGTTTGTTTCTTATAATTATTTATATATAAGGAATGGTTTGCAGGTTTCACAAAATTATACTATTAGTCTTCTTCCACCAGGCAACTAGCGATTACAACATTCGTTCTATACAGTCGTTATGTTTTCCTGTACCAACAGGTTGCAAGATACTCGTATGTACCTTCCCATCCAATCTCTCCTGATTGTCTGATGTTGAGGATCTTCCATATCATGCAGTTTCCCCTTCACAAAAATCATCGACTACTGACATAACTATTTTTCGAATAAATTTCGTATGCGGCATTGGTTTAGTGTTGTTATTTTTGCAAGCGGCTTTATACAAAATGAAAGAATTTAAGGAGGAAACTTCAATTCCCCAGAAAATAACCTTCCGCCACCATTTTAATGATTTTCGTAAAAAAAAAAAAAATAGATCCCATATGGTCTGCCTGATCCTACTTGATTGCCACTACGTGTTATTCTTGATGTAGTTATCATTGATCGCGATGATAAAGCTAATAACTTACTTATTCTTGAACGGAATCTGATAATCGTACAAATGCAAAACTATGCTTGCACTGACAGGAAGTTCAGGACAAACTAAAGAGTCCGACGTAACAGATCCAAAATAGGGTAATATTGAATATATATATATATATCCAGTATTTGAGTCAGACAAAACGTACATCCGTAATCCCCATTTATAGGTAGCTTATTGGGACTATAAGTTAGGCAACTGAATCTTCCTTTGAAAGACACCACAGCTTCATCCACACATATTTATTTTTCGGGAACAAAGTTTTGTCTGAATTTGTAATCAATATAATCTAGAAAATGTTTAATTTTCAAGAATCTTGTCGTTGGATTTTTATTAGTGTTCACATTTTGATGTAAGTGGAGCATCCAAAAAATTTGCAAATAACGCTCTCCTAAAGATCTTAGAAACAAAGGAATATTGCAGGTGAAGTCTTTGGAAAAATAATAATGGCACCCATATTCAAAATCATACCAAAAAATGCCGATATTTCCTCATATGAAACATCTTTCCAGTTTTGCCAAACAGATCTGGGAAGATAATTCTTTCTGTTATCAGGTCGTTAGTAAAACATTTGTTGAAATAACCAATAGGCTTCCGAACATTTCCAAAAAATTGACGGCAACTATTTAAAAAAGGAATCCTATTAGGGAGACCATCATCACCATCACTCTCGATGTCAATCCAATCATCGTCTGAGTTATCAACTTCTGTTGCTAATCGTATATGCACATTCGTGTATGCACATCCGTGCATCCATTCGTTTATACTGTAAATTATTTTCTATGCGTTTTCAAGTTATGCGGTGTTGTCAATTTTTTGTTTACAGTTTTTTCTCTTGTCTATCTGTTTTGCGATTTGTTTGTTGTTGCGATCCGTACGAACGTATCTACCGAATACAAAGAGAATTCACTGTATATAGACAGCGTGTTTCGACAGTTTCGACATGATGCGCCTTGTCACTTCACACGTGCCCAAAACTGCTGTTGTTACGTCAGAGGTGACTTACGACCGATATGGGTTAATAAATGTAAAATGTGAGTTCCACGCTGTGTTAGAATTATAAACATAATGCTCATGAATTGGTAAATTGACAAATAAATTTTCTACAAAGTTTAATCCGACAGCAACTATTGTTACATCCTCTTTATCAAACCGAATTTTTGCAACTCAAAAATTACAGAGAACATCTCTACCAAACAATATATTTTATAAGATTTTCCCTACACACTATAATAAACGGGAAGAACCTTATCTAGAGCCTTCATCAAAATTTTTAGGTCCTGTTGCTGGAATGATCAAATTAAATTATTTACTGATTTTGGTTATTACGCGTACGTGTATCAAGTGATGTGTTGTGACAATATGGGTTTTGACTGTTAACTTGATTTCTATGCTATATTACCAGTAATGGGATTTTCTTTTACTAAACCATCATATCAAATGAATTGCGTACAATTGCAGGCATAGTAGCTTATTGATAGATGATGATGAGAAAGAGCAGCTCAAAGACTAAACGGTATTGAGTATTAATCTTTAGAAATGAGAGAACGACTTCATGGTTAATTAATATTGGATTAGAGCTTTCTTGTTATCAGCCGAGGGGGCCTTTTAAGCACTTTATTCTTTTCATAAATTATTTAGTTTTATGAATAATAATATATACTAGGTTGCTCAGTAACTTTTGTCGTTCGATGAGAGATAGCTCTACTAAGTTCATTTTTAAGAACACATGTGAAGTTTCATGTAGATATGTCAACTCATTCGTATATTAACAGCTGTTCAAAGTTGACGTGTCACAGTATTTTTTACAATGGAAAAAATTGAATATCGTGCAATGATAAAATTCTTATTTTTGGAAGGTATAGCATCAAAACAAATTCATCTTCAATTAGAACAGTAGAAATATGGGTTGCTGAATTTAAACGTGGTCGTACAAGTCTTGAAGATGATTTACGTGAAGGACGTCCAAAAAGTGGATCAACACCGGAATTCGTGACAAAAATTCATGAAATGGTTTTTGAAGATCGTCAATTAGCGTCGATCCCTAGGATTCTAAGGATCTCATTAGGCAGCGTGGGTAATATTTTGACTGAAGTTTTGGGTTTCAGAAAGCTGTGTGCACAGTGGACGCCTCATTCGATAACAATGGAACAAAAACACATTCGAATACGACTTTCTCAGCAACATTTGGAGCGTTTTAGAAAGGATAAAAATGATTTTGTACTTGACTTGGGTCTACCACCATGATCCTGAATCAAAATAAGAGGCTAAAGAGTGGTGTGAACTTGGTACTTCGGCTCCGAAGCGAGTTAGCGTCCAGAAATCGGCCAAGAAGGTGTTAGCATCAGTTTTTTGAGATGCAAAAGGAATTTTATTTGTGGATTATCTCAAAATTGGTAATACAATAAACTCAGATTATTATTGTAATTGTTTGGATCAGCTGGATGTAAAAATTCGTGAGAAAAGATCTGGTTTACCAAAGAAAAAATAATATTTCATCAAGGCAATGCACCCTCTCACACATCTCAAAAAACCATCGGGAAAATCAGTGAATTAAAGTACGAATTGTTGCAACATCCATTCTTTTCGCCAGATTTAGCTTCCTCTGACTTCTGGCTGTTCCCACATCTAAAAAAATTCTTGCGTGAGACGGTTTTCATCGAATGAAGAAGTAATAGCAGCCGTGGAAGCGTATTTCGACAGTCTTCCGGATTCTCATTTCAGGGATGGAATCCATAAATTAGAAGATTACTGGAACAAGTATATTGAAGTTCAGGAATATTATATTGAATAATAAAATGTTTTCAAACCATAAAATTCTATGACCCCCTGTCGAAGTGCAAAACTCATGGACCGACCCATCTTCAGCCTATCAGTATAGGTTGGCATGGAGCTATGCAATGTGCAGATGGTGATAAAATCGGACCTATAACCGTACGTCCTCGAATTGGCTGACACTGGTGTAAAAGTAAGGACGGAAAAAGCAAACCGCGAAAGAGCTGGAAGAGCCTTGGCCCCAGAACAGATTGCAGGGATAATAAAAAAAAACATAAAATTGTGTTTTTCTTGTCGAGCGACACAACTTACTGAGCAACCTAGTATTTACTGAAATGTATATAAAATATTTTAAATACTGAATGTATATTGTTAACTTTTAATTTGATTGTCTTCTTGGCTGATCGAAATTGAAGAATCGAGAGATGGTACATTTAGTACACTGTGCAGTCAAAATTAAATTTATCTGCTTTATCGGCGCTGAGCTTTATTATTCCGCCTGTTCAATTTAAATGCATATTCCATAGAAGTAGAAATCATTACACAGGGTCAGGAGTTAATTCTGCGGGAACACAGTGGATATAGATTTATACTGCACTCTGTGTCTTATGTTATCTTGATAAAGCGCGGTTGTAGGCTATTAGTCTCGTCAGCAATAATAATAATCTTATACCTTTCATAAATATACTCTATCCGATTCAAATATATCGGAGATATTACATTGTATTCAGTTTATCGCCCGTAATATTGAAATATTACACAAAAGCAAAATTGTACACTTAATTGTAATGTATTCGGCCAAACGTTTGGAATGCAGCGTTTTTCAAAAATTGATAAAATTATACAACAATCCAAAAATTACCGTTTTTATCTTAAAATTGGTGATGCTAATGACATTTTGATAAGAAAAAAGACACTCGCAATTAATTCTTATCAACCCCGTTCAATCACTTTTATTAGCGACTGAAATTAGTATGCGGCCTGTTTGAGCTAATATTGTTTATGCCGTTAAACAGAAAATGGTAGACACAATAAATCGATGATCACGATAAATTATTTTACAATGATTTTTATTTTGGAAATTCATAGATTTAATTGAAGTGCAATCATTAAATTAAGTAAGTTACCCGATAATTTATTTGTTCACAATACGATTATCAATCAGATAAGTGGTCTAATCCTCAAATTACATTCCAAAATACAATAAAAGTTAAGTTCGAGGTGAAATCAATGTTAATTAGCAAAACTGGTTGCCAAATGGATTATTAATTAAATAAAAAAACAATTAATTTTATTGACAAACTTTAAATTATTTTGCTTTGATACGCCTACACCTCGTTTGACTTCAAAAACGTGTATAATGGATATTGTGCAAGTTTATTTCCCTCACGTTAAATGGTCGCTTACGTAATTTACAACATTTCAAAAACCAATATTTTTTTTTTCAATTTAGCAAATATTTAATGAATCTAAAATTAATCACACGCACTAAATTTCTATTTTTGTGAATAAATTTGCACACAAAATATGCCAAAAAATGAGCGGTTGATCGAAAATCAAAAATGTTCGATTAATGCTTATTGAATTCGCACTAAACGAGTGGTGGGTGTTTACAACGTATATAGGAATTGAATAGCTAAATATATCTCCACGTGCACCTTTCAACCGTTTGATTATAAAAATGTTTAGAGTGGTTTGTCGATGTAATAGTGAAATGAATCGTAACCTTTTTGGTATCAATGACCGATTGACGCATGGTGGTCAAAGGCCGGTTACAATCGACTCACAGGTTGCCCATCACTGGTATAGTATAATGCCAAATATCTATCTCCATATGATATTTATAAATTTATAATTTTTATCTTGTTTTTAATTTTAATTTTTTATTATAATCCGTCAATTAAATTAAATTAATAAATTCACCTCAGCTTGAGATCATTTTAATAAAATTTTGTTGACCTTCAATAATTTGTTCGCACTTTCCAAAACCGGCAAATTTATATAACATGATGATCGTATTGCGATTGTAAGAGTGTATGTCTTAAATATATAGTTTTGTTTGTTTTAATTGATATTTTGTGGGTTGGTGACATGTTCTCGAAAGACAAAATCTCGCGGAACTAAATCCCGAGAGTCATAATCTCGAGGATACAATTTTATTCGGGATTTTGTTCCCGGGGGATTTTGCATTTTCACGGGATTTTGTACGCTCGGGAATTTATTACTTCGCGATCTTTATAAACCTTCGGAATTTGGTACCTGCGGGATTATTAATATCGGGATTTTCTCCTTCTCCCATATTTTGTGTGTATGGTGTTGATATGATATACGTACGCTTAAATCATACTGGTATACAAATATCTATACAATCGATTATAAGCTTTCATCAAGCAAAACCTACATTCAACGAAATAGAAACCACAAAGCAATACAAAAATATGTATGTATCTACAATTGCTGCTCTATTTAAAATAAAACACACATTATATTTAGAAAACTAGCATTAGAATAAGGTATGTAAGTATGTTGTATGGACAAAGAGTACCACACAGTACACCATAATAATACAATGGTTCAATCTCATTAATCAATTAACGTAATCACTGTGCCCATTAAAACGCTTCAACGTTATACACAAAAATAATAGTCATGATACGTACTAATTTTATATACATTAAACCGTTTCAATTTTCTTTGGTTTTCGTGGATTTTTTTTTATTTCTTTTCGTTGTTGTTGGTTGGGCTGTACATAGTAAACCTAAATAAATTATTTATTCAAACACACACAATAAACTATTCATAATAAATTATAAAAATAAAAACGATTTGTATAATAGTAACGATAAACGAATTAAAAATGGTAAAGGTTATGTGATTTGTATTTCTGTAAATTACGGTGTTTTATGTTTTACTTTTGAACGTAGTCTAGGGCAGGGTTTCTTAATTGTTCGGTAATTATGGAATAGAAACAAATCGAAATACATTCATATAGGTACTTTTAAAATGCGAGACTCCCAAATAGACCGCTTATAATCAGGTTCTAGTTTGTTTTTCTTGCTGTGGAGGGAGCGTTGGCCATATCGATCTCTAGGTCCATTATTTTTTACTTGCGAATGATCTTAAAGAAGAGCTCTTATTAATCTATTATCCACCTAAGTATACGTGTCATGTGAAGTGACAATTAACTTCCTAAATATATTGCACTATTTCAGGTAACTCAATCAGTCATCAATTAATGATCGTGGTTGCTAAATAAGGAAGGACAAGATAGTACCTACTGCCACAATGGCGAGTCAAATATTGATCTCACCTTCGTGACTAGTGGGCTGTTAAACAAAATTAGAAATTGGAGCGTCAAATATGGAGCGGCAAATAAAAGGTTGGCTCTGAAAATAGCAAACTGGACCCTTCTGAACGACTCATTTTTCTGGTCAACGGGCTCGCATAAACTGGGAAGACTGCAACAGCAAAGACACTGTAAACAGACTTGCTACTACAGTCACTGACAGCACAATCAAAGCCTGCGAATTTGCGATACTAACGCAAAAGAGCTCCAAATGATAAGTCGCATGGTTAATTCCTAGCCTTAACAGAAAACGAAAAGAAGTGCATTGAAGTCGGAAATAATTCCAAAACACTAGACAAACAGAGTTAAGATAAATTAAGAAACTGATGTACAGGCAACTAAAAAACTCGTATTTTAATGAGATTGCACGCGAAAAACAAAAAGCTTTGAACAATTTGTCTCCTTACATGGTAACAGCGAACCATGGGGATTTATGTATAAATACCAGGCGGGTAAAATTAAATATCAGGAGTCATTAAGCTCAATTCTATCTCATGGAACAACAACAACAACAACATGTCAAGAAACAAACCAACTGGTACTAAACTCTCTGCTACCTGACGATGATCCTGCAAATGATTCAAAAGAGCAAATGAATATAAGAATATTGATGCAGCAGGCACCTACAACTGGAGACGATCCGCCTTTCAGTAAAGAGGAGGTTGAATTAGCACTGATGAGTAGGAGCAATGGCAAGGCATCTGAACCTGACCTTATCGAAACAGAAGTGCTGAAGGCAGTATGGCCTATCATTGAGAGTAAACTAACACATCTGTTCAATAAGTGTTTAGAGCTGGGTGTTTTTCTGCAAATCTGGAAAACAGGTAAAGTTGTTGTGATCAGAAAAGGAGGAGATAGAAATGAAGCTGACCTTTAAGCGTACAGACCATTACTCCTTCTTTCGGTTAACGGGCAAACTGCTAGATAATTTAGTAACGGACAGGATGAAACAAAAATTTAATGCTAACGAACTCTACTCTGCCAAACAATTCGGGTTCTGCAAAAATAGTTCAACGGAAGATGCTAGGACTATTCCTGGAAATTGCAGGTGCCTTCAATCATGTCTGGTGACTTTGTATCATGAATCACCTGAAAACCATTGGTACTTCTAAAAATATTTATAAAATAATAATCGATTTTTGAAAAGATCGAATAGTGATAATTGAGGACCGCCATGGAAAAAATCAGAAAACGTTAACAAAAAGATGCCCGCAAGGATTAATCATTGGCCCCAATATATGGAACAAGAATCTCGCAAGTGAATTGGGGACTTAATAACCGTACGCTGCTTATCTTATAAAGGTGGATCCAATAAGAGCTTACGGAAGCTTTTTTTTTTTGAAATAAAACGCATTAAAATCAATTTAATAATCAAAAATTGTATTTTGACGTAATTTCGGTTTATGACATTTAATGTGTGAAAATAATTTCTTTTAAATGTTGTCCGCGACTGACTCTTAGATGATCCTATTTTTCGAGCACTCTTTAATTATGCGTGTTATGTTCGCTTCTAATGCGATTGTGGTTTATCGATATAAAGAAGTGATTTCAGATACCCCAGATTTCAGAAGTGATCACAAGATCTTGGAGACCAATTCACGGGTCCGTTTCTGTTCCAATGCCTATAAACCAAATCGTTGACGCAAAGGAAGGTCAACCGGCTTCAATTCTTGAACAAGCTGTATTTTGTATGCCTTCAAACCAAGATCTCTCTTCAAAATACGCCACAATGTACCATACGAGAGACCCAGAGCTTAAAAACGGCGACGAATTGATTGATAGCGGTCTTCACGTACACTTTCAGCTTCAGCAGCAATATTCACAAAAGATTGACTTGTACGCACTTTAGTCGGTTGATGAATTTCCAATAATGAAAAAGTGGTTCGAAATTTATTGATTGATTTGCGAATAGTGGGTTCAGTTGAACGATTATAAACACCATAAAATAGTCGAAGAGCACGAAAACAATTTTTCACTGAACACTGATTTTTGAAATAAATTTCCACAATTTGTAAACGTTGTTCTCGCGTAAGTCTATTCATGGTGAAATGCCAATGAATACTGAACACAAATGTCATATGAACACGGCAGTTGTGACGCATGCATCCCATTGAGAATCCCAATTTTAAAAAGTACCTCCTATTGGATCACTCTTTATAAGAGTGATTGAGAGTAATTGATTGTATAGAGTAATTGAGCCCGTACTAACATACGCGTGTGCAAGCTGGATGGGCAAGTTAAATGTTTACCACTTAAGGACACTGGAAGGTACACACAGACATGCGCTGTTTAAAATAACGGGTTGCTATAGGACTACCTCCAGGCTTGCATTAAATATTATTGCATGTGTTATGCCGATAGATATCAAACTAAAACAGAGTGCAATTATCGGCAATATCAAGAAGAGAAGCCTGACTTTGACAGGGAACGTGAAACTGACGAGACGTATGAATTCTTTCCAAATGTTAGGGTGACTCAACACGAGAATTTGCTGCTTAAAACAATTCATTACTGAAGACAACTTCAACAGCTACCTAGTTAAATTTAGAATTTAGGAAAATGAACTATGCCTCTGCGGCGCAAGTATAGAATCACCTGACTACAATATTTGAATGTGCACTATATCAAAATGAGGGACGAAGGCTTCATTCTAAGCTAACCAATGTAAATATTACATGGTCGGCTGATAAAACCACATTTGAAGCAACAATACGTTTTGCTGCAGCTTCACTGACTTTCGTATACGTATCATGCAATCGAAAAATATGATAGTAGACTAGATGCGTCCAGTGCTGTCGTCTAGATCATGCATGCCTCCACGAAACATATCTATGTACTGATTCAATGGATATGGCTAAAATGCATGTATGAGAATCTAATGTAGTTATAGGGAACGTGGTCGCTAGCAGCATATGAAAACGCCAATATAGGTTAGTTACCTCGGTGTGGCGTTTCAGCCTGATAGCTTAGCTTTATAAATATCTAAATAATAATAATAACTCAATCGGTTATTATTACTTAGAATGCACCCTATTAAAGTTAGCCGAAAGTATCCAGCCAAAATATGGTAATGCAGATATTGTCTTTGCTATCACAGCCGCAAAAAATATTTTATAGCCGAAAGATATATTACTTAATATACCTAGTTCTACTATCACCTCCAAACAGAATACAACAAAAATCAGGAGCTATATAATTTTACCAAATTGGTCCAAATCCTATGACATGTAAATTACAATAAATTTTGAAATTTTCGAAACTAAATTAATAACACGTTCTATAATTTTTGAGTTACTATGTTTATTATGTAGGTTATGATCCTAGATAAGCCTAGGCGAAAATTGGGGTAAGTCTAAAGGGGATTGGGGAGTGTAATTTGGTATAATGTACCAGCAAATCCGATAATTATCGAAACTATATTAATAAAGCGTTTTGCAACTTTTGAGTTGCCCACTTCCCATCGATGCTACTATTTTTATTAGATAGGTAATCCTAGGTAAGCACAGACAAAATTTGGCATAATGTACTAAACTAAATTAATAAAATTTTCATCCCACTATCCCCTTCAGACTTGCTCCACATTCTCCGTCCGGTAAGTCTGGGCTTACCTAGGATCTTATATTCCGATTATTTGGAAGTGATAGTATAACTATAGGTATATCATCCTCCTAGGTATCGCTAGGAGTACGAACATAGATGCGAATATTTCTGCTAAATTACTTATTGATCTTTTACGTACAAAATACTCAACTTGAACCCGTTCGGTTATCCTAATTGAGAAATTTCTATAGAAAATTCGTTGCTTTTGCAATCCAGTTTGATAATAGGACAAGTTCATTCGCCAAATTAAATTTGGTTATGAACTTCTATGTCCTTGTCTGTTAGTTTTTATTTTATGACGTCAATCGAATCGGCCAAGTTTCGGATATCTTTTCATTGTGCTGTAGGCCACAGATTAGTCTTTTAATTTTCAAAGCAATGGAATAAGTTTTATTAGTTTTGATGTGCTACAAGTAATGTGGGAATTTCCAGGATATTAGGTGTTGATCAAACCTCTAGAAATTAATTTTTGGTACCATTTGAGGGATTTTGGGGTAAGAATATTTTTTTTCGAATTGTAAGCAAGGTAGCCTTAATGATCGACTCTAGGTTGATCCTAAGCAGTAGTCGCCTAAGAGCATGTTGCATACATTCCACTGTTTTTATGTCGAATTTGACTCGAAGTGTCACAAGTAAGTCAACTTCAAAGCTAATATTCTGTTGTAGAAAATCTTAATTCTTATGTTTTTTGAAATATTGATACGTTGAACCTAAGAAGGAGGTGTCAAGGATTGTTGTCGTAGCTTATGCTCGAATTGCTGCAAAGTTGGTGTATCAAAAACGCAATGTAGCCAATAAATGTGCGCAATATTTTCTTATATGCCTTTGAAATCTGTTGTCAGCTCGTACAAAGCTATTTTGTTGGTCTACTGTGAAGTATCTGACGTATTGGCAAAAACATGTCGACAGTCTAATAAAAATACAAATATTTAGAAAAGTGGCATTTGGAACTGTCAGTCTGCGCGTCGTACAGTGATTTATGGATAATTCAAACGTGTCGTAGACAATTGAAATGTGTCGCACACAAGAGGTACGTACACATGTGATTTTGTGTGTAATTGACAGGTAATCCTAAAGGTAGGAAGACTGATCTGACTAAGCCATTGTAAATAAAGTACAAGCCTTAGGTAATGTACCGAAGCAAATGGCATACTTGTGCGATTCGTAAAATATCTGTGATTTGAACGGCCAAGTAATTATACAGAAGAAGATCTGACTAGGCAATTGCAAGGTAAACTACAAATCTTAGGCAATGTACGGAATCTGGTGTATTGCTAATTAAAATCTGGAGTGCATAAAAATAGAGTAGGTGATTTTCATGAAGGATAACAGTAGAGTATCTTAGTCTATCGTTGAAAACTTAAAGATTGCTACAAAGTTAAATGAAGCGACTTAGTATTCAAAACTACCGCTGTGGCACTGGACTCTTGCAAAAGCAACGAATTTGTTTTTAGAACTATATTACAGAAATCCTCAGTGGCAAATTATTAGTTTATTATAGAAAACGTACATGCCGCAAGTCATTGCACCAAGGAATGTTCCTTTAGTTAATAATTTAAAAATATTTGTTCTCATCTCATATCATTCGTTCTCTCATCTCATATAATTGAGACCAGCTGCTTTATTCTACCTTGAAATTAAATCGGATTGAAGTTTATTCTAAAATAAAAAAACAGACACTTTCCCAAAAGTACTTGAATTGTAAGTACTTTTGGGACACAGTGTATGTGTTTAAATCTCTCAAAAATTGAAATTTAAGAGACACAAAATTTCAACCTTTCGAAAAAATTTTTAGTGAAAATTATAAAACGAAACTCTTTAAAATAAAACACAATAACAATCACACAGAGTTGATCGAAGTGGTTTTGAATTAGCATTTGATGTAAGAAACCAACCTTACTTAGCCACATGCTCGGAAATTTTAGAGACTTTTGTTATTCCAGAGAGAAAATCGTTGATTGCAATACAAAATTCTTTACCATTAAGAAATTTCTAACTCGACCGCTATCAAATAGACGTGATCGAATGGATCGTACGTGCGATCCGTAGGGACCGAGATAAAAATTTCTGAATTTTTCTGAGATTTCCGAGCCTATAGCTAAGTAAGGTTTGTTTTTTACATGAAATACTAATTCAGCACAATCTCGTTCACCACTATGCGACCCACCCGTAAGGATCGAGTTAAATAATTTTAGCTGTTTAAGAATTTTTGTGTTAGACTTATTCCACGATTCTGGCGTTAAGACTCATAAGACTCCTCAAAAAATATCTTTCTTTACACAATTTCTTTACGACCAAAGTCTTAATTGGCATTCGGGCAAAGTCGTCTTAAAATTGTGCTGTGGAAACCCTAAATACTATTGGAGGCCTGTCAAACATAAGAAATATAATTTCTGTGAAATTAAAATTTTAATAGGTCACAAAAATATTAAAATAAATAAAAAATGTATTTTAATATTTAAAATTATTTATATAATTGTCGGTAGTTTTGTGGCAAACGTGAAACTGTGACCCATTATCTTTTTACTTGAGGATGATCTCAAAGAAAAGCCCGGTGCTCGAGCGTTTGCTAGACGTTTGACCATTAAGACCACCAAATTTGTAAGTCTTACGTAAGACATTATTTTAAAACCAATGCCAACTAAGACGACGCGCAAAATACGAAAAGTGTCATAATAAAAACTAACCTCAAAACAAAGTCAAAAAGTCTTACCGAAAACCTTTTTTCAGTCAGTGACTGTGCGTCAGAATCGAGATGTTAATGATATTTTCTTTTGAATAACAAAAATCTCACCGACCAAACGTCACCGTGGTTAAAGCTTTGGCGTTTGAATCGCGAAGTACCGGGTTCGAATCCCGATGGAGGCAGGATGCAAAAGGGATTTTTCATCATCAGATTACGATCTGTGATGAAAATGAACACAACTATATGACTCCCTGTCGGAGTGAAGAACTCATGGGCCGAACCATCTTCCATGCCAGTAATATATAGGATGGATGGAGCTATGCAATGTGCAGATGGTTCTGCGAAAATCGGACCTGTAGTGGTACGTCCTCGAATTGGCTGGGAAACGGCGTAAAAGTAGGACGATAAAAGCGAACCACGAAAGAGTTGAAAGTGTTTCGACCCCAGAATATATACAAAAATAAATGAAAAAATAGAGATTCCTGAGTATGTGGGCTAAGTAAGATTAAGTCCTTACACCAAATACTAAAACAACCTAGAACCACCACGTTTACCTCTGTACAATTCGTAGGGACCGAGTTAAATAATTTGAAATGTTTAAGAATTTTTATATTACACTCAATAATATTCTCTTTCGAATAACAAGAATCCCAAAGATTTCCAAACATGTGGCTAAGTAATATTTCTACTAATTCAGAACTACCTCTTTTATCTCTGTGCGATCCGTACGACCGAGTTAAGCATTTTCAAATGTTTAAGAATTTTTATATTGCACTCAATGCTAATTTCTCGACAAAACCAAAGCTATTGATTATTTCCGTGCATGTAGCTAGGTAAGATTGGTTTTTTACTTCAAACACTAATTCCAAATCACTTCAATCACCTCTGCGTGATCCGTAAGAGCTGAATTTCACAATTTAAACTATTTAAGTTTTTTGTGTCACACTCAATGATATTCCGTCACGATTAACAAAAATTTCATACCTTTCTGAGCAAGTAGCTAAATAAAATTTGTTTCGTGCGTTAAATATTAGTTCAGATTCACATTGTTCACTTCTGTGCGATCCGTAGAGATCGAGTTATATAATTTAAAATGTTTAAAAATTTTTGTATTACCCTCAACGATGTTCTATCTCGAATAACAAAACTCAGTTATTTCCGAGCATGTAATTAAGTAAAATTGGTTTTGTACATCAATTACTAATTCAGAACCACCTCGATCACTTCTGTGTAATTCGTAAGGGCCAAGTTAGATTGCTTCAAATGTTTAAGAATTTTGGTATTACACTCAATTTCGAGTAATTTTCGAAATCTCAGAGGTTTCCGAGCATGTGGCTAAGTAAGACTGAGTTCTTACATTAAATGGTAATTCAGGACCACTTGGATCAACAAAAGCCTCAGAGATTTGCGAGCATGTGGCCCAGAAAGTTGGTTTCTTACATTAAGTACTAATTCAGAACCATTTTGATTACCTCTGTGCTATTCGCAGTTTTGTTTTAAAGAATTTCATTTCTTAACTTTTACTCAAAACTTTTCCCAAAAATTAAATTTTTTCTATTTGGTGTTGAAGTAATTATAATATTATAACAAATATTACAATATTACAATATTTGTGTTTATTAAAAAATTTCAAATATTATTATGGGAGTTTATTTTTTGAGCGTTTTTTCAATTCGATTTACAGGGTGTCCATTCCATAGGTATACTACTTTTTTGCCTCTAATTTTTTTTTAAATAAATAAAAGTAGATCGTTCACAGATCGTTTATTTAATGTTTGGAATTTTGTATGAAAAACAATGTCTGCTAAATATCCGCCTCTATTGGCCTTATACATGTGGGTTCTTGATTACATTTTGCATCTCTTTTTCACACATTTCATCCGGTATTATGTTAATTTCTACTCTAATGTTTCTTTTAATTTGTTCAATATTATTTGGTTTATTCGCATAAAACTTACTTTTAAGATAACTCATAAAAAGAAGCCAGAAGAACTGTTGAAGAAACATATATCGTAAGAATTCTGGTGTAAAAAGATTCCTTATCATATCACGATATCGTTCGCTAGTGACTGTAACAGTTGAACCATTCGGATTTTCGTAAAAATATGGTAGGATTGCAACGCCAGTCCAAATTGCACACCATACCGTCACTTTCAAGGAACGTAATGGTGATTGTTGAATTATTTGTGGATTCTCTACTGACCAGATCCGGCAGTTTTGTTTGCTTACATGTTAACTAAAGTGAAAATGAGCTTCGTCACTCATAATTAATTTTTCAACAACATTGGGATTGTCATTATCAAGCAACAGCATTTTATTTGCATACAAATGATCTTTTGGTAGCAGCTCTTGTATTAATTGAATTTTATACGGGAAGAAATTCAAGTCTTTATGCAAAATATTGGTTGGTGTTGATATTCGAAGTCCAAGTTCTTGCAATAGGATTTATAGAAATATTTTCTGGTGTTCTGATATGATACGATGTTGCACACACTTTGCACTTTGTCTAATTTGCTGCAATCCCTCTTCCTTCAAATTCATTGATGATCCGGCAAATTGTAAGCTTTGAAGACTCCATACTCCTTCCGAAACTTTCACGTAATTTTTTAATGTAAATGTAATTGATGAATGACTTGTGTAAAAGGTTTTCACTAACACGCTGTTCAACCGAATATACACTGGTGGACAAAATTAACGCATATTTTGTTTGATAATAAAAAAAAAATCCGCTGACCAATTTCAGTCGAACTGGTATCAAATGATAACAAATTTATATTTTTCTCAAAAGAGGCACAAATGTGGCGTTATGGAATTATAGCGGCTATTTTTCATTTTCAAAAGCAAGCCCTTATTACAGGTTCCATCTATCTGGGCATGTTAAGTAGAATGCTTTGTATCATTTCTTGCGGAATGAGATTTCATTCTTTTTGCGCTGCAACACTGAACTCTGCTGTCGAATCTGGTGCGGGATTTCTAGCTCTAATACGGCGTTTTAGAATTTCTCAGACGTGTTCGATCAGATTAAGATCCGGACTCATTGGTGGCCACTTAAGTGCACGAATGCCGATATCTTGGAGATATTAACGTACCGTTGCAGCTACGTGGACTGGAGCGTTATCATGCATTAACGAAACGTCAATAATGTTGCGAACATACCAGTCTGCATTCATCCTCAAACCAATCTCCACCAGCTCCGTACGGCCCTCCCGACTGATTCCACCACAAAATATTATTGAACATCCACCAAAGGTTACATTTTTCGTTCTCTAACTCTTCTGTACGCAAGATTACGTCTATCTGGTTTCCATAATTAGATTCTGGTCTCATCTGAAAAGAGAACAGTGTTCCATTGATCAGTTCCCCAATTTGCATGAATATGAGCAAATTCTAAACCGCTGGATTTGTAACGGGGAAGAAGCCGTGGAACTTACGGGCCGTTTTGGAGTTATATTCACTTCATTTAATTTTCGTCTAATTGTTCTGGCACTAATATTCACTTGACGGGCACTAAGCAACTCATTTTTCAGTTGAACGAATCAATTTTTAAAAATCGGTCGTCATGCTCGGTTGTGCACCTTTTACGTGCTTTCTTTTATATTTTCCGGTCTCTCGATATCGCTTAAGTATCCGTGAAACCGAAGACTGGTTCATTCCTAATTTTCGTGTGATTTGTACTTGAGTATAATCTCCCTGATACAATGTGACCACTTTAACAGCCTCCAGCTCATGAAAGGGTGCCATATTACAATGGATCTTATATTAGGAGTTTGCTTTAGAACACATTTATAAAAACTAGTAGTATTGCATTTACAAATAATAGATACGCAATGGTACAAAAGCCGATCGTTGCATTTTTGAAAAATTTAATTGATTGAAATTAAAATTGATCATCATTATTACAAAAGAAAATATGCGTTAATTTTGTCCACGAGTGTACTTCACGAAAGTTGTAAATGGTGGGGAAAAAAATTGTAAACCTTTCGGATGGACACCCTGTGCTTATGGGACTCATTATATATTTTTGCATAAACTTCGCTCCGATTGAAGTAAAGGCAGTATAAAAAATCCCATTGTATCTGATTCTGCGCTTTTTAGTTTCAAATGATATGCTTAATTTTAGTTAATTGTGCATCTAGTGTAGTTTGTTTGCGAATAAATTATATTTAACCGAAGTAGCAATAAATTCATTTTTATTGCAATTCGTTAGAAATGTGTGATTTATAACCTATAGAAATATCATTGATTCATAAGAAATATTAAAAAAAAAAATTGAGAATCTTATATCAATAAATTACTTCACTTCGATTAAATTTCAAGGGCGCACATTAAATAAAATACTTATCTAACATCCCAACTATTTTCCCTATTATCCAATTACATGATTGATGTTTATTCTGATAACGATGCCGTCGAATTATTTATCGCACACATCAATTCAATTTAATGCAATTCAATCAACCGTTTTATATACTTTCTACACACGAGTCAGGCATCAATCATTGTTGAAAATTCAATTTTCCATGTTAATTCATATTATGCATTAATAATCAACATAAAGGCTATGTAGGTAGCTATAAATTTTATTTCCGTAACCAAAATCCCATTTCAATTATCATCATAATACCAAACATCGGTAGACTGACTGGTAGTAAAAGTAGGAAGACCTTAAACTATCCATGAAATAAGTAATAATTTAAAGTAAATTAAATTTTCCTTTATATCCCAATTTGTGTGTACAATGTAAATGATACGTTACACCCCATATAACTTGTGTATGTAATGTACGTATTAAGCATATTTATGTTATATGTGAAGTTCATAGTGTTGTTAAAAGTAAATATTTAAAGGATATTTATTATGTTTAACACAAAACGAGTAACGGGAACGAGAAAAGGAAAATATAAACAAAATACGGTAAATATTAAGGGCGCTATATAAGTAGACAAAGATCATAAAAGAATAAAACGAACATGTAAACACCAAGTGAATCATTCATTGCACAAGGATATGGCGCACAAAAAATCATAAATTGCGTAATATTTTGTGATGATATCAAATTTTCTGGAAAAAACCCTACATATCATTAAATTTTCCCCGATTTTTGTATTACTCATTGAAGAAAATATGCGCGTCGTCTGATTCATAAGAAAATGTTCAACAAAACAACGGCATGTATAACATTTTCTCTTTGATGATTTCTTTTTTTTTTTTGTTATACTTCATAAAACCGAATACACTTTGGAAAACATCATAACAGATACAACTTGGAAGGTTGGTTTAACAACTTTGTGATTCTTTAACACTTTATATCGCTTTGTTTATTATTCATGACATTTTAACATTTATAACAAAAATTCTAGGAATAGTTCACCTTTATACACAATTCTTATGTATATATAGTCCATTATGGGTGGGTGGGTCTGTATATATAACAAAGACAAAAGAGAATTAGACTATTTTCTATTCTTGGCAACAATATACCATCAAATTATTGGTGTATATTCACCTCAGTCTTAAGTGTGTATACACCAAAATCGAGCAAAATTTCTTGTGCATAAAACACAAGAAACACAAAACATTGACATCATTCTTATGTTGCCCCGAAGAAAAATAAAATAATAAACCAGCAAATTTGTGTACGTAACGAGAGTACATACTACATACTTTCCACAGTATAAAATTTTATTTTTTTTCATAAGTCTTCTCGAAAGGGTTAAATCATATAAAAGAAAAAGTTTCGTTCTGTGTATTCTTATAGAAAAAAAAAAAAAATTGTAATAAAAATTGAACTCTTGTTGTTGCAGAAGAAGAAAAACAACATGAAAAAAAAATTATGTTATTCAAAGTTATGCGATTCTTAAAGCATAACAAAAAAGAAAAGAAAATCATAAGAATTTTATATTTGTTATTTTTCTTGTGCTGTGTGTCGAACAAAGAGAGTTGAGAGCAGTCTATTTAAGACAAAATATGCTTCTTTCATTTTCAAGTATAGAAGAAAGATAACTTTATATAGACACGATTTAATGTTTAACTAAATTAAATCGATTAAGAGTTGGTGGTGTGTTATTGTTACCAAGTACGAGTACATAAACACATATACGTATGTTTATAGCGATAAGATAATGGCGTTTCTTGTTTTATTTTTATTATTGAACATTAATTTGTGAACGAAATGCGGATGTGTTCAATTGAATTAAAATAGTTATCAACTTTGGCTTAATTAGACAGTTGGGCGGCATAAAAATTATTTTATTACATATATTGATGAACTACAATATATAGTGATGATGACTGTGAAAATTAAAAATCATGTATCGGAATTAGGATTAAACCACCTTTGACGTGAGCTCTTAATTAAAAATAATTTTAATATTAGGGTTTATTGGATTCATCTATTGAATTCAAGTAGTTAGTATTGAGCAACCAATGTTTTCCAAGTTGCGGAATTTAGTTGATTTGTAGTGTGAAAATCGGACCATAGGTGGACCGACCTTGGAGCAGAAGTTAATATTATAAGAAGGATATTTCCTAATAGTTGATCATGGCACACTGATTTTATTTTTATTTGTGAGTGGTAGGAATTATAATTGAGCCATCCAGAGTAAGTTGCTCATAAAAATCCGCCATGGAGCTACATTGTCCCCAAACTAAATGATCATTTGAAATCGAAAAGAAAAGCAAACCATAATAGTAGCAACGTTGTACAGCTAACCCCAGCTTAACACGGTAGTTTGGTTCCATATAAATGCCGTGTAATGTGAAATCGTGTTAAGCGATACTCAGAATCCATACAATTAATGTGGTTTGGTTCTCCAATATAGCTAAATTCTTCATAAAATGTTAAAACATGGATTTATACTGTAAGTTTTTTATTTTTTAGAAAGTACATAAATCGCTTAATTCATAAAAATTAAATAAAATAAAAACTAAAATAAAAAACTTTAAAGAATTCAAATTTCTTATAGAAATGTTTTAGGAATCATAAACTTCATTAAAATACTAAATCTACATTATACGAGTAAAATTCATTTGTTATGTAGTGTGGTTAAAAATTAGCACATTTCACCCCAATCGCTCACACAGCTGCTTTGACCATTTTCATTTTCGATCCTATCTCTGCGAAGGAACTGTGTGATGGTAGCCTAAGTATGTGTCCTTTTAAAATTAAGGTTTTCTTCACTGGATCAACTTTGGAGGTCGTCATTTTGTTTTCTTTTACCGATTTTTATAAATTCCGTAATCAGAGGCTGCCTTTTTTGCTGTCCACTTCTTTCTGAATTTCCTTGTATGGTGCTAGAGAATTTTCCAATTCCCGTTCAAACTTTAAACTCCGCTCCATGGATGGGCGAAGCTCGAATATGTATTGTTTTAATTACTGTCAATGTAAAATTTGGAGTTTGCGGTTCGCTTTCGGAGTCAGTTGATTCATCAATTGTTTTTCATCAACTATACCCAATAGATCTTGTTCAGTCAAATCATTTTCTTGAGTTACCAGCTCGTGAATATCGTGAATTGTTAAGTCCTTAAATCCTTCTTCTACAGCATATGACACGTCAACGATTTGTTGATATTCTTCATTCATTGCTAGAATTTCAACGTCCTTAGAAGCAATTTCCGGCCATATTGGTTTCCAACAGCCGTTTAAAGTGAATGATTTTAATTCATTAGCTGACAAAGAAATGATTGACCTGAGAAACTGTAGCTTAAAAATTAATGATAAAAATCGAATTAAAACAAGGAAATCGGCAAAAAAACATTTTTATTAATAAGATGTCTTCCCTCTCCTAGCCCGAATGACCGTTTCCATTCGATGTTTTGTTGATTTCACCAAAATTTGAAGTATCGCCTCTCATTACTCTGCGATCGCCTGTTGCTGCTCCTGGAGTCTCGTTGGAGCAATATCTCTGGCTCGAGCTCTTTTTTTCAGTATCGAGGTCCCGGCTTCGAGCTGGCCACTCCATAACAGGCACATTCACCTCTTGAAAGTACTGGTACATTATATCAGCCGTATGCGGTCTCGCATTATCCTGCATGAACAGGAAGTTTTCACCAATAAACTCGGCAAAAGGTATGTGGTCCTCGAGTTAAAATCAATCCTCTTGATCGACGGCCAGTATTCGTTCCGAAGATGAACACAAGATCTGTCTTCGCCTCCAGTGACATGCTTATCCAGAACATGCACGATCCACCGCCATTCGAGACACGTTCTTCAATGCAAGATTGTTCAAATCGTACACTCTTCCTCGCCCATCGTTGCCATGTAAACACATCCACAACTGAAGGCGAATTTGTCGGTGGGCTGGGATCAATTTCGGCTCGTTTGCTGGTCTGTGTGCAGTCAGATCAGCATCTCGAAGTCGTCTTCTAACTGACCACCGATTAAATTCGACTACATGAACTTCTTGGAGCCTCTGTCCCAGTTGAGTCACATTCAAACGACGATTTCGCAACGAAGTCGTCACAAGAAAGCTGCCATCAAGCTGTGTTGTAATACGAGGTCGACTAGATCCTTGTCGCCGTCTGTAGCCGCCAATTTCCGTCATATCTCTGCCACACTCGACAAACGGAGAATCGGCTCAAATTTAGCTATCGAGCCACTTCACTTTGGTTCTGCCCCGCATCAATTAGTGGAACCACTTGAGTGGCTACCTCTGGTGTGATATTCATTTTCTTATTTGCGATGAAATCGTTATCGATAGTAGACCGTTCAGGCTAAGCGTTGATATGCGAATGATAACAATTCCTTCAAAACGTACCCTTTTATACCTGCGACAAGTTCCGCAACCGATGCTACCTGGAACGAGCGTTTTCGGGTTGTTGTGATCTATTGTTGCTCTATATTTTAGGATGCTATTAGTTGCAGAGGAGGAAATATTCTATATTCATCCAAAGGCTTCAGACTAAAAATAGCAAATACTCTTCTTTCTGTCAAAGTTAAATTATTCAACTACCTAAACAGACATGTGATCTCACGTAAAGTCTATATTTTGCTCAATATCAATCAACCTAGTTTGATCAACTGTTACGGTCAAAACGAAATCACAGTTAGTTTGTGCACTCGAGAATAACATGTGACACTTGAAAAAACACTCGCCCTTGTGTTCGACGTTAATAATGCTGTTGTTACGAAACTCAATTTAATTCTTTTGACTCTCGATCGCTACCATTCACAAATAGTATGGTCGTCTGTAAATTATTCCGTAAAACTAACCGATTAACGCTGATTTTGACAGTATTTCACATTGCAACAACATCAATTTTGTGCATATTTAATTTTTACTTTTTTATTTTTGACGTTTTGAAATAAATCTTACCTCAAATATTACCAAAAATGTTGTGCCAACTCCTCCTCCCTTCGGTATAATAAACAACTGCACAATTGAGAAGAAATTCTGGTGTAATACCCTGTTTGCTTCCAACGAATCCATCGATTTCCTTGCACTATTTCCATGATTTCGATAGTTGTATTTCCGATTAAGGCGTTTCGTCTATGTGGGTTGTCTGAAAGTCAGGCTAGGAGCACCTTTGAGCCGGTCCACTCAAATACTTCACAATGCCGAGGTTGAAAAATACCCTACAAAAATTTGACTAGTTTTACTAAGATATGTGCCTCACACAACTCTAGCTATGGAATTGAGATTTTCTTAATAGACGCAACCTGGTTCATCTTTCTCCACAACCTAGTTCAATGCTTTTCTACAAAATGCTGTGGAACATCATCATCCCAACCGATGCTCCGACTCCATAATTGAGGGAAAATAATTTTCATACAGATAGTAGATGGAGATCGAAATGGTAACATAGCAGGTTCCTTAAATTTGGTGGGAATTATTGATAAGGAATCCGGCTCACTTCATAATCTGACATAGCTCCTCAAATAATTTAACTGCAAGTAAATCATCAATATGGAAGTCACGCTTAATGATGGAAACTATGTTGGGATGGTTATATTAGTCCTGAACGTTACGGTGTTTAATCTTTATGTCCCTTTTTTGTTAGGATTTTTCCTCCAGACGATTCCTTGGAAGTCATGCTGTCTAATTTTGTCTCGGAATTGATCGTCATGGTCGGACCTTGTTGAAGTTTGAGGCCCCTCAAGTACCCAAAACCATTGAAAAGATTTATTTAAATCATTTTACGTGACAATTATAGAAAATGAAGAGATTGAATGACTGCAATTGAGGTGTTACGATACTCCGTCCAAAAATTGTTGACTTATTCGTATTCAGATAAAATTAGATTTTCTGGTTTTGGAAGACGTCAGCCCGAATAAAACGTGAATTTCTCGTGTGAAGCCATAGTTTGGATTAGGCCGTTCCAATGGTTGAACCTTTTTTGTAATTGACTCACTGTGATCCACTGAGGATGGAGTGGCAGTAATCATGAAACGATTTATACACTGATGTTCAGAATAGTTGATGGTACAATCGCTGAAGACACATCTATGTGAACTAAACTTCTATTCGTAGCAGCATGCTGGTCAATTAGGCCCAAAAAGGGATTGATGATAAATGTGATCGTCTCAGTTACAAAGAACTAACTGTTCTGACATGAACGTTCACTGAGATATGTTCGCGATATGTTTTATTCGGTTCGAACACTGAATATATATAAATGCGGTTGGCAATAAAGTGGTTCGTGGATTCGGAACGTTTAGTGAATTTTTATCAATAAAAAATTTCATCGCGATGTTGTGACCACGTTTTAAATATGCGTTATTTGAGTTAATTGACCAAATTTCATCTGAGTTTGATGTCGAATTTTCGAAATTTCATGCAGTGAAACATGTTATGGTTGAAATTGCAACAAGGGCACAGTAATCGTTTCAAATTTAACAGCATTGTTTTAAAGAACCGGTTTCCCCTTGAAAATTGATTTTGGTGTGAGGCGATTCGATTCCGTGATTCATGATTATGAACCACTACATCATCCAGTGCTTCAAAAATTCTTCAAGCCATTTCAAAGGAAATCCTTTGTTGGTTGTTTGATAGAGTGAGCGCTTGCGTATAAACAACGATCTTGTCGTTAGTTGCTAGCGCTATCTTCGTTCGAGATATGGATGTCATTTGTGTTTCTGGATTGAACTTTATAGGATTGAATAAAACCAAGTCAATGCTTGGTTTGTTAAACGTTATTCAAAATAATTATGTGACCCATTTGTTACAAAGCCTCCTTATATGATATTCGTTTGTCCTCTGCTGGAATATGCTAGCCAATTTTGGTAACCATATCACGAAGTCCACATAAAAATAACTGAGACGAACCGATTAGAAACCACCGAAATGCCGCAGATATTGTTTTTGTTCATCAGCTATTATCTGGTGGTATCGATCGGTCGCGCCCTCCAATTTTGACATCCGTTAGTCTTATTCAACGTCGTTTCGCCAGTGCTAGCTTCCTCTACGCCGTACATCGGCGTCGTCATCAACATTTATTTAAAATAAAATATTTCATTCCCTAATAAGTAGAAAACACATATATGTGTGAATAAACAAAAATTTCGAAAAATTGAAGATCCACTGCAATAAATATTGGCCAGCTCACAAAATTGTTCCGCGGATATGACCCATATGGCCAGTTAGCTTAGGAATTGCTCCATCGAATCACTCTACCAACATATGGATGCGATGAGCCGAAAGGTTTCGTTGATGTGTGCGAATAAACAAAAGTGTCGAAAAATTAGGTGATCCACTGAAACAAATATTGGCCAGCTCACAGAATTATTCCGAGGATATGACCTATATGGCTAGTTAGCTTAGGAATTGGGTCGTCGAACGACACTCCCACCACATGGATGCGATGATCAGAAACGTTTCGTTGTGTGAATAAACAAAAATTTCGAAACATTTGGTGATCCATTGAAAAAAATATTGGCCAGCTCACAGAATTATTCCGAGGATATGACCTATATGGCTAGTTAGCTTAGGAGTTGGGTCATCGAACGACACTCCCACCACATGGATGCGATGATCAGAAACGTTTCGTTGATGTGTGTGACCAAACAAAAATTTGGTGATCCACTGAAAAAAATATTGGCCAGCTCACATAATTGTTCCGCGTATATAACCTAATGGCCAGTTAGCTTAAGAATTTCCTCATCGAACGACACTCCCAACATATGAATCTGATGATCCGAGAGGTTTTGTTGATGTGTGTGAATAAACAAAACTTTCGAAACATTTGGTGATCCATTGAAAAAAATATTGGCCAGAATCTCACAGAATTACTCCGCGGATATATATGACCTATATGGCTAGTTAGCTTAGGAATTGCCTCATCGAACGACACTCCCAACATATGGGTGCGATGATCAGAAAGGTTTTGTTGATGAGTGTGAATAAACAAAAGTTTCGAAAAATTGGGTGATTCACTGAAAAAAAAAAATACTGGCCAGCTCACAGAATTCACTCACAGATCACCAAATTTTTCGTAATTTTTGTTTATTCACACACATCAACAAAATCTTTCTGATCATCACATCCATATGTTGGTAGTGTCGTTCGATGGTGCAATTCCTAAGCTAACTGGCCATAAGGTTCACATCCGCGGAATAATTCTATGAGCTGGCTAATATTTTTTTCAATGGATCACCAAATTTTTGTTTATTCACACACATCAACAGTAGTTAGTTATAAGTTAAACAAAAATTATATATGTAATTTTTGTTATTTGACATCTATACCTTTACAACTTCAAATTGGGACTAAACAATTTCAAATTGGAACTAAACAATTTCAAAATGGGAATAAAATATAAATAAATAAAATTAAAAATTTATTAATAAAATTATGAATTAAAAAGTCATATCATTCATATTTATCGCGTCCGTTACAAATTTTTGAATATGAGCGACGTGCCGGTTACAATTAGGAACAGTAATCTTCGTAGTTATGTTTTCGCGAATTATATGTTCTAGCCGTAGTAAACGGAACTCTGTTTGTGTTAAATTTGATCTACCTTCATCAGCTAGGATTCGCGGTAATTGGATAGTTAAATCGCTTTTGACTCCAGATGTTAAGTTTGACCAAACTTATTCAATTGCATTTAACATTGGACTATATGGTGTGAGACTTAGTAGGTGATTATTAAGAAATTCTTCTTCTAGGAATACTTCCTCAATGGCAGCATGACATGGTGCATTATCAATCACCATTACGATTGAAATTCTATATATATATTTGGAGCATTCCGAATGAATCAAACCCATATTACCTATACATCCAATTACATGTATATTGGGTCCTCGACTGCCTGCTGTAATGTACTCACGCAACGAGTTCCTTTTTTGGAACGACCTTTGGTTCTCGATATATATAAATTGAAATTAGTTTCATCCATGTAGAGTATGAGTGTATTGTTTGATTGATGTTCTAAAAGTTTGTGAACGTAATCACATCGTTTTATTTTATGCTTTTCAATGTTTGCTCTTTCTGGCTCTCTTCGAATGTCTTTCAACGTATACAGTAATTCATCTAAGTGTTTTCTCAAACATTCCGTAGAAACAACAATTTGATGATCATTTTGGTATTTTAAAGTTACTCTCAGTTGTTTTAAAGTTATTCTAGGATTTTCCTCAATATAACTATCAATAAATACTCGATGTTCATTATTTTTATTTTCCGCTTACCACGTTGCTCTGCGGGTATTTGTTGGTTATTCACCCATCGATAGGCAGTTGATTTCTTTACGCCTAAAATGTTTGCAACTATTCTCCAATCCACGTTTTTATTATAAATACAATGCACATATTTGCTTCCTTATATTATCTGCTTCAACTTTCTTGATGTAAGACATGTTTAGGGATGAATTAATTAAGAATGAAACTATTAATAAAAAATGCTGTCTTTTATTTTTCAAAAGCCTGCTCAAATTTAAAATTGTGATAATACTTGTTGAATAAAATATTTAGTCCCAATCTGAAATTGTTTATTCCCATTTTGAAATTGTTTAGTCCCAATTTGAAGTTGTAAAGGTATAATGTCTTTTACTTATTAGGGAATGAAATATTTTATTTTACTTAAATGTTGATTATATTTGTATATTTCAGTATCTAAAACATTTGTGGTGGTTTAATAATTTGTTGTATGTGACACTTTTTGCCTACTGTACTGTTTTGTTAATTTAACAAATTTTTGTATGTGTGTGTTTTGTTGGAAACTTCACATCCGTAATTCTGTATATCAGCACAGGTTTAATGAGTCCCTTATAAATAGTTTACGCGAGCTTACACGATTGCGACTGATGTTTAGATCGCAAAATTCGATGTATCGTAGCAATTCGGAGTTTTTATATGTGTTTGCATTTCATTTGGTTATTACTGGGGGTACTCGAGGTATTTGCAGTCTTCTACGCTGTCAAAATTATGGTCCCAATTTCGTTATTTATCATTGAGAGCTGTTCATTTTCAAACCAAGGATCCTTGCGCGGTGGTCGCGCGGTACAAAACTATTCTTAATATCGCTATATAGCGATATATAAAGGTCTTCGGCCAAGGAGCAGGATTTCATCTGCATATTCAAGAATTTAGCTTGACTTATTACATATGCAATTCCAACTTTCTATGTTGCCTTCTCTAATTATGTATACTCCTGCGCCAAATTGAACAGCACAGGTGCGACTTCACTACTCTGTCGAACACTAGATATTATTACAAAGGAATCTGATCCAGTTCCTTCGACTATGATTCTACATTTAGATCCATTTAGATGTTGCTAGTTTATACAATTAATCGAATTTCTATGTTAATCCTAGAAATATAAACGCGGTCCAGAGGTTCTCGTTGTTGATGCTGTCGAATGCCTGCTGAAAGTTTATGTATAGTTGATGTATGCTAATATAGTACTTCCAGCTTTCTTCCAGAATCATCCTCATGATGTAGCACTGGTCACTGGTTTCTAAGTTCTCCATGGTGGCTGGACTTCTTGGGTGGAATTCTTTAGTGAGCTTCCTGGCGTTAGCAATAGTCTCGTGAGTTTCCTTGTCGTACTTGATAATACTAAATTGTACATTATTGCCAGGTCAGTGACTCTTTGACCGTTGCTATTACTACTACACATTACCGATCGTGATGTTAAATTTTGTAGGGCGCAGTTAACCGTGCAAGAAGTCGATAATGTGTTGCTTGTAATCGGTGGTGGTGTCATGGATGCCACTTCCAGGCCTTCGAAGTTTTTGTAGTGCGGGTACATCTGTGTAAATCTTGCCTTATTCGAAAGGTTCTGGAGTAGCACGGTCCATGTTCCATGTTCCAATTTTTAAAGCGTTGTCCTTGTACAGTTTCTGAGGTCGTCTTTATGAGAATCTTAAGGTATCTAGTCGTACCTTGAATACGGCTGTTTCAGCCGCTCCTAACCTGCCGAGCAGACGCTGATACGGTATTTGTTTTAGGGTGCCAATGACTCGCTGTGACATGTACTGGAGGTATCAATCAAGAACTTTGCACCACAGAACCAATTATGGAAAAAACGAACCCATTTCTAGGATAATCAATAAAAAAAATTAATAAATACTTCGATCTTTTCGATTCCAATATTAGTAAGATGTTCCTAAAGAAGGCTTTTTTTTTGCTTCATATAATCGGTAGATTGCTGAATTGATTGCATTTCTTTTATGTTCATTAAAATTACCTTTTTTATTTTATATTTTGAATGATATAATATTTGTCTTTCTTTTCTATTGAAATGTTGACTTATTGTCAACCTTATTTTAAAAGCTACTGGGAACTATATACAGTGCTGGGGAAAAAAAATTGGGCAAACATATTTTATTGCAAATTGGAGTCTTTTTTTGTTAAAATTACAAAACTTTTGAAAGCAATTGGCTTATTGTTTCATTTTAAATACATGTATGACGTATTTTTTTGAAAAAATAATTTACCTGCAATTTAGGGGAAAAACCCCGAAAAATGCCAAAAATATTCAAAATACTTTGATTGGAGTTAAAGTAATAGAATAATTTAAACACCTATTTTTTAATTTTTGTTTTGTATTTTATTGATTTATAGAAGTTCTATCTTTAATATTAATATTTTGTTGGACCGCCTTTTGTTTTTATTACACCGGTACAACCCCGCAACTGATGTGCAAAAAAATTGGTCAAGCAATTATTTTATTTTACACCTACCGTTCTTGGCCGTCATTAGGGTGCAGATGTTTTATTGCCTGTAATTATTTTTTTGAGTATTAATAGTGCATATTTTGTAAGATGTGCAATTTTGGTTTTAAAAAATGGGAAAAGTTAGTGAGCAGCGTAAAAGAAATATGTTGATTTTAGCGCAAGAAAATTTAACCACGCGTGAAATAGCAGAAAGATTAAACATTCTCATTCTCATTCTAAAGGCTCTGGAAGGCCCAGAAAGACAACGCCAGTGGAAGATCGTTTCATAATGTTACAATGTCGTTGGAACCGTTTTAAAACTTCATCGGACAGAAGACCAGATGTTGAGCGAGCAACGAGAAAATAAATTTCAGCCAGCTTAGTGAGAAAAAGCCTTGTTAAAGCCGGTTTAAGAGCACTTAAACCAATCCAGAAGCCTGAGTTCACATTACTAGTGAAAAAAAACGTTTGCTATGGGCCCAGGAGCATGTTTCTTGGACTCCAGAGATGTGGAATGATGTGGTTTTCTCTGATGAATCAAATTTCAAGCTGCATGTTGAAGATGGAAGAATTCTCGTAAGAAGAAAACCGGGCCAGAGGTTTAGCAACGAATGTCTTTTAAGACTTCCATCGAAAATTGAAGGAATTATGCTCTGGGGATGCTTTTCTGGAAATGAAACCGGTCGATTGGGCTTCCTTAGTTCCAGCATTACAGTAGCTATTTATCTGCAGGTCCTACACAACGAATTTGAGCCTTCTGTGTTAATGCTTTTTGGCGAGACTTGCAAATTTATTTTTCAACAGGACAACGCTCCGTGTCATACCGCCAAAGTTGTGAGTTATTAATTTTGAATTGTAGATAGAAAAATTGCCTTTTAGATAAACATAAATAATTTGTTAAAAACTTGTTTTTTTTCTTATCTCTTCATTTAAAGATAAAAAGTACTTCGAAGAACGAAGTATCGATGTGTTGAGCCCTCGTATAGTCCAGACTTAAATCCATTTGGCGTATAATGAAGCTAGAAGTAGCAAGAAGCGCCCAGAATCGATTCAAGCTTTAAAAAGCTTGTTTAAATCCACACCTCCTACGACTTTGAAAAATTTATCAAATTCAATGAATCGGAGGTGTATCGCTGTAATAAAAGTAAATGGTGGTCCAACAAAATATTAATATTAAAGATAGAACGTTTAATTTATTCCATTATGTTAACTCCAATCAACGTATTTTGAATATTTTGGCATTTTTCGGGGTTTTTCCCCTAGGTTAGGTTAGGTTAGGTTTTAGTGGTTGCTTACTGCACACTTAGGCCAATTGTTAGGCCCATTGTGATACCACTCATTCACTCCACATCATTAACCCACCTACTTCACCTACTCACACAACTACAGTATACCACCTGCACATTGCAAGCTCCATGTCAACCTGTACATTGACATGGAACGTGGGTCGGCGCGTGACACGGAATTCTGCACTCCATCAGAGGGTCTTAGTTGTATTTATTAGCATCACCGATCGTAATCGATGGTGAAAATTCGATTTGCATCTAGCCTCTGATGGGATTCGAACCCAGCATCTCCCGGTCCAAGTGCCGAAGCTTTAACCACTGCACCACTTGTCCGGATATTTTTCCCCTAAATTGCAGGTAAATTATTTTTTCCAAAAAATTTCGTCATACATGTATTTAAAATGAAAAAATAAGCCAATTGCTTTCGAAAGTTTTGTAATTTTAGCAAAAAAAGACTCCAATTTGCAATAAAATATGTTTGCCCAATTTTTTTTCCCTGAGCACTGTATATATCAACATTATATTGTTTTCTTCTTAGTTTTGAATCCTACTAGTTTGCTTTCGTTTTTATTTTTTATTCGGCAGTTTGATTTCCTTGTCTATAATCCTTCTGATTATATTCTAAAAATAATAACAATGTAGATGTAGGCAGACGGAATAAGTGTTACTACTAGTATTCGCCATCTCTCTCCTGCACGAATAACCCTGCGTTTTTCCTTTAACCACGATACTATTTGCTAGCTCTGTCGCTTCTTACGATAGAATGATAAATAATTCCAAGGATTTATTGAATTAAGTTTTAATTTAAATGATAAGATCATTGAACTGATTGATGATTTACCAATTGAACAATGAACAAATATCGAATTGGTTATATTTCATCTGATTACAAAATGGAATCTAAATTTTAAGCAAGGTTACTCACAATACTATATGCATCTGGTTTTATTTACGCAATATAATTAAAATTTACCACCTCATCTGTCTAACCTGTCATTTAAATTATCTGTTTATTACCAAGTCTTCCTGACTTGCATATATTGACTAAATCTTTACATGTTGGTATTCCAAAGTTACGTTTTTTTGTATTTTTTTTTTAATGTTACCTTGAAATCAAAACAAAACTATATAAACTATAAAGCTCATCAAACTTAATTGGTTATCTTGAATCTTTGTATATTTTGTCTATACATGTAAATTAAGAAATGTGTATATAAGAAAACGTGTACTAAACGAAGTCAAAACCACCAAGCTAAGAAAAAATTCTTTTGTATGTAAATTAAAATGCGAATTAATTTATTTATTTATAAGACAAAATCCAACAAAGCAGCAACAAACTACTAATATCATATCTGACATCTGATTTTATATCTACCGCAAAATATAAGAAAAAAAACCATTTAGCAACAAAAACTATATATAATAATTATTAAATTGACATTGGAAAAACTATACGCTTGCCTAGCATATCGTATTGTTTATGTAGAAGGTGTTCTTAGCTCGTATTTTAATAAAATTTAAATTAACACTTAGCGAAACGAAGAAATTACACGCCAAACATTACGTTATTATAAAGAGCGCGCGCGCGCATCCTCTTGAATGTGTTGAAGAGCGGCGGCGAAGGCCTTGTGCAATTTATAATTTTCATTTGATCATAAAATTTAAAATAATTTTTTTTATATTGTAATTAAATTAATTTACGAATTGTTATAATTTGTCACGGTAAGAGACGCGTTCAACCGAATGTGCGACGAGGGAAAGTAACTTTATTATTTTCTTTGGTAAATATTGAATGTCGTTTTTGTTGTTAATGTCTTTTTAACAAAAATTCACTTTCGTCTTATATAAAAAAAAATGTGTCTATGCTTACACTATACGAGTACACACACGCTTGTTGTGTATGCAATATACATATATCGTATTTACTTACTCTATTATACAGGAAATTAAGTTTTTTAGAAATGTAAACGAAATTGTGAAATTGTTCAATTTTATAAAATTACATACTCATTGATTGGCTGTGAAAATTATTAAATAATGGAATTTTTCTATGTTTTTTGTCGAAATCAATTTATGCTTACCACAAATGTTTTTTTTTTTAATTTTCCATTTAAGTGTTTATTATATTACTAAACGTAGGAAAAACATGATTTATAATCAGCGTCTATTGACATTTCGTATATTTGTATATTTTGTAAATGAACATTCAATTTACTCCATTATGTTCATAACTAATAATTATTAAATATCATTGCTGATTTTAATCTTTACGGGAAAGTATTGTGATTTATTGTATGTCTTACTACAATATGGTGGTTAAAGGTAAGAGGTTGTATTTGTCCTGGTAGAAAATGTGAGATATCGATGCTCAAAGGTGCGAGCAGCTAGTGTTTTAGTCTAAAATATTTGTACTGGTGGGCATATAGGTAACATTGGTGAGCTGCTAATTAGTAACTGTAATATTTTATTTTAAGACTGCATTAAATTTTTAGAAATTACTTTTATCCGGCTTGGAATAAGGAGGAAAGACTTAGCTAAAAGAAAAACAAAATCTTGTTTGACGAGATTTTTTTTAACTGTTAAATTTATTTATTTATACAATATTACAACTGATGTAGAAGAGATGATCTAGTAATTATAATTTATCTATCTTAACACTAGATTTACCACACCAGTCAAAATGACTGGTTTTACAATTTTATTTTCAAATTCCTACTTCACCTTAATTTTTTTTTTTAAAAACGATGTCATGACATTTGTAGCGATAATTAAATAAATAATATTAGGAGGTCAGTTTTATTTTTTTATTCAAAATGAAAAAGATTTTGATTATCATCGGTACATATACCAAACCGCCTGGAGCATTTTTATATGTGATGGAATGAGATTTGCACAGTTATAATAAATTATAACATACAGACAACTATGTGTGAAATATAATGAAAAGAAAGTAGAAAAAATGAGTCGAAAATATGAAATCTAAAGACCAACCAAATGGCACAGTGATTAAAGCTTTGGCGTTTGGATCGGGAGGTATCTCTTTCGAAAAGGAACATAGTTACGACCCCCTATCGACGTGCAAAACTCATGGGCCGGCCCATCTTCCAAGTCCAGTTCTATAGGCTGGCAAGGAGCTATGAAATGCGCAGATGGTAACGTAAACCAGTCCTATAGCCGTAAGTCTTCGATTTGGCATAACTGCGTAAGGTAGGACGGGAAATCATAAACGCAGCTTACTAAACATACATTATTATAAATGTGCTTGACTGCATATGTATAAAAAAACATACACATAAATAATAACTATTTTCTCTCTCTCTCTCTTTTGGCATATGGCAAATTCATGATGACGGTACAATAAATTATAAATTGTCAGTCGTTGATTGAATTTTGATTGAAGTGGTGTTGGCTGTGAAATTTTATTGAGAATACTGGAAAGAAACTTGTATTTGGATAATTCAGTATCCAAAATACAATTCAAAACTATATTCTTTGGTAAGTAAACTAAATATTGAGAGATATATTGTCCTATTATTACTTTCAATTTATTTTTATAATTATCGCCAGGCCCCAAAAATGGCAAAACGATAAAAATCTTCTGTGTTTTTGGAAATTATCACCGACATCCCTATGGAATCTTCGAATTATCTGATAACCAAAATGATCCACGTCCACTTCTTCCGCAGGAACAATAACCGGTTTGATATAAGAGCAACAAAAATACGAAAATATTTCAAACATACGTAAACGAAGATATTTACCATTGCCGTCCAGATCTAGTAACGAAGATGAAAGTGAAACTGACATTCCTACAGACGGAACAATTTGAAAAAAAATAAAAGAAGGGGGTGTTGCTGGAAGATTATCAGTTCACAGTATTTTTAAGGATGCTACAGCATATGCAAAAAGAAATATGAAGGAGGAAATAAGTAGCGCATTTTTATTAGTAGTTGACCATTATATTTTAGAATATGTAAGAACTTGTACAGAGTTAGAAGCTTCTCGAACAAAAAATGGGTACTTACGCAAGAAAATTGAAAGCGATCATTGCGGTATTGTATGGACGTGGGACGCACGAAGCAAAACTTTGAGACTTGAATATTTATGGAATAAGAAGTGGGAACAAATGACTAGAAATGACTTTACAGAGATTCTAGGTTATATTCGTTTTGACAAAAATAAAATGAGAGGAGTCCACATTTACAAAGAGACACATTTAAAGCAAATTTCAATAGTTTAGAATAAATTTGAAACAGGTGCTTATATTACGGTGGATGAGTAACTTTTTCCAACGAAGGCCAGATGTAGGTTCATACAATATATGCCAAACAAATCCTAAACAAATTGGCATATAATTTTGGCTGGCATCTGACGTTGAAACTAAATATGTAATAAATGGATTTCCTTATTAAGGAAAGGATGAGGCACGAGATTCATCAACACCATATACTATGAAGGGTAGAATCGTAACAACAGACAGAAAAACTTGTAATGGTTTTTCCCTGGCGCTCAAATTAATATTATAAAATCACTACATTGGTTAGAACAATACGTGGAAATAAAATGGAACTCCCAAAAATTTGCAAAGGAAAGAAAGATAGCATGGCTCGTTTTCCAACGTTGCTATAAGAATCAAATGGATGTACACTTACTATTTACAAGAGTGAACTTCTACTAAGTACAAAGCGCAAACAAGTCAAAATTGATAAAACTAACAAGAAATTACCTGAAACTGTGTCCTTTTATAACAATACTAAATTTGGCGTCGATGTGACTGACCAAATGGCATGAAAATATAATGTCAACTCAGGCTTCAGGAGATGGCCACTTTAAGTCTTTTTCATTTGACTAGATTTAGCTGGAATAAATGCCTGGTTATTGTATAAACACACTACAGTTGAAAATATATCAAGAAAAGAGTTTTTGTTTCGACTAGCTGAAGAACTTGCTTCTGAATATCAGATTTCAAGAGAAAAACCACAAGAAGCTGATATATCAGCAGCTGATTTACCAAGTTCAAGTAGCACCCTCCATAAACGTAAATGGTGTCAAATAGGACATCGTAAGAATAATAAAATCACGACTATTTGCGATACCGCACTCCCAAGTTCATGGATTCTCGGTCACAGATTCTCTTACTGTGGCTATATTTTCGAGTGACCGACAAGGACGGAAGGATCCTCGCCCCATTAGTGATGTCCAACATGATTTACTGTCAGTTTATCGTGAACAATTTATCATGAACAATTTATCGTATATCACAATTAATGTCTTCGATTTGAAGTATCTTAAAACATAAAACCTTTTTAAATGCTTTTTGCAAGAAGTTCTGGAATATGGCCACTTGAGCCGGAACTCGGTAATTTCTTAACCGATATTGATAATATTTTATACGTTGGATTGAAATAGGATTCTTAAATGATTTTTGTAAGAAGTTCTGGAATTTGGCCACCTGAGAAGGAACTTGGCCATTTCTTAACCGATTATGATGAGATTGGGTATGCTGGATGAAAATGGGATTCTAGAATGATTTTTGGAAGAAGTTCGGGAATATGTCCACCTGGGACGGAACTCGTATATTTCTTAACCATTAATGGTGGGATTGCGTATGTTGGATGGAAATGGGATTCTTAACCCATTTGAATCCTTTGGGTATTTTTTTACCACATAACATTTACACATGAAATACTCTCTGTTTATATATTTTGTGAGATAAAATAACGGTTTTGTGTTTTTCTTTTTTTTAATTGACGATATCTGAATAAAATTATAATATACAGTAGAATCAGCTTATAACGACCGCCCAACGGACAAAACTATTTGGTCGTTATAACAGAGTGTTCAGTTTAACCAAATATTCGGATATAACGACCGTTGTTCGTTTTATCCGAAAAAATGAGATTTTGAAAATTAAAAAGATACATACATATACATATTCATATAAAGCTGTATTTGAGTTATATTTATTTAAATTTAATTCATTTTTTGTCACATTATATGTAAATACATACAAATGTATCTACATACATATGTATAAAAGCGCTTACATCTTTTTACACCTTTGAAAAGAAATCGTTAATTTTAATTTAATTAAATTATTTAATTCAATATCGGTATTCTCATCACAGCTTAATGCTAGTCTTAATACGCGAATTGATTTCTCAATATCTTCTCGAGTGAGTGCTTGGTAATCTTCGTCGTCTGATAATTCATCTTTCGGATCGATTTCGCTTGAAATTTGGTTTACAATATCGTCATCGTTTATCTCATTAGAAGTTACTGTATTGGCATCAACAACAACATAATCGACTGCTTATGTATCTCCAACAATTGCTTCCAGTCTGGGAGTTGACCATAGCATTTATAAATTTTCATTCAGCAATTCTAAATCCGCTGTTTTTAAAACAGTGTGGTCTCGCACTTTTTCCGATAACAAGTAAAGGTATCTTTTCAGTGTCGTTAGCATTACTTCCAATCAAATCTGTTACACGTTCCTTGCTTAGTTTGTCACCGGCACAATTCTCATTCCGAAATCCAATTGTTTTGTTCGGTAGCTGTCTATACAATAATCCCGTTTCATCGAGGTTAAATACATTTTTTTTGTCAACACCGTCAAGTGTACGTGGCAATTGTGCTTGTATCCATTCAGTACACACCTCCATCGAAACAGACCCTTTCTCGCCTACAACATTTTTAAACACCAAACCGTTTATTTTCTTAAAACGATCAAGCTAACTATCATTTGGTTTAAAGTTTGGGAAGTTCAATTTTACTTTAACTGTGACTTTTTCCTTAAGGAATGTTCCACTTAATGGTACTCGCTTTACGCGCATTTGTTTTATCCATTGCAATAGAGCTTCTTCAATTTTAGGGTATTTTCCATCTCGTATTTTACCCTGTTTTAAATTTACAATATCCAAATTTTCAAAAACTTTCCGATTTTTCACTATTTCTGCTATTGATCGTTTATCGTGGAAACAATTTATCGTAGAACAGTTTATCGTATATCACAATTAATGTCTTGGATTTGAACTATCTTAAAACAGAAAACCTTTTTAATTGGTTTTTGCCAGAAGTTCTGGAATATAGCCCCCTGGGACGGAACTCGGTAATTTCTTACCGATATTGATAATATTTTGTACGTTGGATGGAAATGGGATTCTTAAATGATTTTTGTAAGAAGTTCTGGAATTTGGCCTGAGAAGGAACTTGGCCATTTCTTAACCGATTATGATGGGATTGATTATATTGGATGGCAATGGGATTCTTAAATGCTTTATGGAAGAAGTTCTTGAATTTGGCCACCTGGGAAGGAATTTGGCCATTTTTAACCCATTATGATGAGATTGGGTATGTTGGATGAAAATGAAGAATCATTTTTGGAAGAAGTTCTGGAATATGGCCACCTTGGATGGAACTCGTCAATTTCTTAACCAATTATGGTGGGATTGAGTATGTTGGATGGAAATGGGATTCTCAAATGATTTTTGGAAGGAGTTCTGGAATATGGTCATCTGGGACGGAACTCGTTAATTTCTGAACTATGACGGAATTTGTTATTTCGGATGAAAATGGGATTTGAAATCCTTTGTGTATTTTTATACCACATAACATTTGCACATTAAATACTCTCTATTTATATATTTTGTGGGAGAAAATAATAGTTTTGTGTTGTTTACCTTTTTGTTAATTGACCACCTTCTGAATAAAATTATAATATAGCTCATTTCGTGTTACATTGTTTAATCGTAGGTGTGTAAAAAATATAATTTTTATTTTGCAATAATTTAAAATGAATATAGATGACGAACGATATTGGTAAGCTGTATAATTTTTTTCGTGTTTTCATGTCAGTGTTATGCGTATTTAGTGTAGTTAAACATAATTTATTCATAAATTAATGTTTCATAGTGTAAAATTACCGTTTTGAGTGGGTACTTAAATACCCAAAAGGATAAAATGTGTAAAAATTTGTTTGGCTGCAGCTTGTAATAATACGCATTATTATAACAAAAGTATTCTTACCATTTGCGTTTTATTTCCACAAATATAAATTTAATGACAATTTTCATAGGATTAAACCATTATCGCTAAACCATGCGTTAGATTTTCTGGAAAGCTTGTCGGATGACGATGAAATCCCTACCGAAGTTATTCTGATACTCGCGAATATTGAGAATGAAGTATCCGACGAAGAAGTTGGTGATGAGGATGAAATAAATATAAATCACTAAGGTAGTGGAAAAACACTAGCCGCTGATACTGCTCTGGCGTATGATAAAGACATCTCACAACAAGATAATATTGAATCTGTACCGCAAAAGAATGAAGATGATGAAAATGTAGACAATCCAACACCATAAAAAAGGCGAACTTCAGGTAAATTCCCAGCATTGGATCAAAATTGGCGTACGTGCAAAATCGAGCAAAAATTCGTACTGATTGGAAATTATTACAATAACGTAACATACGAGTATATGCCACTATAGAGGCTATAGACTACTATAGACGCTTGCAGCGCATAGTACGCCACTAAATATTTTTCTATTATTTTGGGATTTAGATTTTGTTACAAATATTGCTAATGAAAGCGTTATGTATGCAAAATCTCGAAATAGAAGCAGTGTTGTAATCACAGCAGACGGCATTTATGCGATGTTGGGTGTCCTAATAGTCAGCAGCTACGTTCCGTTACCTCGCCGAAATAGATTTGTGGACGTGTTTTTGCATTTTACTGATAACAAAGATATTATCAAAAATGACAAAATTTTCAAGATGCTCCGAATCAAATTTAGCAATAGATAAATCAATGATTCCATATTATGGGCGGCACTGCTGTAAGCAATTCATGAAGTGCAAGCCCATACGATTTGGATTTAAATCCTCGGTATTTGCCCAATGGCTTGGGCAGGTTAATATATACCAAGGATGAAGTGAATCAAACGAAAGTCAATATGGGTTATGGGAATCTGTCGTGCTGAAATTTGCCAGACAACTGAAAGATTATTATAACTCTCCGTTTTCTCTCTTTTTAGATAATTTTTTCACGAGCTATCGAGTTATTCACAAGCTGGTTGAATTAGGGTTTGCTGGAACTGGTACAGTAAGATGCAATAGACTGCGTAATATTACAATTCCAAATGACAAAACAATGAAAAAAGAAGTAAGAGTATGTAGTGGGTCGTTTGAAAATAAAGAAACAATAATGTCGACAAGTTGCTGGAAAGTCAACAAAACGGTAATAAAGCTAATATGTAGATATATTAGAACTGAACGTAAACGAGCGGATATCAGTATGCCCAATTGTATAGAGCAATATAATACTTTTATGGGAGGTGTAGATCAGTTAGACCACAATGTCTCAAGCTATCGAATTAACATTCGCGGTAAAAAGTGGTACATGCCGATAGTTTTATGGCTGATAAATGAGATTGATAAATGAAAAAATCAGCAACTTGACCAATTGGAGTTTCGTAGGCGGTTAGCAGACGAATTGTTATCTCGATATGGTTGTGAGCCACAAAAACCAGGTCCATCAAGAACTTCTTTTGGAAAATTTACTGGTTCACATCTTATAATCAAAAGTGAAGATTGATTACGACGCAAATTTTGTACAATTAAGACGTACACAATATGTTCAAATTGCAAAATTCCCCTAACCCATAAATTGAGATATCCTAAGAAGACTTGGTACACATCACACCCACCCTGGAAATAACAGCATAAAAGAGATAAGGGTTCAAATGGATTAAATGATTTTTAGAAGAAGTTCTGGAATATGGCCACCTGGGAAGGAACTTGCCCATTTCTTAACCGATTATAATGACATTGACTATGTTGGATGGAAATGGGATTCTAGAATGTTTTTAGAAGGAGTTCTAGAATATTGTCACATGGGACGGAACTCGTTAATTTCTTAACCAATTTCTTAACCATTTATGATATGATTGGGTATATTGGATGGAAATGGGATTCTTAAATGATTTTAGGAAGAAGAATTTAAAAATGGACATCTGGGACGGAACTCAGATATTTCTTAACCGATTATGATTAGATTGGTTATGTTGGATGGAAATGGAATTCTTTAATGATTTTTGGGATAAGTATTGGAATATTTTCACCTGGTACAGACTGGTGATAGATGTTAAAGCATCCAGTCTTACCAGAAATTTGTTTACATCGCGAGCCCAAGATAGACGCCTGTTTACGTCGCCCCTTTATTTTACAAAAATAAAGAATTTGCGAAATGCAATGCGATTGCTATCAAACATTATCATTTTTAGTAAACAGACTATTGAAAATTTAAATGAAATATGGATATTAAAGATGGATATTCTAAAATGAAACAATAGAAACGGAAAGCTTCCATCTACATTATGAACAAGCATTTCAATTTCATGATATTTTGGCACCACATGAAAAATTGGTAATAGCTTCGTCGATTATAATCGGAAACCATAGATCCAGGCCAGCCATCAGCATCAGTTGTAAAAATGAATATTCATGCCAAGAAAGTGTTATTGTGTGTCTGGTGGAATTGGAAAAGAGTCATTTACTACGAGCTTTTGGAACCTGGCCAAACTGTTACAGCTCAACGTTACCAGGTCCAATTGATCAAATTAAGTGATGCTCTGGAGGAAAAAATACCATTTACTACGGGCCAAAGAAGGCGGAAGGTGATATCGCTGGATTTTTCCAGGCTGAGAATTTTTCTTCTCCTTATGCCGGGAAGTTTTACATCATGCGGCGTATTCTGCAAACTTGGCGCCCTATGATTACCATTTATTCAGATTGATGTCATCATATTTGAAAGACCAACGGTTCGCGTATTTTGCTTCGAAATCATCACGTTCCTATCGCGAAGGCATTCATTATCTATCTAATAAATGGCAAAATACCATAGATAGTAATGGCAAATATTTCGATAATTAATCTTTGTAACAATTATATTTTCAATAAAGTTGAATTTGGCCAAAAATATCAGAGTTTCTACTTGCTCACTTAATATATTCGATTTAGAATGCTTTATTTGTTCGCCTTTCAATCATCGATGCACATAAATCATTTTTCCTGATTTCATAAAAGCCAAAACAAAATAATCTCGTACAACCAATTATAATTAAAACATCCTCCTCAATTTAAACAAATTCATATATTTTATCATTTTGTTAAGTGTTTGGCATAATATACAAGTTTTCCTACAAGACAAATACCCAGAATCATCACGGCATTCAACATCATTTTAATTAAGAAACGATAAAACTATTAAAAAATAATTTATTATTGTGATGTTACCTACCTAGTTGGTATTCATGAAAGCACATCAATATTGCGAATCACCAAACTAAAGAAATAAAATATTATTCTTATTGTATTCGTATTTTGCCGCCAAATATTTTGCACACTGGTTTTATAACCAAGCATCAGCAAAATCGAATGTTTTCGTGATAGCGCAATTTGACTTATCATTAATGCACACCTTTAAAATGACTGTACGCATGCATGGTATACAGAATTGTAAATATTTACCAATCCCATAATAAAATAATTCTCACGTGCAATTTAAAAAAAGGCGACACAAAATTCACTTTCTTACGATTTTTAGTTTCAGCTGAAGAATGTTGAATAAGAAACAAATACTAAGACGATGAGTATATAATGTATATAACATAACAACAACAATAATATCGTTTTATCATTTCTTGTTTACAAACATGACATGATGTTATAATAAACATTCTCGAGTTACAAAATATATATAAGTTAAAATTAATAAGATGGTATATCGTTTAGACATAAGGTATTATCACACACAAGACAGATGAGTTTTATTTATGTTCTCTGTGTGCGGAGGCTGCTGCTACCAATATTTTGTGTGTTAGTTACGCATTAAAATATTTTAAAGGTGGCTTTTATGTTTAACTGCCAAATTATATTTAGTCAAGGTGTTATAAATCCTCAAAATTTTATTAACCATGAAACCAATTTTATAAATTTTTAAATAATTCTGAAAAGAAAAAAAATCGTTAAGGTCATAAGAAAATTTCTTACAGAATATATACGCTTGTGGGTTGTACATTATTTTGCCACCATGACGACCTTGAAGGTGGTCGTCACTTTTATGTGACTTCACGTCTATGCTCATCGATCTCTTCGTCTTCGAATATACTGCCAGCTTCGATTTGTTCGAATGATGGGATCTATGTTTATTTCATCACTCAGATTAAATTGTGGCATGAAACAAAGTTCGAAATAACTGCTAAATGCCCTGTTTCCTATCATCTCTGTGGTGAATTCTCTTTTCAACACACAGTTTGGATCTAGTGGTTGGACTTCCTCTCCTTCGAATGAGAGTGGTTTTGTGTAATCGACACACAAATTTGCGCACAAATTAATTTATAAAAAGTGAAATCCCTAATGAGGTGATGTCCATTTTGTGGATGTCACAATCAGTTGGCACGTTACTACAGAAAAGTAACGGGGATTGGTAATTTAAAAAACCCGCTTAAAGGGATTGTAAATTTGTTTCCGTCGCTAAGTTGGTACAACTGGCCTTATGTGAAGTGTGAGCGCGTTCTGCCATTTAGTTTGTTTACAGTGCTCTATTTTGTCAGTTCATCTTAAGTGTGTTTAACCGATCGAACAAAGAAAAGAGAAAGAGAAAAATGTCAGCCGGCGCTATATCAGGTGAACAATGATAGCCTTGTGACATGGTGCGTTGTCGTGGTGCAAAATCCATGAGTTTTATTTCCACAAACCTGGCATTTTTCGATGAATATGCTCTCTCAATCGCCGCATAAATCTTAGATAATATTCTTTATTTACCATTTCTGGCAAGAATTCTCAGTGCACAAAACCGCGATAATCTACGAAAACAGTCAACATTATCATCACTTTTGATCGACTTTGACGTGGTTTTTTTTTGGTTTCGGCTCAGTTGGAAAGCACCATTCCGAAGCTTGTTGACTGGTTTACATGTCAAACTCGTAAACCCATGTCTCATCACCAGTTATAATGCGTTTTTTGAATACGGGATCGGAATTGACTCCTTTACGTGATTGAGTTTTTGAAGAAAATTTAGATCTTTCGGAACTAGTCGGCCGGCAACGCGTTTCATGCCCACACAATCGTGTAGAGTAGTACGAATTGATTTGTGAGACATAGAAAGTTCGGCGGCTATCTCTTTCAAACCTAAATGACCATTTTCTGTCACCATTTCCTTCGTTTTATTGATGTTAACTTCAGTTATGGCCGACAGAGCGAGGCAAATCTTTCACCAAATCTCGACCGCTTTTGAATGCACTGTACTATTCATATGCACGTGTATTTGATAAATTCGATTCATCGTAAGCCTTCTGTAACAATTTAAGCGATTCGTCACTGAGGTTGGTACAAGTTTTTTGCAGTACTAATGAGATTTTTGATCGCGAATATGACTGTTGCCTCAATGTTTATGATTTTGATGGTGGCTGTTTTAAAGATGGCGACTATATCCTCACTTCGATACGGCTTATGATGCAGGTGATTTGCTTGATCTGTTCCTGAAGTTGGTGTGGAGTTAGTATCAAAGGATCGAGGATGACTTAATGGACTTCAGTGGTGGTGCTGATTATGACGGTTTGAAAGTTTCGTAGTTTAATCATTTCCAGCATAGGAACAAATTCAAATTTCTGAGTTGTTTCCTCATGGTTGGGTTTCTTCACGATGATAGTTGACTCTAATATAGATATCTGGCACTGTTTATAATCATCTCTCAATTAGGAAATGTGTTGGCGTCAAAATTAAAGATGTACTTTCACTTGAAATTGTGGTGAGGGACAGGAGTTCAATCACGCTATTTAACTACGGAGAGTTGCTATTTCCTTAAATGTTAAGTGTGTGTAACATGTGACTTTAAAATGTATAAAATGCAAATTTATAACTTGATACGCCGATTCCTCTAAATTGTGAGCCATTTAAAAGTTTGTTTGGAGTCTCCGATTTCAGAATAAAAAACAATTTCGTTGTGATGTGGCTTCCTCTGCTTGCCGTACAGTAAGCCATTCTGTGAGTCCAGTTTTTGTCGCATTGTTATGTTTTAAAGCTGGAATTATCTCTGGATTATCCGCATAACATCTATCCTTAACGAAATCCCCCCTCCCAATTAACCACTCCAAAACGGCTGATTATTCGGATGTCAAATTTGTCGCTCAAGATATCGGTTTTCTGTCGGTTTGTATGGTATGTGACGCCATCTTGTTGAAACCAAAGGTTATTCACATTCATAGCGTCGATTTGAGGCCATAAAAAATTGGTCAGTATGGTTCTGTAACGGTCGCCATTGACGGTAACGGCGTTTCTAGCAGCGTTTTCGAAGAAAAATGAGCCAATTATGCCACCACTACAAAATCCACACCAAACTGTCATTCTTGGTGGATGCATTAGTTTCTCTACGATTACGTGTGGTTGTTCCGACCCTCAAAAAATACGCTTCATCTTTGAAAAGATGATTTTTCGACAAAAATCGACGTCATTATGAAGCTGGTCTATGGCCTACGCAGATACCTGATATCGAAGCGGATGGTCATTTGTGTCTTTGTGCAGTAGTCTCCTCAGGCGTCGATTTGAGGGCAATGGATTCTGTCCTACACTATGGCACAGAGCCGCAATATTCTCAGGCGTACACTGTGCACGCCTTTCTCATGAACTTTCTTCTCTAATTTCACTACAGTGGTTTCGCTTGGCTCTCTTTCACGACTCATATTTCTTTCCAAAATTCGCGTACTTTCGGCTACACAACACTGACTTTGAAAATAAGTTTTCAATATTTCGAAACGCTCATCAAGCGAAAACATGATTGTTTGGTGACGCGGAATATCGACCTGACGAGCCATCAACATTTCAAGCAAATCTTTCAAAACAATCTTGCGCTTTTTGTAGTTTGTTGAATAGACCAATTATTTTTTGATTGGTCTGACAACGGAAGTTGTATCGTTTTCTAAATATATGTGTGTGCAAGCGCCTGCCCGGATGAAAATCTGTATGCGACAATAAAGCCTTCCCTTGAGTGATCTACCTTTTGATGTTTTAATAGAGATAGAGCCGCATAGTCTGCTTCAGTTATTTCAAATGGCATTGACGCCGTTACTCGTTCTCGTGATAGTGGTGCCAATAACTGATGGTTGTTATTGTTCCTGAATCGACAGCAAGTCACAGATTTGTGAATTATATACCTTGTTGTTGATCTTGCATTTGTAATCCAATACCTTTGTCGTGATTATGCGACAACTAAAGTTCTTCCTCCATGTAGAGAGAGAGAGAGAGAGAGAGAGAGAGAGAGAGAGAGAGAGAGAGAGAGAGAGAGAGAGAGAGAGAGAGAGAGAGAGAGAGAGAGAGAGAGAGAGTGATGCGATGAGTATCTTTGATTATCAGGTTGGTTAATTGAGCATTATTCGGCAAGATGATTGGATGTCTTTATCATGCGGGACTATCGATTTTCGATTCTGCCCCCAAACCACATACTGCGATTATTTTCTTATCATCCAAGTCATTGGACTTAAAAACCAGTGTTTTGAATTTGTCAAGGAATCTTAAAGTATAAACTATGTGGTTTGTAATTAATTTTCGATATTCTGATATTATCGGGAATAGTTGTAGAAATGGATGCTTCATTCTTACGTTTAATGATAGAATTTGATTAATCTCAGTTTCCATGTAATTCATAATGTCTTCATGCTATGTTGCTTTAATGTTGGTCCATTCTACCAAATCGCAATTCTCAATTTTGAAGTCCCTCTGGCGTAGTTTCTCTTGAGACGACATCGGCAGGGTTTTCTTCTGATGGTACATGACGCCATACAGCTTGAGGAAGCATCTTTTTTATTACAGACAATCTATTTGATACCCATGGTTAATAATTAATTATATTGCTCTCAATCCAACTTGTGTCTGTTCAACAATAAATTTCGGCCTCGGCATACTGTGCCGATTTTCGAGTATGTTTTAATAGGTTCACTAGTAGCAGAGTTTCATTGAGTTCAAGCCTTGGGATGGTGATTTTTGATTGATCCAGCTGATTTCACTTATCCAGACATCTTGCATTAAGAGCTTTCTTCTGATTATAATTGGAAAAAGCCATCTCATTGGGCCAAACATCTTTTAGAGATCCGATACTACTGATCGTTTAGTTGAGGTGTTTGAAGTAGAAATTTTTAAAATCGTGTATTGCATGTTTAAAATTTTCTCTCCACACAATTCTCTAATAGTTTTCTGGTTCTCAATTATTCAAAGTTGTCTAAACATTTTCTACGCGTCTGCCGCTTTGACATATCTATGTTCTCTCCATTTTACAATTAGTTTATCTAAGTCATCTTGTATCTTTGGGTAATTTAGTATTATATCATTTAAACTTACACCGTTTGTTGCTTTGGCCGATGCACGAAATACTATCCTTAATTTGGTGGTGCAATCTTCGTTTATTACGCCTTGATGTGGGATATTGTAGATTTTACTGGAATCATTATTGTGACACATAGATGCTTGCTTCATTGGTGCCATATGTTTTAATTTTAGGTGTTCTCATAAATTCTACATATCTTTCTTTAAAGTATACATCTCTATATAGAATCGCCTTTCTAATTGAATTTATCTGGCAATTGCTGTGTTTCATAATTATTCTACCATTGGCAGGTTTTTTCAGAGATAAGTTTACAATATACTGCCATTGAAGCAACAGCGCACGGGTTTTCAAAAATTTTCTTCTGCTTGTATTTTCTCTTCCGTCAGTGTTGTACGATTAGCTTTGCCTTTGTTCTCTATGAGTATTTTAATTATTCACTTTGTTGACATGAAGCTAGTTTTAGTTGCTTGATTAGTTGATCCCTTGGATCCCATAACGATCCAACCAAGCTCGGTCTCTTGGGCCAACAGTTCTCATTTATTCCCCTTTATTATGTTGTTCATCACAATTGCTGGATAATTGAATTATTTATTAGTAGCTCCCGTTATTGTGTCGATTTGCCATGCCAGCAGCTGCCATTCTAAGTAGTAGTTATCTTCTGTTATCTCCAGGTTGCTTATTAGCTTTGCCGCAGAACCACCAATACATGTTTTTAAATGTGAAATTTTAATTTCTTTTGGCATTTGCTTATTTTCATGAACGATTTGGCAATACAGATCTTGATAATTTCACCATTTCGTATAGTCACCATAGAACTTTGGTAACCCCAATTGTATTCTGTGTGTTAGATCTTTAAATGCTTGTTTTATCTTTACATAATAATCGGAGATAATTCGCAAATATCGTCATGAAGGTTTGCGATTTTACCCATTAAGACAAGCCTCGCAAATCCTCGTATGTGGTTTCCAAAGTAGCCTTTGGTCAGCATTTCTTCAGCATTTGCTATCTCATTGTTCACTCTCCAAATTCTTACTAGCTGTAGGTCCATGATTTTATTTTCTTCAGGAAGATTGTGTTGTTGTGACCCAGCTGAGGATTGTTGATCAGATTCCTTCTAAAATGGTAGATGTTGTTTTTTTGCTGATAATTCAGGTGTTAGCGGTGGGTTTGTATTTAATTTCACACACTTTCAAACACTTTTTTAAATTCTGATCATCTAATTTTATTGAGTTATGTTTACATTTTTAAAGATTCATACTATTTGAACGATTTTCAACTATACTTCCCCCACCAGGAAATCCCACCTAAAATTGCAAAAGTGTCAGTTTTAATTGTTTAAATAAGTTTAGTGTTCATTATGTTTTTATAGGTTAGCAATAGTTGCTTGATTTTTGAATTTGAAATGAGCCAACCAACCAAGTAAGTCAATAATTTTTAATTTCAGTATCAGGGGATATTTCTAACTGGTTCCTCGCTCCCTCATTTATGCGGACTAGTGCCGCAATTAACGGCACTAGTCGTTCGTACGATTATGGACACGAACTCGGTTTTTGATTTAGTTTCGCCAGTTATGGTTTGATTTTAGCTCAGAGCGTTTTGTCAAATAACGATATATTTTAACAATTGCATCTATAAGGAAAAATTAACAAATTTTTCAAAGATGCTGGATCTGTATGGAAATATCAGATTATGGTGCGGAAATCTCCCACGTGACAATTATCCTTCTAAAAATTCTTATACTTTAAACTTACCCATTTATTATTTTTATATTAAAATTTCCTTTTTGGAATTTAACTTATTTCGGTTTTCTTTTTATTTTCAGGTAACTCAATCTTCAATCTGGATGGAAGTTACATTTTACTCATTAATTCAGGTATCGGGTTAAGTGCCAACTTATTTATTTACCTACCTTCAATAATGTCCGGATAGAGCATTAAGAGGGTGTATTTTGGAAAGCAACCCACTAACTTTAACAATAAATGGAGTGGATTGAACGTTGCCGTTTTAGAAAAAAAATACACATTTTATTCACCATTGTGTTTTTTTAATGATTAGTTCAAACCTTGAATTGATAGATATTCCTAATGTTCATAAACCAAAAGTCCCTGATATTTAGTTCTAAACTGCAAACGAAAGCCCTATTGTTGGTGTAATGCATAGATTAGTATATCGTGTTCCCTTATTTTTCAACATCTTTGAAGGCTCATTTGCTTTGCGGCCCATTTAATTACTGTACACAGTTATAGTGCTGGCGATAATTAATAGGCGCTGAGATTATACTGACTATAAAGTGTTTAAATTATTTTTATAATTGTTTCAATTTCAAGTTTAAAGAAGTAGATTTTTTCTGGTTTACTATTCGCTAGTTTTTAAAAATTTTAAAAGTTCTCTTTTAGTGTATTTTGCAGTGATTTGTTTATCCCAGTGATTTTTGGCGGAGGGTTTTTTATCACTACTTTAGAAGTGGCAGCCTGCATATGCATTATACTGCTATCTTATTAATCCGAGAAATGTTATTAACCGAATTCACACATTTTCTTTCTTACAAAAAGCGAGCTTTAACGCGAATCCCCCAGTAATTCGTATCAATTACACTTCAATGTCCCGATAAACATTTGCTTATTTTAAAACACTTGTAATCAAGTGGCGAAAAAATTTAATTTATCAGTAACTTAGGAAATTTTATAGCAATATTGATGAAAATTGTAAAAATAATGCCGTTCACGAAAATCTTTGTGTTTTATAACTCTGTAACCCACCCGCACGTTTAAAAATATAACAAAATAAAGTGAAAGGATTATTCTGGGTGATAATCAGATATTTGTTTTATATCTAGATGAATTTATCAAACTTAAACATCTTGGAACCTCATCTCCATATAAAAATAATAGCATTCCAGATATTTTCGGGATTAGTCCGCAATAAATATAGTAAACCCCTACATATATTTGTGGTGTTCTACACATAGTTCTCTCCATAATAATGGAGAGCGTTGGAGGATGAGGGGCAAAGGAAAAGGGTAACAGATATTGCCGTAACTAACTTCGTTATATTTAAATTGTGTTGTTAAGAATCAACAATTCACGATTGGAAATGTAGAGAAAACACGTTTTCTTCTTCGCTAGCGCTACATCCCATGAAAGGATTTGGTCGCCTCAATAGTGCTCTTCCAGATAACTTAGTCGATAACAAGAGGGCGCCAGACACGATAACCAAGAGTATCGAATAGGGGGCCTCCCGCGAGGTTCTGTTTTCATTGGTGCCAACTCCAAGGTCTGGTTTATGGTAAGACTTTTGGAACAAAAAACATGTCCGGGCCATCTCAGTCTTAATGATTTAATTGTTCCAATTATATCAGAGTTGTTCAGATCATATCTGATCTTGAAATTCAAAATCATCCTTAATTGAGCCATACGCAATAATTTGCGCTCAAAAACGGCAAGCTTTTAGCTGTTCCGTGTTGATAGAGGCCAAGACTCGCTACCAAAAGTGACTATTGATCTTATCAGCGCGTTGAAAGTATTTAATTTTGTTTTGCGCGATATATTGCGAAACTTGAAAATGTTTATGTTATGGTGTAGAGTGCTCGGCTACCTCCTGCGATTCGTGATGTTATATCTGTAGAGACTGAGTTTTGCACATTTACTTTGACCCCAGATATTTAAATTCATTCCCCTTTTCGTATTTTATGTTTCCTGCTAAGAATTCACCACGTGTTGGAATTCAAGCCTATTTGTTAGGCTGTTGTTTCCAATGGAAGCAGAACTTTGAGAGAACCGATGTTACAACTCAAGAAGCATATGGCGTTCGCGCAAGCTAATAGTTCGCTTGATTTATAATATAAACTGAGCTGTGCTTTGTAGGCCCTATAGTTTGGGCTATTGGGTCCCCTTACCGCGCTTCTGATATTATTTCTATAAATAATATCTATAAATAAAAAATGCACAGAGATGTCCTTTTCGTAGTACTTTTCTAACACAATCGTCAGAGAAAAAAATTGTTCACGTGCCTGGACGAAAAACCGCATTTGTAGTCGCCCAAAGTGCGCTCTCTGTAACTAGATAACTTATCAGCACAATGACCAAAACCTTAGTAGCTAGTGTGGAGCAATGCTATTCCGCGATAGTTCTTAAAATTCAGCCGTTGGTCCTTTTTATGTAGTGGACAAATTAGTGTTATTTTCCGCCCTCTGATCAATGAAAGAAGCTCAAACATATGGTTGAAGATGTTATCGCCGCCGTTCTTGAGCATATCGTTACAGATGCCATCCTCACCAGATGACTAATTTTTTTGCATTTTGGATATGACTTCACACTTCATCGTAAGATAAAGCGGGTGGAGTGTTCATTTCTACATTGATATCAGATTCATGTACTGATGTTGGCTGAAAATATTATCGCCATACTGTCAGGACGGTGTTTGTGTGTTATTACTCAGTAGGTTTGAGTATTTCCTCGTGATCCTATAGTCGTAATTGTCTTGCTGATTGAGAGAAGTTTCGTTTTCCAGTGTCGTTTCTCATCCAGTTACGTGTTTCTAGAGTCTGATATATTTTTTCCTAGATTCGCCGTTGAAGCAGTTGTTATCACCAATTTTATTTTGTCCCACTGTTCTTCCACAGAGTAGAATAGTGATTACCTGTCCAGGGTTACTGATATGCAGTTTCGAAGTTGGCCCGGCGAATGTTGATCGTTTAATGCTTCGGTATTCCAACGTGAGATTCGTTGGAATCGATTATTATACGTGGTGGGAAGACGGACGGAATATTTCAAAATTCCGAAACTATCAGAAAGTACTCAGAATCGATGTTGGTGCCGCGTTTGCTCTTAACATCCTTGATGCTAGAAAAATATCTTTTGGACACGAGGTTCTGGGCGGGTTGATTGACCGTAACTCCATCGTTTGATTTTTACGTGCCTTTATTCGCTTACGTGGGAAGTATGTGCTGGCTACAACCAGATTATATAGGAGAGATAGCTCAGTGGTGCGCATCCTATTGTTGTTTGATGCAAGGTGTAGGGAATCTTGGCCGATGGTACAATGGCCAGTACGGTCTGCATTAGCGATTTGCGTGCTGAAGTCTAAAACAATCTTTACATCGTATTGGGAAATTTTGTTTAAAACACTTTCGAGGGGATCGTAGATGTTGAAGTAAAGCGTGTGTAATCTGAGTACGCAGATCCAGTTGTTTGTGGATCTAAAATCTGGATTTGTGGGTTATTCTGGGTGTAAAAATTTCATATAGAAATCGCATGTATTTGATGATACGATCAATTTGAGGTTACGTATTGTGGACAATTGCGTAGCGAAACAGAATAATTCGCTAAGGCATTATGATTATACTTTGTATGAAAATTCAAAGTATTTTCAATATTTTTGTAGTTTGAACACTGCAGCCTGATGAGACGACCTTTTAAAGAATTCAATATTCCATTAGTTTGAAACCAAACTTCCAATGTCTTGGTAACCTTACGTCGATGTGATTAAAATCTGTTACAACGATTGCTAATTAGAAAACCAACTCCAAATCCGTACCTATCGAAGTTGTTGCGTTGACGATCGGTTAGTTTAGTTTCTACTAATCGAAGAGTTGTAGAGGCTGTCCGTGCGGTTTAAGCTGAATAGAAGAACAACAGCCCTCACCCACAGCCTACCCCAGTTACAGAGTAGTTACCGGTTGTCCGCCGGAGGCAGCCGCAACGAGGCGGTATGCACACTTGCTGAAATTATATATAGAGACAGCACAGGATGTCAGTCCTGCCCTACTCCTTCTGTCTGCATCCCAACCTGACCACCAGAGAAAACACTACCTATCGGATTAAAACTGTACAGCCTACAAGAACTAATCGCCAGCGCTTACAATACTACTAAAAATGGCGGGGTGAATATGTTATGGCCAACATCCGACTTTCTTCACGAATGTATACATAGATCTGGAATACACGACACTTGAGTATAATTGTATTTGTCATTTCGAACAGGAAACGTCACAATTCCTCTCCCCAATGAATTCGGAACAATTCATGAAAATAAGTTTAAATTATGGTCGAAAGAGGAACTAAAAAATTGATAACTTAGTGTTTTAATTTTCCCACCTGATCTGGTCTGAATGCTATTGTTGCAAATTAAAACTAAGCAGAGTATAGTCGATCTATAGATGTCATAGTTAACTTTCCATTTATCTCTATAGTGACGACCTTATCATTGTGTTTAACAATTTTATAAGGACCGGTATAAGGAACTTGAAGAAACTTCCTTATAAATTCAGTTCTTAGGAACACATGAAACAAGTCATGAGATCTTTACTGATAATTTTTTTGATTTTTTTAAATGTGATTCGAATTGCGCCCCTGATCTGAAACTATGACGTTTGGTAAACCGAGGCGTGAACTCCATGTGAAGTACATCTCAAATGCAACAGTACTATCCGGTACAGGAACCGCCTCAGCCCATCTCGTAAATCGATCGATTAATGTTTCGCAGTGTCGCTGATTATTAGAAATACGTAAAAGAACCAATGATATCTAAGGGAATTTTGCGAATAATATCTAAGGGAATTTTTAAATCTTTAAAGATAGATAGCCAGATGACATTTTTGTCAATAACTTAACTTGACGTGTTTGCGCATCAGCAATTTGAACAATATCTATACTTACATTATAATGGCCGAGATGTGTTGAATGTCGGTGATGAATTCTGATAAAAAGGGTAGTTTAAGGGGCGTGCGATCAGTAAACAAAATAACTATCGACCTTCTAAAAGATATCTAAAGTGCTTGATGTCCGAATAAGCTGCAAGAAAATCTCTGTCATAAGCGCTATATTTTCGTTCGTATTTTTAGATAACCTGAGAAAATACTAAGTGGTTGCCATATGCCATTCATACACTCTTGAACCACTGCCTCAATTGCCGAGTCTGATGCGTCGACCATAAATGCTAATAGTGCAGTAGACACGTCTGTTGAATACCTCGATATATTCTGCTTATCAATTGATTGGGGTCTTACTATTTTTTTGTAACCTTTCAAAAATCATTGAGTATGATTTGGTCTGCTGCTGTGTTTGGAATGAAAATGTTTAACTGTTGGTGGACGTTCAAAATTTCTTATTACTTCAACTCTTTTTTACGCTAGGTAAAATGTCTTTTGCATTAACAGTATGTCCAAAATATTTAATTTACCAGGATTGATGATTAAACCATATTCTGATAACTTTTGAAAAACCGTTTCTAAATGTTCTTCATAAGAGTTAAAATATCATCTAAATAAACAAAATCAACGTTTGCTCCCAAAAGAACGGCTGGCATAAATCTTTGAAAAGTTTGAGCTACATTCCTGAGACCGAAAGTAATTTTAGTAAACTCGAATAAACCAAAGGAAGTTGAAATGGAAATTTAATGGTAAGCTTGGGCAAGATCCAATGTTGAGAAAATTGAACATCCTTCAAGTTGATTCGAGAAATCTTCGAAATCTTCTTGAAGAAGATGCAGTAGACTTGATTATGCATTGTCACTTAGTCGACAAATACCAAGCGCCTTTTTCGCCATCTTCAATTAACCGGTTTAGCGTCTAGTTTTAGAGAAAGCAGGAGGTCCGGAAGATTCCACATGTGTAGTTTGATGTTTAATTGGTTTAATATTTAAAGTCAGAATATTCGAAAATTTAGATAGTATTTGAATTTCGGAATTCATTTGCTGAAAAGTCGCGTGATAATGCTGACTCGTGTACAGGGCGACGGCTCCAATCGCATAAAGTAATGTTACTGGACAAAAACTCTTTGTAGTACATTGAAGAAAAGAAGTAAAACATTGAAATTTGTCAATTTTGGTAGCATCTGCTGTTTGTTCAGTTGAGTACAGTAATTGTCACTCGTTTCTTGTTTCTGTTCCGCTTGGTACAGACATACTAAATGTATGTGAAACTGGCCCGAAAAGTAGCTCAAAAAAATTGTGACTTTGCTTAATCTGTAATAATTTCGGGCTGACCCGAAAGATTTAGAAAAACTACATTATCTTTAATCTGGATTCCCGATTTTTTTTTACATCAGCATACTACAACAAAATTTAATTTTACAAGCCAACACTAAAAAATAGAATAAAATTTAATAAATAAAATATTTGTATGTTTATAAAAAGCAAATTTAGTGATAATTTGAGAAAAGTATACTGTTACAATACAAGTATAATGATATTACGTAAGATTATGAAAAAAAAAAATACCAAAACATTTGTCTATGGGGCGGTTTATATATTACATATGGATTGCCTAAAACTTCGGCCACTGTCAAGAATTAGTGTAGGCTTTTTGGAATTCAAATAATGTAGCCCCATTTCTGTACAAGGTGGAAAAATTGTTCGTCCCAGTCTCAGTTTGTAACGATTTTCAACAGAAAATTTACTAAGAAATTTTCTTCTGTGGCGGTTGTCACAGGGTATGCCCGAGATTTCGGCTACCGTTGAGAATTATTGTGGGATATTTGGCATCCAAACAATGTAGCACCATTTCTGTAAGAGGTGGAAAGAAGGTTCGTGCCCGTCTCAGTACGTAACGATTTTCAACAACAAATTTACTAAGAAATTTTTTTCTTTGGCGGTTGTCACAGGAATTGCCTGAGACTTTGGCTACCGTCGAGAATTAGTGTAGGCCATCTGGAATCCAAACATTGTAGCCCCTATTTCTGTACGAGGTGGAAAGAATGTTCGTCCCAGTCTCAGTATGTAACGATTTTCAACAAAAAATTGACTAAGAAATTTTTTTCTGTGGCGGTTGTCACAGGGATTGCCTGAGGCTTCGTCTTCCGTCGAGAATTATTGTAGGCCACCTAAAATCCAAATAATATAGCCGCATTTCTTTATGAGGTGGATAAAAGGTTCGTGCGATTCTCAGTACATAACGATTTCAACAACAAATTTATTAAGAAATTTTCTTTTGTAGTGGTTATCACAAGGATTTTTATACTTGCTTACTATACTTGCTACTAAAGTAAAACATTTTGCGTTTTTTTTTCGCTATGGAATATTTTGTTCGTTCAGTTTTTTTTTTCATTTTGTAATCTTACATGCGATCTATTTAAAAATATTTAACTACACTTTGCTGGGAATAAGCGGGCGCGAAGCGCCTCAGAACAACCTAGTCCCGAATAATTTTAGTGTTGGCTTGTAAAATTAAATTTTGTTGTAGTATGCTGATGTAAAAAAAATTTCGGGATAAGAATTAAAGGTAATGCAGTTTTTCTAAACTTTTCGGGCCAGCCGGTAATTATTACAAATTAAGCAAAAACACAATTTTTTCGGGTTACTTTTCGGGCCAGTTTCACATCGGTAATATCAAAATGATTATCAGTGTTCCGTTGAGTAGATTCGCATATTCGAGTCAATTTAATTTGTTTACAAATCACTAAATGGTGAATAAATCCTTAAAAGCCTTTCTAGTTCCATGGCAGTTTTGTGTAAACCCTTAGAAATTTATTTGCTGCCATCTTAGAAATTATTTGCTGCCACTTGCCAAAACAATTATAATTAGTTTGTATTATATGCAAGTTGACGGTAAGTATCGCTGCATGACTACTAAATAATCAAAATAAAAATTTCTTTAGCCTATACATATTGCCAATGTTTTATTTATGTGGAGACTGACTTTTGAAAAAAAATCAGTCTATCTTTGCAAGCTAAGGTTAAGTGTACCTCAGTTTACAAGGCTCTGCCAAGACAAATAACTTTGACGAGTAACACCATCTTTATGTGGGGTTTACAATTTTTCAGATAACCCGACATCTGTTATTTAGCATTAATATTAAACCATATGGTTTAATACCCTATTTCTTGTTGTCGGATTTAATATAAATCTTCAATCATTATTATTCTCGGCAAAAATCTTATAAAAACGTCCAAATAAATCATCTCAAGATCTTAAATCTGTATAATTTGCGTTTATTAAGAATAATTTCCGCCAGATAATAATATATTTATACACCGCGATAATCAATTTATCCCAATTATATATTCTATTGATTTTTATATACACAACATATATTATTTATAGTTGTATCGAAAGAGACGATATACATTTACGAAATAATATATGTTTTAACAGGGTTGTCATAAATCCACGTTGGCTTGAGACCTGGCTACACTAATAATGCTCCTCTAGTAGCGGTGTATGATTTGAGGATTCATTTTATGTCAGGTGTCAGAAGTCTATAATACAAAATTTTACATATGAGGCGATTCTACCTACACTCAATCGTTACTACATGATTTTATAAATACCCTATATATTCTTTACGTACGTAATTCATATAAACCTTACGACATACCAAGGAAACGATCTTTTAATATTAAATATAAACAAAAAGTATTTTATATAACTGGTTTAATCGCACTGAACTTATGTACGTAAGAAATAAGTAAAATGTGAGTACGACATGGGAATTAAAAGTACGAAGTCAAAATATTAAGAAATTGATTGAAAAATAATATTTCTTATGGAAATTTATAATTTATCTCTTTGGTCATATACTCGTATAAACATATTTCTTCGCGATCATTATAAAATTTTATTGCTACAGTGCTTGCTGCTGTTGCCTTGCTATGTTGCTATGCTACCATTACCACAGATTCAATGTTTATTATTTTTTGTTGTTAAGCACGACTTTTTGTTATTTCTTCTGTTAAATAGTTTTCCATTTATAGCGAGAAAATTGTATAGATGTAAGAAAATATTTTTTTGTAAAGACCATTGATTTAGATTTTAAAAAGGCAGCACTAATCATAAATTTACATTGGATTTTACCGTGTATACATAACATTGTCTCTGTTAGCTATGTAAATTGTTTTGTTTTTGGTTTAACACAAAGTCGAATTCCTCTGATAAGAAATTATCTTTTATCGGTTTGTCTTTCTTGAAACACCACAGCTATTGTGGAAATGCAAGGTAACTGTAAGAGAACTGGGAAATTTACTTTACTATGCAGTCCCTGGTGGATAAAAACTTCTCCGAAACATCACGGCGCTTGCACAGGACCGAAGTATTAATAAATTTAAAATGAGTTTACGATGTGTAGAAGTTTAGTACTGTCTCAAATTTTATATGTAAACTTAAAGATAGGGAGGCCGTACTTCACCAGCATATTCCTGTAGGCTCGACGTATTTTGTTTATTGTCAAAGGCTTTATTCTTGATTTTTTCTTTATACGAAACTTACAAGAAGTGTGAAATTCTTAAAACTATAATTTTGTTAACTTAAGCCTTAACCTATGTTAATACTTCAAATCAGTATGCATTATTTTAGTGTGTTAGTTCGACATGCGTGTAATTATTAGATTATATTTCTTAGTTTATTAAATCTAGACGATCTGCTCTGCGAAGCCGTTTGTATTTCGGTTGCCCTAGTAGTTCTCTAGTTAATTCGTTAGAGTGTGATTCCAGTGTCAGTTGGTATTTTAGACTGCATGATTTTATTGCCTCTTTAACAGTTTTAATTCTTAGGCCTCTATGGGTGTTGCTGTTTCGGATATAGCATGGGGCATTAGTAATGCTACGAAGTATTTTTGCTTGCGTTATTTGTACAATATCTATATTTGATGCGCTAGTTGAGCCCCATAGTTGGATACCATATGTCCATATGCGAATTAGGATCGCTTTGGAACCTTGCAGTCTAGAGAGAGTTTCGATTTTCTTCCGATCAACCAGTACATTTTAGAAAATTTTATTTTTAATTGATTGCGTTTTGTTTCAATGTGCTTTTCCATGTCAATATTCATTTGAGATGAAGACCGAGATATTGGACGTTTGTTTGTTGAGGAATTGTGATAATGTTTAATTTTACTAACGGACATGTACGTTTATTCAGTGTGAATGTGTCAATCTTCGATTCAATCTTCTATTTATTTTGTGCAGATGTTCTTGTAATTCTTTCGATGGATCGACTGATCGTCGTAGAGGAAAGACGTGTTTTTGTCTCTCCTTTAAATAAATTATTATTAATATTTTAATTCAAATCAGTTTAGGAATGTGTAGTGTGTAGTAGTAGAGTAGTAGTGTAGAGTGATGTGCTATTGTTGAGTGAGTTTTGTTCTTTAGAAGTTCACCTGTTAATACAGGTGAATTGAGACAGTTATTATGAAAATTACGTTCAACACATATACAATCAGAGAAGTATCTTTTTATTTTAATTTTCATTCTAATTATATAAAAGTTAATTATTTATTATTGTTATTGTTATTATAACTATTTACATATATGTGAACGGTAATTTATAATCGTATACATAGAAACTGACATTTCAAGGGAATTCCCTTTGTATGTACTTAAGTACATAAAATATTGGTACCCGAGAAACCAAAATTTGAAATTACAACAGATCGAATTGTAACTTACCCAATAAGCGAAAATTTGTATACTCAAAATGGGGTGCCACCGTATTATGACAAAAATGACTTTTTATGGAATAATATAAATTGATAAATATATAAAATGTTAATGAAAGGAGGAAACAGTTTTCTACCACGGGAAATTTATCATTTGAGCTGAAATATGTTTGACTGTGTTTTCCACTTGGGTTTTTATTTAAATTTAATTACATTTTAATAATTTTCACTTACTTTAAACAATTCTATAAATTGAAATTTTGTCGAAAGTCCTGATTTAAAACAATAAAGTTGTCGGCAAATATAATTCAATTTATTTTTATTATTATTTAAAATTTATTATTTATTTTTTTTTACATACCGGAAGGTCAGGGAAGTTTGTGATTGCAACATTCTTGATCAGGGGGTCTATTTAATTACTTACGCTTTGAGCATAAACTCAATATAATCAAATATGGTAACGATCCAAAGACTTTTTGCTATGGAATGTTGTTTTTCGACGATCTTTCTGGTTGAATTCAGGTTATGTTTTAGTGAAGTTGTGTGAATGTTAGATATAAATTAACCCTGCTTTTAGTTGGATGAATTTAAATATAGGTAGCTGAATGACAATACCGAATCTAAAATTTTTTTAAATTTTGTTTTTATGTTTATTTTATTATTATTATTATTATTATTTTTTTATTTTTTTATTTTTTTTTTTGACATTATTGACGGAATATTTAGGTCATCATATGTATGATAATACTGACGTGTCATTACGAACGTGAAGTCCCTCGGTTAGATGGTGTTGGATGGGAAGATAGGGCAAAATAAGGTTACAAGCAGTATGTGATGAGATGGTCCATAGATGTGAATTAAATAACCTAACCAGTCTAGTAGGACTGATGCCGAATACATATGATGAATATTAGTATCCTTTACCTCAAACACAACTAACTTACATTAATTAACTAACAAACTCTAATCTAGAGTGTGAATTTAATTGAGACTAACATTCTAATATATTTAAGTAGTTAGAAAATGACTTTGCTGCGGTTCGCCCTAGTCGTTTCTGTAACTAACATCCTTTCCTAACTAACCTTATCTGTTAAGGATGCAGGCAGGGCCTGGGCCCGCATGATGCTGAAATATTATTCGCATTCAGATATAATTTGTTATTTGATTGTTGATATTTCAGGATTATGGTAACGTACCTAGGATCGCCGTTATGGCTGGCCTGTACGCCTCTATCATATCATATCATATCATATCATGTTCTTGTAATTCTTTCGATGCTGTTTGAGGGTTTTTGTGTGAAAACAACATAGCTGTGTCATCAGGAAAAGTTGAAGTAATTATTTTTTCAGTTATTGGTAAGTCAGCTGTGAATAACAAGTATAGCACAGGTCCCTATACACTACCTTGCGGTACTCCTGCCTTTATATCTGGTAATTCTTGGTAATTCATGGCCTGGCGCTTTCTTCGGATTTATACTGTTTTTGATAAGCGTTTTGACGCATTTCCATTTAAATTTTACTGGATTGGGGTTCGACTCGTCCCTCGTAAACTGTGGTAGTACGCAGCCATTATTTTGTTCGTTTGAGGTGAGCACGTTATGTAGATGGTTAGAGAAAGCGATAACCTTTTCTAAGTAACTTCTGACCCAGTGACCATCTGGTTTCCTTATCGATAGGTTCGATAGCCCTGGCCTTTTTAAATTTCTTCTTGCCATCCACAGTGAGTTATCTGTTTTTTCTGTTACTGTGAGCTCACTTAGATAATTCTGTATTCCTAAATTTTGTCCCGTATTGCTTCTCTCAGAGCTTTAATAGCTCTATTTAATTTCCACTTATGTAGAGGAGATTGGAGAAGCTGCCATTGCCGCCGAATAGCCCACTTCTCGGTCAATAACTTTTGAGCTTACCAATTTTTTCTGAATTTTTGGGTACTTAGTGTTACTATTATTGGTGAATGATCTGCTGAAACAGTTATCGACTTGAGCATTGGTGCGTACTGTTCCTCGTATTACACAGAAATCTATTAAATCTGGAATTTTGTTTCTATCTGTGAGCCAATATGTGGGATGTCCAGATGATAAATAATCTAGGGTTTTCTCGTTTATTGCTTCGTTTCGTAGAGTTGCTTACCTTTAGTGACGTCAACCTCGATCCCCATTCTACATGTTTAGCGTGTTTTGGTGGACAGTAGACAGTCGATATTACAAATTCCCCAGACTAGATCATTCTAAACAGTTGTAGCTTGGATGTGATCTTTAGCATATTTCTGGAGCTTGTAATGCTTTAATCTTCTTTTTTATTAAGACTGCAGTGCCGCCGTGTGCTTTTCCATCCGGATGTTTGGTGTCATAAACGGAATAGACGGTAATATTTAAAAAAACTTGTTTTGTGAAGTGTGTTTCAGATATTAACATGATGTCTATATTTTGTTCGATAAGAAAGGTTTGTATCTCAGCTTTATGTTGCGAAAGCCCGTTCGCATTCCAAATAGCTATTTTTAGAACCGTCCTTTACGTAGTATGAACGTAATTTATTTAACGTAGTATGAATATTTAGGTCCTCTTCATTAAAATAAACTTTGCGTTTCGGTTTGTTACCGTTTAGAATATTTGCATAAGAAACACCTGGCTGTGCAAAACTGCTGGCAATCGTCACCAAGTCATCATTTTGTGTGTTTGCACTCGTTGGATTGGTGATTATTGTATTTTTTGGTAACATGGCCCTCTGATTAAATAGCATATTGAGCATTCGTTGCTCAGCTCTCATTTTAGAGTTTATTTTTCGTTTTAAGTTCAGATACACTGCGCATCCTCTGTAATTTGCAGTATGATTTTCATCGCAGTTACTACGCCGTTTCACAGATGGGTCATTGCGATATTTGTCACACTGTTTGGAGTCGTAAAGTTCACCACAAATAACACAAATTTCATTTAAGGTGCAGCATGCTTTCGGGCTTTCTTCAATTACTATTTTGCGGTGTAGCAAATATTTTAGGTTGTACATTTTGTGAACTCTGGCTCTAGTTCCAAACGGAACATTGGTTGGGGTACCTTCTCACGGTTTTCTATATTACCAATAGATTTGGCATAGAAACTTTCCGCAGACTTTTTAGCTAGTGTGTGTAATATTTTTTACCAACTTCTTCAAAATGTTTAACGGCTCTGAAGCCATCGATTTCGAAGGTTTGAATCTTTGTTTCGTTTATATTACCTCTTTTGAGCGGAGTAATATAAAATTTAGAATGTTGCGATTTATTAACCAGTTCATTATTAGATGCTTCCCTTAAATAAATTGGAGGCGGTTTCTCAGTTTTAAATAGCATCACTGTACTTTAAACTAGAGAATCGGTTGTCAAGAGGTATTTGGTTAACACCTAGTTCAGTCCGCGTCACTTTTCTCCTGTCAGCAAACTAGCCAGATCTCGGGCTACGTTTTCTTTTAGATTGAACAGTGATATACATATTTACCTATCCAATCCCATTTGCACTAGTTTATTTTCACACTGTCCACGGTCACTAAAGCTCGTCGCTCTAAGCTCATTACTATTGTTTTCGTTTAGCATTGTTAAATTTGCTGTTGAATTGGTTTTTTGCAAATCAAGGATTCTTTCCTAGTTAATAATTGCGTTCTGCTGTTCTTGCACATTGCATAAACTTGAACCAGAGCAGGGAAGATCACCAATTTATATTCAAAAGTCTATACACTCAGAAAAGAAATTCTATAAACTTTAGGATTTCTCCTTTAATAAAACTAAGATATTTTTTTGTTTATAATTTTTGCGCAATACTTTTTATGAAGGGGAAATTCTCATTTATTTTAATTATAAATTTTAATTTTAAATTTGTCCATTGGTTCATTTATCCATAGGTTTTAAAGTCTTCCTAAAAAGGAATTCTTTTATTATTTCTAAGATCTTAAATACAGACGATTCCGCTAATCGGGACACATCGGGATTGTCCCGATTAAGCGGCGATCCCAATTATCCATAGTTCCAGACACATTTTTAGTTTTTATTATTTTTTGTTCTTTTAGTCGATTTTTTTTTCTATGATTACTGTCCCGATTAAACGAAATTTTGTCCCGAAAAAGCGAAGTAAATTTGTGTTACATATTTACTTGGTTTCCGTTCTTTAAGATTTGTCCCAATTAAGCGGCTCTCCCGATTAAGCGGAATCGACTGTATTTTGTAAAGTAATCTGAAATCTTTTAAAGACTTCTTCATTCGATTAAAGTTAAAAATAAATTCTTCATTAATTTTCCTTAAAGAGTTCCTAATTTTAAAATAGCAAGCCTTTAACAACAAAAGTCATCATTTTTCTGAGGGAACTTAAAAAACGAAACTAGCTAACCTCGAGAGTTGAACAACTGTGGGACTATTTTGGCTTTTTCTGGGGATAGCGAATTAGGAAAAATATGTTCACAGCATTTTTGTTATACTTCGGTAGAGCCCGACTTCCATTAATTCATTTTTCTGTTGAAATGAAAATTGCTGAAAGTGGGTTTTCATCAGGAATAAATCGCTGTTCGGCTCGAAAAATGTTTAGTGTGACCCAAAATCTGAATTCGATTATGATGTGAGTTCCGGAGTTTGAAACAATTCGTTTATTAGCCTTGGCGTGATGAAGCTTCCCTTATAAAAAATCCGCTAGTTCTATTTTGTCAAAAATCGATTGCAGTGAGTTTAGATTTGAACATAATTATTTTCAAGTTCCTCCGGGGAAATTTAGATTCCTCCGGTAAAGTTCCGATTCCTTCTTTTGTTTTTTTTTTTCGGCTAGAATGATTTTAACAAAAATTGAAGATTAGAACAATTTGTTTAAAGTACTTAGTGGGAGTGGTTGCAAGGAGTCCTAATATCTGGTTAATTAATTTAGCTTTCCTCTGATTGGACCCCAATGTTTAATCAGGATACAGTATGTTGCAACATATTGCGTCATGTATCATCATGTTACGTAGTGTTTCGTCGTTTTGCGCTAATTAGGTCTGGTGTTACTGTGAATTGTTGATTACGTTACAGTAACATTTTGTATGAATGGTTGTGTTAATGGAGTATTTTCGAAAATGATGGTAACGTTTTAATAACAATATGTATTAGGTGTGCAAGTTGAAACTCTTCTTTGTTTGGTTAAATTCAACTTTATTGAAAATATAATCATTACAAAGATTAATTATCGAAATATTCGCGATAGAAACTTGGTAGTTTCGAAGCAAAAAAGTCATCGAACTATTTTTACATATCTTCAACTTTCGTGAATCGCTGATCTTTCAAATATGATCATTGCGATCTGAATAAGTGGTAATCAGAGGGAGCCATGTCTGGAGAATACGTCGCATGCTGTAAATCTTCCCAGCCTAAGAAGATGAGTTCCTGGTTTGAGTTTGTTACGGGATGACAGGAAGCCAACCGGCAGATTCTTCAAAATACGCAGAGGCCTCTTTCGCTGTGATTTTGACGACTAGATATCAGAGTTTTGGGTCGTGGGGAAGTTGAGGCTTACATATTCCTGGCCTACACCGTGGAACAGAACAAAAATAAAAATAAATACTGAAACTAAATTGAATTTACACCAGAATTAAATCGGCCGAAATTTGAGGAACAATGAAATAAAGATAATAATACCCGAGTGTGTCCACCCAAGCACGACCGGATCTCCGCGAATAACAAGTACAATGTCTGCTGAAGAGACCTCCCGAATGATCCATCGACCCCTAGAGGCCGATGCCCAACCACAACGAAGTTGCATTAGAGAGTACGGACGTCTCCCCAACAGACAAAGCCTCTCTTCACTCGGGGAGACCTCTAGGTAATCTCCCACATTACACACTCCGACAGCTGGAGACTGCCGAAGTGCCACGGAGAGACCGTGTAGATTTTACGGTCGTCCTGTGGATGTCCTGCCAAGAAAATGAAGAGGAGTAGCAAGCCCAGCCTGCAAATATGGAACCAACACGAAATGAAATTTCCCCTCCCATCATACCAGATCGAAAGAAATTTAGTAATTAATTTTATTATTTGATAGGAAAAAATAACAACCAAACAAAATAGGTATAATAATCAGAATATCAGAATAGTAACGGAACACCACTAAAGCCGATGAATGAGGAAACAATAAAACCGAATGCCAAAATCGTACGCCGTGCTGTTTTTTATTTAAATACTTTTAACCATCAATAAGAGGAGGAAGAAAGGAAGACCAGAGCAGAAGAAAATAAAAATGATAGCTGAACTTGAGCAATTATGTAGCGAAACAAAGAAAATAATTTGAGCAAAAATGGTCGCTGAACTTGAATAAATCGTGAAACGGCAAAAAAAAAAAATCGAACGAAAAAATGATCGCTGACCTTGAATAAATTGTGTAGCGAAAGCAATGTGCCCCGCTCGCGCGTGCTAAGCAACCGTATTGAATGAAAAATTGTAAAAAAAAATTATTAGTTGAAAATTGAAAAAAATGAATTTAAATTGAATTTACTTTAATTAAAAAAATAACAAATAAAAAAAATGTACTTTTGACCTTCGGTTAGGTCCCGCCGTAATGGGTTGCGGCGTCTCCTCACCGTTAATAAAAAAATAATTACAAATGGCCACATGGTTGGCCACTCCTAAATCGTAGATATCGCTGGGTGTCTTCCCGCCGTAACCCGTAAAATCCGTTGGGCGTCTTCCCGCTTTAAAAAAATTGCGAATGGCCACGTGGTTGGCCACCCGTTCGTTGCGATGTCTCTCACCGATACCAATATTACAAATGGTCAGCTGGCGGTCATTTTCGTTGCTCTCATCGATACACAAAATTACAAATGGGCGGTTGGCCTCGGTTGGCCATCCATTCGTTGCAGTGCCTCTTGCCGATACCAAAATTTCAAATGGCCGGTTGGTCACCTGATCGTTGCGGCGTCTTTCATCGTCACCAAAACGACTGGCCTCGGTTGGCTACCCGTTCGTTGCGGTGCCTCTCACCGATACCAAATATGTGACCTTGCCTGATACACAAAATAATTTGACTATAACAAGGTTGAAAGGTCAAATAACGAGTCGAGCCAACACTAGAACGGTTCGGGAGGACAAAAACCAAATCCAAAATGTTACACGCGATTTAACCGAAAAGCACTTTGCACAATTCTAATTATTAAAATTTTTCCTTTTTAATTTAATATCTCGCAAGTTCGTATTGATTAAAAGTATTGTGCGAATTTTTAACTACATACACGAACTATGTCACAATTCACAACCAAAAAAATGGATTTTCGATTAATAAAAAAAATTCAACTAATTAAGGATTGAAGTACTCTTTATTTACACATCAATTTAAATGTTTTTCACTAAACATTTTCTATGCGGCCAAATGCCGAAAAAAAATCGTTTTCTCAATATCAAGTAAACAAAATCGACTTACAAAGTTTAAAAGCCTCCTTTATTGTACAAACTCAAAACTAGACTCAAACTAAAAAAAATTCTCGCATCCAAAAAACATCTAGAAGAATATTTTCCTGTTGGCGTTTTTTTTGTTTTGTTTTTTTCGTGCGCGTCACTCCCCGCTCACTCTTTCCACACATCAATTGCACACAACAAAACGAGAAAAATAGAACAAAAATATTACTCTATAGCTCCGACGGTCGCAACACGCACAAGGTGTACTCATTAGTATCGCTCTCAAAATTATTCGACGTTTACGCGATACTGTAGAAGTGCGCAAAACGTGAACCAGAGTATAAAGACTAATTCACACTCACAAAAAACCGTTATTGTCAATGCCAGAGAACAGATGGCAATGCCATCAGGAAAAGGCACCAATTATTCGATGGCAACGAAATTCAAAAACAAAATTATATAGAAAATAATGTTATGACCCCTCAAGGTGTCGTAACAAGTTTGCTGTTTGTAGGCGAGCGTTGTAAATGGTCTTTTTTCCTCCAGAGCATCACTTAATTTGCTCAATTGGACATTGTAGCGTTGAGCTGTAGCAGTTTGACCAGGTTCCAAAAGCTCTTAGTAAATGAATTCTTTTCAATCCCAGCAGACATACTTGGCACGATTATTAATTTTTGCAAGTGATGTTGATGGCTGGCCTGGATCAACCTATGGTTTTCTGCGTTTACGATTATCGTACAAAATCCACTTATCATCATCCGTAATGATTTTGTGCAAACAATTATTTCTTTTGTACTGAGAGAGCATATTCATGCAGAAGTGAACTCTTCGCTTTTTGTTTTCTTCGGACAGTTTGTGAGGAACCCATTTTCCTTCCTTCTGTATTTATCCCATTGCATGCAATCGAAGTGATATTGCTTGGTGAGTAATAACTCCTAATTGTTCTACAAGCTCCTTTTGAGTTTAACACGGATTTTCATTTACTTAAACTTTAAGTTCTTCGTCTTCAAATTGTTTTACTGCACCTGGCCGTGGATCGTCGTCAAGACTAAAATTGCCATCACGAAATCTTGCAAACTACTTTTTTTTACTGTTGAATGGCTCACAGAATATTTACTCAAGGTCGGATTAATCAATTCCATAGCTTGAGCAGCCTTTATTTTCATTTGAAAACAAAATATGTAGAATGCAATTACGTAAATATCTCTTAAAATTGATGCACACGGAACGAGAGCTTATAAATGACTGAAACTGAAATTGGATTTTTGATTAAGATTTCGATCGTTCGGTTCAATTTAATCACCGCTTTCACTTCATTCAAAAGTTCTATTTACCTGTATTTATGATTATATTATTTACCCTTAACAAGTGAATATCAATTCAATAATTCTCTGGAACAATGAGTGCCTTATGTAGAATGAAGGGTCATGCAATGTTGGATTGATTGACTTCAATGGGTATAAGGTTAAATTATTTATTGCAGATGTGGGATATCATAAGTAGTCGGGTATGTCACATTTCAAATCCCGCACTTATTGATCCAGAGAATTGTTTAAATAATATCAGACTTACATGTAAAGGACCACCAATTACAAAATTTATAGAGTCCTTAAAATTTTTAAGCCGATTATGGATATGCCGAACAACAATTCACAACCGGCACGCATTATTCCGCAGAATTTATAGGGTCTTTCATAAATTTCACTTTCACATTTCATTCACTAAGATCAAATAAATTAAAATTCCTTAATATCTGGCATATGTTTGATGTAATTAAGCCTAAAAACAGTCTAAAATTCATTAAAATAACGTACTTTGACCATTGAAGTATAAATTACTGTTAATATATCTTGTAAACACATCAAATCTTTTTCTTTGACATTAATATTTATAGCGAAGACATAACAGAATAAAATAAAACCACAAATCTTACAATAATAACAAATCTGAGTTCTCGTACCTAGATATTTTGTTATATTAACTGTAAATTTTGATTGAAATGTTTACAAAATACAGTAAAAGACGCTAAATATCAAGCATTTGGCATGTGACCTCTGGTTATAATCAACACTAATTAGAAAATAAAAATTTGCTTAATCATCGAAGAATTCGATCCGATATAGTATACGTAGTATGTATGTTCTACTCGCATATAAGTAAACATAATTCGAAAGTCATTTTCCCATCATTACGATAAATATTGACAAATATCAATATTGTTATACCTTATACCTTTCTCAAGATGTATACAAAAAAATTCCCAAATCGAAAACATCATAAATAAACCATTGATCTTAAACAATAAATAAGTAATAAGAAAACACCTTCACTTAAGAAAATACATAGAGTCCCATAAGATATTATTATGTACCGACTATCGTCGTACATCGCATCACACAAAAATAAGATGATAAAATATTCTCAGAAGAAAATCAAATACCACAAGACACAAAACAAATCTGTCTTATAGGTATCTGTACGACGTGTACTCGAATGTTTTTTGTGAATAGTAAATAAAAAATTTGTTTATTTTGGCTGCTGTATATACATATGTACATCTTTAAGGCGAAATTCGTTTTCTTAAATAATAAAACAATATAATAAACAAATAATAAAAAAAAAAAAAATATAAATTTAGAACGCCACATGGAATATTATTTAAGATTATTTTATTTACTTGAATGTCGCAAATGATGATGACGATCATCATTATATCGCAATCATGATCATTGCACGATGATAGTAATTTACGGGTTTTAATTTAAGGCAGTAATCTTTCAATTTTCGACAATAAAAAATATAAATAAAAATTTCTTTTGTGTATGAAAATAATATTTTTGCGCGTGATTAATGATCTTTAAGTGGTTGGTTGGTACAAAAATTAGTTTGTATAGCGCTCAATTTTAATTTTATAGAGGTGCTTTGACCGCGCGCAATAAATACAATAATTTTTATATTGCCCATAAAAATAAATTAAAACGGGCGTGTAGGAGTTTTAATGGTCCCTCTTATGGGTAAATTATGTTGTACGAATTTATGTAGGTATTTTCATTATGATTCAGGTTTCCGAGAGTACATACAGTTTAATATTAATCTTGTTGGTATTCTTATCCGCACATCCAAAATGTGTTGTACAAATTGGCTAGCACTTCGGTCGACTGATACAAATTTGTTTATACATACTCGTATTATACACATATAGGGTTTTCCAATAAGAGTGATATGATTGCTTTAAAAAAATTGTTGCACTTGCTGTGTGGCACGTAGCTCCGTCTTGTTGGAACCAAATGTTGTCAAGATCAACTTCTTCCAATTACGGCCATAAAAAGTTGGTTATCATCGATCTATACCGATCTCCATTGACAGTAACGGTGTTACCAGCTTAATTTCGAAAAAAATACGGTCCGATGATTCCACCAGACCAACAACCACACCAAACTGTCAATTTAGGTGAATGTAATGGTTTTTCATGACACCACTCAGATGAAAGTGAGTCACATCGGAGAAGATGATTTTCTTAAAAAAATCGTTATCGTTTTCAAGTTGTTCCAAGGCAAAATCAGCAAATTTACAACGTTTACGGTGGTCCAATGGCTTCAGTTCTTGAGTGAGAACAATTTTATACGAATGCAAAGCCAAATCCTTTCTCAAAATCCGCCAGGTTGTGGTTTGAGACAGTCCCAATTCTTGAAAACGTCTTGGAATCGACAAATTGCAGTCTTCAGCAACACTTGCCTGAACGGCAGCAATATTTGCATTACTTCGAGCGAATCTTTGTCTTATTGGCACTTCAACATTATGTAAAGAAAATGTACCTCAAAATTTTCAACAATTCTTCGATTAGCGAGCACACATGGACGATTATTACGACTATAAAATGGCAAAAGCGCACGAAAAGTTGCAATTGGAGAACGATTATTTTGATAATAAAACTGAATAATTTGTAAACGTTTTTCTTGCGTATATCTCACCATGATGAAATTGTAAACATTACTGAACACAATGAAACAAAAAATGACAGATCATGATATATTACAAATGGCCGAAACGTCACTTAAAAATCATATCATTCCTATTGGAAAACTCTGTATGAGTACCAGTAGCTGAATTTTTTTTTTATATTTTATTTATTACAACTGATTTACAAATCATCTAGTAATTTATCTTTCATAACTTATATTCTTGTTTGGAGGGTTGTAGCCCTTTGGCTAGTCCTCTTTACAATTTTATTATATTTTTAGTCGATCCTGATTGGATCTTGTAGATCATGCGGTTTCTTCCTTCACAGCCGTCTTACTGGGTTTGAATCATCCAACATACGACGTATCTCAGCATTTTGGTGTAGACTAATACGTTGCATGTGTTTTTTCGCGTGTTTGTTTATTTCTTCCAAATCCATCTTCAGATCTCTATGGAGGTTGTCATTTCTTATGTACAACGCTGCATTAACTATTCCACGAAGGACTTTGCTTTGGAATGACTGGATGATATTGACATTGGTTTTCTTTGTACAGCCCCAGAGCTGAATACCGTAAGTTCACACAGGTTTTAGGATTTGCCGGTATAGTAGCCATTTATTATGTAGAGTTAGCTCAGAATTTCTTCCTAAGAGCCAATCCATCTTTCTGTATTTGATGTTTAACTTTTCTTTTTTCTTTTTCATATGATCTTTCCATTTTAGTTTCGTGTCTAGGGTCATGCCTTTTTTGCATTGCTATTAGCAATTGCTAAGATGGTTGTATCATCCGCAAACGTCGCTATGTTAGTCTCCTCTATCATTGGCAGGTCCGAGGTGTATAGAACATAAAAAGTTGGTCCCAGAACGCTACCTTCTGGTACTCCTGCGGATATTTTCTTAATTTTTAAGTATTCGCCATCTAATTTAACTCGAAAGTGTCGGTTAGATATGTAAGATTTTAGAATTTCATAAAACTGCATTGGTAAGTCTCTTTGTAATTTATATTCCAAACCTTTATGCCATACTCTGCCAAAGGCCTGTGCTACATCCAAGAAAACGCTTGAACATACTTTCTTTTTTTCAAGTATGTCTTCAAGTATGTTTGTAATTCGGTGTACTTGTTCTATTGTTGAATGGTTTTCTCTGAAGCCAAATTGATGTGGAGGAATAAGATTTCTTTCTGCTATTATTGGTTTGAGCCTCTTTAGCAGTAGTTTCTCGAATAATTTTGAAATTATTGGAAGTAAGGAAATCGGCCTATACGAATTTTTGTCATTAAGTGGTTTGTTTGGTTTCGGTATCATAATTACTTCTGCTGCTTTCCATTGACTTGGAACGTGTTTAAGTTTGAACACTGCATTAATTATTTGGAGTCGTTTACGTAGTCCTTTTTCAGGAAGAGCTTTTACTATTTGTCCTGTAATTAGGTCATATCCTGGAGATTTCTTTGTATTTAAGATAAGATTGATTTCCTCTTTTAATTCTTGTAATGTGACAGGAGATCTATTGCAGTTATCCATTTTATATACTGGTGGTATGTTTTTCTCTGCAGTTTGTCTAGGTAGAGGCTAGAACGTGTTCTCGAGGTGGGTTGCAAACAACAAAGCTTTTTGCTTTGCCCTTATAGCCCATGTGCCATCTTCATTTTTTTACTGGTGGTATTTGTAGTTTAGGTCGTTTTAAACTTTTTGTCGCTTTTTAAAGGGTGTACTCGGTATCTTTTTCCCCAGTAAGGCCACTCAAGTATTTATTAATGGATTGATTTCTTTAATTAGCAACTTTAGTTTATTGGATAAACAATTTAGAGTTGTTTTATATTCTGGCGCTCGATTTCTTTGCCAGGCCTTTCTTGCTTTTCGTTTTGCTGCAACCAGTTCTCTAACTTCTAGAGGATAAATAGCATTTCGGCGCATTTCCTTTGAACTTGAGGGGATATTCCTTCACGCCGCTTCTTGTGTATATACTACTGTTGAGTTGTTCTAGTTCTTCTAGCTGTATCGGCACCTGAAGATCAATATTATCCTCAACAAGTTTTTGGAATTTATCCCAGCAGGTTTTTTTGTTCGTTAGCCAAGGTGGACTAGTTTTTTTAACAATCGTTACACTGATTGTCATACTAACAGGCGTTTGATCCGACATAATCCCCTCGCTGCTTTCTAGGTATACTCGTATATAATTTTCATCTATAACTTTGGTGATGAAGTCAATGATATCGGGTATTTTGTTTCTATCCGTAGGCCAATAAGTTGGTTGATCTCCAGAATGAAAATCGCAATTGCATAGTCTTCCTGCTGCAAACAGCTCTCTTCATTTTTTAGAGGTTACTCTTGATCCCCAGAGTAGGTGTTTTTTGCTTAAAAATCACCTCCGATGATGAGACTTGACCCAAGTGATTTAAATAACGTGCAATAGTCTTCTTTAATTAAATTATATCTTGAGGGGCAATATATTGACGATAGACTATATTCTTTGTTATTATTTATAAATATTTTTAAAGTGACTACTTGCATAAATTCCTCTTCAATTTTAAGATCTATAAAGTCTTTTATAACCAACGACGATCCTCCCCTTGCCCTTCCTGCTTTATGAATGGGGTGGTAACAATTGTATCCATATATTTTAATATATGAAGTTGAAGTAAGGGTTTCCGATACTAGGCATATATCTATTTTTTCGGTATTTAGGAAAATTTCTAATTCTGGAATATGTTGCATTAGCCCATTTGCATTCCAGGTTACCATTCTTAATGTTTTATTTGTTGTTGTTTGCATCATTTTAATAGAGCATGATTTCATTTCATTTAGAGAGTTTTGCTTATCTAACCTGTTGCTTAGAGCTTGAAGGCATTTCTCTTGTTTAGCTAGACGAATGTTAAGAGCTTCCATGCTTCTTAGTATCTTTTAGAGTACTGCTCTACCTTCAGTAGTGTCCTCCGAAATAACTGGTTTTGTCATTACTACTTGCGAGTACAGTTTTGGTTTTGGTTCTCCTGTTTTACTACCATGAGGTTTAGGTTCCTCTTTGGTGGAAGTTTGATAATTTTTTACCGATATTCCTGGATTTGGTTTTCGCGTTTTATTTCGTATTTTTTGTAGCTCCTTAGCTATTTCACATCCCCGGTAGTTTGCGGGATGTGACTTATTGCAATTGACACATTTTGCAGCAATATTTTTACTAACCGGGCATACTTGAGCATGATGCTTTCCGGCACATTTCTATGCTAAGAATTGCCCTCTTATGCTAAGTATTGCCTTGATATTAAACACAGCTTCCACTGTTTGTTTGTTATTAAAAGTGAGCATAAATAGTGGAAGCTCTCTTTTGTTAATTTGAACTCCTTGTTCAGTTTCGATTTTTTCTTTCTTAATAATGTTTACGGCATTTTCTATTTGGTAACCCTTTTGCTTGAGATCCTCAATAATTTCCTCTTTTGCACAGGTTGAGTGAAGACCTCTATCCATAACTTTAATTGGACGACCATTCTTACCCTCATAGGTAAACCACTGATGCCCCTCGGAATTAATCTTTGTAGCCAAAGCTTTATAAGTTTCAGAGTCTACAACATTAATTTTCCAGACACCATTGTTTAGAGATACGAGTTTGTACTCGGCTATCGTAATCGATTTCATAATCGATTTTATAGTGGAGAAATTTGACATCCCGACGACATTTATTGGTGGAGGTGATTTTTCTTTTGGTTTAGCTGGTTGTTATTCTAGAGCTAGTTGTTTCTTGATGATTAACTGTTTTCCAGCAACCTCTATTGAAGTTGATAGTAAAGCTACTGCCATTTCTGGTGAGTGTGGCGCTTTCCTTTTCTTGCTTGGTCTTTTATTCCGGTTGAACATCCAATTTATTTCTCTTTCTAATTCTTCTTCATCCGTATGGAATGAATTAATGTCATCATCGACTGTTGGGCTAGGTGTCGTCCCAAGTTCTGCACGTGTTTCAACTGCTTTTTTGAGTTCTTTATTCTTTTTTTTTAACTGTAAATTCTTTTTTCAATTTAGTAGTAAATTCTTTTATTTCTCTTAGTTGTTCACGGAGTTCGGCATTTTCCTTCTCGTACTGAAATATATTTCCAGTTGAAGATCTTGGTGATCTTGATAATTTGGAACTTCGTCCAAATGGGTTAAACAATGATTGGCCCACTCCAGAATCTGTTGGGCCTGCCTCCGAAGAGTATGGATTTGGCAGCATATTTGCTGCTGTACCACCTGGGGTATAACATTCCGTATTTGTTGTACTCATTGTTTGTTTTAGGCAATTTATACCACTGGCATTTGGTCCCCGGTAGCACTTTGTTACTGTCGAAGCGGTACCCGCCCCCGCGACGATGACGCGGCTAATTTGGTATTACTTAGGTGTACACAGAGACAGCCGAAGCCCTCTAAATACCCTAGGCTGAGGGGTAGTAGTTGAATGAACTGATGATGTTCGAGTTATTAAAATAATCTGGGGGCCTATTTTGAAATTTTTTCGATTTCGTAAAATTCAATCCGCCGCGAAAATTCCCATAATGAATTTTTTTTCGCGGCTAATTTGGTGTTACCTAGGTGTACACAGAAACAGCCGAAGCCCTCTGAATACCCTAGGCTGAGGGGTAGTAGTTGAATGAACTGATGATGTTCGTGTTATTAAAATAATCTGGGGGCCTATTTTGAAATTTTTTCGCTTTCGTAAAATTCAATCCGCCGCGAAAATTCCTATAATGAATTTTTTCTTCGAAAGTCGTATAATTCGCCCTTTTATGAACCAAATAAAAACGAAATCGAATTTTACGGTGACGAATATCGGTCCATCTGAAAACCTGTTGGTCGTTGGAATTTAAGCTAAAACAACAGAAAATAGCAAACTTCATGGTCTTAAATTTTACGACCAAAAAAAAGTTTCATAATAAAAATTTCATTCGCGGGGATCGCATTTTCCGATTTCGAATTTTACGGATTCGAAAAAAAATGCATAATAGGCCCAGAGGATTTTTTCATTTGTTAATGAGAGAAATATATTACATCATTTTATAACTTTTCTAGCGTCTAGTAAAATAATCAAAATGCTGAGAGTTGAGAGGTCTTGAAAAATACAGCACTCCTTCCGACTGTCTGTTCAAAAAATATATTAATGTACCGCAGAAAAAATTTGTTATTAAAAAAATTGTTTGTACAAGCATTTGTATTTGTACAAGCAATCTATATGTACAAGTTTAGTAATCATGTAATAAATTACCAAATCTTACGCAATTAATGGATTGAGAAGCGTAAGAACGTCTTGTTCACTCAGCGAAAAACTTGAGTCAAAACAAACAAAAATCTGAGTCTATTTTGTCGAAATCTTGGTGATTTTCGCTCAACCAAATCTCTTAGTTGCAAAACAAACAAGAACTTGGTTGAATAAAATTTTAATTTTAAATACCCAAATCGTGGTTATTTAATTTTTAACTTAGTTAATATAGCCAACAACATATGATTATTTTATTGGATTGAGTGGAAACAAATTGGTAATAGTGCCTAGCTATTTTGTAAAATCAACCAAGGGCAAAAAATTATTTTACTAATGACTTGTTAATTCTATCAAATTTTCTTTGTAAATGTAATAAAATTGACGGTTAATTTATTTTAGATTTTTTCGGCTTTTCGGACAAAATATTATTTTTAATGGCATACATACAATGTTTACAACTTTTCTAGTCATAGAGAAACAAAGAGGCCATTTACTCCCAAGGCACAAAATCAGAAACTTCTGGAAATAATCACTATGTATTGTGTACACTATGTATCTTAATAGATTTAAGAACAATAATATTGTTCACCTAACAAAAATCTTTTTTGGTTAAATTAAACAAAACTACGTACCAACATCCTGGTACCTCAAATTTTATCCACTTTTAGTAGTAACCAAGTAAGAAAATACCAAATTTCTAAATTAAACAAGAGATTTGGTTTATCTAGCTCAGAATTTTGTGTTAAAACAATCAAATTAATTTTAGTAACTATTTTTTCTGAGTGTTACCACTTTATTTACACCCTTGTAAAATATTAAACGAACCAAAATTATCTAGGACTTGATCGTACAGAGCCGCTCACAATCCTGTATTTTCTCTCAGCTTACGAATAAATTCTCTTCACACAAAATTTGCTCATTATGGACATAATATATTTCAAACCTTTTAAGAAATGTTTGTATTGGGCAGCTCAGTAATTATTTTTTTCTTAATTTCTAACTGGCTGTTGTCGACCACTATAAAATTTTCATTCTTCCATTTGGCCTAATTTATTCCGGACAAATTTCGAATGGTTCATAAATATAAAAATAAGATCTAAACTGTTGACACGACCATTTTCACATTCGTACCTTTTCGGGATTCCCTTTGAGGCTAGACACGTTCATTTTAGAGTTTTTATAGAGGTCTTTGTTGCTGATGTTCCAGCAGTTCTGTTAACGTAAAATCTTGTTGCATGTTGACAGCGCGAAAGTTTTCCTATGCCAACTAATATTTCTTTGCAATCTATTCTGAGGCCAAATCATTTCTCAAATCGTTCGTTTTTCACGTCGTACCTTGCGCAGTAGCCAAATCGAGGACTTACGCCGATCTACGTAGAACCATCTGCGTATTGCATAACTCTATGTAAGCCTTTTGTAGTAACCTAAAATGTTGGGTCGGCCCATGAGTTCTGCACTTCGACAAGAGTTTATAATTGTATTCATTTTCATCACCAATCGTTAAATGATTAAAACTCGTTTGTAAATCCTGCCACTGTCGGGAATCGAACGCGGCACCTTCTGCTCCAAGCACCAGAGCTAACCTGTGCAAATATTTAGTTTCCGTAACAATCGACAACAACAATCGCCATATCATCAGCAGAATTCGCTGTAACCGTATTATGTTTTAATTTAGAAAATTCATTGGTACACAATAGGTAAAAAACTGGTCTTGATGCACTGCCCTTATAGCATCCCTTCGGATTATGTGACTCATGTTGAAGTACTCCGTCATCAACGGGATATATCGCTCTATTAACACCTGGTTGGATTCTAGTTGCATTAAAGTGATTGAGGTTGGTTCCTTCCTAATTGGTTCACTTGCGTGTCCTTCATTTTCAGGTATACGACATATCTTCCTTCTGCTTTATGGACAATTACTATTGAATACGTAGTTTCCATTTGCGCTAGATGGAGAACATCCCGCCAAAATCAGTGTTGGTAGTGTTTGACTTGTTTTTTCATTATTATTATTATAACTGACGAAATTACCGTAAATTTCAGTCCCCAATAAAATGTCAATGATATGTTAGTCGAACCTTTGGCCAACCAGGCTAATTGGCTCCATTTGTCATTTGTTGGTTTTCGCTTGATTTGACGTTCCGGTTGTTCGGTGGATTTGACGTTATGGAATTTTCAATTTTCAGCTGATATGATGGCTTAAAAGAGGTTCAGTACAAATGTGCATTTGAGTGGTTACTGGACGACTGTTCATTGCTCCAATTCCTGAAATCTCGATGTTTGTATTGCGTAGTGGTAGCCCGTGGCATTGAACTGTTGCTTCTGTGATCACAGAGACCTGGGGCTCTTGGTATAATAAGGCTTTCATTTATGTAAGACCATTCGCCGAATCTCCGCATTAGGAATTCCATGCATGGGGCTAACATTGGAAGTTGTTCTATCGGGCAGCAGTGGAACGCTTTATATTTTTCTAACGACTTCGTGTTAATATTTTCCATGATAATGTGCGCTATCGATGCCTCGAATAGTGTCATGTAAGCTTCTGATGTTTGATGTTGTTTGTTGCGGGATGTTTCTATATACAATAGTACAGGGTCGAGCAGCTCCTAGTAATCGCAAGTTCTTGTATGTCATTTATGTATGATACTCAAGGCTGTCTGGTAGTATTCCTCTATTGAGGAAGATGACTGATAAATTTTGCACCATCCATCTGTACGTGTGATTTCAAACATCATATCTTTTTGGTATTTGATACTGCATCCTGATCGAGACTCATCTTGTAGAATATATTTTTTAAGGAATTTCAGTTTTCGAATGGAAGAGTGAGGCCCACTATAGTCTTGGTAGTTTCGCGTTAACAATGTCCACGGTAGCCATCTGGTCGTCACGCCTAATTGGATATGTAACGTTAACAATAACATATGGCACGTTAAAAACACCCATTCGCAACTTTTTTTTTGCTGGTCACCACCAGGAATCGAACCCTGGATCCCCGAATAACAGAGCAAGCACTCTACTTACTAAGCAACGAGGGCGACTTAAGCATTCTCGCTATAATAATAATCTTCCACTAAGTACGCTGCAGTTTGCTCGTTTTTTAATATTAATTAAAATTGTTATGTTGTCAATCAATCACCATATTGAACTCACTTTGAATCAATAATCTGCGAGATAAAAAAATGAACGAGACCCCAACTTAGATATCAATATTCATCACAAAGCAATAGAAGTAATATTGGAAATCAATGTGAATAACAGGTTCCAACATTAGCAAAACCGGAAACCATCAACTTCAAATTAGCCAATTCGAATTGCAAATTACTTACAACAATATTTTGAACAAATAAATTGGAATGCAGAATTTAACAGCAATGACATAAGTAGATGTAAACGTCTAAAATTTTTACACACATCTATTTAAAGGCATTGGTTTCATCACGCCCGTGTCTATGAGCCAACCGAACAAATATCCTCCATGGTATGATGATCAACTTATCTGTCTTAAAAATAAAAAAGACAAAGCTTATAAAAAAAACCTCAAATTATGTTCCCAGGTTACTATCCTGAACAGAAATTTATTGTGTATAACCAAAATTGTGAATCATATTTTGAACTGAGATAGGGAAACTATATTCGCAATCTAAATGATACAATAAAAGGCGATCCCAGCAATCTTTGCAAATTTTTAAAACCAAACGCACAACTAATGGTTACCCAGTCTGGATGAGACTTAAAGATCGAACTTGTAATCCTCAGATTATAACCAACATGTTTGCTGAGTTTTTACAATCTGTTTATAAAGCAGAAGACATTGATAATTATAAAGATCCAATTGCTAGTGAATATAGCACATTCATATTTACTCCACACATCGAGCCAGAAGACATCCGGCGAGCATTGATAGGATTCGGATAAAGATGTGGTCCTGATGGTATTTCTGCTTCATTTTTGAAAAATTCTAGAAATTTGGTAATTCCTCTAAACATTTTATTTAATCAGTCATTAAAATTAGCAGATTTTCCACAAAAGTGGAAAATAACTAGAGTGACGCCTATTTTTAAAATTGGATCTAGATTTGATGTTTCTTGTTACAGAAGTATTACATCTGTATCTGCTATACCAAAGTTATTTGAACTAGTAATATGCAACTCATTCAAAGCAGTGCTTTATTATGCCCAAAAGATCAATATCGACAAATCTCATTGAATTTACCGGCTATTCTATTAAAGAAATTGAGAAATACAAACAAGTTGATGTAATAGTCGGTGTACTTCGCAAAAGCTTTCGACTCAGATTTTCAAGTTCGGATTTTCCAGCCAGTTCGTAGCCTGGTTCAATCTTTTTTGAGTAATCGCATCTAATATATTGGAATCTCCTATTCGATAAAAAGTCGATTATAATACAAGCAACCTCATCATTAATGATATTACTGAAGTGATAAAACATTTAAAAATCCTCCTGTTCCCTCATATGTTCTCAAAATCTACAAAACCATTGAGTTAATTGACGATGCCAATAAAGTACAAGAAGACATTGACAACCTAGCGATATGGTGCGAGTTTAATTCGACTAGAATAAAGAAGACTAAGATAAATGATGTACTTCTTCAAGTAGTATTTGAAACTAAAGATCTAAGGGTTACTTTCGTGAAAAAACATCAGCTTCACTAAGCACATGGAGCTGTGCATCGCTAGAGCGAATTCCATGCTCGGTTTTATTAAAAGTTGGTCTGGTCGAGTGATATTTCTGATTTGGAGACAATTACTATCCTGTATTGTGCTTAAGTGCGATCTCAGCTGGAATATGCTGTAAATGTGTGGTGTCCGTTCTACGAAGCACATATCCAATATATTGAAAAAATTCTAAAGAAGTGTATACGCTGTTAATCATACAGCGATAACTGCCATATTTAACTGGATATTAGTCTCCTACTAGGTGTAATCGACGGCTAGGTAGGTTCCTAGTAGATAACTATGAGATCATGACTTCCTCCACTTAGATAGACGCACAGAACCAACTATGGCGATAATGAATCAATGAAGATGATGTGTAAGAGTTTCAATAAAATTAACTATTTGTTTGATTTTTGTTTAACTAAAGATAATTTTAAAAGCAATTCTATGCCCCCAATGATTTTATTATTGTTACTTACTTATTTTGTTACTTTACTTTTGTATTTTTAATTTTCAGATCCAAAGCGGATCTATTTTGTATTTTTAAATTAATATTTTTCAAGCCAAATTTGTAGACTTATTTCAATATCACAGGGTGATCCATCTAACGTCCAAAGACGAAAGAATATTGTTCAAAGCGGTTTGTTCTATTAGGAAGAGTATACATTGCCATTAAGTATGGAACACAATGTCATTCAAATGATTTCCACGGCTGGCTTTACAGTACCCCATTCTGTCAATCCTATTTTTCAAAACATTTTCCATTGTATCGATGGTCTCTGGATAGTTAGTGTAACACTTTTCCTTAACAAACGTGGCTCCCCACAAAAAAAAAGTCAAACGGAGTTAAGTCGCAGCTGCGTGGTTGCCAATTGACCTCTCCGTTACGGCTGGTTATTCGATCCCCGATGACAGTGTGCAAAAGACCGATTGTTGCGTTTGCTAAGTGTCAAGTTGTGCCGTCCTGTTGAAACCAAATGTCGTGTGTCCTCATGAGTTCTGGGTAACAAAAACTCGTTTATCACTCGGCTCGGTAACACTTCCCATTGGCTGTAAGGGTGGCTCCTTGCTCACTTTCGAAAAAATGGACCAATGATGCAGCCGGTTCAAAATTACACCAAACAGTCTCTCGTTGTGGATGCATCGGCTTCTCCATGGTTACGTGTAAATTTTCTGAGTCCCAAATACAACAATTTTACTTGTTGACGTAGCCTCCGAGATGAAATTAGCTAATCGAGAACGTTGCGAATAGTCATTTTGCTTCAGCTCCTGCACTAATTGAACTTTGCACGCCTTCATAGCGAGATCTTTTTGTAAAATTCTCATCACAGAACTCAAGTCTTGAGCACGATGGCAAGTTGATGTTGATGGACACATTCTGAGCAGCAACAGCTGCAATGTTCTTGGCTGTACGCGCTGTAAAGGCACGTGTACGTGTTGGTTTATCCAATAACAATCCAGTTTCACGAACTCACTTCACAAATCGATACACAAATTGCCTTGCAGGTATTCCATTTTTACTGAATTTTCCACGTAAATTTCTTACAGTTTGGGTAGAACACTCATCACTTTGAAAGTAAGCTTTCAATAGTTCCCAAATTTGGTCAAGCGTAAAGCGACCCGTTTCGCTAATGTCAAACATTAAACTAATTTTCTGTCATAACACGAATGACGTAAGTGCTGCCACACTTGTAATAACCGGTAGTTGAAATTGCAAACGCTAGATGGGCCACTCTTTAAATAAATATCAATGCTCAGTAAACTTTCGAGAAGACTCGAACATTAAATGCTGATGTTAGAAAGCAATTCAACAACATTTGTTTTGTTGTTGCTTGACTTCCAAAAAATGTTCTGGTTAGAAGTTTGATCATTCTCACTTTGCAAACATATTTATTGTACAAGAACCGGTTAAGTATTATAGGTTTTGCACTTCAAATTCACGGTTTTACAAATGTTATCATTTTTTTTTACTTCGTTCATTAGTTTTTACAAATCAACCACAATTTTTTGTACTTCATTGTCAATTTTCTTTTAAATCAACCTCAATTTTTTGCAAATTCGTGTTTTTTCAAAGTAACTTCAATTAAATGTAGAGTGAATTCAAATATTCTGAAAACAAATTCAAGTTTTAATATTTCAAATTCGTAAATTTTTGCATTTTTTTCAAAATCAAATTTTTGCAAAACAAATTCAGTGCTTCCAATTCTTAACCAATTATGATGGGATTGAGTATGCTGGATGAAAATGGAATTCTTAAATGATTTTTGGAAGAAGTTCTGGAATACGGTCATCTGGGACGGAATTCTCATGAAAATGGGATTCTTAAATGAGTTTTGGAAGAAGTTCTGGAATATGGTCACTTGAGTTTCGTCCCAAGTGGCCATGTTTCAAAACTTCTTTCAAAAATCATTTAAAAATCCTATTTTCATCAAACATACCAAATGCCATCATAATCAGTTAAGAAATGGCCGAGTGCTGTCCCAGGTCGTTATATTCCAGAACTTCTTCCAAAAATCATTTAAAAATCCCATTTCATCCCATTCATTTTCATCCAACATATCCAATCCCAACTTAATCGACTATGAAATGGCCTGAGTTCCGTCCCAAGTGGCCATGTTCCAAAACTCCTTTCAAAAATCATTTAAGAATCCTATTTCCATCCAACATACCAAATGCCATCATAATCGGTTAAAAATTTTTCGAGTTCCATTCCAGGTGCCCATATTCCAGAACTTCTTGAAAAAACACGAATTTAGTTTGCAAAAAATTGCGGTTGATTGAAAAAAACTTAACAATGAAAAAAATGTACTTGATTTGTAAAAACTTGTGAATGAACTAAAAAAATTGAATATCATTTGCAAAATCGTGAATTTCAAGTGCAAAACCTTTAGAAACGCTTTACGGGCCGCATTAGATAGTGGAACTTATATCCATGTAAACTGCATAAACATCGACGAAGTTTCTATTGTCAATATCAGTGAAGTTACCTCCTCTTTGAAGAAAACTTGAATTGACGAAAGATTCGTTTAAAGAAACCTAGTCGGCATGGCTGAAATTAAAATAAGAGACAGTGTAATCTCGAAATGCATGACATCAGCTGCGAAAACTTTAATTGGGTTTTTGCAATGCTCGCAAAATAATCGGTACCCAAGGATAGATCCACTAGGAACATACACAGTAACGACGAACACGAACGAGCCTTTACAAATAATCAATTTTCTGAAATTGTTTATTGAAATAAATTTTTTATGAGCAAAACAACAAATCTTTTTGAGAGCTTCTTAAATCTTGTGTACGCTGTCGATGAGAGGTGTCTGGACATTTATCAACCCATTATTTTCCGGAGAAAGTTGGCTACATTGCGGTGAATCAGAAGTGATTGAAAGGTATTATGGCTTCGTCATAGTACGCTTCATTTCTGCAGATCACACTTCATTATTTATATAAACAAACTTTGATCTGATGAAATTTATCTGGTTATTAAAACGATTTAAATTCGCAGGCTTGGAAACGAATGTTAAATTGACGTTGACCAATGTATATTTTGCATGTTGACAGAATCATGAATTCGAAATGGAATTTGTACCAACGTTATTATAGAAGGTTATTCATAAAACAATGGTCTATAAATTGTATGTCCTTGAAGGCATTCCATTCCAACCAAGGTTTTTAGCACTTTTAGCAGATTTGAGGATAGAAAATTATCGATTGTGTTATCATCATCGCACTATCGAGGAACATAATGCTTTTTAATCACCCCTTAAATATAAAAATCTCAACACAATGCACATAATATATTCCAATGTATAATTAATAAGTATTATTAAAAATTCCTCTGGTGATTAATTTTTTGCCACAATAAATACATGTACACAATGTATGTATATATAAAAAAATTTGCGCGCATAAAATTTAAAAAAAATTTTTATAAAGAAAAGATAAAAACATGAAGTCATCCATGCCTTAAAAAAACTTCTTTCTTGTCTTCTTGGCCCGCGCGCGCACTCATACACCCGGAGCCACATATAAAAAACTGAATCTCCATTACAATATTCATATATATTGATATGCATGTATAACTTATATTGTTGTATATTATTTTGTAGTACGTACATATTTGACCTTGAATGTTTTAAGAAGAATAAAACAAAATCGAAAAGGTATATATTTAATAAGTCTTTATACAATATAAACTTCTTAAAACAAAAACAACAATATGAAATAAGAAAATCCACGAAAGTTACTTAATATTAATATCAACAACACACAATATAAACACCAAAGAATACAAGCATACAAAAAAAAAATATGTAAATAATCATAAATAAATAAACTTATGTGTTTTAAACTAATTAATCTTAAATTTATTTATATTATATTTACGTATATACTCGTATAAGACAAGAACTTGAGTATAAGATGTACAACAACACTAACAAAATTGTTCTGTAAATAAGCAAATTAAGTATATATACTCGTGAAAAATACAAATTAAGGTGTTAGTTTTGACAATTTAAGATTGTTGTTCGCCGGGGGGGTACAAAGGGTGGAAAAGTGATAAAAGTTCACAATTTAGTTAGTGATGTGTCCGTGGTTGGCGCTAGCGTCTATATAAATTTAGTTCTTAATGTGACCACTAGGGAAACTAGTCATCCAAATTTGTACGAGAAATTCGAAATATTTTGATATTGCCAAATTAACAGCTGATTTGTGGTTAGTTTCATTTACCATTTCACCACAAATAGACTTATGTCAAAAGAACAAGCAAAAGTTTTGCATACAAAGTTAATAAAATCAATAAGCCATTATTAGCTGCGTTTTTCTGAAATATGGTGTTCGAGACCGCGATAAAATATAGGGAAAATACAGAGAAATTTAGACAAAAAAATTTAGAACAACAACTTTAACTAACTTCAAGTCAATTATTTTGACATTTAATTTTTGGTTTATAATTAAACACAATACTATCCAATATTAAAATAAATTAATTAATTTCACCAGCAAACATTATGATATCCATTTTTTCTTATTAAAAACACAATTCAGTCATTTCATTTTCATTCTTTCAAATTTCCAGTTGTAAATGAAGTAAGGAACAATCAAAAAATTGTGTACTAAAAAAATTTCCCTGTTTCGTCAGTTCAGCAATTATTAAGTTTTTTGATGAACTCGGTTGTACTCTACATAATATCCATAGTTGTTCAGAGCTGTTGAGAACAAGCATAAATAAACTTTATTCGATAATATAATGCAAGATATTGACTTAGTATAACCTCTTTAGGATTCGATTGAATAAGTCCGAAGCACAAATATTTTAATAATATGCGAATTGTATTAAAAAATCAAAATATAATTTATCGCGGTCTAGAGCAGCTGTTTCAAAAAAACGCAGCAATTGAGGCGAGTTACACGTTTCATTCATATAAATTACGTTATTGTACTTTATGGTCTGGTGGATCTATATGTATGCAAAATGAGGATGACCAGAACATTATTATTATGAATGACATTAATGTTGAAGAGCTGTGGTTTCAACAAGATGAATTGGTGTGTGAATTGGTCTCCAAGAACGTATGGCTATATTTTTTTTTATGGTGAGCGATCGAAAATTGTTAGCTCGAGTTGCTTTCGTCTTACTAGATCAGCAAACGGGTTTGGGTCGTTTGCCCGCTTTTCAAAATCCTTAAATCAAAATCCCGAATTTCAAAATTCCGCTTTTCAAACCCGCTTTTTTAAATTTGGCCGCCCCACAGGTGCCCGAACTCCAACAAAAATTTATAAATGTTGTTGGTAATCTTTTTCTAGTCAGTACAATTAAATAAATGCATGAAATAATTATTGGTTCCGAATCTAGCTGTATTAGAATTCTACATTGTAAGAAATTTTGAATTGGTAAGCCAGATTAAACTAGACCATTTTGTAACAATTTTTGTTTCATATTTGATCAAAAAGCAAACCGCCCTTTTCAAGACGACTCTAACAATAAATTTTCTTTAAACAATATGTACGTGTTTATACGTCAAAATCAAATAAAAAAATATGTAATCCAATATAAAGTGGATGGCTAAAAAATCAAATCCATGTTTGTTAAATTCCTAATTCAAATCTGCCTACTAAATTTGTCATTAATATGTTAAGAAATTATTTAGTTCCAAAAACTAGTTCTGCATCTAAAATGTATGTGAGAATCCCCAATCAGTTCTTATATTAATACGTTAAGATATGACCTAGTTCCAAACATCATGCAGACGAATTTAAGAAAATCCTCCAAATCCTTGTACATAAGAATCCTAATCTATAGTTAATAAATAAAATAAATGAAATAAATAAAATATTGGGTGTACAAATTAATTCGGTCCATTTTTCCATCTCTGGTTACGACTTTTTCCTACCTCTCAGGCAATTTTCAAATCCCATCTCGGAAAAACGTTTCGACTTTTGAGGCAAACCAAGTTTGAAGCCAATTTTCAATTTCTTCGAAAGAAGTGAACCGGTGACCTGCCAAATCGTGTTGTATCCTTCGGAATACCCAGTAATCAGAAGGAGCAATTTTTACTTTGGTTTTTGCAATTGTAATGGTGTTATTGTGATTGTTCTGTATATTGGTATATTTCAGCACTCTCGAATTAAATTCACAAATCGTAGGAAATTCTTCCGTTTAGCGTCACTATCTGTGTGACAAACGAATATGATAATCGATACTTACTTATACACAATCAACTTCCCAACCACCCCATACTTTCTTTCCTTTAACGCTGGATCGCGGATAAATTTGAATTTTTACTTATAGATTGGCTAATGTGTAAGAATCACAACAATCAGTTTCGAACAAATGAGACTATTGATTTGAAAAAATCAGTCTTCTCATCAGGTCGCGACGACTGATGTTGTATTACTACATTGGAATATTGTCTATATATATAGAACATAACATGTAGTTGTACTACTAGCGAATTACTGCATAGCGTACGAAAATTTTGATTCTTTCACATCTCCATCTATATTTTATCAACTAACTTTTCGCATTCACGAATTTTATTATATATTTTTACTTTGGTTTTTGCAATTGTAATGGTGTTATTGTGATTGTTCTGTATATTGGTATATTTCAGCACTCTCGAATTAAATTCACAAATCGTAGGAAATTCTTCCGTTTAGCGTCACTATCTGTGTGACAAACGAATATGATAATCGACACTTACTTATACACAATCAACTTCCCAACCACCCCATACTTTCTTTCCTTTAACGCTGGATCGCGGATAAATTTGAATTTTTACTTATAGATTGGCTAATGTGTAAGAATCACAACAATCAGTTTCGAACAAATGAGACTATTGATTTGAAAAAATCAGTCTTCTCATCAGGTCGCGACGACTGATGTTGTATTACTACATTGGAATATTGTCTATATATATAGAACATAACATGTAGTTGTACTACTAGCGAATTACTGCATAGCGTACGAAAATTTGATTCTTTCACATCTCCATCTATATTTTATCAACTAACTTTTCGCATTCACGAATTTTATTATATATTTTTACTTTGGTTTTTGCAATTGTAATGGTGTTATTGTGATTGTTCTGTATATTGGTATATTTCAGCACTCTCGAATTAAATTCACAAATCGTAGGAGGAAATTCTTCCGTTTAGCGTCACTATCTGTGTGACAAACGAATATGATAATCGACACTTACTTATACACAATCAACTTCCCAACCACCCCATACTTTCTTTCCTTTAACGCTGGATCGCGGATAAATTTGAATTTTTACTTATAGATTGGCTAATGTGTAAGAATCACAACAATCAGTTTCGAACAAATGAGACTATTGATTTGAAAAAATCAGTCTTCTCATCAGGTCGCGACGACTGATGTTGTATTACTACATTGGAATATTGTCTATATATATAGAACATAACATGTAGTTGTACTACTAGCGAATTACTGCATAGCGTACGAAAATTTGATTCTTTCACATCTCCATCTATATTTTATCAACTAACTTTTCGCATTCACGAATTTTATTATATATTTTTACTTTGGTTTTTGCAATTGTAATGGTGTTATTGTGATTGTTCTGTATATTGGTATATTTCAGCACTCTCGAATTAAATTCACAAATCGTAGGAAATTCTTCCGTTTAGCGTCACTATCTGTGTGACAAACGAATATGATAATCGACACTTACTTATACACAATCAACTTCCCAACCACCCCATACTTTCTTTCCTTTAACGCTGGATCGCGGATAAATTTGAATTTTTACTTATAGATTGGCTAATGTGTAAGAATCACAACAATCAGTTTCGAACAAATGAGACTATTGATTTGAAAAAATCAGTCTTCTCATCAGGTCGCGACGACTGATGTTGTATTACTACATTGGAATATTGTCTATATATATAGAACATAACATGTAGTTGTACTACTAGCGAATTACTGCATAGCGTACGAAAATTTGATTCTTTCACATCTCCATCTATATTTTATCAACTAACTTTTCGCATTCACGAATTTTATTATATATTTTTACTTTGGTTTTTGCAATTGTAATGGTGTTATTGTGATTGTTCTGTATATTGGTATATTTCAGCACTCTCGAATTAAATTCACAAATCGTAGGAAATTCTTCCGTTTAGCGTCACTATCTGTGTGACAAACGAATATGATAATCGACACTTACTTATACACAATCAACTTCCCAACCACCCCATACTTTCTTTCCTTTAACGCTGGATCGCGGATAAATTTGAATTTTTACTTATAGATTGGCTAATGTGTAAGAATCACAACAATCAGTTTTCGAACAAATGAGACTATTGATTTGAAAAAATCAGTCTTCTCATCAGGTCGCGACGACTGATGTTGTATTACTACATTGGAATATTGTCTATATATATAGAACATAACATGTAGTTGTACTACTAGCGAATTACTGCATAGCGTACGAAAATTTGATTCTTTCACATCTCCATCTATATTTTATCAACTAACTTTTCGCATTCACGAATTTTATTATATATTTTTACTTTGGTTTTTGCAATTGTAATGGTGTTATTGTGATTGTTCTGTATATTGGTATATTTCAGCACTCTCGAATTAAATTCACAAATCGTAGGAAATTCTTCCGTTTAGCGTCACTATCTGTGTGACAAACGAATATGATAATCGACACTTACTTATACACAATCAACTTCCCAACCACCCCATACTTTCTTTCCTTTAACGCTGGATCGCGGATAAATTTGAATTTTTTTTTTACTTATAGATTGGCTAATGTGTAAGAATCACAACAATCAGTTTCGAACAAATGAGACTATTGATTTGAAAAAATCAGTCTTCTCATCAGGTCGCGACGACTGATGTTGTATTACTACATTGGAATATTGTCTATATATATAGAACATAACATGTAGTTGTACTACTAGCGAATTACTGCATAGCGTACGAAAAGAACGGAAGAATTTCCTACGATTTGTGAATTTAATTCGAGAGTGCTGAAATATACCAATATACAGAACAATCACAATAACACCATTACAATTGCAAAAACCAAAGTAAAAATATATAATAAAATTCGTGAATGCGAAAAGTTAGTTGATAAAATATAGATGGAGATGTGAAAGAATCAAATTTTCGTACGCTATGCAGTAATTCGCTAGTAGTACAACTACATGTTATGTTCTATATATATAGACAATATTCCAATGTAGTAATACAACATCAGTCGTCGCGACCTGATGAGAAGACTGATTTTTTCAAATCAATAGTCTCATTTGTTCGAAACTGATTGTTGTGATTCTTACACATTAGCCAATCTATAAGTAAAAATTCAAATTTATCCGCGATCCAGCGTTAAAGGAAAGAAAGTATGGGGTGGTTGGGAAGTTGATTGTGTATAAGTAAGTGTCGATTATCATATTCGTTTGTCACACAGATAGTGACGCTAAACGGAAGAATTTCCTACGATTTGTGAATTTAATTCGAGAGTGCTGAAATATACCAATATACAGAACAATCACAATAACACCATTACAATTGCAAAAACCAAAGTAAAAATATATAATAAAATTCGTGAATGCGAAAAGTTAGTTGATAAAATATAGATGGAGATGTGAAAGAATCAAATTTTCGTACGCTATGCAGTAATTCGCTAGTAGTACAACTACATGTTATGTTCTATATATATAGACAATATTCCAATGTAGTAATACAACATCAGTCGTCGCGACCTGATGAGAAGACTGATTTTTTCAAATCAATAGTCTCATTTGTTCGAAACTGATTGTTGTGATTCTTACACATTAGCCAATCTATAAGTAAAAAATTCAAATTTATCCGCGATCCAGCGTTAAAGGAAAGAAAGTATGGGGTGGTTGGGAAGTTGATTGTGTATAAGTAAGTGTCGATTATCATATTCGTTTGTCACACAGATAGTGACGCTAAACGGAAGAATTTCCTACGATTTGTGAATTTAATTCGAGAGTGCTGAAATATACCAATATACAGAACAATCACAATAACACCATTACAATTGCAAAAACCAAAGTAAAAATATATAATAAAATTCGTGAATGCGAAAAGTTAGTTGATAAAATATAGATGGAGATGTGAAAGAATCAAATTTTCGTACGCTATGCAGTAATTCGCTAGTAGTACAACTACATGTTATGTTCTATATATATAGACAATATTCCAATGTAGTAATACAACATCAGTCGTCGCGACCTGATGAGAAGACTGATTTTTTCAAATCAATAGTCTCATTTGTTCGAAACTGATTGTTGTGATTCTTACACATTAGCCAATCTATAAGTAAAAAATTCAAATTTATCCGCGATCCAGCGTTAAAGGAAAGAAAGTATGGGGTGGTTGGGAAGTTGATTGTGTATAAGTAAGTGTCGATTATCATATTCGTTTGTCACACAGATAGTGACGCTAAACGGAAGAATTTCCTACGATTTGTGAATTTAATTCGAGAGTGCTGAAATATACCAATATACAGAACAATCACAATAACACCATTACAATTGCAAAAACCAAAGTAAAAATATATAATAAAATTCGTGAATGCGAAAAGTTAGTTGATAAAATATAGATGGAGATGTGAAAGAATCAAATTTTCGTACGCTATGCAGTAATTCGCTAGTAGTACAACTACATGTTATGTTCTATATATATAGACAATATTCCAATGTAGTAATACAACATCAGTCGTCGCGACCTGATGAGAAGACTGATTTTTTCAAATCAATAGTCTCATTTGTTCGAAACTGATTGTTGTGATTCTTACACATTAGCCAATCTATAAGTAAAAATTCAAATTTATCCGCGATCCAGCGTTAAAGGAAAGAAAGTATGGGGTGGTTGGGAAGTTGATTGTGTATAAGTAAGTGTCGATTATCATATTCGTTTGTCACACAGATAGTGACGCTAAACGGAAGAATTTCCTACGATTTGTGAATTTAATTCGAGAGTGCTGAAATATACCAATATACAGAACAATCACAATAACACCATTACAATTGCAAAAACCAAAGTAAAAATATATAATAAAATTCGTGAATGCGAAAAGTTAGTTGATAAAATATAGATGGAGATGTGAAAGAATCAAATTTTCGTACGCTATGCAGTAATTCGCTAGTAGTACAACTACATGTTATGTTCTATATATATAGACAATATTCCAATGTAGTAATACAACATCAGTCGTCGCGACCTGATGAGAAGACTGATTTTTTCAAATCAATAGTCTCATTTGTTCGAAACTGATTGTTGTGATTCTTACACATTAGCCAATCTATAAGTAAAAATTCAAAGAAGGAGCAATGTCCGAATAATGCGGTGGGTGCGTTAAAATATCCCACTTGAGCATTTCCAAATGTTTTACTCGACTGTTGCAACGTGAGGCCGAGCGTTGTCATGTAAAAGAATAACTTTATCATGCCTTCCCTCATATTCCGGTCGTTTTTCTCGTAACGCACGGCTTAAACGAATTAATTATAGTCTGTACCGCTCGCCCGTAATGGAATCGCCGGGTTGTAGCAGCTCGTAGTATACAACGCTTCTTTGGTCCCACCAAATGTTCGTCGGTGTTAATGTTGAGGTTGATGGCAACGATTGGCCGGGCAAAGCGTAGTATTTTTTTCGGGGTTATCGTAGAAGATCCACTTCTGGTCACCAGACACTATCCGATGTAAAAACCCTTTCTTGTTTGCCTTTGAAGCAGCTACTCGCAAAAAACGCCTTTCCACATCTCTTACTGTCAATTCAGAAGGGACCCAATTGCCTTGCTTTTGAATCATGCCCATAGATTTCAATCGTATGAAAACTGTTTGTTGGGTCACCCCCAATGTACCGGCAAGCTCCTCTTGCGTTTGAGTCAGATCTTCATCGAGCAATGCCTCTAATGTATCGTCTACGAGTTTTTTTTAGTTGTCCCAAGCGAGGCTTATCTTCAACACTGAAATCATCATTTTGAGGCGTCGAAACCAGTCTCTACATGATTTATCGGTTGGAGCATTGTCACCGTAAACTTCCACAAACATTGATGTGCGTCAGCTGCACTTTTTTCCAATTAAACCAAAAATTAACACTTCCCGCAAATTCTGTTTAATTATCATAAAATCCGATATATTCAACACCGTAAAAACCCCTTTTTGTATGAAACTCAAAGCAATACAAACTAAATATTAACAGCAGATGTCTGATCTGTCTGAAACAACGGAAATCAGCGGTCACTATAAAAAGTTTATTACAGTCAGAGCCACTTTTTGAAAATGGACCGAATTAATTTGTATTCACAATAAATAAATAAATAAAACTAATAAAATCAATAAAAACATATAAATTTGGCCATATGAGGTTAATAAATTTTGAAATTCCATTCAACATGAAGAAAAAATGAATTAGTTCAATTAAGCAATGCTAATTCCTAAAATGCGTTTAAAATTCATGTTAGAATTCCAATCCGGACTTAGGAATGATAAAGATCCATCCAACATGTCCGAAAAGCAAAACTTTAGCCAAAATTGATGTAAGAATCTCAATCCAGCTTTACAATTTAAATTTTACCATGATGGGTTAAGAAATGTCTAATTCCAGAACTTCGTTAAAATCCCAATTCAGATGTACATACATGCTTACCAAATTTGTACATAATTTGTTAAGAAATTGCCTAGTTACATTCAGCAAGGCCGAATTCCGGAACTTCGTTCAAAATTCAAGTTAGAATCCAAATCGAATTCTGCATACCAAATTCCAAGAATTCATTTTAAAATTCAAATCATTACCAATAATTTGACCAAGTTCAATCAAAAAATAGCCGATGTCTTTAAAAACAATCCCACTTTGTGGCAGGATTTTTTAAGATTTTAGCAAACTCGAGATTTTAAAAAGCGGGATTTTGAAAAGCAAAATTTTTAAAAAGTCAGGGTTTTTATAATTTGGGATTTTGTAATTCGTGCTTTCATACTCATCTCTCTCAGCAAACTTCGGACACATAAACATCAGCCAGCAGGAAAGAATTGACAACATACTAATGACTCATCAGCGAATGTCGAGCATGACACTTATCAGCAAATGGGACTAATTTTCGTTTGTGACAAGTCTTAGAAGAATCGCATTGTCACAAATTTCGGCCATTTGATACGGGGGTCCGTATTGGGTTTTGCAAATAAAACACTCAGCGTTTTAAGTTACAAATTTTATTCCTCAATATCTTTAATTTTTTCAACATTTTATTTAATTTCACTGTTTATCACTGTTCTTATTAATTCACTTTTACGTTTCGCACTGTTTACGTTTTACTTGCTCTGTTCACTGGTTAAATTACAACTCCCTTCGTCCCAAATTGCTCGCGCTTATACACTTTGGCATCTCTGTTCTAGATTATTCCATTTATTGTATCTCGCGATGTATGCGTATTGCAATTGTGAATCACTTCCGTGTATTTGTGCATTCGTGAATATTCACGTCATCAATTTCCCCTTTCTTGATGATGATCGTTCTTAATTGCAGTATGTTCCAGTATGGCTATCGCCACCGTTTACAATTGTGTTTTCGTTATTTTCATATTCCCCTCCACATGGAATACCATTCTATAATCCATTTCCCAATCAGTATTAGAGCAATATTTGATCCGACAACAGTAATGCATAGAACCAGAAAGAATAAGAACCAGATTCAAACTCGCAACCTTTCGGTTAGTAACACTTGGTGTATATACTTTAACCACTCGACCACCGAGTACTATACATGTAAAGAGGAGAATTTGTATCTGTATAAGTTATAGACGAATCTTACTAACATTATTTTAAAATATTTACCAACCTATTCGGCAAACAAAATATTAACACCGTATTATGCAAAAGGTAATAATAATTGCAATGGCCTTGCGATAAAAATTGAATACGGCATATTAAAATGTACCTGATAGAATGAGAATCGTCGAAGACATGTCATACATCGTTCGCTTGAGTCATCGTCATGAAAGAGAAACTGTGTATGACATGGCACACTTGTCGTCTAGCGTGGACAGCTATTGGACTAAGATTTAGATGTCCTATCCGAAATATAAAAATAATGAATTATTTTTATCTGGTCTTGTGTTTTTAAATATTTGAAACGTACGAAATATTAAATTACCTAGATATGTAAAACAGTGAACTGGCTCATCTTCGCTTTCAGTCAGAGAATTGTACTTTCTACTATTAGTTTTTTGTTGTCCGCGTGCGTAGTGTATGATTTCAACTCTAGTTGTTAGCGATTCTTTATTTCTTCTACGTGGGAAACTTCCTTTGTCCAGGTTTCTAGAGAGTACCTTCATGAGATATTAGCTTCTTTTTTACTTTACTTTTTGACATATTTTTTTAAGGTAAGTTTTCGATATATACCCAGAGATATATCTTTTCGTTTGCAGGAAGAATTGTGGCGCATATCAATTTGTTTTTTACTAAGAGTACATTTCGTAACGGAAAATCAATCGGATTATCAGTACTCCAAGAATATGGGATCTCTAGTCGAACGAGGCACAAAACATCAAAGCAGACAAATGGGACCGTAAAATTTAAAAAAAAATGTAAAAAAAATGTTTTATCTTGACCATTTGTGATAGCCAGTGAGGAAGTTCTGTTTGGAACTCAGAAAGACTACGATGAATACCCATACCACTAATGGAAGCACATAATGCAAAATTGAATTTTTTCTCATTCGGTTTAAAATACCACAATTAACATTAGTATCACTTTTCGTCAATTAAACTCATGAATCATTTTATTAACCTTAGAATTGTATACCCTGCTACCAGATTACTCCCGTGCTCAGGGAATTGAATTCCCCAGTATTAAAAAAAGACATTGATATGAGGAATACATTTTCTTTATTGTTGTATTATATATCTGATAAATGTATTGGTGAGCCTGGCGCTGTTCGGGCTTGTTTAGCCAATGGTGGACCTAATGGGGGGGGGGGGCGAACATAGTGCTTGACACACGTTGCTGAAGCATACATAAATCACAAACGGCAGTTGTTTTCGTGTCTCTGACCATCGTCCGTTATGTTTTATATTGCTCATATCTGTGCGAAGTATCATTTATCTGCACTGGTGGAGAGAGATATATGTGTAAAATTTTAATGAAAATTTCATTGATTAGTTACCTACATTTGTGGAAACGGTCGCTTAGGAACGGATTTAAATTTGTAGTCCATCAAGTTTATAGCAATTTTCACGGATGGCTTCAGTGGAAGATTGCTGCGGTTGGCTAAATGTTTCTGAACCGATTCCAGCCCCAATTCGTTTAGAATATTTTTCTTTTCTTGAGTTTGTTATTGTTCCAAGCCGGATGACATAGCTCGAGTAATCGGTAAGCTGCAAGTCCAGCCATTTCAAACGTATTATAAAATATGACCATTTGCCATCGGTTACTTTTCCTTTTGCAGGTGTAGCCGTGCACCATTTTGTCGAATGTGTCGATGCCGCCCCTTTTTGCTTCTTCATTTATCTCCTCGGTTGCATTTTTAGTGGCCATTAGAAGCACATTTTTTTGTTTTGGTAGTGTAGCTCACAAGCGACACCTGTTCCAAGAAGCAGAAAACGGAAGCAAACGGACCTCTGTTCTTAGCTTCTCCGACCGATGTGAACATTCAAGGTATTTCGGGTTTATTTGATCTACTTGTACCAGCTAGTGTTGTATTGCGTGCCCACAAAACTTTTACTAATGGATAACTTGTAAAAAAGTAAGGCGCATTACTAAGGTATGTAAGATTCTAGTGCATCCTTCGGTTCTAGTGCATCGATTGGTTGGGTACCCAAATAAATTTCTGGTAATACAGGTTAATTTGTTTTCGCATCTACAAGCCAAAATATTTTAATCCCATACTTGCCTCGCTTGTATGGTATGTATTGGCGAACGCTGCACCTATTTCTGGAAGTCACCAACTGATCATCGTTTTTGAGTTCTCTAGATGGAATGAAAGGCAAATTTAAATTCATTTTGAAGAGAGTTCAAATATGGCGAATTGGAATCAACTTAACTTCTCGCAATCGATCCACACGAGTTCTTGAATCGTCGAAACGCCAAAAACCGACCGATTTGCTCGAATCTCTCTAATGACAACAGTTCTCTTTAGCTGCCACTAAATTTGATCTCTGCGCCAGCGTAAAATAATATGCCGATAACCCGTGTATTTCTGGTCACGATGTGCCTCGATTGCTGTATGTGGCTGTTCCTCTGACTTCTTCGTTAGCGCTACCATCAATATTCTCCATATCCTGAACTAGTTCTACCAAATGAATGTCTTGAAGTGGTTCATCATTTGTATATGGGCCATCCAAATCGGAATCATCAAAATTCGGTTCATAATTTGTATGATCGCCGTTAAATTGTGACCTCTAAAATTGATTACATCAACCGATAACAAAGCAGCTGTAGGATGATCTAAAATTGAATAAAATTTTGTTTTAAAAGATAAAAAGGCTGATTTGATGTAATTACTCCCTAATTACATAAAATATCTTGGTAAAAACCGAGAGCTGATGTTTATAAACTTTTGACCGAGACTCCCAGATTTCTACGCTATTCATAATACTCGCTGAATTTGGAACATAATTTGGTAGCCCGTATTATATATAGTTTTTATCGTAGAAGTGCTACAGATATTTAATGTACCTGTCCTGGCTAAATGGATGCCGTATTTTTAAACCTTAATTAATTTCGTCTCGTAATACATTTTTTCTCGGCTAATAAAGATTTCATGATGACGATTCACTTCGACCTAAAGTAGTCTGCATTACTCTCTCGCTTGAAGCTTTTGCTTTTTAAATTTTAACAACTGTCTGGCATCATTAGCGGAATATTTAACAAAAAAAATTAATTTTCTTGTATCAACAGTATTTGGTGTTGTTTGTTCAATCAGATTAGTGATTCGTAACGAAGCGATTCGTGTAAGATCGTGATGCTAAAAATTATATACGCCTATGTTTACAAAGAAAAATACATAAACCCCAAATTAACATTTTTGACATTTCAGTATTATGATTGACGAAAAAAATTACGATTTTCAAAAATTGCTGTACATTAACAAAAATTTATTTTTTTTTGGTCAAAAGAACAATAAAACGTCAATTTTTTTGATTTGATTTTTCGCGTCAAAAGAACATCACATTACTCTTTATTTTGATAAATAAATTTTGATCGTTTACGTTTATCCTTGTAACTAAAATAATAGATTTGACATTTAAGAACACTAACTAAAAATAATATTTGTCAACACGTTTATACTATTCTACAACAATTTTAAATTATTCACTAAGTTACTCCCAGCAAGAAACCACTAACGATACACCTACGAATCATCGAACCGCCAAAGGGACCAATAATACTAAAAATTCACCATCAACGTCAACAAGAGCCATTGCTAGGGTTAGTACAAATTTAAGTAACCGCATGGGGACGGTGCAGTAGAAAATAGTACAAATGGAAGGAACTATAACAGCCCTTCCCCCAACATGCCAGTATTCCTCATTCCTCTGCTCACTCGCATTGAATTTTGAAACAGACTCAAAGTTTGATTTTTTCCACACTCATAAGAAAAAATAAAAATAAAAACGAATTTAAACGAATTCGTTTTACCTGCACCTTATTCAAACTAATTGAAATTTTTTTTAACACTATGCGCCGTTGGCGTGTTTATTAAGTGCAACTGAAATTGATTCTTAGTAGACATGTCCAATATAGGGCGAACTTGTTATAAAATGAATCGACTCGTCATGTGAGAAGAATACTTGATAAGATGAGATGGCATATTTTGGTCCATTAGTCAACATTTACATAGTCAATTTGGTATAAACAAATCATTTTTCTTTTTTCATACATTTGTAAATTGCAAATTAAACATTAAAAGTTATGTTTGTAGCGAATCTTTACACAACATTTTGGGCCACTTAATACTAGATGTCATCTTTCAAACAATTTGTAGACCAACAATTATTCGTAGCTGTTCCTGATGGTTCTGTTCTAGACTAAATTGGATTTTGTAACTCCTAAAACTGAATATCATCGCAAAAGTCTTCTTGTAATTTGGTGATCGCGAATTTCCGCTTAATTTTCACCCTGGCTCAGCTAATTACCCATAAATTCCAATGGTTCCTCTCAGCTATTTGGGAGACTTCATGATCTTTTCCGCTAGTTCGTTATTTCCTACAGCTATTACACCGTCATATTTTTTCATATTTCTCTAAATAACGTAACATTTACACAACTTTTCGATTCGTTTCTCCAAAAATTTGCTAGAATTTTTTGATTCTGTTGCGCCAACTGTTTGCCTCATTTGTCTAATTTTAGGTCAAATTTTGCTTTTTGCGATGGCCTAATTGTTTTTTATTCTATTTTGTTAGTTTGCAATATCGTTTAAATCCATACTACATTTTTAATCATCCCGTATTTGTTCTTTATCTTTCTTTGGATTTTCCACAATTATAACTACTTTTACGAACACATAATTACCAAAATATAATGGCCGGAGGGTTGAGGTAGAACGCTGTAATTTTTTAGCTCTCTCATTAAAAAATCGGTAATTTTTAATTGAAACGAAGTTTCAAATATTTTCTGCTGTCGTAAATCGGTTGCATAGTGGCACGCAAATGTAACCCTGCCATGCTCATGTAACCCTGCTGCTGAATATCTTATTTTTGCGAACGATTGCCTTTATTTGTGGGGTGTACCACATTTGCAGACTTTCAATCTATGTCATATCGCAATAATCACCGATCAAAGGAAAATGTTTGGTAATTTCGTTTGTAGCTTCCAACATAATATTTTTCTAGTCTTCTCCTGCCACTTCTTTATTCGCTTTAGTGTCATGCTCAACAACTAATTAAATAAGTACCAAACCGAGTTTGAGAAGAAAGCTTCAGATTTCAATTTTCATTTGACAGTTCGAGTTAGTTTTACACACATAAATGCAATATCAAATTTTCCTCTCAAACTTGATAATCATCTTTACTCTGTTGTTATGTTTGAAATAAACAAACCTCTTATCTGTAATTGCAAAAAATCTGTGAAAAATTTAGATTTTGGAAGGCGAAAAAAAATCACGAGCATATTTACGTAATTTTCGAGGTTTATCAAGGTGTGCTTGAGCCCGGACTGCAACTTTCTTCTGAGATTGTTTTTCTTAAATGTTGAAGTTTTATATTGGCTGCCATTTCTTAGCTGTATGCTACTACAATCTGTAGGTTGGCGATATTAGAAGTTATCTTGTTTTTTAGAATATTGAACATTCCAGTTTATATGATGAGAACCTAGTCAACTGCCTTTATAAACGTTTCTCGCATGCCATTGCCACAGGCGTGGAATCATGTGATACCGCTGGGCGGTAAAATCTATTAATTTTAAATGTTTCATATGTTAACTCCTAGTTGTTGGAATCTTTTCAAATACAAAAACTTTTCAGTTTTAATGGTAGGATGGACTAACTGCAACCCACTACTTTGACGCGCAGACAATTTTAATTAATTTCTTCAGCTTAAGTTGTTCAAAGCATTAATAAATTTTTATCTTTATATTTAATTTCAGAAACCAATTGTTACACCATCTTCTGAACAACCGCCACCACCTTCCAAGCCACCCGACAATCAAAATGCGGGCAACGACGATGATAACAAATTAGACGAGGAGGAAGAGGGCGAAGATGACGAAGAGGCGGATGAGTTTGAAGATAATGATAGTAATAGTGTTGTTAGTAGTATGTCAAATGATTCGAAACGAACCACAAGTTCCAACATGAGTAGCAGTAATGGTAGCAGTATAACAACTAATACAACAAGCAGCAATAGTAATAGCAGCAGCAGTACTTCAACAAGTGGTAATAGTAGTAGTACTACGACAAGTAGTAATGGTTCGAGTGGTGTTAAAACTCGAGCGCGAACTAGTAACGGAACATCTACAGGAGTCACAACAACTGCAACACAGTCAGCTAGTACAACCTCGTCATCATCATCAACAACCACAACAACCACCACCACCACCACCACAAATAGTACAACTACTGCTAGTAGCATAACAAATAGTAATAGCCCTATTAATAATAGTAGTAGTAATAATAATACAAGTAATAACAGTACAAATAAGGATAAGGATACACCAAAAGAGGATACAAAAAAATCAAAAAAGAAAACTGTCACATTCAAAAATGTCCTCGAAACAAGCGATGATGTTCGCATCAAAAAAGTCTATAATCCAGACGGTGTTACATCGCTAGTACCAATTATTAAACGTGAATCGCTTAATCGAACGCAACGGTTACTAAAATCCGAGTGTTTGGTACGGCCATCTCGGCTCACCGAAATCCTACGGAATAGTCAAAATAATATTGATAAATTAAATTCGATAACATTTCGTTCATCGAACTCAGCTGCATCACTATTGTCCAGTTCCATGCTCACACAATCATTGGCTGCCTCAATAACAGCAACAACGACCATAACAACAACACTGGCGGCCGCCCAAAATCATCATCCGCATCATCATCATCATCATCACCACGTCGATAAAATATCGGTGGGTGGTGACAAGCGATTTATTCTCCCTAAACGTAGCCTGCATTCATGTCGCGTTATTAAACCAAACAAACGATTTTTAGATGGCATGGATGATATATTCAATAAGCGTAACGTTAGGCGACTAAATAAACCGGTGACGAACGATGGCAATAATGAAGCTGATGACCAAGAAAATGGTGGCAGCGTTAGTCACTCGAATAATGGTGATGATGACGAGGATGAGGAGGAGGACGACGATGAAGATGAATCTGAATCATCAAAGTCGATGACAGATGAAGGTAATTGGAATTTTATTTTTATGTTTAATCATTTTTGTATGTTCTAAGAATTTTGATGATGTGTGTTTATGTATCTGTAACAGAGACATCGTAATTTTGTTTTAAAGAGGGTACATTTGTAATGAGTCGATGATTTGAAAATTTAATTTGTCAGGCTGGATGCGTGTATGAGGGTCATTTATCCAGACGGGAATTTATTATGATTAATCGATTTAATTATTTTGTAAATTGGAGAATTGTTTGGTAATTGGTAAACAATTTAAGATTTTAGTTATTCATTGCATGCCATAAGGTTGGCTACGGATTATATAAACACAACTAAGATTACAAAATTGTTATAACAAGATTTCGTTCGAACAACAAGTCTCTAAAATTAAACAATGCACTTCGTATCGACCAGTCTGCTTCGTAACATGCGCTTGAAAAAAAAACGTATTTTCAAAATTATCGGTTCAGGTGATCTCACTTCTCTGAGTGAAACCTACAAATTATGACCTCCGACATGCGGGAGTTAATTTTAATCTGGGTCCTTATCTTTAAAATACTCGTTGATTACTTTGATGGTTTAATATACAACCTCCTAACACACAAAACCACTGGGCTCCGATCGCATGTATTTGAAATTGAAGAATGTAATCCATAATGATAGGAAACTCAATGCTGAAGTTCAGTTTGTTCAGTAAGCAAAGTCTTTTCTCAAGATTCCTCTTACTTGGCTACTGACAGGCTTTTACAGTTCTTTGATAAATTTTATCTATTAAGTTGTGCTTTGAATATTTATAAAACTTAATGTTCTTGGCCTCACATAAACGTATCCAAATCTTATAATAATTAATCTTCAATTTAAAATTAAGAAAGACTCAATATTAAAATTGTACAGGTAACATACACGGTCTAAAATTTGCTGATTGAATTCAGCTAAAAAATTATTTTTAGACGGATTGTTTTTATGTAAATTATTTATTGAATCAAATTGTTTTATATTTACAAAACAAAAATCCTCGAATGCGGGAAATTTTTGTATAATTTATAATTTGGTTGTTTAGACCACTTCTAATCTAGCTGGTGATATAATCATCGAACTTTCCTTCAGCAATACATTTGGTTTTGAATTATCTTTTTAATTACATCCACATGCATCATCCATCTTCAAATATATTGGTTACGACCAAAAATCATTCGACCTCCGACTCAATGCTGTAACCAAATGTCACGGTCCAAAGATTAGTGGGTGGTCTTGGTCACAAATTTGATGTACCTCTTGGAATTTTAAATTAAGACTACATAATCCTTTTTTCGTTAGAACAGCTCAGCAGGGGTAAGCACAAATCGGTACATTCGGTTGCCTTATGTAATCGAAATCCCACCACAATGGTAGGATCATAAATTTTATTTGATTTTCTGTTTAAAATTTCGACTTTTATGACACCGAATACTGTTTTTGGGAATGACCATCAATTTAAAGTGTTTATTGTGTATTATAATGGTATTGTTATAGCTTAAAGATAAAGATTTGACGCCTTTTTATTCTGTTTGCTTGCAAAACGAATCGTTTACAACTTGTTAAATTTATGCAATGCAAATATTTGATGCTAATATTTTGTTTGTTTGTTACGCAATTTTCCCAGATGAGAGTGATGACAGCTTGTCTGCGAGCAGCGATAGGCTAAGTGAACACCAAAAATCGAGTCTTGCAGCTGCGCTTAATTCAACTCAGCTTAGTTTATTATCATCGTCGGCAACTGCGACTTCTCCAGTGGTCACACCACCATCTATAACGGCAGGAAAATTTGTTTTGCGACAGCCGAAACTACAATTTCCACCATCTTCGAACAGTGATATTAATGAGCGGCCATTTTCCACATTCAACATCGGTAATACAATGACCACAAGTAGTAATAATTTATTAAGTAAGTACGATTTAGGCAGGGTGTTTATATCAAATAAAACTATAAATTTTGTATTATTTTAGGTTCCTTAACTTCAGCCATATCGAACACAACTTTATCTGCATGCCGTATTTGTGGTACAACCTCATCGTCATTTGGACTCGATCTAAATAAACGTAAATACGGTGTTATATCGTGCGAGGCTTGCCGTAAATTTATTTCGAAGATGATCAAAAAATTGGCGTGCAACAACAATAATAGTAACCTGAGTAATAATAACCATGTTGATACTACTGGTAATGGGACTACATCGGTCAAAACTGAAGATGAAAATGGTTCTAGTAACGGGTCAAGCACGAATAGTGGAAAATTATTACTGGACTGCAGTAAAAAGGATGGATCGTGCATAATAACACCGCTGATAAAAAATTTAAATTTACGTTTGTTGCGGAAAATTTTTAAGGAGCGGTGTCATGCATGCTGGTTGAAAAAATGTTTAAAGCTATATCAATTACCGCCCGGATATAAAACCCGCCTAATTGGTATCCTACCCGAAAATATGCGGGATCTTAAGCCAGTTGTGAATAATTTGTTTTTGCCACAATCGCAGGCAACAATCGCGGCGACCAATAAAATTATGAATCCTCTGATTGAGAATAATGTGATTTTTGGAAGTGCGCCTGTGGTTAAACCAAAAATCGAAGATCTATTTCCGAAGAGTGAGCCAAATGTGATTGAACCTGTAGCGGCAATTGTACCAGTTCCAGTAAATACAACAGCAGTAGGTACTTTGAATACTACCTCGGTTACGGTGACGAGCACAACAGTTTCAGTCACCTCACCAGCGGTTTCGAAACGACAACGCATCGATCTCAAAGGTCCCCGAGTTAAACACGTCTGCCGTAGCGCTTCTATAGTACTTGGCCAACCAATTGCCACATTTGAATCTCAAGCAGCAGATAGCCCTATCTCGGATATGGTAGTCGAGAATTCAGAGAATTTAACCGAGGAACCTCAAACTATTACGATGGAGCTCGAAGAAATTCCGGAACCCACCGTGATTCCAACTTCAAGTACGACTGATATTATACTAGAAAATAGTAATAGCAATCCAAGCATAGATATAAACAGCATAGAATTAAGTAAAAATAAGATTGTGACGAGGAAATTTACACGGCCAGGTTTATTATCATCCTCGGCGGCTATAATGAATGCTAAACGGCAACAAACTGTTATGCAACAGCAGCGGCATCAAATTAGTATCGATTTCTGGGAGAACTATGATCCAGCTGAAATTAATCGCAACGGATTTGGTATTATACTCACAGAAGAACTACCAATACCGGCACTGTGTTTTTTATGCGGCAGCCTGGGTAAAGATAAACTAATATTTTGTATATGCTGCTGTGAACCGTACCACAAATATTGCATTGAAGACGAGTACAATTTAAATTTTAATGAGATGATTACGCTGAACAACAACAATCACTTGAATTGGTTGTGCCCCCGATGTACCGTATGTTACAATTGCAATATGTCATCGGGTTCAAAAATTAAGTGCAACAAATGTAATCGGAATTATCATCTTACCTGTTTAAACACAAATAAGAAACTGCTGATCAGCTCGGATAGATCTCTAATATGTTCGAACTGTCTTAAATGCACAAATTGTAATGCTCTCAATGTAACCAAATTCATTGGGAATTTACCAACGTGCAACGATTGCTATAAAATCAAGCAGCTGAATAATTTTTGCCCGGTGTGCAATAAGCACGACAACGGCGATAAAATTATGGAATGTGGTCACTGTCGCAAATGGATTCATATAAGGTGCGAGGGTATTACAGATGAGCAGTACAATATATTGAGTGGACTGTCCGAAACTATCAAATTTATTTGTAAAAAATGTATTCGACTTGATGCTAGTCTAACGGAGAATAATACATGGTATGATGCGGTGCTCAATGAATTCCGAACTGGATTACTTACCATTATAAAAATGCTGAGTAAAAGTCAACATGGTACACTGCTGTTGAAAATTTCACCACGTAAAAAAATTGTTAATTGTACTTGCCAACCGATCGTACTCGCGAATCGTAGTATTCAATTCAGCGGAGCCGACATCACATCGTCTCAAGATTCGGTTGATTTTAATAAATGCTACTGTCGGAATAACAACAACAATAATATTCAAAATTTGATCGACATCAAGAAAAAAATCAACTCACTTGAATACTACTCGATCTATGATTTTAATTACGATATGCAGATAATTATTAATGCGCTTGAGTGTGATGAGCTCATGATCACGTATAAAGAGGTACTAAGTGAAATATTTCCATGGTTTCAGAATGAGACGAAAGCGTGCACTGATGCACTTGTCGAAGATATGTACGATTCCATTTCGTCTTCATACGATGATCGTGTTGATTTAAATTGTATGATGACCGACAGTGATCAAGAGGTGCCGAACATGATCGATGTGCCTGCAGATTGTACAGAATATTTCTATTCGAATGAATTTTATAAAAATGATACACGGATATGCGTGCTTTGTAAAGGGACCGGTGATGGCGCATCCAATTTCGAATCCAGACTACTGTATTCCGGCCACAATACTTGGATACATATAAATTGTGCTCTGTGGTCGGCCGAGGTGTTCGAAGAGATCGACGGATCTCTGCAGAACGTACATACAGCCGTATCTCGGGGCCGACTCATTAAATGTTCGCTATGTAATACAAAAGGTGCAACGGTTGGATGTAACGTTGACAAGTGCGGTGAACACTATCATTATCCGTGCGCCCGGAATTCAGATTGCATTTTTCTCGCGAATAAAACAGTATACTGTAAATATCATAAAGCAAACTATACTTGTGATTCGAACGAAGTGGAAAAACAATTTGAGATCAATCGACCCGTCTATGTTGAGCTCGATCGCAAAAAGAAGAAAATGATTGAGCCGAATAAAGTTCAATTTTTCATTGGTTCACTCTGTGTTAAAAAATTAGGCCGATTCGTAGCCGGGCTCTCCGATAATGCAGAAGGTATAATCCCGTCCGAATATTTTTGTACTCGGCTATATTGGTCTGTAAAAGAGCCGTGGAAAATAGTTGAGTATAATGTAAAAATTTCGATCCACTTCAATAATAACTACATGATGAATGGGAGTAACAGTGGTGTGAATCATCCCGCCGACACTGGAATAAATTTTACTGTGGATCATTCGAACACTTTAAATTTAGTAAAATTGGAGATGGCCCAAATTTCTAAATGGCATAATAGTCTTGTAAATGGTGATGAGTTTGAATTTTATGGGAAATCTGATGACATGAACCAGAACGAAGAGGAACCCCAGAATAATGGTGACCTTCTACCGCCCGAGATAAAGGATGCGATATTTGAAGACTTACCGCACGATCTACTCGATGGGATTTCAATGCTGGATATTTTACCGAAGCTAATGACTTATGAAGATCTAGTTGCCATGGATATGAAAAACGAGGCTTATTTTGGAAGCGATCTACTAATGAAAGATGGCAAAGATGACACCCTCGATGATGAGACGGATAATAATGATCACTGTGATAATAATAATTCGGATTGGAATCAATCATTTGAGAACGAGGCCATGAATCTTTTGAGCAGCACGAGTCGCGAGCTTAAGCGAAGTAAGAGTGAAGTGTTTTCTCGGGTTGTGTCGGCGGGAAGTCGGAGTCAGCAACGATCATGTAGTCTGACATGGAACTGTAAATTGGATTCGCCGATCGTCAAGCGACGCAAGGTTAATATGTTCCAAGAGCTGAAGATTCCCGAGAATATGCTATTTCTTAAGGAACGGCGATTGAGTCTACAGAATACAAATAATAATAATACGGGAGAATCGATCCTCGATCGCATTAAAATTTCACAACTTGACGGGATCGATGATAATATCATCATGATCAGTAATCCAGTGAAATGTGATCGGTGTCATTGCACTTATCGATCGCATGAATCGTATCAACGGCATCTAATGACGTGCGAACCATTCTCTTCTACTAGTGAAAGTGAATCGGAAACGACGAGGACTCCCGATAATATTGAAATTACAACAAACGATCTCAACCATGCTCAGTTTCAGTTTAATCAGAACCAACAAACTATCCAATTTCTCAATAATAACGCCATCCAGAATGGTGGCCAAACGTTTATCCCGATGAATAGTACGAGCACTGGTAATTTTAGTACAATGGGGCATCAAAATCAGAGTATGACGCAGCCAAATATGTCGAACATGATTTTGACCACGACATCACAACAAAATCAGATATTCACAACTCAATCAATCCCAGTAAATCAGAATAGTAACCTAATGAATAATTTTCATCAAAATACATCACAACTATTTCAACCGCAGCTAATTCAGACACAGCATCAACCGATGATTTTTAATAATCAACTTATTCAACCTCAACAGCAACAGCAGCAGAATAACCAACAGAATATTATACAGATTGGTCCAAATAATGGCGGGAAAATTATTTTGCCGCAACAAACAAAACGGCAGAAAAAGAATAGCACGATTCAACCAAAAAATAATAATTTACCGTTAATTCGGCCCAATATTCAGCCTCAGCCTAATATTATGTTTCAATCGACGCCACAACAGCAACCGCAGCAGCAGCCTCAACCGATAATTGTCCAATCATTGGGAGGAAATAATTCTAATTTGGTGCAGTACGTAACCGCAGATGGATATTTGGCCACAGCACAACAGCCGCAGCCCCAGTTTTTAACGTCGAATGCTATTTTACCGAATACGTTTCAGTTGCAAACGGATCATGGTGGAAATTTGATACTATCGAATACTCCCACCGGATTATCGGTTTTACCGTTGGGTACGCAAAATTCACAGCCGCAAGTGATTGGCACATTACTGCAACCACAGGCAACCACAATTCAATGCGGCATGATGGCTACGGAGCAAATGATGCTAGGATCAACACCCACCTTAGAGATGGTGCAGGATCCAACCTCCGGTTGCATGTATTTAACAAGTCAACCGGTGTACTATGGCCTAGAAACGATAGTTCGTAATACAGTTATGTCTTCGCAACAGTTTGTTTCGACTGGAATGTTAAGCCAGAATAGTAGTTTCTCTGCGACCACGACCCAAGTATTTCAAGCCAGTAAAATTGAACCTATTATGGAGGTGCCGACTAGCTATGTGGTGCTGAATAATAGCAACGATACGAGTAATATGATGAATGTAATACCGCAAAATTTAATTCAGCAGCCACAGATTATCCAACAAACCCAAATGCCACAAAATCAATCACAAATCTCTATTATACAACAGCCTCCGCCGCAGATTTCAATTATTTCAACGAATGAGCCTCAACCCCAACAAACTCACCAGATTCAACCACAACAGCATACAAAGCCGCAATCGATTATTCTCCCAAAAGTGAATCAAAAGAAGGCAGGGAGATCAGCTACTGTTAAGCCTAAGCTAATCGCTAAACCCGTTCGTAAATCATCATATGCAGCACACCATCAAAATCTACAACTCCAGTCGGCCGCCCCAATACAGCAACAACAAAATATTGTGCCTTTATATAATAATAATATTAATAATAGTGTTAATAATCTAAATAATATTAGTAATCTAATAGTCAATAGTAACATTGAGACAAACGATAATCCGATAAATCTTCCTACATCACACTACATCGGCGGGTCGATACCAACCAATATTGTAAATCCTATTCAGCAATATAACCAGAATAATAGCAACTCTATGACGAATATGAGCAATAGTCGTCCAACAAACCGTGTCCTACCAATGCAAACGATTCAATCTAAATCGATTTCGCCACCATTAATGCGGCCGGTGACTCCACCAGAATCACTGAAACCAGTCGATATTATGATGCGGGTCGAAAACAATACAAAAGTGATTGAATTCGATGCGCTCAAGGAAAATACTATCGTGCGCGAGCCGATTATGACGCCCGAAGTGATTGATGATAAAATTACAATGTTACCACCTACACCGCCTCCATTGCCGCGGTCACCATCACCAATTCAAGCATCTGTACAAATATATCATTCACCGCCTGTTATTTCGATCGACACAACCTGTTTGGAAACTACTAAGATCGAGCATGAATTATCATCCCCGCCTCTAATTTCGCCCGAAATTCAGAGCCAAAATATACAGATGTGCGGGTCGCCCGAAAGCGGTATAACAATTACATCACAAACTCATGAACCACTTGACGATCTAAGCCATCTGCAGCTGCAGGAAGACGATGACGATGATGATATAACGATAAAGGATAAAATAACCGAAATATTAGATAATCTCAATGAAACCAATAATTGTGATAGTAATAGTAATAATAATAATAGTATTAGTAATAATAATGATGTTGTTGTATCAACGACTACAACAACAATGTCTGAAGTTGCTGTGAATGATCGCTGCGATGAAGATGATCGCGTAACCGAAACAATAATAAAACATGAAACTGATATAATATCTAATATTTGTAGTAGCAGTAGTGGTAGTAATAGTATTAGTAACAGTGTTAGTAATGCTATCAACGATAGCAGCAAAATACCGGCCGGACCTCATATCCTGTATGAGATTCAATCGCAGGATGGTTTTACATATAAATCAACATCGATCACCGATATTTGGAATAAAGTTTTCGAGGCTGTGCAAATAGCACGTAAAGCGCATGGATTAATACCGTTACCGGAGGGACCACTCGATGAAATGAGCGGCCATCAAATGCTAGGACTCAAAACGAATGCCCTAAAATATTTACTTGAGCAGTTGCCTGGAGTGGAAAAGTGTACGAATTACATTCCAAAGTACCATAAAAAGTCCGATTGTGGGCCAAGTTCAAATTTTAAGAGTGGCCAAGACTCGTGCGTAAGCTATAGCAGTGGCTACATGAGCGATTTTGGAGATGATGATATAAAGGAGAATCAATGTGGGGCGGCGCGATGTGAACCGTTTGTGATGCGATCCCAATTCGATATGTTTGGATGGTTAGCGTCACGACATCGAAAGCAACCGATGTTGATAGTTGTACAAAATGATGAAACGATTATTCCAAGGTGACAACATTTTATGAACTATTTTTTGTTTTGGAGGTTTAACGAGTGAATAATATTCTTTCTAGGCGTGGCAGTGCTAGTAATTTGCCTATGGCGATGCGGTACCGTACCCTCAAGGAAACATCTAGAGAATTTGTTGGTGTATATCGGTCGCATATACATGGCCGTGGTCTGTTTTGTACGAGAGATATTGAAGCAGGTATGTAGCTTGTGTATTTACTAGATGTTCACTAGGCCCGTTTTATTAACAAAATTAAACTTTAGGTGAAATGGTTATCGAGTATGCTGGTGAATTGATCCGATCGACTCTAACCGATAAACGGGAGAAGTACTATGATAGCAAAGGGATTGGTTGCTATATGTTCAAGATTGATGACAATTTAGTTGTGGACGCGACAATGAGGGGCAATGCGGCCCGTTTTATAAATCACTCGTGTGAGGTAAGTCAAAATATTTTTTTTGTATTTGGGAATGAAATGGTAATCATGAATAAGTGGTTGCTCAATTATTTTATTATATAAAAATTAGTTTCGTAGAATTATATTAAATTTAAGTTTGGGGAAGCGAGAATCTTATTGGGAATTTCAAGTTTATTATTTTATGGACGAATTCCATGTACCGCATCGCATAAATCGCAAAATTTAAATGTCTTCAGTACAAACTTCCGATTTTAGCATTTTCTCTGATTATCATTAAACAAATTACAATACTGCAATGCGTTTGTTAGTTGTTATTAAACCTAGTACGAAAAAACTAATTGTTTGTAGTATTTTACGACCTCTGCTGCTTGGTATGTTGGCGCTGGTAAATCAAAACGGTCCAGCAAAATGTTTTCGCCGTCATCGTGGAAGGTAAATCGCTTTTTCCTCTGGTTCGCATCGATTTTACTTTCTCTCTGGCCTATTAGGGTTTTGGTTCCAAACCGCATCTCTTCATAATGACTCCGGGTGACCATTTCCATTTGTTATTGCAAACAATTTTGACCAACACTTCCTCATCAGCCTCTTGAATTGTTGCTTCTTTTTCGTATCGCATTTGATTGGATGTTTATCTTGGTTTACATAAGACTAATTTCGTTTTCGTCGGTCGCCCCATCATCACTTGGAAGGGTGACTTCTTGCCAAGCGCAAATGAAGGTATGTAACACATCAAGAATTTGCGTATAATTTGATGGGAATTCCCTTTTCCTTCTAGCTTCTTGAATCCGGTCTTCAACGAGTTGAAGAATTTTTAAGCCTGACCATTCGACTGTGGGTGGAACGGTGCTTTTCTGATGTGCTCGATGCCGTTGTCGAAAACTATATAGTGTCACAGAGTCCCTGACGGGTCAGAACATTTTCCAAGCGGTGTACCGTCTTTTCTGTCATTCTGGCCACTTGCTGAACGCGTAAATGGCCACCAGATACAAAAAACCATTCACGGGTTTTGGAAAATCCACGGACTTTTTGGCATTGGCCATGATTAGCGGAACGACTATGTGATCGCTATAAAACATTTTTCGAGCAAAATGAGTGCGTGTCGCTGCAAAACAGTCAGCAGTGTTGTGGCGAAATCCGAACTGATTACGAGAGGCATCGGTCGCCTATTGCGAAACATTAATTTTGTTCCCGCCTTCAATGTAAACGATGTCTTCATTTTGTTGCACACACCCAGTGAATCAATGAAAAACGACGATCATTTTTGCTTTATTTCCTCGTTTATTTTTGTGATTATCTTTTGCTCAATTTTATTGTAGACGCCCGCAATGGGCACACTCCGTAGCAGCTTCCAACTGCTCTAGAAGTCAATCGTCCAGTCAGATCCGGAATCGACTTGCAATTTAAATTTCGTGCTGTCGATTGTTAGCTCAACAAATTTTCGGGTCTAGACGATTAAAGCGTCCATCTTCCGATTTCGTCTTTTATTGTGTCCACTGAAAAATTTTTCCTAATAGGGCTTGCATAAACAATTCCTGTGTGTATAAGCATGTATGTATTCCAGTATGCCGAAGTGGGATGACCCTCGATGTTAGTAGGTCTTCAAATATTTGTGTTGTATTTGAACAATTTATTTATTGTATGACTAACTGACACTTCCCACGTAATGTTTTTATATGAGCGTCTTCTACTACTAAGGGTTTCAATTCTACGACCTACTTTTATTTAAGTTATTACTTGAATGTTGGTAAGCATCGTAATAAATATCCGGAACGCGTGCTGCAGAAACCTTGCATTTGGTAAAATGTTTTGTAAAGGCGGTAGTTGTAATCATTTTAGTTTGGGTTTGAAAATCTTTATACTTAAAGACTGCAGCTAAGGTTATGTTTCGTTCTCTTTATTTCTTGTTATTTACTAAATTATCGATTCTCGAGATTCTCAAGCTTTACCTCCAACTCTGAACTGAAATTATCACGAATGGTCCTTACATTGATGTTAATCACTGTGATCCTGCTTGCGCTGGGTTTTGTTCTAAGTTCACGTGACAACAATTGAAGGTGGGCTGATTGTTTTTTTTTGAATTTCCAAGATCCTTCAAGATTTCTAAGATCTTGAATGTATCACAAGAACTAAACAAACTAAATGTAAAATTTAACCCCACAAAATGTCACTATATGAGGCTATTCAGAAATAAAAATTTAACATTTGAAGCAAAAATAGATAATATCCAAGAAAATAGAAACACTAAAGACTTGGTATTACAATCAATAACAAAATGTCACTTTCACCACGCTACAAAAATCTAGAATTAGGGGTGCCGAACACACTAAACCTACTAAAAATTTAACTAACTCACACAAAAGGTGGAGCTCACTCATATACCTTGTTAAACATCCGAAAGGCCATTATAAATACAAGAACACAATTTGCTGATATCATTACGGACACGGATAAAAAATACATAATGAAAACCAAACACAAAATACTCAATAGCAGCATACGAATATGCACGGGAATGCTAAAAACAATACCAATACCAGCTCTACTAGCCGAGGCCGAATCGCTTCCAGCTGAACTAGAAAATAAAAAAATCACGCTTACATATATGGCAAAACAACTAAGCAAAGACAACACACTGGTAAACCAAATTAGAAACAATACAATTATCTCAAAGTTGAAGAAGCTCCTCCAACTCATCTCACAGAAGCAACACAAAAACATAGACATACCAGAGAATATAACAATTACCACATATCGCCAACAAAAAAACCACAAATCCAATGGAGCTATTAAATAGGTCAAAAGAAGTTGTATCAAGTTATAACCAGCATACGCGCATCTACACTGATGGATCTAAAAAACGATAAAAGAGAAATACAAATATCCATTACACTAAAAAGAGAAGCTACAATCTAAACGATAGAAATACTAGCAATCAAAATAGCAATAGAGGAAGCCCTGAAGGATGAATGTAACAAAATTTGTGATCTTAATCGATTCGAAAGGCGCCTGAACGTCGCTGATATCAGCTAAAAAGAAAAAACACGTCAAATATTTTTAAAGTGAAATTTTGAATTTGGCAAACCAACACTACAAAAACGATCGTAATCCAGTGGATACCGGGAGAGTCGGGACTATCAGGGAACGAAAAAGCTGATCTATTAGCACAAAATGCAAACGAAGTAATACAAAATCAATACGAAAACCATATTCCCTTTGAAGATGCGGTACACATCATAAAAAATATAATAAGTAATGACTGGAAAATAAAATATGAAACATGGACGAATACAGTCGGAAAATATAACAAACTATGTACAAACATAAAAACTAAGACAAATGATCAGACTCAGAACAGGCCACGCCAGAAGCAAAACATTTAAATACACCATAGGGAAAGAAGACAACAAAAATGGCGACACATGCAATATAATTGAGACCAACGATCACATTGTGAAAACGTGCAAAAAATATGATGATATAAGAATTTAATAAAAAACCAAAAACTTACCGACATATTGAAGTCAAATAATATAAAAATATACAAAGAACTCATAAAATTCATAAACGAAATAGGGTACACAACAGGGTTTTGTGGATGGCAAACGTCTAAACCTAAGCAAAACCTAAACAAAATAAAAAAATCTTTTGTTGAAGCGATTCTCCAGGATCTCCCAGGCTGTATCGTAGTTGTCTCGAACGTGACTTTTTTAATTAGTTCATTTTGTGCGTGGTTGTAAGTTGATTGTTGTTATAAACTAGCCGTTTGAAAGTGTCAGCGAAACCACCAACACATTTCGTGTAATCTCCTTGAAAATATGGGAGTTTCACTGGTGGTAGACGAATTTCAAAGGATTTCACTTTGCATTGTCCTTCTTCCCACAATGTTATCAGTGATAATTCGATTTTGTCGTATTCGTTGTTTAAGTTTTCGCAGTGTTGTTCTACGAAGTAATTTATGTTAACTTCCTGTTATTCGGAAGCTTCTATGCAGATTATTATATATCAACTGTGCGATTTCTCTATATAAACCTTGCATTCGGACGTCTTGTTGTTTTAATTGATGGTTGATTAGATTTGCTGAATGATAAAATCTCATTTCTTTGGTCGTTGTTATTTGACTATTCGGTAAAGTTGAATTTGGAGGATGCATCTGGAGTTGGTGTTGATGGCAAGGACGATGACTTTAGGCGTTGACGCATATCGTCAACATATTTTGTAAAACTTCCCCATACTATTTGCATATCTTTATAGTATTGGTGTGTTGATTTGTAGTTCGAGATGATGTGTTCTATTTCAACTGTGCTACTCTTTTTGCTGCTGCAATAACTGCTGCATGTCTTTTTTATTTTATTAACTTACTGGAGTGTTCAACTGTTTTTGTATGGCGTTGACTCTGGTTTTTTCCCGGTTGGCGTTTGGCTGTTGAGCTTCGATACCTGTTGTTGTAAGATCGAAGTTTCAATATATCTTGGCCTATAGCAATATATTTCTAGAACTTATTGGCTGTCGGTTGGTCAGTCAGTCAGTTATTAACCGTAGTCAACATTCCAGGAAAATTAAACATTAATTCTTATACCTATGTATAACCTTAAACTAAGTATAAATTTTAAATTAATATCAGTTTACATAGCCGTCTGTATTTTTATATTACAATATTAAGCATTGTAAACCGATATCAGTGCTAGTACATTTAGCCGTTGCAATTGAAAAATTGCAAACGTTTCCATCCCTAGTCTCGTGGAGACATGTACAGTCCGGGATTCCGGTCTACTATATCGCACTATTCCGTTATTTTAAGACTTTGATCAGTTCAGCGCAATATTGCCGGAACTTGGAAAGAACTTCGTCGCAAAGTAATGCTGGCAGTGGTAAGTATTGAATGTTTGTATTACCCAGCCACTTATGTTTTAGTGACATAATCGAAAAGAAGGTGCTTAACGTCTTCTACTTTCGATCCGAATAGACATTGACACTGGTTTATTATCTTAAATCTCTGCAGGTATGCTTTAAACTTAGCATGTCCAGAGATAACTTGACACATCGAGCTCGTCAGTGGTAATTTCATTCATTCCACCTTCGTTGCCAAAGGTCAATCGCCATCGCTTCGATATCATTTTTATTATTATATTGATCCTGCATACTATCAGCAGCATGTACATATTCACCTATATTATTTTGGCCTACCACGCCTTCTTAGGTGGTAAACGTGCGCTAGCTTTTTGATTAGGACATCTACCGAGAGTACGCCGGCCAGAACCACAACAGCATCTTTAGATACTATTCGCTAGGCCTTTGTTACTCCTAGCAAGATATTCCTCTGAGCACTTTGTAATGATCTAACGTGGTGGCAATTTAACCTGTCATACCAACCAGCCGCGGCATACGTGAATAGCGCCTCCGCCACACCTTTGTAGATTACTACAAGTGTTTTGTGATTCAGTCCCCATTCCTCTCTTGACTCTCTCGCCAAGGAGTGGAATAGCTTTTTAGCGTTTTCATAGACTCTTAGAACGCGAGAAGTTACGCCCATTCGTTCATTTAGGTCAACTTCTAGATATCTCACAGACTTGACCATTTTCCTGTTTCGGCCGTTTAAAGAATTTGTTGGAGGTCGACAACAGTCAAATTTGCCTTTTAGCTGCAGCATCACTGTTTTCTCAGCAGATAGTGACATTTTATTTTTTCCACACCATTGGTTCATTTTGTTAATTACGGTTTGGCCCTGACGCTAAAGTTCGAGTGACTTTGTCATTCGAAGTTCGAGTGATTTTGTTTCAAGGGAGATTGTAGACCGATAAGATAGCAATGGCACTAGGCCATGTAAGGTTATCAAATGATCCGCTAATGTCCAAGAATATACCCATAACATATTTCGAACTTTGGGTTTTGACAGTGTTGATTAGGCCGACTATCGGATCTTCAGTAGACAAGCTACTTCGGAAACCGAATTGTTTGTCCGAGAACAGTTCGCTCTCTTCAATTCGCGGTGTAATGCGAATGACTAGTAACCTTTCAGGTTTCCTGATTACAACCATTTCACCCTTTTTCCTAACGTTAGGGAAGTAACCAAATTTTAACCAGCTGTTTATTAATTTTACTATGCTAGACCCTATGATGGGCCATGCCAGCTGAATTATTTCAGCGTTTAAATTGTCAAGTCCTGGTGACTTGTTACGCTTAAAGCAAGTAAGAGCACTGGTGACCTCCTCCCATGTAAATGGGGGGTCTTCAGCATCTGTGGATGTCTAGCTGCTGTTGGTGGCGATCTCGCGTATTTCTGCTTGAGGCTCAGTTTCGTCTCGTGTTTCGTCTGGCAGAAGTGAGTTGAGTAACTCCTAGCGTGTGTCATGCCACGTATCAGTGACGAATCCATTTGTTTTCCTAATGGTGTTCAAAACTTCAAGAGGTCTTGCTTTGCCGGCGGCAAATTTGTATACAAGATCCCAGGGGTATTACCATGTTCCGTGACGTACCGTTGGAAACTACTTTGCTTAGCTTTAAATACTTCATGGAACTAGTACGTCTGGTATGCTCTTCTAAGCTTATGCATAAAACATCTACGCTTCCTTAGATTAGAGTTCCACCAACTATTTAGTTTCTTAGCTAATCTCTTCCTAAGAATTGATTTGTTGCAAACACTGGTTAACTGTGTTGAGATCAGCTCAGCCAACCAAGTGTCTAGCAAATAGACTCCAAAATAGGTAGAATGAACCAACTTCCGACTTAGCTTCACCATGTTCTGCCGGCTGGTATGGCAGCTGGCGAAATCTGAATTTTATTGGCCATTGGTTGTTTCGATGGCTCGATGTTTGGTGTCTTTGGTTGAGTTTTATTGGCCGCCGGTTGTTGTGGTGCCTCGATGGGCCAATGTTTATCTAGGGAATAGCGCGCGTACCACGGGTGAGGGCTTCACCACTATTTCTAAATAAATGTTAAAGTGATAACAAAACTAACTTCGAATATAGTATGATCACCGGCTAAAGCAACTGGTATATTTTCAATATCTAAGTCTTCCACAAATATTTCTCTTTTCTCCTCGATGTTTACATCGACCTTATGCCGATAAACCTAAAAAACCGATCGGATTCCAAATGTACCATAATATGACTAAAATACCCACTGAGGGTTAATAATCTTATTTTAACATAATTTTAATAAAAAATTTACAAACCAATTAATTTATAAATCTTTTTTTATTTATTTTTATTTTTAGCCAAATTGCTATTCAAAAGTTGTGGATATACTTGGGCACAAGCACATTATCATATTTGCATTACGTCGGATCCTCCAAGGTGAAGAATTAACATACGATTATAAATTTCCATTTGAAGATGAAAAAATTCCATGTTCATGCGGCTCGAAACGATGTCGCAAATATTTAAATTAAAAGTAAAATTCGTAATTATTAAGTTTTTGATGGACATGTATCACACATACACACACACACACACAACCCACTAGTCATTTTATAAGTTTATTATTAGTTTTAATACTGTTGTCTTTAGGATTTAAATAAATAAGTTTTTTTTTCGCGCCATTTTATAAATATATAAATAATGCTTTTAAAACACTAGGCTATAAAAATCTACTATTTTATTATTAATTTAAATTTAAAATCATTGATATTATAATTTTAAAATTTTTATTTGTTTTATAAATTTAAGAAAAGACAAGCAAAATATTATTGTGTATTTAAATGTATAAAATTAGATTTTAAGTCGTAAAATTAAGTAAAGTAAGTTTTGTAATTATTTATTATTGATAATTATTATATTAAATAGTGTGACGGGCGGGATTAATAGGCGTACGCCATTTTTAAATTTTTTATAAATAAATTCGATACAACGATTTATTATTGTGTAGTATAGGTTAAAGTGTGCTCGCGTGCAAGGTAAGGGCGTCCTTCTATTAATTCTGTTAGTTCGTGCATCTTAATTTGTTGGCTCGAGATGGGGTTTAATTCTATATAAACTCCTCCACAAACTTTTTAAAAATTATATGCTTTAAAACAATTTGGTAATGTCGCCGCAACCCAGTGTTTAAACTCGAGGCTGAGTCTTTTTTTTATATATTTTGTTTTGTGTTGCATTTTAATTTTAATTAGTTTTTATTACGCTAATTAAGTAATAAAGTATTATTTATAAAATAATTTTAAGCATTTCTTAAAAATTATATATTTTTGTAAATGATTTTGCCAGATATAATAAAACAACAAGTTTATTATTTAAAACAACAACATTATTCAATAAACAAGAAAAAAATAGTATTATGTGCACTTTGAATTTTTTTTAAAAATTAAATTAATTTTATTTTTTACTAATAATTAATTAAAAATTATTTGTAAAATAATTATGTATGATATATATTATATATACGTTGTTTTTAAGATTGTCTTGCCATAATGAATAATAATAAAATATAAAAAAAATAATAAAAAAAAAATACAAAAAATGTGATATAATTCTTTAAATATAATATTAATTAATTAATTAATATTGGATTAAAAAATAAAAAGTACATTTTTTATTTATTAAATTACACAAGAACATATAAAATAAATATGAAATACAACAGCTGCTTAATGAAATACTTATTATAAAAATAATTTTAATTATTCTTTTATTAATTACTATTAAACAACAAAAAACAGTTTTGTCTCTCTAAATATAAAAAAAAAGAATCATAAATTATTTTAAATACGCATATTGTAATGAAATAATTTTATTATAATAAACCTAATTAAATTAAATTCTTTAGTCCGTACACAAATTGTCCTCCCTATCCGCAAACTGCATAAATAATTTACACACATCCACAATTTTAATAAATTAAGTTAATATTTTAAATATGTTTTAAAATAAATAAAATAAAAATTCAACATAATACAATACATACAATACAATAATTAATAAATAAAAATTATATCTATAAAATAAATAAATCAAATAAATTTTTATTAAATAATAAAATTTACAAAATATTTCATTTTTATTTTAAAAAAATATATAAATATTAAAAAAAAAAACTATATATACAATAATTGAATAATAAATTAAATTAAATTAAAAAAAATCTATAATTGCTGCAACAGAGAGTAAATATAAAAGTTTTATGTACGAACATTTTCATTTTACATACAATAAATTAAATTACATTTATTATAAATATGGATGGATTTAAATTAAAAAATTACAAAGATATATGAAAACACTGAACTCACAAATTACATTTAAAATTAAATAAAATGTTATAAAAAAAAAAATTCATACATATACGGATACATTACATAATAAACCGATGACAAAGCATACATATTAAATGAAATAAATACAAAAATTAACAAAAAAATACAAAAATTAATAAAGCAAAAAACAGTTTAATTAAAAAATAAAATTAATTTATTTGTTTTATTTATGTGTGATGACGTTATTGTCAAAATTGTATTTGGCGTAAATTTGATAATTTCTTGCAGCGGTCCAATTGATTTCATAGAAGGTGCGTTGCATGGACTTGAACCCACCCCCAATTATTACACTGGTATAAACAGGTAACGACAAAAATCATTATGCAGTGTCTGGAGGGAATACCAATCAAAACTACTTCGATACGATTATTTTAACATTAAATTTAATTGCGTAAAATCTGCTGTTGTTCTAGTTGGCGACGTAATATGCGAGCGTTGTTGGACTCTTCGAATGTTAACCGTTGATGGGCATACAATTCTCGGACATAATGATTTTCCGATAACGGATTTAAACTTCTTTAACTAGATTCAAACGTAACAACGGATTTAAAACACTTTTGAGGAGAATTTGGGCTGCCTTATACCGTTATAAATAATTTATATCAATCTTTTGCCAGTTCAACCGATATTAACCAACTGATCTAACTAGAACGCTTTGGTCTGAACTAAGAAGCTACTGTATCTAACTTTCCCATATCAATTGTTGGATTGTGCCTCGGGTGATATTTAAACTGCCATAAACCAATAATTAGGACGCATATTAGCTCATCGAGCGCATTGTGATTAAATAAAACAGGATGGTTGATTCTGTATACTGATGCCTTTATTGAGTGTGTTGCCCGAATGGAGGCCGGGGTTAGAAGAAGGTGTTCAATGTGGACACGTAGATTTTCGCAAATGGTTAGTGGGATAAATATCGCCTCTGATCGACGTGGCGATGTTTTATGTGGCCTCCAAATGTGCCGACCGCCCTAGAGGCTTTTGGGCTTGCAATGACTTTGCTCGGGATTGAAAGCAAGCATAGGTTTGTAATAATAATAAGAACAAATTAAACAAATCTGTGCATTTTAAATTAAATTATAAGCGTTTTTTACATATTTAACCGTCATGATGATGCGCCATTTTGAATTTTTTTTTCTTAAAAATCCATAAAAAAAATTCATAACATTCACTCGAATAAATAACAGGCGCACATAAAAATAAATCGTCGTTTGATATAAATTTTTTTCACTACTACGATTAAAAGTGGCGCCCTAATCGCGTTTTGAATTCAATCAAATTTTTTATATGTAAGCTATTACTGCGACATCTTATGACTGATTTATTTTTATGTTCGCCTGTTACTTTTTACCATTTCGATTTTTGAATTTTTATGAATTTTTTAGACAGAAAAAAAAAATAAAACAATAAATTAAAAATGGCCGTCATTTTATATGAGTTTTTTTATACATTTTTTTTTGTGTTAATAAATATATGCGCGGTACAACATCCTGCTTCCACAATTCAATTTTTTAATCCTCCGTAGCCCGTTTGTAGTTTAATCGAGATTGGGCCTTGACACGATGACATTGCGATGAGTGACGAGACATTAGTTGCTGACTCGTACAGTTGTTCGATGATTAAAACACAGGATGCTTTTGTGAACGTGCGAGCGCATCAAGATTTTATGCTCAGAATCCAATAAGTTTTTTTAGATCAGCCAACCTTAGCTGCAGACCACTGTGTAGCTTTGTGTGACATATTAGATTTGTATTTGTTGAAATGAGACCAAATACTTCGTCTGCATGGTACGTTTCTCGTTGCCATAGTGACAACACCTGGACGTCGATGTTGGGTGCAGTATAGTTCGAGTAAGCTGAAGGTATTTCAAAATTTATGAGACCCGATTGTCCTCGAACGCCTTGGACCACTTTTGAATCGGTTCATGCGTACAGTTGAGCTTGTGGCACTTCTAAACGTGGCAAGCTGATAGTCGTGTTAGAGGTGCTATCTATCTCTCAATGGTTATGCGACTGAATACCATTATTTTTTTGACGATCGCAAACCGTTTCGAGATGCGTGAGCTATTTTTGAGCGATTGATTGTGGAACTGCTTACGATAATACGTCAAGCATCCACAAGTAGTGGAACATGATTTTGGCGATGATTGTATAGTAGGGGATTGGCATACCCAGCCGAGAGGATCAAATATCTCCGAAGGCTGCGACAGTATTGTTTATTTGGTTGGTGCGAACATATCCAATATCGAGCTGATGTTAAATCCAAAAAAAATCCCATTAAGCGGGCCCAGTAAGCGACTGCGTGCACAATCGATAGTCTCAAGCTGGTTTGTCTAAGGAATTTCTCCAATCATGCTACGCATTAAAAATTACAAGAAGGACAGGTGTGATGCTACAGTGTTCATTCTCGTGCCCTCCCCAGTTGTGATGAGTTGTCGTTAAACATAAGGAAGACTGCATATCAACCGTTTTCATTCGATGTTGTGTCGACTCGTAATGTCGCTTAGACCATCTTGTGTTGGTTCTCGAAGTGAGGAGAGATTCCCGGTTTCGCAAATGTTTGTTATCGACGTCATAATTCTCGAGCATGCCCGTAACCTTCTCGACAACTTGGGCTTTTGATCAATACAATATATGTTGAATCGACTTCCGATCCGAGAACAAATTCATCGACTGCACGCGAAAATGGCGCCTCATTCGTACGCAGATTCCACTGAATATGACTGCGGCTGGCTTTCTTGCTAATCTTATGCGAGTTGTGGTGCTCTCAAATATGAAACTGACCTGGAATCCTGGATCCAAGAGAGTTCGAGCAATAAAATCTTGTTTGGGATCCAATGCGGTAGCGATAACTGAATGACGGTGCGACACGATGCATATTGACTTCACCGATTGTCGATGAACCGACCGATGGTGCTACGGTTGATGTTGATTCTTGATTGGACTCCGAAATGTGCAGCTACATGTTATGTCTTTTACATGGCGCAGACGTCACGATTTCCAATACAAACTTGACACGTTGATGTATAAGTGTGCGAAGTGGCGGCACACAGAGAGAAGCGAGCTGATTTTACAGGGTGGCAGACACGAAGTGTTACCAAAACAAAACGCCGCAAAATTTTTATTTTTTGATGAATTTTATTGAATCAAAGTAAAAAATGTTCACAAATACTTAAATTTTCGAATTGCATTAGCAGTTTTCGATTTGGCCACCTTTAGCCGCGATTATAGGCTTCAAACGGCCGACAAAGCTATTGCATGCAGCACGAAAGTGGCTCTGTGGTATTTTGGTCCATTACCGGCGAAGCGCTTGCTTGAGATGATCGACACTTTGGTATTTTTTTGTCCCAACCTTGCTCTTCAAACTACCCCAAACCGAGAAATCTAGCAAATTTGCATCCGGTGAATTTGGTGGCCATTGGGCAGTGGAAATGAACCGCGGAACGTTGTTTCTCAGCCAATCTTGATTGACGCGCGCTTTATGACTCGGCGCCGAGTCCTGTTGAAATGTCCAGGCTCTGCGGCCGAAATGTTTTTATGACCAAGGCTTCAACGCTTCCTCCAACACATCCAAAAAACGAGCGGGGAATGGCTTTCGGCCGTTACGGCGGCCCAAACCATCACCATCGGCGGCGCTTGGTTTCGAGTGACAATCCGTTGGTTCAAATTTTCAGTAGCACGACCGGGCAAGTAAATCCGGTCGTTTTGCTTGTTCACGTATTGCTCAATAACGAACGGTGATTCAACGGAGAAAACCAAATTCGGCAAATCGCCACTTTCGTGCAAGCGTAACAACTCCTTTGCTATTTCCACTATAACTTTTTTTTGAGCATCGGTGAGACCATGCGTTTTATGGAATTTCAAGGCCTTTAGCCCAAGATAATCTTTCAATATGTGCTGCATCCGTTCGAGCGAAATGTTCGCCTCACGAGCCATTTTTCTGCCGCTACGGCGCGGATTCCAAGCCAATTTGGACTTCACCTTCACCGCCAATGGCCTTCACCATCATTTTATTCACAAACATTTTATTCACATGCAGATGTTTTAACTGGTTACCAATCTGCGGCTGTGGTTTTCCAGCCAAATATAGAGCAATCACACTATTACGCTTGAATTCCATTGCGGATAACTTTTTTTTCTGAATATTTCCCACTAAAATGCTCTTGTACACTTGGAACACTGGAATGAACTGTCATTAGCGTAAATTTGAGCGCTTTGTCATCACTGGTTTGATAGCAATGACAGTCTGAAGTTGGTAACACTTCGTGTCAGTGACCCGGTATATTCGATTTGAAATGTACTTGGATGCACGACGAATACGATGATGACGGAATCTTTTTGAGTTGTTGTGGCGAATTAGAGTTGGTTGGAGTCATTTAAATCCTCTCTCACGATTGACATCGGGCGTTCTGGAAATGTTATCTTTCCTTGTCGATCTGTTTCTGATATCTCATGTGGTAAACACGACATTTTTTGGATAAAGTTGACGAATAGATTTTTAAATATGGATTAGACGCTTGCAGTGCGGGTGCAGATTTCGTCGTGATGGGTTTTCGATATAGAGTGAATTTGTCGCTGCACGCTGTTTAAAAATTCGAGAGTGCTGCAAAGTAATAACCATCGGCTGAAGCGCGCTCTTCATACTCTCCTGCGATCTCCTCATGATCGTACACGGCTTCCGCAAGCAGAACTATCAGAATATTTTGCGAACAATCTTTCCTAGTATAGTGTGTAGGCCAACAGAGAGCGGTTTGTTGTGGAGGAATTTTAGCTGCCGGAATCTTTATGACATCAGACATCTGAAAATCCAGAGCTGCTGATGGAGTGTTATAAATGCAATTGGTGTTGTATTTCAATCATAAAGTATCAAATTAAAAATTGATCTCCAAATTTGATCCAGTCCTACCGAAACTTATGAAATTTTTAACACTTTTGGAACTCGAATAGAACGTTTTTCAGCTTCCGAAAAACGTATACCCTATCCATAACCAGAACTCCAAAAAAAAAAACAATCTGAAACCAACTATTGAAGAATTCTATTAATGTGCCAAGGAAAGGAGACAAAATAGAATTGCTTTCAAGGCAAGAACCTGTAGTTTCAGGTTCCGCTAACGTACAAGTTCATGTGGAGATAACAATAAGGAACTTCACTCAATCCATGCTCATAAGAAACATTCATAATCCAGGAGCTGCTAGTAGATTAAACCATTCACTCAACAAATTGTTATCCAACGGCAAAAGTACTTCGTTCGAAGGGTTCAAAATTGTAGAGACAATACCGCACGATAATGTAGACAGTGCAGCAGACGTGTTGTAAAACATACCCAAGATGGAAGAAATTTACGACCGAGTGGAGCGGGGCATCAACATTTTAAGTGGGTGCTTCAAATGCGGGAAATTGGATCACTAGAGACAGCCTGATTCTCGAGTAAGACAAAGTGAAAAATGAAAACAACAGAGTGCGAGAATTCGGAGAACCACAAAGGATTCAAGAAACAATCAAGACCAGAGGCAAACGCTCAGCTCAACGTCGTACAATACTACGTCGAACGATCCTTAGAGGCAGCTCTGCAGAAGATTCCAGTAAGATTTATGAGGGTGAGTCCGGCAGCGGAGATGATCGCCGGAAAGAGAGAGAAAGTGATTAAGAATACAGCGGCTGAGAGATGTGCTAAGATGGCAAGTATTGGAGTTGAGAAAGAGGTGTACTGAATTTTCATGAGGCAAAGAAAGGACCAGAAGCAGGAGGAGCCATCAGAGAGGAGCGTCCAAGAAGACGAGTCCAATAAACAGATTATTCAGATAGGAATTGGCCGTAGTTGCATCGCGTAGAACTACAACAAAGAAACAACGATCGATCCGCAGAAGAGAGCAACACCACAAGAAGTAGTAATTTTCGACAAGATGATTTGTTGTGATTGTACACAAGCGAAAAAGAGGATTTCAAAAACAACGCATTTAGAAGGGTCCATACAAAATACGGATTACCATACGGTCTACGGAAAATCGGCATTCTGAAACTCGTGGAATGCGATAGATTGAAAAGAAAACTAACTATCGAAAAATAAAAGCTGTCGCAAGAATTTTTATCGAAATTGTTGGAGCTACAGTTTTTTCTTCAAAGAATAGAGCCCGAACCGCACCTGAGAACCTCCAAAACCAATTTTCTTGAAGGTACGACTCATCACAATTCGCAATCCATTCCTTGCATTAGAAAATGAATATCAGCACAATATTTTTAAATTTTTTTATTTACGCCAAACACAACTCTCATCGGATGATACCGAAAAGAAATTCAAGAAAAGGTCACGGGCCTCACTGGGCGACTTTTTTAACGGATTTTATGCGAACCTCTCCTTACCAATCTTAATCAAAATCGTACCAGCAGCTTTCTCAGCGAAGGGCTCCTTAAAATAATTTTTCCTCAATGAGCACTCATCAAAATCAATTGATAAAAAATGGCCCCCGATGACTTCCTTATGAGTTTCCTGAAATCAGGATTCATCGCAATCGATTTCTGGTACTTGAAAACGACTTTTCCACATTTTTTATAATAATCGAGCCAGCATGGTGTAACATGACGGTCCCTCAGAATGACTCCTAAATTACTTTTTGGGAGATCAGAACTCCGTTATTCGTTTCCTTGCAATCGAAACCCCTGTCTTGCATAATTTTATCAAAATCGTACACCAAGAAACCCCAACCAATAAGGACCGGTTCCTGGTTTTCGAAACCCCCTTACCCCAACAATGTCTATCAAAATTGTTCGACCTAATTTTTATTCTTCAAACCATGGAACCATCTGGGATCTTCTACATGAATTTAATCAAATTAGGACTCATCGCAAACCATTCTTAACAGAAAACTCTTATCAGCTCAATTTTTATCAAAACCGTTTGAGAGTTTTTCCAAAAAATTGAACCCGACTCCTACTGAATGGCCCTTTAAACGAATTTTACCGAGCGAGATGAAAAAAATTATATAATGGAACCCAGCGCCTACCGCATGACCCTCTAGATGAATTATCCTGAAATCAGGACCCATAGCAATGGGTTTGTGGTACTTGAAAATGAACCCTCAGAAATGTTTATAAAACTCGTACGAGCCGAAAAAATTAGAGAAATTGGCCGGACCCTTTGATGGGATTAACATCCATCGTAATCGACTCTTTGCACACGAACATCTCTCCTCACCAATTTTTATAAAAATCGTGGCCGAAAATAACCTTCTCACCGATTTGTCTAGAATGCTAGATCTATCGCAATCAAGTATCGAAAAATTACTTTCACCAATTTTTAGCAAGCTCGTGTGTCAATCGAACTTTCCATCGTTTGCTTCACATTCTTGGGGTTTGCATTGAATACATTTCTCCCGATCAACCAGTAAAATTTAATATTTTTCTCTCTCTTTCTCTTTTTCTAACTTTCACGGTTATCACGGTTCATCACACGCACCCTCCAATTTAGATATCCTATTGTTCGCAGATCTTGTTCGACGCCGTCGTGCCAGCGTAGTCTAGTCTAGGTGTTCCTTAGCGAAGTATGTCGACGTCGACTGGTTGTTGAAGGGACTCTTAGGGATTCTTATCATTCGTTGTGGTGGACATCTTTCAACGGGCCCCGCCAATAAAATAATATTTAACACGTTCCATAATCATTTTTTATTTCTTAATCGTATACTCTAAAACCGAACAAGATAGTCATGGGACAAGTAATAAGACAAACAAGCATAAAAAAAGGTTTGGTGGATATATTTCATAAAATCTACATACATCACTGAATACAAATAATAAGAAAACATTTGTTCACATCTTATGCGCGCAATGACAGCGATCGATGATCATCATTCAGTTTATTGTATTCTTGAATTGAGTGGATTTAAAACGCGCCCATTCATTATTGCCAAATCAATTTCTGTATCGATTATGAAAAATAGGAATGGATGATTTACCGATATCTCAACAGGTGACTTGAAAAACGATTGCCCTAGAAAAAATCCAGAAACGCATTAGACAAAATATCTCGTGTGAACGGATCATGCGAACTTACTCAATAATTGTTCCATTCGCTGCGTTCGAATATTCACCGTAACCGCTTGCTCTATATGCCGGGTATACACCAAATCGTCGCGCGTCATCGGTGTAAAATCGGCCCGGGTCGGTTCAAATATATCGTATACCCCTAAATTTTGTAAATCAGTCGTCAATATAATGTTCCCCTTTAGATTGAATTGTGGCACGATCGCTTTAACCCACGTCAAACGCAACGCTTTCTTAATATCACGTAATGTCGTCTGCTTCGATGTTAAATCATATTGCAAGTAATCCAACCCGTAATCATAATCGGGCAACAGTATCAGCATATTATAATTTTCCGAGTCGAGCTGTAGCTCGAGTGCGGCCGATCGCAACTCATCGATGTACGCATATTTTAATATCGTGTTGAAGAACTTGTAGGACACTCGAATTGTTTCGGAATGCGTTAAATAGAATAAGTGGTTGAGATCGGTGTCGGGCGACGTCGATTTAAAACTATCCAAATCGTATCTATTGAACTGCGGCTGTTGTATTGGGGTTGGTGTACCGCCCGGTTGAAAATCGTATTCGTTACTTGGCTCTTGGGGTTCACCGTAATGTGAAATTATTTCATATTCCATGATGGAACGCTGATCTCGTTTTTTAATTGGGATCACCAACTTTGAGGGCGGAAGCGGTATTGACGTAGTTGTTTCGGGCGTATTTTCCGTGGTTGTGGTTTCATCGTAATCAAAATCATTATAGTCGGAGTCTATCGTTTCACTTGCTAATGTGGTTGTATCATCATTTATACTCGTTGTGGTTGGAATCGCATCTTTAGTAGTTGTCTGAAGAGTAGATTTAGCCGGCATCGTAACCGTTATTGTTTCCTCTTCGGATGTCATAGTTGTGGTTTCGGTACTCGACATAATTGAGGTAATATTCTCGACCATTTCTGTCTCATTCATTTCTTTCATCGTTGGTTCCAAATCACTTTCCGGCTTGAACGTGTTCACTTCGTACCCATAAAATCGTAATATATTTTCATATTCCGATCGGAACGTTATATTTTCCCGGCTCAAACTTAATCCACTTAAAATATTTTCACTCTTATAAAAATATGTACGCAAGCGTCGATGTATATCGCGTAAACCAATACGCACAATGTCACGATCCCACGGTAAACCGAGCGCTTTATGAATTTCGAGCGCACTTTTACCATCGGCGCCCTCGAACAACGCGACCATTATACTCGCCAAACCACAGGGCGACAATGCAATATTATTTTTATTTCGTATCGAATGCGAATACAAAATTTTCATTCCAAATCGATTGGTCACATCGATCATTAGATCTTGCGGCACTGTTTTTAACTTTTTCTCATTATCACTAAAAATATCACTGTCGTCGGCCCGTGCATAATCACTATACCGATTTTGGCACAACACAAATTCGATCACATTCACCAGTAGTAAACATAGAACAATGACTTTCGACATTTCGCGCGCGATCGCTTCGTACAAAGCTAGATCAAATACAAAACTAACAAGATTTTATTTTGCGATCGCGCGCCCTATACGTAGATCGTCGTAATTATCGTGTTTTGTTTTGATTGATATACTTTTGGTTTGGTTGTTTCGTCGTCTTTTGTTCTTACCCCATTGCGTATATAAACAACATTTGTATTTCTTAAGATCGATCTAATGTATCTTTAAGTTTTTATTTTAATACTGTTTTAATGACGGTAAAAGGTGTGTGGCGCGGTGTGGAAATTGCTACAAAATTGATGCGGGCAAGACGTATAACATTCATTCATAATTAAGATGTTATTCAGAAGAGGTTTACAGTGTGACGCACAATATAGTTAACATAAATTTGGTATGGTGAGAAGTGCATTAGATCACTGCGATTTTGCGACTCAGGCGATACGAGATTAATGAGTCATCATTTTATTGTTGAACAAGAAGCTAATTATGGAAGAACTAAACATTATTTGTAAAACTATCTGTAGGTAGGACTGGTATTTGCAAAGATAAAATTGTATTTTGGATCTCGATGATTGAACAATTTGTATTAAACGACGGGAAATGATCAAGGAGACTTAAATGTGAATTTTAAACTGCGTTCCAATTAAATTTTTCAAAAATTATGTGCGAGATGAGTTTAAGTCAATTAACGTTTCCATTACCTAGAACTCCTAAGGTCTGTAAGGTCTGTTGTTTGGTATTCTGTATTAAATAAAATACTTACCTGCATCCTACTGTGTCTCACTGTTATTTCGAGTAAAAATTATCATACCGCGTGTGTTCAGTGCGTTCGCATTTCTTTCGAAAACATTATTATCATCGAGTTCCAGTGTTCACGTGTGTTATATATACGGGTAGCCATTTTTGAGACGCTTAATAAATCAAGCCGCATCACCCACGGATGCAAATTAAAATCGATATCAAGTGTTAAAGTTTGATCAACGCGCACGTATTCGAACGAAAATTATATCTATTGATATCAAGTGCTTAGTTAAAGTGAAAGTGTATTGTCGTCGAAACGAAATATTATCATCGAGTTGCACCGCCCACGTGTGCTAAATATACGGGTAGCCATTTTGAAACGCCTGACAAATCAAGCCGCATCAACCACGGGTGCGAAACCAAAACCAGCTATTTGTTCAAATAATCATCCAGTTGCATCATCCACGCGTGCAAACCATACGACGTTCAGCCATTTTGAATTCGTCATCTCCAACAGGAATATCCAGTTGTGTGGGCAGAGACCGGCATCTATTTCTAAGTGCAATGGGGGATATAGCGGCTCTCAAAAAACAACGCTCGTCTAATAAGGGCCGTCTTACGAATATCATAAATTTCATTAAAACTTCACACGATGAAATTCCAATTGAGGAGTACAAAACCCGTCTCGCTCGCGTTGAGCAATTAATGTCTGAATTTACGATCATTGAAAATAAAATTTTTGCAAGAAGAATCAGACCTCGTCTATGAAGAAAATTTATTATATAGCCGTGACGGGTCTTAATACACGAATAAGAGACAAGTCTATAGCAGCGGGCAATAGATCGCCAGATGTATGCCAAACTGCCAAAACTCAACATACCCCCATTTTCGGGCGATTATAAAGAATGGCAATCGTTTTACGACATGTTTTGTTCTACGATACACGAGTCTACAACGTTAAGCCCGGTACAGAAATTCCAATACTTGATCGGACTTTTACGCGGTGAAGCCGCAATCCTACTGAGGCACATCAGCATAACCGAAAGCAATTACATCGGCGCCCTAAACAAACTTAAATCACGATACGATCGCAAGCGGCACATAATTAATGTATTTTTGCGTACTTTCATCGAACAGCCAGCAATTACGACAGCCAACTCAAAAAATGTTAAGCACCTCATGGATACTTCCGACGAGGTTATACGTGGCTTGAAGGCATTGGGAGAAAGCGCCGAGGCTCGGTGATGCTGGATGATAAGTCCAAAGTATTATGGGCAGAATACGTAGCCGACATGGAAAATCCACAATTTTCACATTTTTTGGAATTCTTATCGAGACTAATCGACGCTTTAGAAACAATAAACATGTCGCTCAAAAAATCCATTCCACAAGGCAAAGTTAAGAGCCATGTTAGTACAGAAAAGGTTATCTATGATTGTGCACTGTGTGGTAAAAGCGGTCACTATTTATCATCATGTAAACAATTTAATGAGATGAATATTGCACTACGAAAGGACTGGGTCATATCAAAGAACAGGTGTTTTAACTGCCTTAGCCGTAAACACTTAATAAAGGATTGCTCATCGAAAGGTCGCTGCCAGATTTGTCGCAAAAGGCATCATACTCTACTCCACATGCAAGAAGACCCGACAAATGACTCTCAGCAGCCGTCAGCTCAGCAACCGTCAGTGTCAACCGAGCTAACCACATCCCTTTGCTCGCAAAATTCATCCAAGTGTACTATATTACCGACAGCTATGATCAAAGTTATGGATTGCAATTCGCGCCCCATAGTCTGCCGTGCTTTATTGGATTCGGGATCCCAATCCACCTTCATTTCGGAATCATGTGTGCAGCGCCTAGGATTAAAGAAAACGAACGCAAGAATATCCATAACAGGACTAGGCAGTTCTAGCGTCGGCTCTACGAAGGGAAAGGTGGTAATTATTGTTCTACCAAACTCTCATCCAGAAATGCCGATGGAAGCATTAATCCTGCCAAAAATCACTTCCAACCTACCCCATCAATCATTCAAAGGCTTTTCAATAGATTCTTGGCCGAAAGGTCAATTGGCTGGCCCGCAATTTCACAAATCATCCCGTATAGATGTCTTGATCGGTGCTGATTATTTCTTCGGTTTGCTGGAGCCTGAACAAATGAAAATTCGAGATAGTGACCCCATATTGCAGAAAACAATACTGGGTTGGATTGTCTCCGGAAGTTGGGCGAGAAAAACCGAAAATATGTGAACGTGGACTTATGTGTGACGTGGACTTGGATAAAACGTTGCGTAGGTTCTGGGAAATAGAATCAGTTCCTAACATTGGACCCATTTTGTCTCCAGAAGAGACGCTGTGCGAGAACCACTTCATCTCCCATGCAAAAATAGATGGCGACGGGCCATCACGGTAAAATTGCCCTTTAAAAAATCCACAGAATGTCTGGGCAAATCTTTACAAAATGCGGTACAAAGATTGAGAGCTATGGAGCGACGTTTCACCCGAGATCCCGAGTTTCAGGCACAGTACCAAGAGTTCATGCAGGAGTATAAGAAACGCTTTAACGAACTGTCGATGTCGACGCTCGAATTCAGATTCAATGTACAACTGTGTGCTTGATTAACTCCATCACTCTCCACGCAATTTTCGCTAGTATTCTCCGCTATAATCCAACCAAATAGTGTTCGCTGAGCCACTACAGTGTTGCTTGAATTGGTGCGCCGCCCATCTCGAATAATAGGGAAAAACCATTCCGATCCGATTTAAATATCAATTGGTGCGGCTTGGTTGTATTGTGGTCGGCGATTGATCGTCGTAGAGGAAGGACGTGTTTTTGTCTCTCCTTTAAATAAATAAATAATTTATTTTAAATGTATTTTAATTAACTAATAAAAAGTATAATATTGATATAGTTGATAATTTTAATAAATATTAATTTCAATAATAATTTGCGTGAATTTAATAAGTGAAGTGAATAGTTGTACATATTGTATATTTTATTTTAATCTGTGTACGGTGCGTTTGTGATGGTATAGAATATGTACATAACAATTTTCGTTTATATGTATTTTGATACCGTTGCTTGAACGCAGTGTACGCAGTGTATGTAAATCTTCAATATGTATGACTTTTTTGATTCCAATGGATGCCTAAGATAAGTGTTTTTCATTATTTTAATTCATATTTTTCTGAAATAAATTTTAATTATATAAAATATGTATTTAACTGTTTCTATTTGCGTAAACGTGTTAAGAGAGGAGCGTAAAATAAAATACCATTTCATTTATATGTTTTGGTTTAGTATATTAAATATATACCTACATACATTTCTATTTTTTGTTTTGCGCTTGTTGCGTGAGTGAGAACTGAGAATAGATTATTATGATCATGCTTAGTGTTTTATAATTTATCCCTTCCAAGTTTCAACTAAAAAAGAATAAACAGGAAATAGACAAATAAAATACATAAAACAAAATTTTGAGGGGATAAATATATGACGAAATTGGATAGAAACTAAACAAGCATGATCGTGGTTATTCTGTACTTTTCGTTTTCTCCTTGTCAGATGAATTCATTCATTCATATACACCCATCCTCCGATTTACACGGTAGATTGGTTCCGCGGAAAACGTATTATCGCATTCATATATACAGATCCTTGTAGAAGTATAAATTAATAATTTATTAATTTGAATTTTAGGTTTTAGTGTAAAATTAAATTAAATTTCTTATTATTCTTGTTTTGAACGTGAAAATAATAATTTACCGAATTTTGGAACTCTAGTTTAGGACATGTAGAGGTAGGCGGCTGTGATCGAATTGGAATTGTTGGCTTAACTTTATAACTTTGCTATTTCTGCGAATATTTGAATATTTGGAATTACATGGAAGCTACGGAGTACATTTGAAATGCAGTCAAATTTGCTATATGTAGATAGTTTTTCGGGATCATGCACTTTTTAATTAAATTTTTTTCTAGATTATTTGGAAGACTGTAAATTGGTGAAGGTTTTGGTTAACTTGTTCTAGGTTGGACAAATAATTATCGACGTATGTCGATTATATAATTTATAATTTATTTAATGCTGTTGTAGATATATATATATGTGTGTGTATGTATATGTGTGTGTGTATGTGTGTGTGTATGTGTGTGTGTATGTGTGTGTGTATGTATATATATATGTATGTATGTAATTTTTTTCTGATTTATTTATTTTATAATTAAAGCATTGAACCATATAATTGGGTTATTTGATTATCATGGATCCTACAGATGTGCTAGCTACTTATTATTAATTCTGTTATCTTACAGATTCCTGATTACTTTAATAGTTTTATTTAATTTTGGTTGAATTTGTTTAGGTATTGGGGATTCTAAAGCTGTGAAAAACATTCATTATTAATACATTACCTTACAGATTCCAGATTAGCTGTTTTTGGAACCAGTTTTCGTTTGGTCATTTTCTATTTTTATAAATAAACATATTTGTATTAGATTAGGGATGACAAGGACAAGTGACTTTCATAAATATTTTTTTATAAATAAATCCATCAAATCAACAGACTTAGAAGTTAGGAAGGCCGTGCGTGCCTTTCCTGGATTCGATTTATTTTATTTGTTTTATGAGAACCAAATTAATTTAGTTAATACTAATCGTTACTTTACATTTATTTTATTCAAGTATAATTTTATTATATTGTATATATATTGTCCTAAATATACTAATGAATTTTAGAATTATTTTGAATATAGTTCAAATAACTTTGGTTTCAGGAAATTCGACTGTAAGTTGCGGAGTTGCAGAATGATTAAATTAATAAATGTTTCAATTATTTAGGAAGCCGGAAAATATGAATGTAGAATTAAATTTTAGGAAATTTACAGATGCTTGTGAATTAATGCTTCATTGTAATTGCTGATTGTGTAGTTTAGAATTGTGTTGTCATTTTATTACTAACGACTTTACATAGGTGTCTGTAACGGGTCGAGTCAACCAATTTTGGTTAGGAAGCCGAAAAGTATTAATAGAATTAAATTTCAGGAAAATTCCAGATGCATGTGAAATAATAATATTTTTTCTTAGGTTGCCGTTTTAAAGAAGCAATTGTTGAAGACCAATACCATCGTTATCCATTAACCTATTAAGCCTTTATCCTTCATCTAGTAGATTAGAATTGTGTTGTCTTTGTGTTACTAACTATCGGCTATACCTAGGTGTCTGTAACCGGGCCGATTCTGTCCCACTTAACTAACCTATCCAATCCTTCGGTTTTGTTATGTGTAAAAAAGGGTGTACGGTGGACCCGGCGTCATCCGGGAACTCAAGCCTAAGAACTTGGTCGTACATTCAAAATCAATCAATCAATCAATCAATCAATTGGTGCGGCTTGGTTGTATTGTGGATCAGCTAGTTTCAAAAGCTGCAATCACATAATTTGAAATCAAAACTAGGGAGTCTATTTGCAAGTTGTCCGAATTCAAGTGCATCTATTTGTACCTCATCCTTTGTCGAGTATAATGATTTTAGTGTAACACAAGCCGAACCCCTCCAGCAACACTCTGCATTTTTGTAAATTTCCAGATTGGTCCACAACTTGAACAATTGTTGTTGGTAATAATGATTGGAAACTTGGTATGGTTGGTCTCTTCTTTATGGCTACTTGTAGCCGTGTTCACTGTTGGCTTCACTGCATCCACGGTGTGTAGCGTTAGATGGTGTTTTCTGTGGCATTTACCGCATCTATATTTCGATCTGCAAACGATTGACCGATGACTTAGGGACAAACAGTTAAACACAACTTTCCCTCGGACACAAAACCTCGTCTCTCATTAACACGTAGAGAAAGAAATTGGTCGCATTTACTTAGATAATGATTGCCTTGCGAGCATTTAAGGCACAAAAGCTCTGCAGATGATTGGAATGATTTAACTCGATTGTAGGTCGATGGTTGTGGCACCTTATTGAGTTCTATCGCATCTAATGAATCATTTCGTTTGCTTAAAAATCGGAAAAATCTTTCCATACATGCTATCCAATTTGTTTACCAAAATATGAATGAGCCATGGATCCCTTTTTCCCACTTCGGCGCCTAACACCTTCAATCCTCTGAGAACTTCATCCGACACATCAGCCATTTGATGAAGCGCCTCAGCCGAAACCTTTGATCAACGAACTGCTTTATGAGATTTGCCACCACGAGCCTTTTTTATCGTATCTTTGTTTTAGCTTGTCCCAAGCCACACTATAGTTTGCCTCAGTTACTGCGATATGACGAACTAATGCGGCTGCTTCTCATGTTAAAAGACCTTTAAATATTGGAATTTAAGCACCTTTGTGCTTCTAATAGATTTTTAAACGAAGGAAACTCCGAGTATTTATTGACCGGATAAAGAGGGAATATTGATTTTTGGAAGCCGGACATCACTGTTCCTTATGTTCATAGTTGCGAATTCATGTAAGAAAGATTGCTGATTCACCATTAGTTCGTCAATTGATACATACTAATTTTTGTTTCAATTTAAAGTATGCTCCCTCTATGGCATCTTGTAGATCTTCGTAGTTTTCTGCTTCGGCAATTACTTTCTGTAACTAGCGGTAATCTTTCCATTTGCCTTCGAGAAGCTGAATATTAGTTTCCACTTCTTCCAAGGTGGTATCTGGATCGAATATACTAGTTGAGGTTTCAATATTTCCAAAACGTAAAGAAATGCGCTTCAGAGCTCCGTTGGTAGACATTTTGATTTTAAAATTGAAGCGCGGTATTATCAAATAATGATTTTAAGAAGTCTGCCTCTATGGTTGGCATTGTGTCCTCCATGAAAGATCATGTCAACTTCCTTCTACCGTCATATAGATACATTTTGTGAAGGCAAATGTTTTGGTTAGCTTGTTCTAATGGATAAATAGTTATCGCTGGTTGTCAATTTTATGGGCGGAGGAAATGGTTAATCACTCATAATAATGAAGTTTTATTTCAGGAAATTTACCAATTAAAAATATTTTAGGATCGTGATTGCTAATTATTTTTATCTAGAAAACAAAAATTATTGTGCCGTCTTGTGCTTTACTAACTATTGACTACTTAGGTGTCTGTAACCTGGTCAAGACCATTATATCTAATAATCTTTCCTAGCCCTCTATCTTATTATATGTAAAAGGGGTGTACGGTAGGCCCGGCGTATCCGGGATCACTGCGTAGTCTTGGCCGTACATTCTAATCAATCAATCATTCATAAATGATACAGTAACGTACTAACTATATATCCTGGAACTGCATCGTAATTCCGACCGTCATTAAAAAACTAGATAACGAAAATTAAGGTTGTTCGAGATGACCATTCCTGATCCACGTGAGATTCCAACAATAGAGAAATTACTGGCATTATTGGAACGCAGATCTCAAGCCTTTGAGGCCGCTAGAGCAAAACCACTCGCTTTTCGCAATACTCGTTCCACAACCAAGCACTACTCTACAACTACCGTTGGTCCCAAAGCGACATGTAAAAACTCAACTTAAGACACATGAACTTCAAGACTGCTTGATGTTTCAACAAATGTCCCGGAGGCGTCCAGGCAAATAAAACAACCAACGAGGAATACCTTACTGTTACAGAGCATAATACGGCCCCTTCCAGAACTAAATAACCTGATGTGGGCCGAACCTAATTATTGAACCAAACAAAATCGACATATTATTGGGAGCCAATTACTATCTAAATATATTGATGAATCAAGTGGTTAAACGAAATGAAGGAGAACCAATTGCACAACAGACAGAGTTAGGATGGATTATATTTGGAAGTACTTCAGACAACAAGACATCGAGGATCGTGTCATCGCGTCAAGCTCATGACGCAAGAAGAAGTTCTGTGTGACGAACATTATTTACAGAATTACCGGCGAGATAGTAATGGACGTTATATAGTACGATTTCCGTTTAACCAAAACTAATCATCTCTAGGGTCATCTAAGCAGAGAGCATTGATACGATTCACTCAACTTCAACAACGTTTATCAGTGGTAAATGTAATTCATATAGAGTATCGGAAGTGTGTAGAAGGATACTGCAACCAGGGACATTTGATTGAGAGTCCAAATTATAACAACAACGGATATTACATTACACACTACGCTGTAATCAAAACAACCAAGTTATAAGAGGATCTAATGTCAATTCTAGTTCGATGGAGGAAATACGAATTAGCATATACGGCGGCCATATAACAAATGTACCGGCAAATCAAAGTACATCCGGGTGTCAATGTCTCCCGACAAAATGGTAAAATAATACCGCAGCTGACAACCGTAACGTTTGGGATGGCATCTGCACCATATCTGGCCATCAAGACACTGCAACAACTTTCAATCGATGAGGAGACAAACGTTCCAATTGCGATAAAAATAATTAGGAGAGATTTCCACGTAGACGACGTACTGCCAGGAAGTCACACCTTAGAAGAGGCTCCTCAGACATCGCAAATTCAACTGATCTGTTTATTAGAAAGCGGTGGGTTTAACCTGAGAAAATGATCCTCGAATTATTCACAGATCATAGAAGGTGTCGGGTCAAGCTCGACAACTCAACAATAAAAATGACGCAACGGAAAATGTTGGCTGAATCATCCAAATTATTTGATCCACTAGGGTGGCTTTCTCCAACATTGATACAAACCAAAATCTCAAGGCAAATCCTATGAATCTCTGGTGTGATCTGGGATCAGAAATTGCCAGAAGACATCGATTATGAATCCCTTCCCAAACTGGAGGAGATTAAAATTCCGAGGTGGATTAAGTTCAGTCCAACGTCACATGGAGAATTACATTGATTTTGTTATGCTTCCGAAGTAGCTTACGCATAGCTACCTACCACTCCATATAGCTACCAAACTGGTTTTACCGAAGTTAGAGTTGTGCGGAGCGGGTTTACTTGCGAATTTAATTAATAGAGTGCAACACGACATGAAGTTTGATCAATCGTCAACATATTTTTGTACAGATTCGATGATAGTGTTGTGGTCCATAAAAAACAAGCCAGACATAATTTATGGTGGAACGGTCCTCAAAATATCTTGGATGAAGCAATTCAGCTAAAACCAAGAGTTGTGGGAACAGCTACAGTAGCAATGGAATTGGGCCAATTCTGGATTAGCATAAATTCAGCCATCATATCTTTAGTATGGCAATGAACATACCTGACTGTAATGTGCTATCTCAATTGATTATGACTTGGATTTTAGAACATTTCATGTCTATTGTTTAATTTGTTGTTCAACACAAATATTATTGAACCTCTGTGTTTTGTTTGTTTAATAGTAGCTAGCTTTTAGGGGCTAGTTCATTTTTCCCCGATTTATGAATGAAAATTTATCAAAATCATATTTCTATGATAAGCACATATCTCATCAGTTTAACCGCCTTTATAAAGTTTTAAAATTAGGCTTAAATTATTTCTGGTTTTTTTCTAGAAATCGGGTTTTATTTATTTCGTCTTTCAGGCGAAATTTGAAATTTTCTTTTCTCGTTTTTTCGGCTCCTGGACTAGCACTAATTTTTTCACGCGAGCTCTAATTATCACAAATTGGGCTTAATCGGTATGCAAAGTTTAATTTTGAAATTCGAAAGTTTCTCTGCTGCAGGCACCCACACTGTCTGATTCATCTCTTGATGATTCGGAGGATTGGGTATGAGTGGATTTTCCGAATGATGAAACCTCATTGCTCTGGTCGTTCTTGTTTGACCGCTCAGACTTGTCGCAGTTAAATCTTGGATTTAATTCTGGAGTTCGTTCTGAAGCAAATTTTGTAAAATTTGCATGATTTTGAAGCGATGTAAATATAAATCTGTCTTCTCGTGGATGCCAACTGACGCCTGACACCGTTACATATGGAGAAGGCTCAATTGCTGCTTCTTTGATTTTGTTGAAATCTTCATTGCTTGAAATTGAGTTCAGTATTCATTTGCTTTATTGAAATCCTTATTGACTTAGGATATTGCTGATGTCATATTTGAGTTGTAACGCATTAAATCGTCTACATAAATGCTTTTCTCAATTGCATGACACACAATTGGGCTGGAATGTTTTTAATTTTGAAATATTTGATTTAGACATCGTATCGCTAGAAATGGTTCTGGATAACTCATAAGTGACAGTTGATAGTCGATATTGACGAATTTTATCTGATGGGTGCTTGCGCCAAACAGTCTGCTGGAAGCTTCTTTACTTTTCCTGTTTATAGGTCGAGACTGCGATTGATGTGATCACTTTAACAAATTCGTTGGTGGTGATACTTTACTAGTGCCGCCCTTCAATTGGCCTTGGCAGCTGGTGACAAAGACGATGCTGTACCAATCACGATATTTATCAGAGAAATAAGGTATGTTAAACCTGGGTATATCAAAATTCGGAGTTCATAATTGGCTAACGTGGTTCATAAATCCTCCATTTTGGCCATTTTCATACAACTGCTGGTTTCAACTATTACGTAGTTTGCTACCTGCTGTAACGATCTAATCGCAACTTATTCGATTTATTTACGTTATTTTTTGACACACTTAAAGCAAATTTATGACTTCGATTATAGAGCGAGTAACTCTCATAAATAATTAAATTGATTGGCACATAAAAGTCATAAATATTTTTTTTATCAGAACGTAACGGGCAAATTAGACGGATCGTTTTGCAAAATATTAAATTTGGATCACCGCTAAGTCAAACAAAATGAGGTTTTATATATTCGCCTACGTTAGTTTAATAGCGTTGGTCTCAGATCGAGCACATTGTGGGCGTGTAGAGAATGGGTTCGATGCTGATCCTGATGACGCATTTGCTTTTCGTGTACTCAGTATTGAAAATGATGTAACGGTGCTTGCCAATATCTCATCGGGTGTGGCAATTAGTGAATATTTTGGCCTCGTGGCTGCCCAAGCAATTCATGGGTATGTATCTAATTCCAGTACTAATTTCAGTTTTGTAAAATATTTTTAAAATATTTTAGGTTTCACCTTTGGTACATCGGGTTCGGCTCGATTAATACTGACGAGCAATTAATCCAACGCATTGATTCGACAAATGTTAATATTCATCCTGAATACGATTCAACAACATTAATCCACAACATTGCGGTTATCAAGTTTAATACAGCCGTTAAGAATTGTATGCTCTACGCAGAAATTAAGAATTTTATAATTAAGACGCCAGATTTATATAAATTTTATTTTAGATTTACCAATAGCCAATGCGCGTGCCCCATTTCACATGCTACACATATTTGGTTATGGCTACACCGATACTAGTTTTAAGCCTGCTAATATACTACAGCAAGTTCCAGTACTAATGTTGTCCGTCTGTTCGCTAACTTTTCCGGATTATGATCCAGATAATTCATTTTGTGGTGTATTGCCGGTACAAAGTGCAATCAGAGATGGAGATCAAGGGGGACCCGTCACGGATACAGAACGTACGGTTGTCTATGGAATTGTCTCTCTTTGGGGTACGAGTGATACTGATCCAGTTGTTATTATAGATGTTGCAGCTTACAAACAGTTTATTCAACAGGTGATTGATTCAACTGCTTGAATTCGGTAATAAAATAAAATGAACGAAAGCAGAGTTTTTTATTTCGAGCGCTCTGCAACAAAAAAATTTTTTGAGAAACAAACTTTGATATATTGAAGCTAGAGGAATTTTTCCTAAGCTTAGCCAAATGAAAAAAATGAAGCCCTTGGATTGTGCGCCAGTGGCCAAGTCAAATTGACGCCATTGGTACTGCCACCAGATTCTAAACATTTTTTGACTCACATCCAGCAATACAATAATCGCTTTCAAATGACGTCAGTTGGCGCAACAAAAATTATTCGAGATAATTTTATGCATACTTGCATGTTGGCAGCTGTGAATTGCCAAAAGCAACCAGAAGTGAGTGTGTTTACAGAAGTTGATGTTTACAGCAAATTTATTTTATGGTCGATTCAGCAGGACAAGTCGATCAGCGTTGTGCGCACACCACAATTCGCTGAGAAGACCAATTGTGGAACAACTCCAAATATTTTTCCATCATCACAACGAATTGGTTACATTATTCAAGACCGCATGCCATCTGATAACCACAAAATTGTTATCAGAGCCGCTAAGATGCCTGTAGGACCTTAAAATGTCGGCGTCGATCACATCTTAAAATGTCGGCGTCTATTTCACCAATATGCTGTGGATATGTACGTCAAAGTTGAAACTGAGCGATTGACATTTATCAGGTTGAACCAAGCAATACATTCTTCTTCGAGATACCATCAATGCTGACGGCAATGCACAGAATGTTGGCAGAGTAACTATTCTTCTAGCAACATACATCGGAAGTCCGCGACATCATGGCACACCAGATTTGTTTATCACGTTTACGTGCCCTACACAATGGACAGAAATTCGACAAGAATTATTTCCTGGCCAATCACCCATTGATCGCCACGACATCATCGAGTGTTCGACGAGACACTGATGGATGTATTCAGTCGAGTGGCAAAAAACGCGGATTGCCACATGCACATATCCTATTTTGGTTGGTTGAAAAGATAAGACCGATTGAAATTCCCGATAATGAAGAAGAACCACTGTTGCACGAGGTTGTTACAAAAAATATGATTCCTGGTCCCTGTGGGGGCACTATTACTGGATATAATGGTTATCCACTTTATCGCCGCCGATCTACTGATAATAGTCAAAGCGAATCAACAGGACATTGAAGTTGATAATCGTTGGGTTGTTCTGTTTTCGCCGATACTCTCCAAGCCATTCAAAGCACACAAAAATGTCGAATTTTGCCATTCCGTAAAATCTATTAAATACATTTGCAAGTACGTGATCAAAGGTAGTGACATGGCTGTGTTCGGAGTGGCTGCCGGAAATTCCAACGATGAAATCACTCAATTTCAAATGGACCGCTATGTTAGCAATAACGAAACGATGTGGCGTATTTTTTCATTCGCTTTACATGAAAGACCTCCAACTGTTGTTCACTTGGCCCTACATTTGGAAAATGGCCAAAGAGTGTATTTTATAGCGGAGAACGTATTACAACGAGCTGACAGGCCGCCACCACAACATTGATCACCTTCTTTGAAATGTGTCAGAATGATGACTTTGCCCAAAAGCTGTTTTACTCCGAAATGCCAAGATATTTTACCTGGAATCAATCGTCAAGTAAATTTCAACGACGGAAACAAGGAAGCCAGTTCCAGGTTACTCACAAGTATTTTCCATCGATGCGCTAGGACGTCTTTACACAGTTCATCCCAGAACATACAGAGAAGCCCGTCAACGTTTGGTATTGCTAGAGAATGATACTCATTGGGACCACACTCTCGAAGATGCTATGCGTCTTAGAACATCGAATGCAAATTTACAAATGAACCATGAAATTCACAATGAAGCATGACTTGTGCGTGATGCTTACCAACAAAGAATTAATACAATTAGCAATGACAACGCCCAATCGCCCAATACACGACGCATTTAAACAAGAGTTGAGACGCGGAACTCAATACGAAACGTTCCCCTTTTAAATCCGCAACGAAAATATACCTACGATGCGCTCAAGAAAGTAGTGAACGATGGAACTGGCGGAGTTTTTTTCTTAGATACTCCCGGTGGAACTGATGAAACAGTTCCAAACAACAAAATGGTATTGCACTTGCACTTGCTTCATCAGGTATTGCAGCTACACTCAAGTTGCCGTTGAACATGCAAACTAATGAAACTCCAACTTGCAACCTTTCGAGGAATTCTGCGATGGCCAAAGCTCTGCAGCAACCGGTTTGGTGGTGCGATGATTCTATTGACAGGTGATTTTCGACAAACATTGCGCCAACTGCCAACTTAATGCATATTTGAAGTGGTCCATTTTATGGAAATATGTCCGATCTGGAGCAGTTTTTTCCAGACATTTGCTCGTCATTGGTAATGGCAAAATTCCTGTTGACACATCATCTGGATACATTACATTCCCTACCGATTTTTGTCACTTTAGGCGAAACTCGTCGGCCGAACTCGTCGAGATGGTGTTCCCAAACGTTGCTAAAAATCATGTTTGGTTGAGCGAACGTGTTATATTGGCTGCAACAAACGTTGATGGCAGCGAAATGATTTTTCAGATTCAAAATAAGATAGCCGGCGAATGGATGACACACAAATCGGTTGATTCCGTTACTAACCAAAATGATGTTGTCAACTATCCAACAGAATTTTTAAATTCGCTGGAATTGCCCAGATTACCACCTCCTAATCTGCAATTAAAAGTCGGATCGGTAATCATTATGTTGTGGAACATAAACCATCCACATCTTTGCAATGGCACTCGGCTTGCGGTAATCATTCCGGTTGACTTCATTGTCTGAGCCGACATGGATGGCTTCATTGATATGACTGGCATTGCATGGTTCACGATCATCACATGCTTGCTGTTGCTGAGGCATGATCGTCGGCTCGACAACTTCTTGCAATGGCGTGATTTGGAACATGTCCATCAACAAGTTATCGATGTATGATTTGGCGTGATGGAACTTCAGCTAATTGCGTCCGGTGGTTCGATTTGTACCACCAGCATGGACTTCAAATAAATGGCATCCCCGATACTGAACTCCTTCCATCTTGCTCCGTAGTGGTCGATGAACTGTTGCTCCATTCTCCTGTTACGCACATCACCTCGCTTTACAGGGGAGCCTAATCAGATCCAACTTGGTCTCCATATCATGTGCAGTCATTAGTTTGTACGGAGACTTCATCCCCAGTGCATACAAAGGCGTGTAGCGAAAACACGTTAAAATTTCATTTTAACTTTTCGACTTCTGTCTTAAGCAGCTCGACAAAACGCTCGGCACGGCCATTTTACTTTGGGGTGTAAGGTGCCATGGTAATGTGATCAATGCTATTCTCGGCACACATCTTCTTAAAGTAGTTAGACTTAAACTGTGGGCCGTTTTCGCTCACGATGATTTCGCACAACCCATGCGGAGCGAATGTTTCCATCAAGTTTTGAACGGTCTTTTCAGATGTCGTGTTGCTCATCATGAAAGCCTCCGGCCAGTTGCTAAATGAATCAACAAAGACCAGGTAGTAGAATCCATTGACTGGGCCGGCGTCGATTTGAATAAGTGACTAAGGTTCCTTCGGCATCGGCCATGCATCTTTTTACATGAGCTAACAGCTTCATGCGTGCAGTCTCTGGATGACCCGAATACAATTCCTAGAGAATAGCCTTGTGCAATTGCAATGGTATCACGACCTGCTTCGGAGTTGGAAATAGTCTGCCACCGCGTCATTTTTGATTTGGTTTTTCTTTTCAGTTCCTACTTGATGAAATAAGCGACCTGCTTCAGGACCTCGAATTTTGCGGTTTCAGCTTGGATTGCTTCGAAATTAACCGGTAATATTTCTCTGACTCGATGGCAAAGCATTCTGCATGACTATATCAATTCTAATGGTTACACTGATGGTATCTTCGGGCTCGGGCTTTGGTTGTGCATTAATGAGTCTTGAAATAAATTCAGCACACGCAAAACTCTTCGTGCTGATGTATTTGATGTCAAAATCGTAGGCGAGCATGACTCATTCAGGGACTCTTCCAGCCGTAAATATAACGACGAAAAATCTTAAGCGCGAACTTAAGCGCAAGGGCTTCTCGCTGGTTCTGCTAATGTGAGATCTGTTGGCAGAATATTTATTAGCATTTTGTACGAGCCCATTCGTACTTGATATCCTCTCGCAGCAATTCATCCAATGGTTCACGCAAGTCTTTCAACTCTTTGATGAATTTGCCATACCAACTAATGGCTCCCAGAAAAGCACGCAGCATTGAACTGTCAGCTGTGACTGGTAATTGTTGAATTATCTCAACTTTAGAGAACGAAAGAACATTTCGCGAGCTTAAGGGTGAAACCCTTATCCTGAATGCGGTTTAGGACATCGAATAGCTTCTGTCGATGGTCCTGCTCGTCTTTTTCAGCGACAATGATATCGTCGAGATATGCTGCAACTGTACACATACTCCCAAGCATTGTGTCCATTAGCTGTTGGAAAATGCCTAGTGCTGTCTTTACTCCAGGCTGCAACCTATTGACTTGGAACTGCTCGACGTGTGTGTTGATCACCATGTGCTTTTTAGCATCGTTAGCGAGCTCCAATTGTAGGAAAGCATCAGAAAGGTCAATGTTGCTGAATACAGAGCATCCTGCATTGTATTTAGCAACATTTAACTTCGTCAAAATGTCAGCCGGTGTCGGTAGTGGATACTGATTAGGTTCTGAGTTGGCATACTCTATTGGTTGAATAACTCCCAAAAACTGTAATCTCTGCAACTCGTCCTGAATTGCCTGTGCGGCTGCATACGGTACAGGCCGCTGACGACAGAAAACAGCCTTTGCTCCTGGTTTCAATTTAAGCGATACTTTCAGTCTGTTATATAAACCCAAAATACCATCAGAGAACACAGAGGGGAATTTCGTCCGGACCTCCTCCGTCAGCGACAGCTCTCCATTTGGATGAACCCTATTGCACACGTACGTTGAAAAGGCCCAATAATTCCATTCAATCGCTGCAAAACACATTCAGGCCGGAGTTTGTAACGTTGACCTGTCCGTCGGCCTCGCACTCGTACAACTTCAGTTTAGCTTGACAACGCGGGGCCAAAACTGGCATTCCTAAAATTTTCCAGTTTGTTCGTTAGATGATCGTCCAATCTGAACCCGTTTCGAGTTGTAGTGATACTCTGGCCTTGCCTGAATCGCAAAACTCCGTCTTACCTTACCATTATCTCTTCGTGCCTTTTTGGCCTTAACGCGAGCCGCTGACTGGCAATAGCCGCTCTTGTGCCCTTGGATCTTACATGTTTGATATTTTTTGTCCTTAAATGGGCAGTCCCGATGAAAATGAATTTCACCGCATAACCAGTATGGGCATTTCGGTGCCTGAACTGTGCTGCAATTTGCTGCTTTTGTCTCGCAGATTTGCTGTTCAGAGTTCTGTTGCTTATTTTGGTTTCGTTCTGACTTTTGCCGTATTTCCAGTACTTCCGATTTGACCTAGCTCTTGCAATTTAAATTTTTGCCCCATGTTTAACCCGGTTTCCGTGTACTGTTCATCCAACTTTGACAGTAGCTTCTCCAAGGTGATGGAGTCCTGCGATTTGTTGAGGCCCTGCACAAAGAGCAGGACCTTGAAATCTTCTGCCGAGCATTTTGCGGGGTCAAATTTTTCACACATTGAGTTAACGTGGGAGGCGTACGTTTTGTAATCCTCATTCTCGCCTTTGAGATTTTTGAACACTTAAATCGCATCGAAAACAGCGATTCTTTCCGCCCGTAAATGCGATCGACGGCAATTCTCAGAGTTAATTCCATAGGCTTGCGTGACAGAATAGTGTTGGTAAATTTCTGGTAAGCTTGATTGGTCAGTTTCTGCAGCAGTAACCCAACTTTCGCCGCCTCCGTCAACGATGCCTCCTCTTCGGTGAAAATTGATTCATAGCGGGCATACCACAACTCAGATGTTGCACTTACTTCCGCGTCATATATGAAATTTTCCATGAGGTCAGATACATCCTTGACGAGCGAATATCCTTGCGCCAAGTTTAGCGTTATTATCCATTTTAACTCGCGTCCCAATTGTTTTTTTTAGGTTATGTAACTTAACCGGATCACGTGTAAACCTGATAATTGATAACACGATTACTCATATACTTGTATTTAACCAGTCTTTATTTCTTATCTTCGTTCTTACACATCTCTCTCCGAGAGCTAAAGGGTAACCCTATACAAAACTACAATCTATAAACACGTCCCTTCGTGACGTGTAGTAATTCCTGACACCGTCGCTTGTCGTCACCACAGTTATCGGTGGAATGGATACAGACTACCAATATTGTCATACGTTAACGTCCAAATCAGAGGCACACAGCGCGTCAAACAAAGTTGAGCTACCGGCGTTGAATTCACCACACGAACCATTGAAAGAGCTTATGGCTGGCGTGGCTCCGGCTTCAAAATTGTTTTGGCGCAAAAATCGCAAATTCAATTTGTACTTCCAAATGACGTCTTTTGATGAAACCGCAGCATAGTTCAGAGCAACGACGGCCGAAATTTTGAATCTATATTCAAAATTCAATGCCAAGTTCACCATTAATTGCATGATGTGGACCCGAAATTCCTACAAATTTACCTCATGGGGGCCATTACAATCATATCGAACATATCGAGGAAAGGGTAATAGTGACGCCATTGGAGACATTTATGAACAATCACAATCAGTTGGTTCGGTTGTTCGAAACAGTCCCAAGCCGTTTACGCAATGACACCCAGGCGCTTTTCACCAAAGCTGACAAGGTGCCAGCGGACACCGGCCGATTCAACACACAAACTATAAACGAAGTAGCTGTTGTTATATCTGACGATCAATTTGAACGTCGAGACATCAGGAACCAGCGCAGAGACAACACAATTCTGACGATTGCGGACAAACACCGTTTGTACGATACTTAAATTATCCACTGTTATTTTGGGAAGGAGAGGATGGATATCAAATTAATATCAAACAACGCAATTCATCGCAACAAAACAATCACGCTCACATGCGAAGATCGAGAGCGAGCGATTGCGTTATATCCGCTTTAATCAAGTGAAGCTGTGTTCGGAGGAGTATATTCAATTGAGAGATGCTATTGTCGGTAAGTAGATAACAATTTAAATATCAACGAAATCGGTAAAGCGTTCATACTTCCATCCACACATATTGGCAGTCCACGGGTTTGCCACCCCAAAAGCTGTGGATTTGGTTACCCGACAAAATTCGACCAGAAGAAATTCATAACATTATTTCAGCAGAAATACCAGATCGGTCAACTGATCTATGTGGTCTATGTGGTGATTTGAATACGACAGCGAAGCGTCAAAATTTCGCCTTTAAGATCTCAGATTCGCTCTCTACACCTTTGCATACGTTCAAACCATTTATCGAAACACTTTTGCCAGACTGAAGATGATAGCTCCAAAACATGGTTTAATTTATAAAAATTGTTGTCCACGCACCTTAACTTTAATTGTTAGGAACAGGGAGAAGTCATTGGGTGCCAAGTCGGGGCTGTAAGGCGGATGACCCATTAACTCGATCGTTTGAGTTCTCAAATACTCGCTTGTTTGATGTGATGTGTGTGAGCTCGCATTATCGTGATGCAAAATGATTTGCCGTTTTGGGTTGTTTTCTCTCAATTTGTTGAAAACCTCTCGTAAACAAATGGTCATATATACCAAGCTGAATTGACTGCCTTTTGATTTTCAAGAGCCACAGTAGTCACTTGACCAGTTTTCGTGAAGAAACACGCTACTATTGGTGCTAAACTCGCACAACTGTTGTTGGTTTTTTCTTTAAATTAGAAAAACCAAACAGTCGATTGCTCTTTTCTTTCCAGCTCATCGACATACTTGCATGACTCGTCACCTGTCACGATCTTGTATACGTTTATGGAAGTACCTCCAACGAATTTTTGGCGGCATCAATCGACACTAACCTTTTTTTATGCGTCTGTCAACAAATGTGGAGTCCAACGTGCACATAGCTTCCACACCTTTAAATGTTCATGTAAGATCGTATGTACGCTGGTGTTACTATAGCCTAGGCATGTCTCGATTTCACGATAAATCACATGCCGATCCTCTTCAATCAGTTGACCCACAGCATCGATGTTTTCTGGCATAACAGCTGCTTTTTGACGACCTTCACGAGGGTCTTCTTAAAGTGAAGGTCATTAGCCTTTAAATTCATTGTACCAATTCTAAACACTAGCCAAGGATGGTGCTTCGTTGCCAAAAGTCGAATGAAGTGGTTCGAAGCACTGTTGTTGAGTTAGCCCCTTTCGAAAATCATAAAAAATCATCACACGAAAATTTTGACGCGATAATTCCATTTCCAGCGACGAATGATGCGAATGTCAAACAGTCGCAATCAGATTGACATTGACAATCAGTTTTGCAGTTCTGTTAAGTCAATCAAATACATTTGCAAATACGTTCTTAAAGGCAGCGATATGACAGTTTTTGCAGTACAAAATGTAAATGAAAACGACGACATAACACGCTATCCGATGGACAGATACATCAGCAGCAACGAATCTGTTTGTCGTATTCTGAGTTATTCCATACATGTACCTCTGTTCCGGCATTTCCTGGCATATTTAAAACAGATACATTGGGCCGATTGTACACTGTTCACAGAGTAAATATTCAAGGATCAAGGTCCTTCGAATATTTACGAACTGTCAACGACCAATTGCACGAAACGCATATCACGACGCATGCCGCGAACTTCGTTTGCTAGAAGACGACAATTGTTCGTAAATTTGTTGACATGCTTTGCGGCACAATCAATCCGGAAAACAAATGAATATCCACAGATGGACTACACACCGAAAATATACAACCAAGCATTACTTTTGATCGTGGATGTTTGCATTATCATTTCAAATACGCCAATGGTCAATTTGGGTATGTCATCACCTGATAATGATATACAGCGAGCACAACAATTCGATACCGTCGATTTGGCTACAGTTGTTGCAACTATTGAGCAATTGGTGACTGACGAGCAAACGGCCATTTACAATCGAATTAAGTTGACGATTGAAGCTCAGCAAGGAGGACTCATTTTATTGGCCGCCAACTTTTTCGGAACATAGTCTTAGCAGTTGCTATACGTACTTTTAGGTATACGCGGGTCGCCTGTGCGCATTTCGTACACGGTCAAACTGCAAAGGTGGCTCCAATCCAATGGTTACGGCAACGCATGCAAAATCTAAAGTCTTTACCACCTCGAACAAGAAGAGGGAACATTAAGAAGCGAAATCGAGGGATGTCTTAAAGCAGTAATAAATCGGACTGCTGTTTGGGTTTGTGATAAAGACCACTAACAGGAGGTTGATTTGGCCAAGGTTACCGTTATTCAATCTGTAGCTGATATGCTATAATGCATTTCGGTGAGTTTTAAAAAATCTGTTGATAGGTGGTCACTTTAACGCATGGTCCATCAAGTTAAGTTAAGCTGTGAAACAAATAGAAGAGGCGGTACTCTCCTAGAATCTTTCGTATGCCACCCGGGGGCACTACCAACTACTCGGGCATAAAATTCACTACCTTCCGTATAGGGGCAATACAATAGGCGATCCAGTTGAATGACGGATTTATATATAGGGGTACATAGAGCCATGTAAAATAGGGTGTTGCCCGAACACTACAAAATGTGTTGTTTACCCTGTGGTATCGTGGACAAAATTACGAATTGCATGTGTAATTGCCGGTAGAACTCCATCCCAACTACGTTGATCTTCCTTGATATAAGCTCGTAGTGGTGGAAGTAGTGTTCGATTGACTCGCTCCGAAGCATTAGCTTGGGGAGAATATTTGGCTGTAAATTAATGTTTCACTCCGTATTTATTGTACGGACGACCGTTGTCAGATACGATTACCTCTTCACACCAAACATTATAAAAATTCGTTCCTCGAGAAATTTTACTACTGCTTCTGCTGTAGATTTTCTTACCGGTTGAGTTAAAACAAATTTAGAGGAGTTATCAACCGCTATGGTCCCAAAAAATCTATGTAAATTCTGTGGAACGGCTGCTAAGTACCCAAGAAACTGTGAAAGGATGAACGGGCAGGATAATTTACGGCCTTGATGCCTTGATGCCTGTATTTAGAGTAGGCCAAAACAAATACCTTAAAGGTACCCGTGGATGGACAATGGGCCGATTCTAATACAGAATATCGAAGAGATGTGGGAACAATTTATTTCCAATCTGGTAAATCAGTATTTTCGGTATACAAATTTGGTAAAGGTTTCAGGTTAATAAAAGCGAGACCATTGGAAATTTTTATATTTGTACGTGAAGATGAAGCCAACATGGAATTAACTAGATTAGAATATTCATCGGAAGTGAACGCGGCGGACTTTATATCTATGTCGAACGGAATTTGAGAGATGTTTAAGGTCCACATTTACCCGAGATAGGTCGAGTATCCGTTGATAAACCGGCAATACCACCCTGTTACGCCCAAAAACCGACGAATTTGACGCATATTCCGCGAACTTGGGAACTCTATAATGGTCCTCACCTTATCAGTCGGTCAGTCATCACCACATGACCGAGGTACTCAATTTCCTGGAGAACAAATCTGCTCTTTGATATATTTATAGTAAGACCAGCCTTTGTTATTCGATCAGCTATATCAGACAACAAAGAAAGGTGTTCCTCACATGTTGAAGTGATGTGAGCAAATCGTCTAAGTAGGCTAGTAGGGAATACCCGATTATGTAAGTGTTGCGGAATGATCTGATACATATGGCAACTCATAGTTTTAGGGCTTACAGAGTCCGAAAGGCCTCGTTTTGAAATGGTATAGTGGGCGTCCTGGGATGGTAAACGCAGTTTTTTCTCTCTAGGTAGGATCCAAACGTATTTGCCTAAAGGCATCCTTTGCCTAATGCAAACTTTCGATTAACGGAAGAGGGGAAGCGTCCTTTTTCGTAACACTATTTAATCTTCTAGCGCCCAAACACAATCTAAACTTACCCGGTTTCCGAACAATAGCCACCGGAGAACTCCACGCACTGTGGCTTTCTTCTATCACATTCATTTTCAACATATATGATCAACCTTTTGATACATGCCTTCTTGGACAGCAGGAGAAACGAGCACATGAGTACACCCAAGTCCCTTTTTCATAACTGGGCAAGGTATCAATAACCTCTTGGAGCCGATGCTGTTGTTCATCCGTCAATATGTGGTGAATCGAAAGAGGTTTGCGTTCTCGTTTTTTGTGTCTTTATGTTCAGCCATTGTAAGTCTGACCATATTTGCTTGGAGATTGTTTGTTCAATTTCGGAGACGAAAACCCACAGCCCAGATATACGGGTTAATGTAAGGAAGGAATCACTAAAAATTTTAAAACTTTGGTCTGAGTTTTATATGTTACGTTTAAGTTAACATAACCTGTGACAGGTTGAGTGCACTGACGTTCGGCTCGCTATCTAATAATAGGAACGACGAAATTTCTGAACTATACGAACAAATTATTTGAAGACGTATTTGGTATCAGATCAACGTCAAACTTTATTAAATCAATAACAAAGTTAGTACAAATGACCTTTATACCATAACACAGTCGCTTTCTAAAATTGTCGACGATGCTCACTCACTTTCCGACTGTAATAAAGAGACAGATATTCTCCTCTGGAGGTGTGGTCAACCACACATCGAGTAGTTCATTGGTTGGATATCAGGCGAGTTTGTCAGCCAATACGACTTTGTTCCAAAATCCACGGAACAACTTCACAGATGGAGAAGGTGGTGGCCTCACGAATTTCGGAAAGTTGCTTTAACTGAAAGCATCTTTTAACTAAACTACAAGAACAATAGAGGCAGTTATTGTAGCCCAAAAGCGGCAAACCGTCATGACAATCGATTTATTATCGTTCAGTTTGATTATTAGGGCTGGACACCGATTAAAATAAGGCTGAAGAGGCGTTATGGTTTCGTTGTACCCAAAAGTTTCCAAATATTTCGATTCATCACAGTGCGAGTCGAATAAGACTGAAATTGTCCTAATCAATAACACGAAAGCATGAAGAGAATAATCGTAGAGGTTTGACCCAATTGGTCATGCAAACTTTCCGAAGTGTATGATTTCTAAACATTATCCGACAGTATGCTTTATGTGAAAGAGAATATTCTCCACGATTTATTGTTTACGGAAGAATTGAGCCGCCTTCAAAGAAGCAATAAGCAAACGGTAATTCCGCGGTATCGATCGACATAGATAGCGGACTATACTCTCACATGTTAGTAGTTCGGTTACATCCTCTGGTGAGCTAAATAAATAAAATACGGTTGTTGAAGAATGGTAAAAGTCTTAAAGGTTTTTTTCTCAGAGAACCGTAAATTTTTTCGGAAAAATTCACAATTATCCGGTTCGACAGTCAAAAAATACGCTAAGGGTTTATTTACCATATCACCTCTTTCAACCTCGCACTTGATCTATAGACTGAAGAATATTTTCTATCACTTAGCATCCCAAAATGCATTCTCCATCAGTACCGGAACTGTTTCCTGCCGTAGAATGATTGGCGTGTGGCGCACGCATAGCTCGATTTAGCCGAACGATGGTGGCTCAAATTTATGCAATTTGTATTCGGTACATATTCAGTGAAAAAACTATGGGGAAGAGTTGTGTGGCACGGCCTGGTAATTTTGTTTAACAGTTTGTTGGTGGATGCTATCAAGGGTGTTGTAAACTGGGTTAATCTTATAGTGCGCCGAGATTTACTGACATTTTACATTCAATGGAGTATAACTCGTCCAATTATTTAATAGTAATTGGTGGCACTGGAGCTGTAGTCGGTATTTATCTCCTCTCTTGAGCTGATCCAAATCACGACACCCCAGCCGAAACTCACTTATAATTTTAATATTCTGGGTAGTATGAGAGTGAAACATGAAGTAGTTTTTCTCTACATCCAGCGAGTTTTTTTGGAAGAATTATAAAATTTTCACAATTTAATTAACGTCCAAACTTCCAAATTTATTCCACTTAAAATTTACTTGATTTATCCTTATTCTAAAATTATCCCAGTCACTTGTGATAACCAATCCAAATAACTCGTAATTCGGGTAAACGCCACTGGGTATCCTTTATCACAACCGGCGCTCGCACCAAAGGAAACAATTCCAATTTGTTTAGTGCCGTTTGGAGTTGTATGGCTTAAAGGACCACCGGAATCGCCTTTGCATGAAAGCTGAAGCCCGAAGTCATCCCATCTAGTACCGCATAGTGTTGAATTGAAAACATAATAGTAGCTTTCGTCACATTCACTGTTGCTAATGACACGAAACGTTTTGTACTGCATGCTTCGCGGTATTGTGTTCTCTGTTAAACAAATCTTGCTAAATATTTAGCGAATTATGTAATATTGTAAAGTACGTACCGGCCGTTCTCCCCCAACCAGAGATTATAACTTTTTCATCCGTATATGTTTCTAGTGCATTCGAGCTCGATGGCAGCGGAATAGGTTGCACGTATGTGTTAAATTGTATCCTACGTACGGGTATCAAAGCAATATCATTTTTAAATGTTTCCGGTTCATATTCCGAATGAATAATGCGTTCACTAGTGCGTCGCCGAAACATTGGCAAGCCCAAAAAAGTTGTTCCAATTCCAATCTCAAATTCTTTTTGCAGTATGCAACAGTGCGCTGCCGTTAATATAAAATTGGGCGATATAATTGAACCCCCGCACAGCGCCACCCTATCGTCATAAGTTATTACGAAGATGTAAACTTGGAATGGGAACTGCCCGGGTTCTGCAATTTCATTATACAAATCACTGGCGATCGATAAAAGTACAAAACTAATTAAGAACTCGATCACACTGAGCTTAGCCATGTTGGCATAATTACACGATCAAACTGAACACATTTTATTCCAAATATTTATATGTAGGTGGGCGCCTTTTAAGTACGTGATCGTAACTCAATCATAAACGGAACGTGCAATTATTCGAATTTAAATTCCGGTTTATGGTGCCAACCCGAATATTTCGTTCACTGTACACATTTAATCGAATAGATAGATTTAACGCTGCGATTAGGTACAAATACTTGTTGTGATTTATTGTGTTCGAAATTGTTGACCGAGGAGGCAGAATGATGTCATTTGTTAAATTATCGGTTGTAATTTTAATTGTTGGTTGCTTCGTAAACACCAGTAGCTGTATAGATATTGGACAGGGACGTATTATCCAGGGATCAAATGCAACGACTAACCAATTTCCGTACTATGCATCCGTGATAGGATTAACGCTGAATGGTAGTACATTGTGTGGCGGATCAATTATATCAAGTGATTGGATACTAACAGCGGCTACATGTTTAATCGGGTAATTTGAAAATACAATTTACTAACACTTTTAAGTATCCTTGTGTATATGCTACGCAGATCAACCAAATTTAAAATTGGCGTTGGTTCAATATTTTTGACGGCACCGCAAATATCAATGATCTCTACAGAAGCCTATCAGCATGAACATTTTAATTCGAATACGTTATCGAATAATATTGCATTGATAAAGTTACCAGCTACTTTGAGTTTTTTTGGTGAGTACTGAGTTCTAGATTAGGTAGTTTGTTGTTGTTCGTTATCAAATTTGTGTTTCAATTTAGAGGTAAATAAACAGTTATTTAAAATATTTAAGTACCCCCGAACAACCTATATGGCAATCGTAGACTTTAATAATTTGATAAGGCAACCAGTGTCATAAAGATTAACAAATTTTTATTACTAGTCGCAGTGGCGGAGATACTTTGGCAGCCTGTTTACTACAATTTGGTGAGAATATGCCAAACGAAGAGATCGGTTTAAAGAGCTCGGTAGACTCTGCGAAGCGAGCGCTTTTTTTCGTTTAAAAAAATGTGCGCAACAAGAAGGGACCTAGACAAGAATTCAGAAAACCTACCCTATATACAATCTTTTGAACTTTATTTAACAGACTCCGTCATTGTATAGTTGGTTGTAAGAAACCCTTAAAATACGGCCCGTTATTTGTTGACCTCAGAAACCGTTCGGATTACATATCCCATTTAAAACCATATCATGAGGTTTTGGAAATTTATTGAGCAGTTTCCTTGAAACTTTTGCAAAATACGCTCTCAGTCAATCTCTTTTTTATTTTATTTTTAATTTATTATCTTTGCAATCTGTTCTGTCCTTACTTTTACGCCGTTGTCAGCCAATTCGAGGACGTACGGCTATAGGACCGATTTTCGTACAACCATCTGCACATTGCATCTGTTCCTTTTTATCACAGATCGTAATCTGATGATGAAGATTCCTTTTTGCATCCTGCCCCTATCGGCATTGGAACCGGGTCCCTGCCCGATCCAAACGACAAGACAACCTTGCCAGCCAACCCATTACCACATAATAAAGGGAAATGTAGAATAAAGACGTACTATGGTAGCTTTAGAAAAAGTAAGCAGTCCCATATGAAATAAAGATTTAGAACCAAATCGAAAAATTAAGGCTAAATTTAAGCTAGTTGGGCTCTACAATTTTAAATCCACTTAAAACGCAAAAGTAGAACTATTGACATTCAAATAATCAAAGCCTTACAATAGACTAGTTAAAGGTCCAATTAAAGAAATTTTGGGCTCCATTTGTTCTTGTTCAAGGTTTTAATACTGTGGGCAACAAATAGTAAGACTTTGTTCATAATTTTAAAATTCTTCATTTATTTCTCCAAATCTATATCGTCCCCCTCAAAGTAATCCCCCCCCGGCCTCAATACACTTGTATCAACGTTTTTCTAATCCTCGAAACAGTTGTTAAAGTCAATTTCCGGAATAGCGTCCAATGCGCGTAGCGATTCACGTTTAATGTCTTCAATTGACTCAAAACGGTTTCCCTGAAACGGTCGTTTGAGTTTGCTGAACAGCCAGAAGTCACACGGAGCTAAATCAGGCGAATACGGTGGTTGCGGAACGATATGGGTGGAATTTTTGGCGAAAAAATCACGTAAAACCAATGCAGTATGAGAAGGTGCATTATCGTGGTGCAAAAACCAAGAGTTGTCGACCCATAATTCCGGCCTCTTTTTACGAATAGCCTCGCGCAAAGGACGCATAACACTCAGATAGTATTCCTTGTTGACATTTGACGTGGTTTTTTCGGCTTCGGCTCACCTTTGGCACGATATTCGGCCGATTGATGGTCTGTTTCCGGGTCATAAGCATAGATCCAAGACTCATCGCCACTTATAATACGTTTCATGACATCCCGGTAGTCGGAAAGCATTGTTTCACAGACGTCAACGCGACGGTGTTTTTCCAAAAAATTTAGTGATTTTGGAACCAATCGTGCTTTCACTTTTCTTAGGCCCAAATGAACTTTCAAAATAGTTTTCACTTATCCTTCCGATATTTCAACGATACCAGTAAGGTCTCTGACTGTTAATCGTCGATTCTCGAGCACCAATTCCTTGATTTTATTAACGTGTTGATCATCAGTTGATGTTGATGGCCGTCCTAGACGGGGTTCGTCGTCAACACGTTCTCGACCGTCTTTGAACAATTTGTACCAATCAAAAACACTTGCTCGCCACATACAATTATCACCGAAGGCCTTTTGCAACATTCTGAACGTTTCGGCACCACAAAATTGATTCCGCACACAAAATTTAATGGAACTTCTTTGTTGAATAATTTCACTCGGCACAGATGTCACTGACAGTCATACCAACATAGAAAAAAAAATATTTCGACGAATGGTTTTCCGCGCGAAATTTAAATTAAAAGGTCTTACTACTTTTTGCCCACAGTAGTATATAGTAGTTCAAGGCCAAAACCGGATTTAGAACTCAAACACGATCTAGTGTTATTTGAATAATTAAAGATTCTAAAACTCTCGGTTTAAGCGATTTAGGGTTGGAAGTCGATAAAGAAATTCGCGCTTGGCTTTCTCATTTCGAAGTTTCTGCAGCTTTACCGTAAACTGGCGTAATGTAATGTAGCTTGCATTAATGTGTAGAACATGCAGAGTTCTTCAACATCTCTGCGGTGTTGTAGGCTGTATAATTATTTTGCCTCTCTATCCTACCCAGTAAGTGGGGGACAATACCATATGATCCACCCAAAGCAAAACAGCAATCCTCTAGACATGGTCTAATGAAGGCCTTATATATCTGGAGAACCTGATGCGATTTAAACAACCTTCTGCATTTATTGAGGAACCCAAATTTTCGTGAAGCTTACTTTGCCAATGGAGCAATGTGTTCATTACATTTTAAATTGTTGCTAATTTGAACATCAAGCAGACGAATTGAGTCTCAACCGGCGACCATGTACTCGTTTTACCACAAAAGGTTTTTAAGTGGGAATGTGAATTTGATCTGATTTTTTAAAGTACAATGTGGCATCGCCAGCAAAGCTATATATAGGGTTAACAGTGCTATTCAGCAAATCATTGGGTAACTCCGGCATTTTGGGACTGTGTCTTTGTTAATCTCCCGTGTACCACAACCTTCATCTCTCGGTCTTTGCGATAGCTTTTTATCCGCTTGATGGTCATCGTATTCAAGCCGTATGCAAGTATATGAAGCTAACGCGATACTCAGCCCGAAAAAACGCAATGGTAACACTAAAATATCACTATCGTGAGAGTTTACTATCCCAGCTCGAAAAATGTCGTGACAGTAAATAGTGTCATGATACACTGTCACGCTATTTATAACATTCAGCTTGAAATTTTAAAATTACTTTAACGTATTTTTAAATATTTTCCTATTGCTTGGTAGTCTAGTCAGGCCTAAACTCTTCATTTATATGAAGCTAGCCCGATATTCAGTTCAAAAAGCGATAGCAATACTAAACTATAACTATCGGTAAAGTTTTATATCCCAAACCGAAAAAGTATTACTGTCGCGATAGTAAAATGTGTAATGATAATCTGTCATGACCATTTTAACATTTTCCCCGACTACAAACTGAGAGATTTACTGAAGGATTCGATGAAGTTTTTACTACAAACTGAGAGATTTGCAGAATAATTCTAACTAGAATTAACTGAATGTCGTTTGAATCTCAAAGAGAAGAGATTTATACGACTATATCCAGCGGTATATGTCAAGTGCTCGTGAATCGCCGGCGAGGCGAGATACAAACGCCAATATCCAGATAATTCCGGATAGAATTTTTCTCCAAATCTCTCAGTTTGTAGTGAAACCTTCAACGAATCCTGCGGTGTACGTTACGTTCTCAAGGGTTCCAGCGGTATATGTCAAGTGCTCGTGAATCGCCGGCGAGGCGAGATACAAACGCCAATATCTAGATAATTCCGGATAGAATTTTTCTCCAAATCTCTCAGTTTGTAGTGAAACCTTCAACGAATCCTGCGGTGTACGTTACGTTCTCAAGGGTTCTAGCGGTATTTGTCAAGTGCTCGTGAATCGCCGGCGAGGCGAGATACAAACGCCAATATCCAGATAATTCCTGATAGAATTTTTCTCCAAATCTCTCAGTTTGTAGTGAAACCTCCAACGAATCCTGCGGTGTACGTTACGTTCTCAAGAGTTCCAGCGGTATATGTCAAGTGCTCGTGAATCGCCTGCGAGGCGATATACAAACGCCAATATCTAGATAATTCCGGATAGAATTTTTCTCCAAATCTCTCAGTTTGTAGTGAAACCTCCAACGAATCCTGCGGTGTACGTTACGTTCTCAAGAGTTCCAGCGGTATTTGTCAAGTGCTCGTGAATCGAAGGCGAGGCGAGATACAAACGCCAATATCCAGATAATTCCGGATAGAATTTTTCTCCAAATCTCTCAGTTTGTAGTGAAACCTTCAACGAATCCTGCGGTGTGCGTTACGTTCTTAAGGGTTCCAGCCGTATATGTCAAGTGCTCGTGAATCGCCTGCGAAGCGAAATTCAAACGACTGTAGCCAGATAGATTTTTTCTCCAAATCTCTCAGTTTGTATTGTAGTTTAGGCTTCAGTGAATCCTGCGGTATGTATCAAGTCCTTGTGAATCGGCTGTGAGATGATATTCAACGAGACTATATCCAGAGAGTTTCTCTGAAATTTTTTCGGTTTGCAGTCAAAACTAGAGCAATATCGGTGGTGTAGGTCAAGTGCTAGTGAATCGCCTTTGGGGCGAGATTTAAACAACTATAATTCAAATTATTCCAGATAATATTTTTCTCAAGCGGAACATAGTTCAGATAATTCCACTGAAATTCTTATTTGAATTTTTTTTTTGAAATTTTCACATAGCTTTGATGCAATAAATTTGTTTACCACTGTAAAGCCAGTAGTATTGCCATAAATGAAAAATTAAAATTTCGTGCTGAAAATTTGGGCTAGTTTCAAGGAGGTTCTCTTACCGACCAAATCCCGATAGATACGGGATGCAAAAGGGATTTTTCATCATAAGATTATGATCTGTGTTGAAAATGAACACAACTATAACCTCCTGTCGGAGTGCAAAACTAATGGGCCGACCCATCTTCCATGCCAGTATTAGGCTATCATGAAGCTGTCCAATGCGCAGATGGTTCTGCGAAAATCGGATCTATAGTTGTACGTCCTCGAATTGGCTGGGAAACGGCAAAAAGTAAGAATAAAGCGAACCGCGAAAGAGTTGGGAGTACCTAGACCTCAGAACAGATTAAATAAAAAAAATAAAAAAAGAATCTCTTGCCAAACCTTGTCAAAAGCATTGGATATATTCAAAGCAACACAGGCGGGACTGCATTTGTTTGCGACATTGGTTGTACCATCGCAATCTTCCAGGCGTTTGGGTATTTATCTTGTTTATAAGAAAGGAGAAAACGTTTAGTTAATATTTGTGCCAAGGTCACTGGCAAACTCCTTCAATATTCGAACTGGAATTCCGTGGGGTCCGATGGCCTTATTTACATCCTTTGTTTTCAGGTTTCTGGAGATAATTTCTTCGGAGAAACAAAAGGAATGAAGGGGGGTGTAACTCAATCGGGGACAACTAAGGTCGAGTTCGATGTGACGGCGTTTGCCAGAAGGCTGGCCTTTCAATGCTGAAGTAGATATTTTAGAAATATTGGCAACCGGAAGCCTTGGTGGTGTTCTTGCTGTCGGCTGTTTTCGCCTCCTTAACACAGATTTTTATACAATGGTTTCGTGTGGCCTTATATTCTTCAAACACAATTTCGTTGCGCTTATATTTCTTGTGAGTAGTCTTATTTTGTCTGGCAGCCTCGGAGGCTTCTTTTAAAAAAATTTTAAAATTGCGATTGAGATTGGAAATTGATGTTGGACTAGATTTGTTCATTCCATGTAACACGGTCTCAGTGAAATTGGAAGCGGCGTCATCTATTTGTTTGCTATAGAAACAATGGCGCCATTGACAAATCCAGCCCCTCAACCTGCTTCCATGAAATGGGGATCGTTGTGAGTCAAAGATTCGGAATTTGGACTTTTGTAGAAGGATCTAATATAATCACCAAACGCATGATTAAACAAATTTGGACACCAATTATTCTTGATCTAGATTTTCGGTGTTTCATTTCAATCTAGGAGAACCCTAATCATAATCTGGCCAGAACGCATCAAAATGATCTTAGCGTAATTACAGGCTAATAGGTTTGGTCAAGAAGGTTTAGGTCATGTCATGTAAGTCTAATAAAACTGAAATCAAATATCGGATCCAAAACCGAATTTAGAACACAACGCATGAGTCTAGTGTAGTGTGAATAATTAAAGGCTCTACTAGGCTACTTGCACTTAACCAAGCTTTTGGTTATTTCGTTTAGAGCAAGCAGAACGCATATCGAAAACCAAATCATAATCAAATATACCACGCAAAATCTGTTCTAGTGTCACGTGAATTATTAAAGGCTCTAGTAGGCTAATAAGCCTCATTACGGGATTTGGGCTAGACTTGCTCTTGAATAAGCTTTTGGTTATTACATTTAAAGCTAGAATACCGCATATTGAAAATCGGACCAAAATCGAAATTAGAACTCAAAACATGATCTTTAGTGTCATTTAAATAATTAAAGGTTTTAACAGGCAAATCAAATGCTTCATTAAACAAATTTGGGCTCCGCTTCTTGATCAAGCTTTTGGTAATTTTATTTAAATTGTCCAGAACTCAAATCGAAAATCGAATCAACCCCGAATTTAGAACGCAAAGCATGATCTAACCGCCTCGTTAAAAAGGTTGGTCTCCACTTGCTCTTGATCAAAATCATTCATCTCAATAAATATACACTCAGTTGGAAACAAAACGAGTAAACCAACCAAGCACAATTACCATGAAAGTTAAACTGGATGCAACTTCTGTCACGACTGCTGGGCCAGCTACAAGAAGAAACCAAAAGATTGCAAATTGATCATTCAAAGCTCAGAATGGAATTGAATGCTTTCTCATGCGAGCAAATTCAAATACGAAGAGAGTTAAACCAACTTAAAGCTGAGATCGATCTATCTAAGCAGCAAAAAAGTCAACCAAATCTTGTATAGTAGCTGGAATTGTTCAATTCGAAAATGTTACCCACTATAACGAAAAAAGTTTGAATCCAATGAAATAACAGTAAACCAAGTTACAGACGACCTACAAGTAACTTCTGCACTATTACGCAACTTTAAATTCATTACTTTAAGTTGATAGGTCCAAATCTTTGTTACCGACATTTTTCGGATACAATTACTAATGTTAAACTGATTTAAATAAGAATAAACTATGAGACTTGAGATAGGGTTTAGCAAGAATACAATGAATAGCGCCACAAGCGGCTATTGATAAAAGTTAAATTAAAACTGTTCCATTTTGAAAATTCAACACCTCTACTAAAGCCTTACTTTACAGAACCCAGAATTCTTCATAAGATCAACTCCCATCGAACAGAACTTGGATTTCTCTGCTGTGGCAGGTTCGGTAATTTGGTAAGACATCAAAAACATTCCCTTTGTACCTTGTCATTAACGCTCTCGCATGGAAAATGATGACTAACATCTATGTGCTTTGTTCTGGGTGAAAAAGCTGTCTTCTCCGAGAATCCACCATCGATTAAACTCAAATTAAATTAGGGAATTAGAATAAAATTTCCGTGTATTACGTTTTACGCCATCTATTGATAACTGGTACGAACTACGACGAAATTAGTTTTAGTAATTTAATCGATAAAATTGGTATCCGAAACAAAGTATTAGAGATTTTAATGCTGCGTGCCTCACGTCGATTTTTTGTCTAAATTTCCGACTCACTAAATTGGCGATTACTTTACACTAGTCATTGGTAGATGTCTCTAATACAAACAATTCAAAATATGTTTAAGAATCAGTTCTAAACTGCAAACTTACTTCAGATTTATCTATCATGCGTGGTTTGTTTTGTGCCATCTATAAACAGCTGGTATGAACTAACCATATATATTTTGCTGACATCTACTATCATTTGGTCATACTAAAAAAAATGTGAAGTTTAATTGAATTATAAATGTTTTCACATTGATTGGCACCTAATGTAGTTATTTCTCCCTTAAATATAGTGGGCTAGTTAAATGTGAACCGAGTACAATAGGGATGAGACCAACTTGGAAATTCGGAAATGGATGGTAGATTAAATCGGGCATAAGGGACAAATGGAAAATATATGAATTGATTTTCATCGCCGATCAAGGCTGTTGTTGGTTTTGTTTGTGGTGGTATTTAAAGTGTGTCCATCATACTAACCGTGCACGATCAGGATGTTGTCCTCACTATTAACGGCGGCTTTTGGAAAATCGCATTCTTTTACACCCAATGAGTATTAGTTAAGGTTAGTGTATGAGACGGTTCCTTTACTAACGAATAATTTATGTGATTTAGTTTCGAAATGTAAACTTATTTGGCCCCTTGGATAATAACACAATCAGCTAGGCAAACGTAAAATATAGAAAAAAATAACGTGGAAGGTTGTCGACGTTGTCTGCATGGTCGACGTCAAGGCCGGAAAAAATCGTTGTGTAAACTAGTCTACAACTACCAATAATTAGATGGCTCCTTTGTTGTCGCAGTGTATGATGGTTGAACATTTATTTTACCCAAGCAACTCTTGACCTCCAACCTTGTTCGACTTAATTTTCATTTTTTGAGCCAGTCAACATGAAGAATGAGGAACGCCTGAATTATTATTGAATCTGCTGGCAGCTCATACCGCGAACTGTATAGTTGGTCGCGGTACCTAGGCAACAAAAAATAAGCTCCCAATTGCTTCTTGGTATGACACATTTTTCATTGGTTCACAATCTGATTCTTCCGCGACTTTTTTGAAGTTAGCTTCTGATTTGGATCCGCTGGTACATTCACACATGTATTCCAATGTATTCCAAGAAAGGTTCGATTGATTGATCCCCAAATCGTATCTCTCAGCTCTCGCAATCAGAAAACGTATCAATGAGTAGCGAACTTCAGGTGAGAACGACTTTTCATAGTCAATGCCTTTACGATGAGGAAACCAAACCTTTCACTACTAGATGGACTTTTTGGTAATAATTTTCCATAATTTTGGTAATAATTTTGGTAATACCTTTCCACTCCGTTTAATGCAGTCCGGTCGGCTATTGTTAAATATTACTAGAAGCGTCAAATGAACCTTCGTCTGTCAGACACTTACTATTTTCCGAACCAGATACGCCTACAGAACCTGAAACTCATTTTGACCACTTGTGTTCGAAAAATCATCAACATCACGAGCTTCTGAATCATCAGCGCTGTCGTTTTGACTATAACTTGTTTTTGCCTCATTTTCCACCTCATTGTTATCATCTGCGTTAGTATTCCAGGAAAACGACACCACACTGACATCAACTCGAAATTTGTCCAAATGAAAAACTCGCTCGCCTTGACAAATTTTGCTGTAGCCGACCATGATGTACTCCTTGGATTTTGCATCAAATTTCTGCCACTTTTCTCTCGGAACATGTATCATGGCCTTACATACGAACACTTTCAAGTTAGAGAAATTAGGCCTTTTTGTGAGGCCAAATTTCTTTGGGCGTTTTGTCGGTAGCCTCACGACACGTTGAACGATTCACAAGATAAGCTGCTGTGTTGATAGCCTTAGCCCAAAAATCTGCTGTAGCCCGGAATCTCGCAAGAACTTAGGTAACTCTTTGTTACAGTGCTCTGTGCCATTAACTGAATGAAATGTCTTGGTTTTTTCACCTGTTCGATTTTCCACCAAATGAATCAACCTATAGGTCTATAGACGGCGATGCCATAAATTTTGTGAATCTGCAACTCTGGCCAACAAACCCGCTTCATTCGACCGAGTTACACCGAACCAGTAACTTGTTGTTTTTGTCGAAAATTTTACAATTGTTGGCGCTAAACTGGACATTAAATCCTTTGCCAATTAAATGACTGGCCGAACATTACGTCAATAAAAGTTGTATTCACTGTACGAATATTGACTTGTAGTAGAAGTCGAACATTTCCTCACAATTCAACTTTCATGCAAGCCTTCTACTTGCAGTACAGCATTTCATACAAGAAAAATATCAGAGGCCAGTAACGGAATGTATTTTATTCGACACGGGCTCATGAACAGAGTTATGGTGGTTTGGGTTAGTGTCGTTTCGATTTTGTAAGATATTCAAAGTAATTCAGCCGGGGTGGTATCGAATTTGAATAATGTCCAAAGGGTTTCGGCAGGGTACGCCTTAATGTACAAGATATAGGTAACGGAATGCATTATATTCGATACTAGGTCGCATTAGCTAGTTCTAGTTTTCATTTTGAAACGATTTGCAAGTGTGATACCGATTTTGTAAAATATTCAAAGGGATTCGACTTTGACGCAAGGGAGGCCAGTAACCGAAAATATTGCATTGGACTGGGGTCGCATTAACTACTTTAGTTAAATTTTTAAACATATTCACATGTTATGAACAGAGTTATGGTGGTTTGGGTCAGTGTGTGATCGAGTTTTAAATGCAACATGCACTCCATCGTGAAAGGGAAAGGGACTTACGATAAGCAGGCATCCCGACGTGAGGGACGATGGGACTTACGTTAAACAAACATCTCATCTCGTCTAAGAGGCTCTGCTCATAACACACCAATCGGGTTGAAATTAAATTTAGAGCTAATCAATACAACCTCGTGTCGCCCAGATTACATTTATTACTGGTCTCCAATACACCAAGCCATATCAGGCCGTATCCCTTTAACATTATAGAAAATTGGTTTGAAATTAAAACTAGAGCTAGTTAATGTGATTCCGTGTCGATCAGGATACATACCGTTACTGGCCTCTCATGCACCAAGACATAACAAGCCGAATCCCTTTGGAAGTTATGTACACTCGATACCACACTAACCCAAACTATGATTGCTCTGTTCACAATGTGCATAAACTTTGCCTCCGTTACAAAAAAGGACATAAGATCGCTTTGATACCTTTGGAGCGATTCAAGTTCAGCTCAAGCCATACTTGTTTCGCTACCCTATCAGTTGGACTGGCGAGCCACCTAGCATTTGCCAACATAATTGCTTTTCTATGGCTTGCTGTTTTCAGCACAGACATAGGGCTACCTATGCATCCTCTCCTTGGTTCCAGTTGAAGAGTCGTACCGTACCTTGCTAATTCGTCTGCCCTGCAGTTTCCATCAACATCAGAATGGCCCTCATTAAGAGATGTGTGACAATCCAACGCCGACCTTGACGCCAGGAAAACTGAATCCATTGAAAGAATGGCCGCCCGCCTGTCCACATAAATAGTGATATCCGTCAACGATATTACATTATGCCTCAACCAGTTCATGACCTCTTCAATCACTATAGCTTCAGCCTGGTAAACGCTGCAATAATCAGGGAGGCGAAAGAATAAATTCTAGGCGGCACAAGTGGCCAATGATTAAAGTTGAATTAAGGCTTCCTCAATTTGAAAATTCAACAATTACAATGAGTTTTCTTTAACGATATTGAATTCTTGCTTGTTTTACTTTCAGATAACATTCAGCCCCTCCAGCTCGTATCCAAAACAGTTGACAACGGCCAATTTATATATAGCCGAGCAACAATTGCAGGCTACGGCCGTCTAAGTGACACCGAATTGGACCTTTCGCTCATTTTGCAATGGATACATTTACGGATAATTTCGAATGCCGAATGCCTACGATACTTTATTACTGGTAAAATAGTGACGTATAAAAATTTTTGCGCTTACGGCTATCTGACACGTGAACACAGCCCATGTATTGGAGATTTTGGAGGTCCACTAATCGCATTCGATGAGGCTGGCCAACCAATACAAATCGGAATTACATCGTTTGTCTCCCGGTATGGATGTACAACAGGAAGACCGTCTGTATATTTGGTGGTGTCACATTACCTAAATTGGATTACCTCGATTACAGGGATCAAGTTCGATTAAAATTGTTTAAAACCTCTGGAATAATAAAACGTTTGTGAACAAGTTTTGTTTAGTTTTAATTTAATGCTGTTTGCATAATTATGTTGTTATCTAAATTTGGTGCTCGAAAATTTTAAGGTGATAACGTGTAAGATAAACTGTCGTTAGTTAATGTTGAAAACATAATGAGAGTGATCGTGATTTTATTTAGTTTACTAATTGGCTGTGTGTTAAGTGCCATAGTTGATGAATCACATTCGGATTCATTTTATCCGTTCAAAGATGCAAAATTTAGCTACGTTCTGCACGGTCGAATTATAAATGGTGATCTGGCTGCAGATGGACAATTCCCATGGCAGGTGTATGTGATTGCAACAAATGGGACGACGACACAATTTACATGCGGCGGTTCGATATTATCGCCCGAATGGATTTTAACAGCGGCTCACTGTGTTTACCCTAGTTTAAAGTTTGAAATTGGTTATGGCACAAACAGGATGCGTGGTGCGACAGTACTTAGGGCAGCGTTTCATACGTATGTACATCCAAAATATAATCCGCGAAATTTAAATAACGACATCGCGCTAATTAAAGTATCTCCCGCCGTTATCTTATCGGAAAAAATACAAACGATTCGGTTACCCGACTTAACTCAAGTGCTAGAGAAATATGTTGGGGCTGTGGCAGTAGTATCGGGTTGGGGCCGCACTACAGGTGCGTTTAAATTATATTCGGCGCGTTTCGAATATTACAAGAACAATTTTTTTCAGATTCATCATCATCAGTTGCGTTACAGTACACGAATGTCAAAATTTTAAGTAACTCTGCATGTGCTGTTCGATATCGATCAATTGTAATTGAGTCAACGATTTGTGCGGTAGGCCCTGCATCAAAACGGCAAAATATATGCTATGGCGATTCCGGTGGACCGTTGGTAACGCAAAGAAATGGAATTTTTGTACAAATTGGGGTTGTATCATTTGTTTCAGGAGCCGGTTGCGCAAAGGGTCATCCAGCCGGATATGCACGCATCACGTCATTTCGCAAGTGGATCAATGACGTAACTGGGTTATAAAAGAAACTTACACATTTTTTTTGAAACGATATGTACTTTTAACAATAAATAACAACAAATTAATTTCAGTTTTATTTATAGATTTTGGTTTAATAATGGTCTATAGGGGCGACCATAGCATCCATAGCGTCAGTAATAAATGTGCTGTAACTTTGAATATTAACGGCGACCATAGTTGTAGTGGGTTCACTTCCCCAGTATGAAAGAATTCCATGAACGGCTAATCTGTTTACATCAGTTAGTGGCCCTCCTTGGTCACCATCTGCAAGTCCAGCTTCGATTGAGAATAAACCACAAATAGACGTATTCTCATCAAATTCAGGATATTCAGTTATACACACTGATGACGAGGTTTCCATTAATACTAATTGTTGCAAAGTATTAGGTATAATATCGTTTTCGACATCGCTGAATCCAAATCCAAATACGTTAAAAATTCCGAAAAGGGGACTGCCCGTTGCCAATGGTAAATCTGTAAAAAATCTGGTCAACGGTTTTCAGAAGCACCACGAAATTTGTATACTTACAGCGATTCACTGGTATCGTAAATTTTATGACAGCAATATTATTCTGCAATGTCTGTTCATCGTAGTCCTCATGAACTTTAAACTCACGAATTTCTTGAGTTACTTGCTCAGCAACATTAATTGAGCCGTATGAAATATACCAAATATTAAAACTAAAAATAAAATTAACTCAGTTGAATTTTTCAATAGTCTCATATTTAGCTTACCCGGATATCGCCTGAGCAACAACAAGGCCGAAATTTTCGGTTATTGCCACACCGGATGAAAGATTGGCAAACATTGTTTCATGGTCCATTACGCTTAAAAATCGGAATACATAATTATCACTGGGCAAGGCACTTTGGCCGCCCTCTATACGGCCGGAGATATCAACTGCCTGAACACATACCACGGCAACGGCTATTACAGCAGTCAAGTAAAGAAATTTCATTGTATCGAGCGCGCACTAAACGATATGCTTGCACAGTAAACGAGTAAACCATAATAACTCGTGTTGAAGAAATATGGGCTTATGAATGCACGCCCAAGTGGGCAAATAAGAAAGTTGTTAATCTGCAATCTTGCAATGAATTAATAAACTTTAATCATTTTGACATTTTTTTTTTATTGTAGGCATACGATTATCGCACGCATCGCTCGGGGGTGTCATAAATTAATAATTCGCAAGTATATTTTTGTACGTTCAAGATTAATATCTTAAGAAGTGTGGTTAAGAGGTGTGCAATTAAGCGATTTAAATCTTTAGAGAATTTTGCAATCGCATTTACAACCTGGCATAAATTAAGGAAAATTCTGTACCTATAAACGATTTAAATCGCTGGCCTTGAAACAATTAACGGCTGATAAGTCATGCAAGTGCGATATCGATAATGGAAATTTAAATTGCGGTTAAATATATTCATAACACTTTGTCTTTATGCTTCTTTTGAAAACTGACAGGTCAGAAATTCATGAACCCGCTTAAGAATGTGAAATGGACTTTTTGTGAAGACGTCATGAAGCAGCTAGTAGAGGCTGTAATGAATTTTGTGAAATGAAAGTGAAAATGAAAATTCCAAATTTCATTGAACACAATGTTGCGCGTCCTTTAGGAGCCGACCTTAATCATGAGGCTGATAATTTTCACTTTGATTTTTGAGCTGATTATGACCCGAAACAGGTAGCTGCAGAAATTCTCGACGGCGGGTTCGGTAGAAATTCTAACGGAAAGTTGAGTTCATCGTTTGGGTCATCGGAATCGGCGCTATCGCTACTATAAGAGATTGAGGGCCCGCCTGGCGAGCAACGTGTGTCTCTAGATCGCCAGGCTTTCACCGAACTTTGAATCAATTAGGTTTGCGTTCTTAATCACTTCTGGAGGACGATATTTCGCCATATTAGTGCGTTTTGATGGTTTTGCTGTTGGCAATTTTGATAGACACTTTCTCCTGGTCTGCTGTGCTGAAATGACTCTACTATTTCAATGACAGCCTTATTGTAAAACTTTAGATTATCAAATCGTTAGTTTAGTGTTTTTTTCTTTATATAAATTTTATACTTAACCTACCAACTATATATTATAGTAGATGGCGCCACCTCAATCCCACTTTGCTAACTTATCTGAATGGGGTTAAGCTAACCTCCTCCTTTCATTAAACTAAACTTAACATTATACTTTCCTAACCCTAACTTCTACCTCAACTAAAGATGCTGGTATATTCATAAAACCGCGCGCGATATACCAGTCCTCACTTTACTATCACATCTTCTATGTAAATGCCCGACTATACATAGATGGTCTGATGGTAAAGTGGATGATGTATGCAACCACCTTTCTACGGCGGCGCTTCCAATTCCGGTATTTACCAACATCACTACAAGATCGCATCCTGCTTTGATTTTTGTGCAGTTTTAAATTGCAAGTTACATCTCTTCTTCATACTGCGAGATGAGCTATTCTTGCTTTTGTAAGGTTTTGTTTTAATTGCAGTTCCTAATTTGATAGGTAATGCGTCACAATTTAATTCAGCAATCTTGTTACTGGATGGCGATACTAGGCCTGTTGTGTTATTTGTTGATAGTGGCGTATCAGAACATATACTACTGTCTGCAAGCCGCTTACATACAACTCGGGTCCATCTCTTGCATCGCATAACTGAGATCTATTCGGGTAACTTGAGGGATGCAATACGAGTGAGTTGATCCTGACCGGGATGCTGGTGGCAACTTGGGGTCTCATAGAAGTACAAGATCTCCATTTTCCTCCTCAAACTGGTGCGGCTTGTACCATTTGTAGAATTTATTCCGCGAGGTAATGTATTCTTGTGACCACTGAATCCCTACATCATCTGCTGGATCAATTGCCAACGGTTCAGGCAGGACATTTTAACTGGGTGTAGACTGGGTTCGGGTAACATCGTTAATGGCTGGGTGATTAAAAAGTGATTAAACGTCAGGAATTCCTCGTAGATTAACACAACATCCTTAATAACGCGGCGTAAGTGATACTGGCATGAATTCACGGCAGCCTCCCATAGGCCACCAAAGTTAGGAGTGACAGGTGGGATGAAGTGCCACTGGATATGGTTATCTCTACACCAACCTCCTACTTGGTTTTGCTGGACTTCATCTTTAAATTGTGTGTAAAGCTCCTGTAATTCGCGCCTAGCGCGATCGTATTACGCTGAACCGTTTAAGTGATGAGATAAATGAATCGTTGCTCATGTCTGAGACAATTTCGATCGTAGTGGCCTTAGTGGCCATACAAACAAATATTACCAGATAGGATTTATAAGATTTGGCATCTCTGCACCTGTACGGTTTAAGATTAAATGGACCAGCCAGGTCGATACCGACCTCGATGAATGGCCTAGCTGGTGGATTGACACGGTAGCCGGGTAGTTGACCCGTAAGTTGTTGTTCTAACTTGGTATTAAAGCGTGTGCAGCTGATACATAGATGTATAATCCGGCGTATAACGTTTTTTGCTCTAGGGATGGCAAACCGTTTTTTAAAATGGTATGCACTAATTTGTGGCTGGCATGTAAGTTGCTGTGATGTATGTCCCGGATTATACCTTCGGTGATAACATGGTTGCTTGGTAATATTATGGGGTGCTTAGCATCGTGACTAATAGCAGCGTTCTCAAAACGCCCTCGAATCCGCAGCAGTCCATGGTTGTTAATATATGGATATGGATATTATGGTTTAGTAATGAGTTAATATTGCTTTTATAACCTTGATGTTTGGGCACCTCGGCTACGGTTAAGTGTTTGCAAAACTTTCGGCTTATTCTTCGGGTTTGGGGGATTTTCTTGATTCTCAGAATGTATGCTAAGCCACGGGTTAAGGTTCTTATGTTTGAATATCTAAGGCACAATTTCTCGAGAACCTCAAAGCCTTGCGAAATTGAGACTAAGTTTGAAATGACTGGAATGGTATCGTCATGTACTCTTATTGGCGAAGCCGGATAGACGAGAGGATTTTCGATTAAATAGTTGGGACCTCGTATCCAAAGGTTATCGGTTACAAAAATATGTGGTGTAACACCTCTCGTTGCTTTGTCCGCTGGGTTCTCGTGGCTCGGTACAAAATGCCATTGCGTTGGATTGGTAGAGGACATAATTTCAGCAACTCGGTTTGCTTGAAATGCCTCTTAGATTTTCGGAGGTTTCGAGAGCCACTGTAAAACAAACGTTGAATCCGTGTACAAATGAATAGATGCATTTTACGACAATTGGAGCGAATCTACTACTAATTTTAGCAATCGTACAAGTAATGTGGCGCTGTTTAGCTTGAGGGATTTAATGGGAGCTACTCGCGTTTTGGCTATGACGAGATTAGTTTTAACAGCTCCATTAGAGGAAATAGTTCACGAGTAAATAGTAGTTGCATAAGCATCCCTCGATGCATCGGAGAATCCGTGTATTTCCACTTCATCGGCTGTAAATAGCCATCTTGGAAACCTTAAGAAAGCTAGCACTTCCAACTGTTCCCGTATCAACAAATAATTATCCAAGGTATTTGATGGAATAAAATTTTAAACCCAATCGTAACGGGTGACAAAAGCCCTAGCGGGTGGTATATACGTAACGTTTCAGACAAATATAACCTTTTAGTAATCTTAGGTTGTGCTACTGGCAATACTTTGAAACTGAAATAGTCTTCTGGAGCATTGTATTTGATTCCCAATATCGAAATTATTTGTTGAAATGCTGACATTTCGCGACTTTCCGGTGGAATATTTTCTAGTAGCGATGGGTGATTTGCCGAGCAGTTGTATGATATCGTCCTGTAACTTTATTGTTGACTCTAGACTATGACTTCCACTCAATAAGTCATCCATGTAAAAATCCGTCTTAATGATCTTACTGGCTTCAAGATAGCTCTTCTCGTGTTCATCGGCAAGGTAATGTAATGAAGCTGTGGCTAGGAACGGTGCTGGAGATGTACCGTAGGATACCGTTTTTAAACGGCATTGTGATAGCTTCATACTTGGGTTTTCTCTCCACAGGATACGATCGTAATCTCTATCTTTATCGGAGATGGAAATCTGCCGGAACATTTTCTCGATATCCGCCGAAAAAATGTATCGGTGCTTTCGAAAGCGTATTAGGATGTTGACTAATTTATCGTTATTCTTGCATAAATTTAACGTATGGCTTTCTCATATCCTCATCACGAACCAGTCTTCTCTATAAATGTTAATATCTAAGTTGGGCTTGCGTAAAGGACTCTCCAATTCCAGGACGGTCATTTTTAAAGGGTAACTGCACGATTAACTTATTTTGAATTTCGGATTCTTCAATTTTGGTAGTTGCGTTAAAGAACTTAAAGAACACAATTTTGTTCTTCGGTCGTCAAAGCTTTGGGTAAGAGCACCTCTTCTGTCTGCCAATATCTCTCGATAGCTACCTCTAACCGCTGAAGAGTTTCAGCATCAACCTGAAGGCAGGTTTTACTGGTATTGGAAATAGGTTGTTCAATATCGGAGATAGTTCCCCCAACAAACTATCCGAGTTTAGAATTTTGTATATAGGGATAATCTGGTTTAGGTTGGAATTTGCCGTCTAACAAAATCTCAAAAAAGTTTTCGCATCCCAATAACAACTTAACATCTGTTGCAAGATAATACTCTGGATCAGCTAACGGCCTATTAGCCTCAAATTTTAACAATCCTTTATCGAAGGATTCGTGTGGTTACCTTGCCGATATTGGCAGGATGTAGGCTTCAACATTCATACAAAATTGCTGATTGATTGAAGATCGTAGTGTAATCTTGGATTTACCACCGACTTTGAACGCGGGATTTTCAATCGACTTATAAGACCTTTCGTAATAAAATTGTGCATTGACCCCGAATCCAATAGAGCTCGACATTTTATCCAGTTCCCATATTTATCTTGTATAAATATATATCCAATTTTGCGGTAGGTAAAATAGGGATATTACTTTGAATCGAACGCTAACAACGTGATAGCTGATTCGGTATTACGAGTGGAAGTGGGCTGAACGGTATTTTGATTAACGTTGACATACGTATTCGGTGATCCTTTATTATTCGGTGAACCCTCGGTGGTTCACAGCTCGTGATTAGGTGCGACGATCAGTATGGCAGTTAAAACAACGATTGGATTTGGATATGAAATCGTGGCTTGGAACGATGCCCATTGCACGAAATTTAGGACACCCGTACAGTCTATGTGCTTCATTTTCACAGAGCGAACAGGGCGGTAACTGTATAGCGGCATAATAGGAATTAATCGGTGTTGGTGATTTGGGTGCAGCAAATCATCTGGTCGTAGGCTCAGCTAGTGAATTCATTCTCCTAGATAGAAATTCTAAGAATTCATCAATAGTTGGATAATTGGTTTCAGCTGACTCGTATTTCCATAGCTGTCTTGTATCATCGTTCAATTTTTCGGCTGCTAAGAGGATTAACCACGGGTCGCGGTGCATTGCTGGATCTGCGAGGGCCTTTAGACCTCGAATGGTTTCATCTAACGTATCATGAAGCTTAGTGATATTCACGGATGACGGTTTACTAAACTTTGGTGACAAAAGGAATTCGTGAATGTAACCTTCCACTATAGTCCGTTTTCTATCGTATTTTTTCACCAATCGTTTTAACGCTTCATAATAACTTGCATCATCTACACGGAAATGACAAACAGTTGTGTATGCGGCTCCACGTAACTGGCCCAGGAGATATTTAAACGCCACCCGAAAGATTTTTATCATCTTCTAAGATACAGGTTGACGGTTCAAACTTTGGTCTACTACCTGATCATTATGTAATTCTTGCGTGCGGCGCAAAAATGATCTGCCTGATGTTTTTTTAATCGTTCTATATGAATCGTTTAACTGAGATGTTCATGCTGCTGGCGATGGAATCACTACTGATTTGTTCGACAGGTATTTGCCAATTGGTGACATCAGCGCACTCCTCCGCTGATCTTGCGCGTCATCACTAATTCCCAGGAGTACTCTGGTTGCGTGTGACGCTACCATTAACTTGTTTAATGCATTATCGGCTTCTCGCAGTGTTATATCTTGCCATATTATGGACCAACTGGTTTCAGCTCGTCTACGGTTAAACCACCCCATATCTGAGCTCTCAGTGATTTATGAATGTATCCCAATTTCGTGACGCACACTATCGTCTCGTGAAGTGGACATTCTTGGGCTGCCCTATGCACAAATAGCGGGGCACAAAGAAAGCCTCTTCGCTCCTGTTTACGGGCTTGATATTATCGCTTGTCGACTATAGCCTCATAGCGAATTCCCCTTATGGCACATTCTACCATGACTTCGTCTGTAGATAATAGTTCCAACTCCATTATTACTTAAATAAAATTTCTTATCCTAAAAGAACTACACTAAATTTAAAAAAATAATTCATTTCAAATTTAAATAAAACAAAAACCACCACGGCTTGGTGGATGGTACCCAATAGGCCATAGTGACATTCTTGCCCCCTTATCCGCAGTTGGCAGCTTTACTCTGGCTTCAAAGGAGTTCACCTACGTGGTTGGCAAAAACATTACCATGATAGTTAACTGATGTTGGTGAGACGTTTACAGGCATTCAGACATCAACTGCTATTGCTGTCTATTGGGGATGATAACACGCCGGTTATCGCCAAGGATTTCTGCTGTGTGTAGTATAATGACATTACACTATATCCGAACCCTCTGAAAACTGACAATGAGAGGACTGGCAACCCCATCCCGGAGGATTTATGTATGACACATAAATAAATCTATCTTACGACTCGTAGTAATTTCTTACCCATAGCCATAAGAATTCTACAGACTGGTCTGAAAAATGAGCAGCCCTTCATGCCATCTGATAACTTTTCGGCAGGAAAGGGATATGCGCATAACGCACTATACAAAACTGTTGATTGTACATGGTATCGGAAACCGTACAACCTGATAATTAATAACCATTCTGAAATTAAACATCGCAAAAATGGCTCATCAAATCCCAGATGCTACCACGAGTACCAGTTCATTCCCCGGAGTGCGAGTTGGGACTATGCCACAAATGAACTAACAAGACGAGTATCCAGCACTGTGTCTCAATGATTACGAAACCTTCGGCACGTCAGACATGCCACTACGGCATGACCATGGCCACACTCACACCAAATTTTTTTTTCAATTTTCCATATTCAACTTCAGATTACAGAACGACACTGGAAACAGTGGTGCGTACATATAATACAAAAGAAATTTTTCGAGAAAATCTTCAATTAAATTTGGGATTCATAAATGATTCCAGAATTTTTTGGCAATTTATACCAAGAATTTGGGCCAATTTTGGGCAACTTTGGGCGCCACATGAGACAGTTTAACCTCAGCTTATGCTGAAGACCAAACTGTATCATAGAATTTTGCCATTGCTCATGTATGCACTCCGTGCGGCTTAGATACCCGCAGCTCAGTCAAGTACGTGGGACATTTGTCGTGGGTGATGGGGTGCACGTGAAGTGGCCTAGATTACCGCACGTAAAAGAAAAGAAAAAGGTGAGATGGCATAGGCTATGCCGTCAAACCAAGGAGTTTAAATTTAGTGGATTGGGCATCGGACCCAAATTGGCGAGATTCTTGCCTAACATCGCCAACATACCTACCATGGTTGTTTAATAAAATTTTAGGGTAACATAATTACCTTAAGTTAAACGTGGATGCTGGTTTTAAAAGTTCTGCATCAACACATCATAGACGAAAGGGATATATCGAGCAGTGGAACTGGCAAATTAAAACCACTGTGAATTGTTCCTCCTTTGGGAAGTGCTGCGGAAATTCCTACTGTGAATATAAAGACTTTATGGCTGCTAATGGCATATTAAGAGTTGACGGTCGACTTTTTAGTGCAGACTGCGAATACAATAATAAGAATCCAGGAATACTCCCAACCAACAATATTGTAATTGAAATATTCATAATAACTCGACTAGAAATCTACCCGTAGAGCGAGTTGCTGGACCACTTTATTTCGCGACAAGTAAAGGACGAGTGCAACCAAGCAACTAAAAATATTTGATGCAGAGGCTTCTACACCGGACTATCGACTTAGCCGGGCTATGGCTCAGTGCATGCGATGGGTAAAAATGGAAGGGTACAACAAATCTTGAATTTCCGCCGAATGATGAATTAAAAGAAAGAAGATTCTGCATCAAATCAAAATATATCGCTAGAGATCTATTTTTACTTTTGGGATAAATCTTCAATTTTCGCAAATAAATTCTGCTGAAAAACATGTTCCGCTCTATTACCTAAATTTCCACATCATACGCCAGTTTACAAGTGGAATATAAAGTTCGACGGTTCACAATTCGGCATGACAGTGGAGAACTTTGTTATGCGTGTGGAATCTTTGGCTACAATACAAGATGGGTCATTTAACCATCTAATAGGCGAAGTGATGCTCCTACTCACGGTTCAACAAATGCCGGGATTCGATTGGGTAACACTCCAGAAATCGATTTTGCACCGATTTTAACATCGTCGAACGAACGATCGAGATATTCGTAAACGAACCGAAAACAAAAGAGTAACGAATCAGTTGTAGATTTCTACTACGATATCTTGTCGATGACTATGCCCATGAAGGTTCCATTTTCTGAAATCGATCTTCAATCGATTTAGTAGGCATATATCCATTTTCTCCGTAAATTAGTTCGTCAGTATCTGTATTTGGACAGAGGATATTTGGAATACATTACATTCCAGATACAACATTAAACATCAAGCCAGATGATATTCATGATGTATCAATTTTTCAATGTCCTGCGTCAATATCCCATAAGTTGGATTTACGCAATCGAACATAACTCAGGCCATCAAATATGTCAAAATTAATTATAACCGTCCGACTAATTATAATCCTCAAGTTGCACCACCGTATGCGCTAACCTTCTACAACATTTTGTTTTGTTTGCGGAAAACTAGAAGTTAAAACCGTTCATTGCCCAGACTGTTCGCGGAGGAAAATCGTTAGGCGAAAAACAGCTGAATCGGTCCACCTTATTTCCAAGCTGCAGGATTATTAGAACGCGGCCGAGCGCGGGCATTTAAAACTGCCCGTATCTCGTTTACTTTTTGTCTCCTCAAACCACTTAGAAGTTTATCAACCATGTTAAACCCAACTCGTTTCAACCATTTAAACTAACACACCTTAATCTCCAAAGGATAGTCACCCCTATGTTGCTGTTGAGCTTGACGGGACCAAAATTAGAGGTCCATTGGATAGTGGGGCGACCATTTGCGCTTGTGATAAAGAAGCAGAGCTGTTCATCTCAAAACATAAACTTGTTCTATACCCAATTTCCACATTCGTACAAACCGCTTGCGGTTCAACTCAACCTGTATTAGGCTATGTTATCAAACTTCCTTGAAAATTGTTGTTGTTCTCCCACTCCAGCAATTTTTATACTTAAGGTGTGATTTCTGGGAGATTTTTGGTATTGCCCAGAGTGATTGCGAATTTAGTTCTGGATCTAGTCTCATATCTATAAATTGTGCCTTGTCAAAACAGCACGACCTACTTCCAGGTATAATCGTTTACCAAATATTGGGAAAAATGGGTCTATGCAGAACTTATTGGCTTAGGCATCATATATACATTGGGGATGCTTCCCCGGCAAGTAAAGATTTTACGCTTAATACCCCACGATATAAAAACTTATATACACAGTGTTTGACTGGATGCCTACATTAGGCGTAAGAGAAGTAAGTTACAGTGCTTGGAGTACCCCAATGGTCGTAGTGAAAAAAGGTAATGGAAACGTTCGATTGTGCCTTGATGCCAGGAGATTAAATGCTTTTACAAAAAAAGGTGCATACTCACTACAGTTGATTGACGGCTTACTGAGTGGACTGGATCAGACTAAATTCATCTGAAGCCTCAACATCATTTGAATCCGGAATTTAGGGCCGCCCATTATACCAATTTAAGTTTATGCCGTTTGGGCTGTTCGTCGAGTTAAAAGATTCTTGGGTATCACGGGATGATACCGCCGTTTCATCCTCAATTACTCTGTGGTGTCTGCTCCCCTAGCTTACCTTCTGAAGGAAGGCAGGAAATTCAACTGCAGTGATGAAGCTCAATATTCATTTGATACGTTGAAATTAGCGGTAGTCTCCACTCCTGTTTTAGCGATGCCTAATTTCAATCAAAGATTCTTCATTTAGTATGCTGATAGCTCGACTGAAGTTGGAACTGCCGTTTTTCGTAAGGATCGATTAACATGATTGATGCCGAGGAAAAATTTAATTGGGCGTTTCCTGCTGGAGCTTGAAGCTTCAGGGACCAAAAGGGCTCAGAAACTAGTGTTCCCGATGCCCCTATCTAGGATATATATGAACGATTTTTTGTCACTCTGATAGGCTTTTAAATGTTGACTTTGGTTTTCCTGCTTTCCAGGCGGAAAATACACAGAACTTATTCTCAACTTTGGAAGTAATAGAGTTACTTACAACGTGAAATCCATGGATGGCAAGCTTTTTTTAATTTTAAACATCAAAAGTAGCCACGTGATGATGACATCCATTGTTGGAAACTAATTGTTGCGGAGGAAGTTAGACTTCTGTGCACCTGGGAATCCGGAAAACTATTGACCTCATTAAGCGCTATTCCTACTGGCTGTCTTTATCTTTATATGTCAAAAACTTTATACATGCCTGTTCTTGGGTCTTTACGCCACAACACGAAGCTTTAATACTTCTTTATTATAGTAGACCACCTTACCAAGTTTGTATTGACAAAGGCGTGCGTCAAAGCACCGCCGAAGAAATGGTAGTTCCTTGAGATGCAGGTCTTTTTGATATTTGGAGTCCCTGAGGTGGCGTTCGTCATATTAACACAGCGAAGTATGCTTGTGCACCTCAAGCATACTTCGCTAACCCCCAATGATAACGATTTTGAAGTACTGACTCCAGGACAAGATATTTCGAGAGTGATTCTTCGATACCCAGATGGCAGCGAATTCAAGCGAGAGTTCTACATTTTGATAAAAATATTTCCGAGTTATTTAAACCAAATTCTCAAAGAACTCAAACTTCGTCTCTGTTGAACTATCTAACTACTTCTGAACTTGAAATCCCCAGCAAAGGGTGAGAGCCAACTTTAGTGGATTTTATAAGGAATTCCGTTCTATTGATTTGGTATTCTACTGGAAAGTGACTAGTTATATTTTTCCTTGACGCAAGCAATCGATTGAGGTTTAGAAAAATCTAGTCCTCTCATTACCAAACAAAAAAGATATATTCTCAGCAGAACAAAGAGAATATCTTCTTGGATTAGTTTTTAAGAAGAAATTAATAGTATTTTCGGCATCGACAGGCCTAAGAGGTCGATGTCTAAAATTGAATCTTGCAGACCGGATGTTTGCATCTTTTTGATGGCAGGCTGACCTCCTTCAAGAGGGAAATTGCGGAATTACTATTGAAACTATTGACAGGTCGGATTACACTGACTATATAACGCATTTAGGCCTATTAGTCTCTCCTCAACCTCTCTCAAAGCTCTTAAGATAATTGTATGCTGATTTATCAGAGATCTAATTTCATACTCTGTATAGCATTCAGCATGCTGCTCTACATGAACTTGTTACAAAAATCGAAAGATCGCTTAACTTAAAAATTCGTAGTGGGCACGTTCCTGGATATTGCAACAGATGCCTTCGATAGCACTAATTTTGGCACTGAACGAACCATAGTTGCATGAATTTAAATCATGTTCAGATTTCGCATTGCTGAGGTCGAGCTGGATTGTCCTTTAGTCTCCGTTAAGGTCCTTATACGTTGTCCCTAGGGCGTGTTTTATCATCTCTTTTGTGGCTCGTGATGACATACGACTTATTTGTTAACTATACTAATCTGGCTTTATTGGCGTTACTTTAGCTAATCAATCTAAGTTCAGAAATGATCATCAGATCAAATAACGTCAAACATCTTGACGTTATCTTAGACAGTAAATTTTCCAGGAAGCTTCACCTTGAAAGTAAACTAAGCCACTGCAGTTTTTTTGGTAATGTGGAAGAGTATTTGAAAAGTCCTGAGGCTTGACTTCCAAAATGCTCATGTTTATTTATAAATTGTCGGTCTTACCTCTGCTATCTTACGCTTCGATTGTTTGGTGGCCCGTGGTAAAGTGAATCCCGCTTTAGAGAAGCTAAAGAGTATGGTATGCAGGGATATTACCGGTGCTTTGTCTTTGACTCCGTTCCTCACTTTGCAGACCATTTTGTCTCCTTGTAAATCTGTCCACTTCACCCAGTGGTGTTCCCACCTCTTCAACCCATCCAAATAGTACTCTTCGTCTTTTTCTGCAAAATTGTTGTTGACGAAGTTTGGAGCCTCCTCATTCGACGAAAATCTCTGTCCTGCGAGTGCAACTTTTAGCTTAGGGAACAAAAAAAGTCACTTGAGAGTAGATTTGCTGAGTAAGGCGGGTGGCCAAGAAGTTTAAACCGTAATTCGTAAATTTTTGCCATGGTAACCGCTGAGGTGTGAAACGGCACATTACCTGCATTGTCTTGTCCACCAGGTCCAGCAAGTTTTTTTTCTGCAAATGTGGCCGTTTTTTCTCAATTTCTGCTACAAAAACACACTCACATCGACTCACTCGAACTATTGTGAAACAAGAACTGCTCGTCCAAAATGGTTGATATTTCGGTGAGTAACTTTCAACGCATGCGCAATCTCATACTCCCCCACTTTGAGGTCGGAAGCTTTTCAGACAGTCCTCGTATACAAATTTTCAATCTCTTCAGTTCATCTATAACCGAAAACATTATGGTTAATTGGAAACTGTTACCATAATTCAATTTTGATAATTCCTTCTCTGTGGTCTACCCATTGAAAAACCTTTGGTTATCCCATGACTTCAAAAGACTTCCCCTAAGACACCCGAGTCGTTAGTTGCCTTCGCCGATGGCTCTCACTCTGAATAAGGCGTGTATTTTGGAACCTACTGCCCTTCACTTGATCTACCTTCTTTCGACAGTCATGGGTTGAACATGTACGGTGTTCGAAGGCTAGTTGATAGCCCTCACCCTGTTGATGCGCCTAACTTCGTTGTTTCAGACGAAAATATTATTTTGTGTAGTGATAGTAAAGCTGTGCTCAATACATTTCGGAATCCTGTGACCACTTCCAAACTGGTTCGGGACTGTCAACATTTTATTAGCCACTTGTGTTGCAACAATAGTGTCAAGGTCATGTGGGTGCCGGCTCACTTTGATTCTTTGGCCTGGATGGGTCCGCTCTTGATTTCAACGAACCCAAACTTGTAGCTCCGCTGAGATTTAATAATATAGCAAAGCCATTAAGAACTATGTTCGCTGCGAAGCTATAAGCGTAGTTGGCTTGCTTCCTCTACCTACCGAAAATAACCGTAATTTAAAGTGAAATGTGTATATGCTCTGTCTCTGCAGAAAGATCAAATACGTATTTTGGTCGCTACTCTTATGAGTTATGGCCATATCAATTACCATTTACAAAGAATGACGCTTGCTCTTGGATCTTTGTGTGATGACTGTCTTGAATGCAAGTGGTCACTTGGACGGATTGTTCAGTTCATTCAGGAAGTGACAATTTTCTGACAGTAGATAAACAGCTAGTACTATAATTCAACGTCCCTCTATGACGTTTGACGTCATAAGTCTAATTGGAAAAGAGAGATACCGCATCCATTTAATTCGACCACTGCACTTAATTAGGGCCGGAAAGATACCACTTCATGAAATTTGGGCTCACACGACTAAGTTTTGAAGAAAACTGCCTCTTTGACTGATTGCGAATTTTCTAAACGACTTAGATATTCCTGTCGAGGACAAAGTTCGCGTTCTGATGGACAACCTCCATGGCGAGTATATATAATTGCAATGATTAGAGTTGCGAAATAATTTAGATGTGGTTAAGATACAAATAGGATGCGTGATTCGACGAAATTTAATCCACGAAAATTAAATAACGACAAAGATTTAAATAACACAAATTTAATTGCAGTTTTATTTATTATTAGGTTCAAGTTTATTAATCGTCGCCCTCCTCCGGTTCTGATAAGGCGTCTATAGCGTCAGTGATAAATGTGCTATAGGTTGGAATATCAACCGCGACTAAATTGATGTCGTCGTATCCCCAATAAGAAATAATTCCATGAAGAAATGCTCTGTTTATATCAATCAGCGCCCCTCCTTGGTCACCATCCTCTATTCTAGCTTCGTTTGGGAATCGGCCACAAATCGATGTATTCTCATCAAATTCTGGATATTCATCTTTACACTCTGATGACAAAACTTCCAATACTGCCAATTGTTGCAAAGTATTAGGGAGAATCGCGTTTTCCCCGTTCCTAAGACCAAATCCCAATAAAGAAAAAACTGGGAAAGTGGGTCTGCCAGTTGCCATTGGTAAATCTGTAAAAAATCTGATCAACAGTTTTCAATAACACTACGTAATTTATATACTTACAGCTGTCCACTGGTATCGTAAATTTTATAACAGCAATATTATTCTGCAATGTCTGTTAATCGTAGTCCTCATGAACTTTAAACTCAAGAATTTGTTGATTTAATTGCTGATCAACATGAATTGAGCCGTATGAAATATACCAAATATTAAAACTAAAAATGAAATTAACTCAGTTGTATTGGTCCTTAATTCTGTAATGGCCTCGTATTTAGCTTACCCGGATATCGCTTGAGCAACGACCAGGCCAAAATTTTCGGTTATTGCCACACCGGTCGAAACATTGGCCACAATTGTTTCGTCATCCTCGACGCTTAAAAATCGGAATACGTAATTATGAGTAATCAGTGCATTTTGGCGCAATGTGGTCTTATGAATGCACACCCAAGTGCGGTCAAATAAGAAAGTTTTTAATTTGTAATCTTGCGGTCGATTGATAAACGAATTTGGCAGCTTTTTTTTAATTTTATTGTAGGCACTCGATTATCGCACGCATCGTACGGGGGGTGCCATAAATTTTAAATTCGCAATTTTTTTTTTGTACGCACAAGATTAATATCTTAAGAAGTGTGATTAAGAGTTATGCAATTAACCGCTCTAAATGCGCCGTAATTTATCATAGAGTGTAGAATCGCTGGACTAAATCTTTTATAGGCACAGAAATTTCGCTAATTTATGTCATGTTGTAAATTCCATCGTTGGCCTTGAAACGATCAACGGCTCAGCAACGCATGCAAGACGGTATTTGGAGAAATGATTGATAAGAGCGTGTAAATTGTTATCAAATATTAGCAGTAACTAAACCACAAAAGGTTGGTCTAAATATATTTATTGACTTTTAAACTGTAGGAGTTTACTGGAAAAATTTTGAATTAATTTCTAGGCCTAGGTGAAACCTTTAACCAGGACAACGGTTATCTTAAATTTGTATCAACTAGCACTATTTACTGATATCACTGCCCTGTACATTTAGTTGTCCACAATTAAAAAAAATTGTGACGTTTCCATCTCTATTCGCGTGGGTGTACAGCCCGGGAATCCGGTCTTCCGGAACTATGAAAGAACTTCGTCGCTCAGTTTTGCACTGTTCGTAGTAGGCTATTCCTCAGAAGACTTTCTAATGTCATTTTAGTCTATAATACCATCCACCCGCGGCATATGTGAATAGCGCCCCAGCAACACCGTTGTAAATTATTACTACTGTTTTACGATTCAGTCCCCACTCCTCCCTTGACACTGTCGCCAGAAAGTGTAATATTTTCTTAGCGTTTTCACAGACTCTTAGAACGTGAGAAATTATTCTCATTCGTTCATCAAAGTCGTCTCCTAGATATCTCACCATTTTCAGGATTCGACCGTTCAAAAATATTATTGGAGATCGACAAGAGTCAAGTGTACCGTTTAATTGTACGAGTTTTTCAGCGGATAGTGGCGATTTTTTTGAGAGAGCCGATGACCTAGAATAGAGCTTTGAGAACATGTTTCTTATTGCTGCGGATTGATTGCTGAAGTAGCTCCTGAAGAATTGTTTTGCCGAGAATAGTCCGCTCTGTTCAATCCGAAGTGTAATCTCTCTAGGAGTTTCCTCATAACAGGTAGGAACATTATAGGTTCTGTAAGATTTCGAATAAAGTGGATCTCTATCGCCAGGATTTCTGATAACAATCATTTCCCCTGATTCCCAAACATTAGGATAGTAGCCAAATTTCAAGCAGCTTCTTTAATAATTTTATTAAGCTGGTGATTTGTTTCGACTAAAGCATTTTAAAGCACTGGTGACATCTTCGCACGTGAAGAGGGGGTGTTCAGCAATAGTGGATACCCAACTACTGTTGGTAGCCATCTCACGCATAGTCCGGTAGAAGTAGTTTAAGTAACTCCAAACGTGTGTCATGCCACATATCTGTGACAACTCTATTTGTCTTCCTAATGGTGTTTAAAACTTCTGGCAATTTTGAATTGAGTTATTGCAGACATTGGTTAACTGTGTTCAGATCAGCTCAACAATTATCTAGCAAATAGACCCCAATCATCAATCATAATGGCAAATCTCGGAGTTTTGTTACTTGCAAGTGGAATATTCAGTGGCGAGTTTGATAACTCAAACTTGACTATTGTTTGTTCAATATTAGAGTTCGTATTAGACCAGAACGTCGTTGGGTCTCCCTGCTTGTTTATTGTTAAGAGGTCACTCCTCGACGTGACGGTCAACTCGGCGACGGTCGACTCGGCGACGGCCGACTCGGCGACGGACAATTCGGCGACGGTCAACTCGGCGACGGTCAACTCGGCGACGACCAACTCGGCGATGGGCAAATCGGCGACGGTCAACTCGGCGATGACCAACTCGGCGACGGGAAAAATATTGAAAACAATCAAAAATGGAGATAAAATGGACTAATTGCGGTATTGCTGATTTTTGGTCGTCACAAAGTGTAAACAAAATATTGTGCAGGTACATTTTCGAGGTTTGTCTGTGTTTAATTAAAAATAGTGCTTTGTGGAATAGAGATAATATTAGCATACAATAAATTCTAGTTGCATAATCAACTTGTAAATATTAATATGTTTAATAGCGTAACTGCCACTTTTTGCAGGTGGATTTTGACCAAGTATCAGTATGTAAATTTTAGCGAATAAATTTTTGGATTAATGGATTCAATATTTAAGATATAGGTGACCAGCTAGTGCGAATGAATTTAACGGGCCCATGATCGCACCAATACACGGCGCCAATTGGAACCCAGTGTGATAATAAGCTGAGATGTGAAGGATAAAAGTATTACTGCCCGAAGTGCGAGAAACATGAACAAATGTAGCGGACCAACTTATTCAACGTTGCAGTAATATGACATATTACGATGTCATCCATTATCGATATTGGGCTGATGATAGTGCACGGATGCTAGATTTTACATATGTATGAATGAAATGTATGTATGTATATGTATCTGTGGCAATTCAAAGAAACCATTTATTTTAGGTAGTAAGCTAAGTGTTTTTTCTGAATTGCCAATGATATAGCTAAATTTCACTCCATGTTATGGCTGTACGATATACCGTGAAGGTATTCGATTATCCTCCGATAATCATAGTTGATAACTTGGCTTAATTTTTTTGCATTTTTTTAGTTTATCGATGAACACCCATACACTAGGGCGAGAAATACCACCCCCAAAGCTCAATTGTAATTTGCGATGACAAGTTTCAGGAAAATTATTTTATCGATCGCTAGCTACCATTTAGTGATTGTTGGTAAACTGACCAATCGATGTCGTATGGAACTCTGGTGCCATTAGTAAACCACGCTAAAATTGGTTCTAACTCCTCAGATAAATAATATTCCAGGCTTGTTATGGTATGGATAATATCGTCTTCAGGAACAAATACAATACACGTGATCATTTTGCCATGCAGTGCGAAATCAACATCTGTATTATATCTTCCTAGAAGATGAAAATATGCCGAAAATATGTTTTCATAGATTTTTTACTAGGTGAAATAGGCAACCATTAACGTTGGTTTCTGGAAATACTGTACGAATGGCTTCATGAATTGCGAGCTCGTAATCCACATTTATACCTTCTGGATTGAGTAGAGACCAAATCGGGAGCTCTTTTATCCGGTAATAAAACGTAAAACTGTACTTCTAATCTTTCTTACCAGTATGACGAAAATTTGAGACAACAGTGGAGGATAGAGCAAAAAATTTCCATCCAAAATATAATTCGTTCACATGTTTACTTCACGTTACTGCGCATAGTACTGCCACTTGGTAAAATAGCTCACACTGTAGCAGGCATATCTTCAATGACCTTTGTTCTTATTTGCGCCGAATTTTCCATCGTTGTGTCTGCTAACTGTTTCACGGCTGTGTTATGTCTGGAAAGGTCAAATTTCGTGTTGGGAGTTCGGGAAAATTGAGGAGAGTGAAATACACGTGCAAATTTTAAAATGTAGAAACTTAACGTTTAAAGTGTTATGTCTGGAAAGGTCAAGTTTCATGTTGGGAGCTCGGAAAAATTGAGGGGAGTGAAATACACGTGCAAATTTCAAAATTTGTAGAAACTTAACGTTTAAAGGGTTATGTCTGGAAAGGTCAAGTTTCATGTTGGGAGTTCGGGAAAATTGAGGGGAGTGAAATACACTTGCAAATTTCAAAATGTAGAAACTTAACGTTTAAAGTGTTATGTCTGGAAAGGTCAAGTTTCATGTTGGGAATTCGGGAAAATTGAGGGGAGTGAAATACACGTGCAAATTTCAAAATTTGTAGAAACTTACCGTTTAAAGTGTTATGTCTGGAAAGGTCAAGTTTCATGTTGGGAGTTCGGGAAAATTGAGGGGAGTGAAATACACGTGCAAATTTCAAAATTTGTAGAAACTTAACGTTTAAAGTGTTATGTCTGGAAAGGTCAAGTTTCATGTTGGGAGTTCGGGAAAATTGAGGGGAGTGAAATACACGTGCAAATTTCAAAATTTGTAGAAACTTAACGTTTAAAGGGTTATGTCTGGAAAGGTCAAGTTTCATGTTGGGAGTTCGGGAAAATTGAGGGGAGTGAAATACACTTGCAAATTTCAAAATGTAGAAACTTAACGTTTAAAGTGTTATGTCTGGAAAAGGTCTTATTTGAATCGGTTTGTGGATGGTTATCGCTGGAAAATTTTCCAGGTCAAGTTTCATGTTGGGAGCTCGGGAAAATTGAGAGGAGTGTACAGCATAGTATGGATTCCAGACCGGTACAGCGTATTCCAGTTGAGATCACACGTAACCGAAATAGACTGAACATAAGGTTTGAATATCTTTTAGTTCATTTGTTCATCTTTTGACAAATCCATACATGGCATTCGCTTTCGCAATACGATTTTCAATATGCATGCCTATTGAAACTGGCATTTTCGACAAATGTAACACCTAAATCTATGATCTCATTGACTCTTTGCAATACTTCGTTGTTGACTTTGTATGAAGTAATTAGCGGATTTCTCTTACGATGGAAATACATGATTTTGCATTTCCTAATATTTAAGTAAGGCGAGTTTCGATCACACCACTTGTTGTATATTTTTCATCTAAACATAGTTCGACATCCCTGAAATTTTTGTAATAAAATTATTATAACTGCAACTGAAAACTCCATAAAATTACAAGTTGAAAAATAGATTGAAAAGAAAAAAGAAAAGGTTTAGAGAGAATTTGGATTTCAACCTGATAAGTTAATAATAAATAATAAAACAACCAAAAATTTCATATAAAAGTATTTTAATAAAAGATCGAACGACTACGAAATATTGAATCGACATAACCCACACCACAAATTTGGTGACAGCGATGGGACATATTAATGATCAACGATTCCAAATAGTTAGGGATGATTTTCCTATTGATTGTAGTGGAATATTGGGTAGAGGTTTTTTAGATAACCAACCACCACCACAACCACTAATGCTGTTAAGCATACTATAAATTTAAAACCTAATGTAAACCCTATAAATGTAAGGCCATATAGACTGCCTGAAGCAACAAAACGAGAAATAGATGCTCAAATTAACTAAATGTTGGCAAATAATATTATCGAACCGAGCAAAAGCGGATGGAATTCCCCTTTACTCGTAGTCCCCAAAAAGTCAAACGGAGAAAAGAAATGGCGCGTAGTCATCGACTATAGAAAATTGAATTATCACCGACATCTTGGAACAACTTGGGAAATCTTGTTATTACAGCACTTTGGATTTATCCAATGGATATCATCAGGTACTAATGGATGAAAAATACAAGGATAAGACTGCCTTCTCTTCGTCAACCGGACATTATCATTTCCTTCGGATGTCCTTCGGGTTAAAGAGTGCCCCGGCTACATTTCAAAGGTTAATTAACCATGTTTTGGCCGGTTTAAACGGCATACAATGCTTAGTTTATTTGGACGACATAGTCATTTATAGATCAAGTTTAAATGTCCATAATTCCAAGCTTAGGGAAATTCTTTGTTGTTTGAGAAAATTTAATTTGAAGTTAAACCCAACAAAATGTGTATTCCTAAAACCAGAAATCAGTTATCTGGGTCATATTATATCAGCGAACGGTATCAAAACTGTTTCAAGGAAAATCGAAAGCATAACAAATTTTCCAGCTCCTAAGACACCGAAGGAATTTAAATCTTTTTTAGGCTTGGTAGGCTATTATCGAAAATTTATCAAACAAATCTCCTAAAAAAAGATGCTTCGTACGAGGGGACACTATTTTGCGATGAAGCATTTCATGAATTAAAACCAAAAATCACTGAGTCCCCAGCTTTACTACAATTTCCAGATTTTAATAAAACTTTCTACCTTACTTGCGACGCTGCTGGTTTTGCAAGTAGAAAATTAAACAGGAGTAAACGTAACTATTCTGTGATTGAGAAAGAGTTGTTGACTATAGTGTGGAGTGTAGAACATTTCCGTCCGTACCTGACCAGATGGCGTATAAACATTGAAGATTTCAATTATTCTGTTGAATATAAACCTGGAAAACAAAATATAGTGGCCGATTGCTTAGCTCGTGCACGAAATATTAATTCTGACATAAATGTCGTTACCCGATCTAAAAGCAGACAACAACTTAAAAATTCAAATTCACCAGCGAATCTCAGTCTTGCTTCAACTAGTAGTAGTTCTGGGAATGCTATATTACCAAACTCGTCCTCTGCACCGGAATCACCCACATTACCTAGTTCTGACCAAACTCTTACTCTAAACAATAATACCGTGAAAGTAAATACAGAAACTCAAATACAGCAACTTTTGAATTAATTACACAAATCACCAATCGGAGGGCATCACGGAGTGAACCGCAAGTACAAACGACTTAAGGAATTTATCTATTTTCCCAACATGTTGATAACTATAATCAAATATGTTCAAACTTGTCAAAGAAATACAAGCACATTATGTACAAAACTACATATGAAAATAACTACTACTTCATTTAGGCCTTTCCAAAAGATATTTCTGGACACAGTCGGACCAATTCAGGACGATTTGTCTAAATATTCGTTAGCGATACCAATAAAAAGCCAGGAAGCGGAACTGGTAGCCCGAGCATTTTTGAAAAAGTTTATATGTATAGTTGCTTGTCCCGAGACGATTCTGGCTGATCAGGGATCACATTTTAAGAGCCAATTATTAGAACATACTTGCAAATTTCTGCAAATAACTAAACTTAATACAACCGCTTATCATCCTCAGACGAATGGCGCGCTAGAACGATCGCACAAAACACTTATCGAATATTTAAGACATTATGCAGAAAGTGATCCTTTATCCTGGGATGAATAGCTCCCATATGCAATGCTTACATATAACACAACACCCCACACCTCAACTGAAAGAATGCCTTATGAACTTATATTTGGACATAAGCCAAAACTACCGAGTTCTTTATTTAAAGATCCTGATACATCTGGTAGATATTATGAGGATTATCTTAGTGAGCTTAAATTCAAATTACAAACAGCTCATCAATTAGCTAGGACACGGTTGTTAGAAGTAAAACAGGAAAGCAAATAAATTTATGATAAACAAATTAGAACTGTCAATTTTAAACCAAACGATTTAGTGATGCTAAAAAATGAGGCACGTCCTAATAGATTATCAGCTTATGGAATGGTCCTTATAAAATTATCGAAAGAGAATTCCATAATAAAAGTCGGTCGATCAAATAGACAATACATAACAATCGATTGAAAATGAATTTTAATTGAATTCCTTGTTGAACGAAATTAATTAGTTATTCTGATCTAGGTACCCCTTTGTTCAGGATTCACTCACACACTCACTTAATCTAGCGATGTCTTCTTGAAGTTTCTTCGTATCTAGCATTCCATTAACAGTTCGAAAAATTATCACGTCATCAGCAAATATGAGCACGTTCGAGTTTTTGATTATCTCGGTTATTTGATCTATAAAAACAATGGATATCCACGGCCCGATGTGAGATTCGTGGGGAACACCAGACGTAACTTTAATAACGTTTGATTTCTCATTTCCCATTATTACAAATTGTCGCCGGTTTGAAAGATAAAACTTGAACCAATTTATGTAATCGAGTGAAACCCCAAATGCGAATAAACTCTGGAGTGCCTTTTGATGCCAGATGGAATCAAATGCTTTAGTGAAATCCGTGTACGCTACATCAACATGATGTGGATCGACCAGGCATAAACCCATGCTGGTTTATTGATATATGACGTGCAATTGTGGATTTAAAGTTGTTGCATAAAACTAATTCAAATATAGTTATCATTCGATTATATTCCTCTGTAGCATGTAACGTCATCTCGTTTGCCCGATTTAAAAATTGGTGTAGTTTTTGAAATTTTCCATTTGTCGAAAACACACCGGTGATTAAGGAGTGGTTGAATAGGCAACATAATGGAATTGCTAAAATGTCAGCGTACTCCTTCAAAATAGGAGAGGGTATATTGTCAAGACCACAACCGTCTCCAAAGCCCTTTATCGCCGATAAAATGTTCTCTTTATATATAACAGGAGGAGTTATTGATACATTGTTATTGCTGCGTTGTTCGTACAATCCACTAGTAACGCATGGTTTTAGACGGATTGGAAAAACTTCGCGAACATGTCAGCTATATCTACATATGTCGTGGTAGGAGCTAAGTAGTTGAGTTTGGCGATTCTTAGGTTGCTGTTATCATGTCCTAAATTTTAACTAAATATCTAATTAGTATTAGATTTGAGAGGTTGCACAGCACTTTTGTATGTGTTATAGGTGGCGCGACTAACTTGGTGATCATGTGGTTTTTGCATTTGATTGCAGCTTGCGCAACTGGCGGGTGTGTATTTATTTCGACAACCCTTATATCCGTGACCATGTTGTGTACAGTGATTACAAGTCTTTGTACGATCCCTGTTATTCTTTGCAATATGACTGTATCATTGTTGAGTCACTGCTAAGAAATGTGCAACTATGCATTTTCATGTTATAACGATAGCATTCAATTATTGAATAAGTAAACCAGCGGATTGTAATTTCCAGGTCAGTCTTATTAAAGCGTTTCTTTTATCAACATTTCATTTACCAACATGGCTGGTACCAGAGCGTAGTTGTTACTGCTTATTCGTCTTTTGCATAAATGAAAAATTATTTTTTTGGCGGACGTGACTGAACGCATTATTGTATGCGCTGTGTGAATTAAACCTTCGTGGTAAAATAGAATTCTGTGTGAATTGAATCTTTGTGTATAAGTGTTAAGCGAGAGTACATTTTATTTCTGTGTGAACTAGTAGCGCAAAATGTCAAAAAAAAAACAATACGAAATTGACAAGCTCAAGGGTCATGATTATAAACTTGAAAATTTGGGATCACAAACTAATAGCTTTAAAGGGGTTATCAAATTGTGTTGCGAAACAGTCACCGAAACAAAAGCGGATAAATTAACCCAAAGCAAAGCTATGATATCGCTGAGTTTTGATCCGAGTATTGATGTGTATATTCAATCCTGTGAATCTGAACAAGCGATTTTGACAAAACTAGCGAGAATGTATGAAGATAAGCGGTTTACACGAAAGATAAGGATCCTCAGAAAATTGATTTCGACTAGATTAGAGGATTGCGGTTGAATGCAGGCTTATGTTAGCTTATGCAGCTTGAAAGTATTGGTTTCTCCATAAGCAACGAATGGAAAACAGCTATTTTATTAGCCGGTCTTAGTGAATATTTGCAGCCGTTCATCATGAGTGTTGAAGCATCTGAAAATATTTGTACTCCGGATGTTCGAATAACAAAATTATTAGACATGAGCTGTGTTGGTGCGAGCGGTGAAGTTTTTTTTCTTTCGAAAAATAAGCTGAACGAGAAACATAAAAGGTACAAGAAACGTAAATGCTACAACTGCGGTTCGACACAACATATACTCGTTGCAAAGGAATGTGACAAACCAAAAAAGAAAAAAGAGAATAGTGGTATAGCAAAAACTGAATTTGTGGCATTTTGGGGCAAAACTATACTAGCGACAATGGTATATCGACAGCGGAGCGTGGAGTCATACGACACCACATGAAGGTTTACTTAGTGAATTAAATCATTCTAACACAAAGGGCATAATCAGCGCAAACAATTCAAAAATGAATGTGAATAAAGTTGAAAATGCAACGATAAAAATAAGTGAAGGTAAAGTACAAATAAATGATGTTCTACATGTACCCGACTTGCTATTTACTGAATCTTCTTTATCGACCTCTTTCTGCTTACAAAATGATAATTTGAATCTACATTATCTGCATTATCATGCTAATTATTTTTGGTCATTACAACCGAATCTACATTGCCGAAAATTTTTGACTGAAGACATTCACCTCAATTTAACGGATTCAACTGAGGAGCAGAAAAAAGATTCGAGGAGTAATTTTGAATTTTCTGACTACTAAATATAATTTGTTTCGATTCTCGTTATCGACTGTTCTTCGCGTTATCGACTGTTTGATTTTCAACTGTAATTTTTAGGCCGGCTTTTCACCTCCTCAAACTAACTCGAGAACTAAAACCAAATTTCATCTAATTGTTGGCTTTATTAACAAATTATTATTAAATTGTTGGGTATTTGTGATAAATATGCATTATGGTCATTTTTGACTGATTGTGGTTCTTCTTTACCGACATTTTTAGCTAGTAAATTATGTTAATTAAATTATGTAGTAAATTATGTTTCAAAACATCATTACCATAGTTTTTAGCTGGCAATGGAAATTAATCTTCTTTACCGTCGTATTACAGCCCCAGTAGTTCAATAATTTCTCCAATTTAGTTAACGCTGTTCATCTCATGTTTTTGGTGTGATTTTAGTTGTTTATCTACAATTGAGTTACCGACATTTTTCAACTGGGTACTTACTGAGTCTTCTTTATCGACTTGTCCTGCTTATATTTATAATGTTAATTTAAATCTACATTATCTGCATTTTTATGTTAATTATTTTTGGTTATTACAGCCGATTCTACTTTGCCGAAATTTTTTGACTGACGACATTCACCTCAATTCAACAACGGATTCAACTGGCGAGCAGAAAATAAGTTAAAGGAGTAATTTTGAATTTTCTGACTACTAATTATAATTTGTTTCGTTTCTCGTTATCGGCTGTTCCTCGCGTTATCGACTGTTCGATTTTCGGCTGTAGTTTTTATAAATATGCATTATGGTCATTTTTGACTGACTATTGTTCTTCTTTACCGACATTTTTCAGCTAGTAAATTGTATTGTTAATTCAGTTCACTATTTTCGGTTATTATGTTCAAATCTTGAGTACCATAATTTTTAACTGGTAATTTAAATTAATCTTCTTTACCGACGTATTACAGCTCCAATAGTGCAATAATTCCGCCAACTTAGTTAAAGCTGATCATGTCATGTTTTTGATGTGACTTTAGATTGTTTAACTAAAATTGAGTTACCGATACTTTTCGAATTGCTAATTATTGAATCTTCTTTATCGACCACATTATTTTCTTGATTACTTTTGTTTGTTACAGTCGGATCTACATTCCCTCAATTTAACAGAAACAGCAAAGGAGCGAAAACTAATCCAAACTAATGGTTGGATTAAGATAGATACACTCGAGTTACAATAGTAACGTTGGATATCTAGTTCGCGATGACAAGAAAAGTTGATAAACAAAATCTGCCAACAATTGTATAGTCGATAATATAGATTGCGTTTTAGGGAGGTAAATTTCCGGGTCCGAGGAGCTTGAGCGGGTGTAATTTTAAATTTTCCGATTATTTAATGATAATTTGTAGCTTTTACTCTTATCAAACTTACTGGAAAACTATAATCAAATTTTATGTATTAGCCTGCATTATCGACATTGTTAGGTTTGGACATTTTGGTTGCTTTTTTAAAACATGCATTATCCGCAATTTTGTCGATGTGTTTAGTTTCAGACCAAATTTCATTACCGCCATTTTTCGATTGGCTATTGAAATAGATTTTTATAACGATCGTTATTATTTCATCTGCAATACCAACAATTTTCGGCTGACTTTAACAGTATCATGATATGGCGAACATGTCGTGCAGTCTTTGGTTGTCTTATTGATCGAAATTACATTATTTAATTTTAAACTGCATTATCGACATTTTTCGCCATGTTATTTAACGAATCTACTTTTCTATTGAGAATTTTTTGTTGACATAATGACAATTTGATTCTACATTAGCTGCTTTGGTCTGAAGACTACTTTTGGTGTATAGTATAAGCGTATCTACATTACCCACATGATTCGACTGAATACTTTTACATCACTTTAACGGTAAGTTCACGACCCATAAATCCAATTAACTCGAAATAATTGGAGAATGAAGCTCCGATTGATATGTAAAGCTAACAGAGTTTATTATAAATTATTTGACTATACGGCTGCTAAAGGTAAATACAGGTAATTTGTTTTGTGCTACTAAAGTTTGTGGTATCTGTAGTTAGGTGGAATAGACCCTTAATTTTACCACCATGAATGGTATTGCAGAAGTACAGTAGGCACAGCCTCTATAATCTATTGTAGATTTGGGCTAAGCTAGGCCAGCGTATATTTATAATTTTGCTGATTGTATTTGGCCTCGAATTGGGCACTCGATTTCTTACATACCACACAATTTTTGCTGTGCTATATAAATTACGATAATCTACATATCTAATTTTAATTTACAACCCTTTCTAATCTAATCGGTTACTTGCTCTAATCGAATGATTAAGTAATAAGCATTCGCTTATCTAATGGCATAATAAAAAAAATTCTCATTCAAACGTATTAAGCCATTTCGATAAAGTGCGTCTTCATTATTTTCGGTGTCTATGATATAACGTTCAGATACACATAAAGATGTTAGTCCGATTTCTTGCAATTTTTCTAATCTGTAGTGCAATTTCAAATGTAAGTGTTGTGTCCATGAATGCGATTAAATTTTATTTGATGTGCGTGTGCGTAAATATTTTATTATGTAATTGATTTTATTTGTATAAAGGCGTCGACCATTGGCGGACGGATACAAAATGGTATAAATGCTGACAGTCAACATGGTTTCGCCGTACGCATACACAGTGTTGTAGATGATGCATCACAAAGTGCTTATTTGTCGAGTGGCGTTGCAATTACTGAAAAGGTGGTGGTAACCGTGGGCCAAGCGATATTGCATTATTCGATATGGTATGTGTTCTCGGGCGGTGTTGTAAGCGCACAACAAACATTCCAAGAAAGTCGAAGAGGGGTCGAACATCCCGCTTATGATCCAGGTACCCTTAATAATAATATTGGTGTCATTGAACTCAAAGATCCGTTAGAAATTTGTACGTATGCTGGTTATGATAATTCTCGGGAGCATATAGTAACTTTTATAAAATGTATATATTTTTAGATATTTCGGTTTCATTGCCTGGATCTACAATTGGTGCATATCAGGTATTCGGTTACGGCGTCGATGCTGAAAATCAATTACCAAACGTTCTACAAACTATTGCTGTGGCGACAATTACAAATGAGGAATGTGTCAATATATATGGCAGTGCATTAGTTACGGACAATAATTTCTGCGGTGTTCCCTCCCAAGCCACTACTCAGGTAGCCAACGGTGATCAGGGTGGACCATTAATACCGTTCTTTTTAGGGCCGCAAGTCGCCGGTATTGTATCCTTCTGGGGGGCAAATTCTACCCTACCAATTGTTTTCGAACGGGTTTACGCATATACCGACTTTCTTATTGATTTTATGTAATAAATCAAATTTTGAAACGAAATAAAGAAATTTTTCAAGATGCTTGATAAAATGTGCGAGTATAAATAATGCGTTTATCTTATCTAAACTACAGGAGTGAAAGCAAATCGATTAAAGTTAATCCAATTCAGCGCGGTCTATATATAATCATTACCTTAGAGTAATACTTAATTCAGTTTAATCGTACCGTTTAATTCGAGAGACGAATAATGATAAAATTATCGTTGTATTTCGGTTTATTGTTGTTGTGGTCTTGTAATGTATGTATAGCGTTTTAACGCATGGTTACTATTGTACGTTCATTCAAATTAACCGAATCCTTGATTTTATAGGCCACCGAATTTGGTGGGCGTATAATAGGGGGACGTGAATCCCAACCGGAGGATGCATTTTGTGTTACCATCTATAGTTCAGTGGGCGGCAATCCAGCTGTATATTTATCAAGTGGCGTGGCTATATCACCCAGATTAGTACTAGGTGCGGCACAGGCAATTCAGTCGTTTACAGATGGCATACTAGTTGGGTAAGGCAATCGTTGAACTACTCATTTGACAATGCAGAAATAATATTTTGTTTCGTTTGCAGATATGATACGCATGTAATTGGATTCGATGACATTGTTGTAGTTGACCAGGCCAACTATCCCGTCCAAAATACAATAACACATCCAAATTATAATTTCGTAACACTTGAATATAATATTGCAGCATTTCATTTAGATTCGGATGAAATCAACATATGTAATATTGCGTTTTATGGAATAATGAACCGAACAATTCATTTTCTACATTAATTTATTTTTAAGATGTGCCATTCAATTTTGTTGGAAACGTCCCGTTGCCATTTGCCATTAAAATTCTTGGGTATGGAGCACCAGATGCGGACACATCATTCTCAAGCGAATTGCTTACAACTATTGGTGGTGTTTCAACGGATTGTAGCCTGGTTCTAAACAGTTTGGTTTATGGTGAAACGAACCGTTGTATACGAACTGATTTCGCGTTGGCCCAAGGTGATCAAGGTGGTGCGATTACAAATAGCTGGCTTATACCAGACCAAATTACATTGTTTGGTATAGTATCGTATTGGACCCGTTCGGAGCCGAAGATTGTGATAATGACTAATTTGAAACATCCAGATATTTCAAGCTTTATTGCTCAACAGATTGAAATCGATAAATCGTTGTAAATACACTTTGATTGAACATTTTGATTAAAGAAAATTAAAGAAAATGATTAATGTTTTATTATATCATTGATGTGTACTACGCCATACGCACACCTCGCAATTTCAACCCATATAAGTTGCATAAAGTATTGCACCAGCTGATAACAGCTTTCTAAGAATAAATAAATTATCGCTGCCATAAAATTGGTCGGTCAAGGTCTTCCCATTTCTTTTCGCGTAACGCACAGCAATTTGTATTACGCTATTATCGCCTATGTTTACCTAATACCCGTGTGAACTTCCGCGCCAATCAACCAGCGCAGCGATATACACATTTATGGTACGGCGGCAGATAATAAACTGCTGGCAACATAAACATTTATTAGTTTATTAATTTATTCCTGCATTCGCGATACCACATTATATTTAATGCCCATGCAACTCAGTGAAACGGCACAGTCACAGTTTGATAATCTAAAATGAAAGTATTATTCTTGCTCGGTTTGATATGTTTGGTAAAAGTGAGTTACGCCAATATTTGGTAATATTTTGTGCTCTAAAATAAAAATTCAATTGTTTTCCATATTAGGGTTCTGCACTTTCGGGCCGAATACTAAACGGTCAGGAGGCATATGAAACTGATAAATTTGCGGTGCGTGTACTAAGTTTTGAGTATGAAGGACAAGCAACAGCAAGGCTTGCAACCGGCGTAGCGATTAGTACAAATTATGTTTTAACCGTTGCCCAAGTATTGTTTGGCTTTCATCATTGGTACGTTGCGTCCGGTTCAATCCATATCGAAAGTCAAACCTATCAACGGATTGACGCGAATAATGTGGTTATTCATCCGGATTACATTGCGGCCACTTTGAGTAATAACATCGGTTTATTAAGACTGGCGTATTCAGTTGGTCCTGATGGCTGTAAGTTTTCTACGAGTTTCAAGCACTTCAAAATATTTTGAACAGGAAAAATATTCAAATTCATTTTGCAGTTATTGAAATCGCAACCAGCCCTCTAGAATTCCCGATTATGATGACCTTTGGATATGGTGTGATTAACGATGAATCCAATGCTGTGGCATCATCTCTGCAACATATTGTTTTGATGGAGGATGATTACGTATGCGAAACACAATACCAAGGGATTAACATTACTTCAGTTATCTGTGGGTCATTCCCAATTTTGAGTGGATTTGGCAATGGCGATCAAGGAGGACCAATAACGGATGTTGGAAGAGGCCGACTATTTGGATTAGTTTCGTATTGGGGTTATGAATTGGATAATCCAGTTGTTGGTGTTAATATTTCATTCTATAACGAGTTTATTAACAATGCAATGACCTTTTTGGCTTAAGTTAAATTTTTGTAAAACATAATAAAATTATTTTAAACGATAAATGCTTTAATAGTCTCTTAATTGTTCATTGGCTTGGTGCTCAACAGAAGAAAATGTAATCCTCGAACGAATTTCCGTTCATTCGCACATTGTAAAAAGCTTCGCTTCGAAGGTTTCCGCGATTAATGTTGCCAGATGCCTATATGTCGAAAGGCTATGTAGAGTTGGTGAATCGTAGTATTGTACTCCCAACATTTCTCCAAGTTCGTCCTTGGCGTGAAACACTGATCGTTTAACAGAGTTCGCGGTGCTTAACTTACTTGAGTACTGTACATTTACATAAGCTCCGAAAAGCTTTTCAAAATATTTGTAAATAATGAAAAAGCTCCTTTGGGAGCAGCCATTTCCGGTGAATCAATTTCGGTCAAACATCACTTGGAGATTCACGATTTTTGACAAAAATGCTATTTTCATAACTTGGAAGATCCCAATGATTTTTGGTCGACACCAGACCCTATAAAAGTTAGCCGAAAGCCTCAAGTCGAGAAATGGAAACGCAGATCGTGTCTTTGCTATTCCGGGAAGAAAAATACTCCAAAGTCGATAAATACGTATACCTAGTTTGTTGTTTCGAATTTAGCTCCTGACAACTTTTTGTAGAGGTCTGATTATTTAGAGGTAACTCTTTTAGCTATAAAATATTTTTCCGGTTGGGATAGAAAAGACACTATCTGCATTACCATTTTCCGGCTTGAAACTTTCGGTTAAGTTTAAAAGGATCGATTAGCAGCTTTTATAGGAGTTCATTCAATATTTCATACTTAATCTTTTCCATTAATGGCGCGTTACTTGCAAAATTTTTCAGAAATCTGTGCACTGGAAATGGAAGCTTGAGCCTTTTCAAGTTCCTGCAATGATGTTGGAAACTTGAACAATTACAAAAAACGCCATAGAATTGAAAGATTTAAATAAATTTAGAAACTTAAATTTTCTAGACTATTGATGGTCCTTCGAGCCGATTCACAGCGTCAACGGGATCAGCATAGCAGTTTTGACAACAATAGGCAGTAGCAGTTCTACCGTAACGTAACCTATTGGAAGAAGTTGGTGCGCATAACCAACAGAGCACCAGTTTTTATCTATAACTGATCATGACCCTCGAAACAAAGGAACTCATAAAACAACGAGATGTCATTGCCGACAAGATAACTTTGGAAAAAATCGCGACCATCGCAAAAGTCAGAGTTATCTACAAGAACGTATTACAGGATTTAAGGAGCTGTATGCAAAATTCATCTCAGACGACGACAAAATCATCAAGCAGGTAGCAGAAAACTACGAAGCTCTGCTGGCTGAATTACAGCAGCGATTAAGGTCGCTATCAGATTAATTACAATCATCATCAATTAGTGCCAACAAGCCAGACAGCAACAGGAATGATCAAAACAGGTCAAAGCCACCTCAGATTGAATCGATCGGGCAGCTTGACAACTCGCTGTTCAAAAAACAAAACGTTCTCTTGCGTCAATTATATCAACTTATACATCAAATCGAGTACAAGGATTACTACGGTACTTTAGTGGATAAGAGGTCAACATCCAAATACGGCCCCGCACATTCGCCTGAGATTATGAAACCTGGAGCTCGTCCAACGATTTATTCACGAAGCTCATTCGTACAAACAACGAAATATCCGATACAGTCAAAATGATATATTTAAAGTCACATCTCCAAAGAAGCGCGGCTCAACTCATCAGCCATCTCTCAAACGTTGGAGAAAGTTATGAGAAAGCATGGGATTTGCTACAGGCTAGGTACAACAATCGTCGGCTCCTTGTGAACAAATATTTCAACTCGCTCTAATCTGCACCAACGATGCAAGCGGCTTCTACAGGAGGAATTCGGCACATGCCTGACAATGCAAAAAAAGGCTGCATAACATCGAACGCTTAGCATGCATTCTATACAGAAAACTAGATACAGAATCCATTCAGCTATGTGAATCAACTTTACCCAACCCAAGGAAGCTACTAACAATAACAGAATATTTCAATTTCTTGGAAAGGCGATTCCAATCTTTAGAAGCAATGGGCAGCGTTAAATCAACATCACGAAAAACACAAGGCAATTTATCGGCTGTACAACCTTCAGAACGAGTCAACGTTGCTACTGTTAATCCTGTTTGTTGGGTTACAGCATGCTCCATGTCACCCGCTCGACCAATGCGGCCAATTAAAAAAAAATGACGACATTGGGGAGAGCTAGTTTGGTGAACATCTCGAACCCCTGTCTAAGATGCCTCAAGCAACACAGTGGCTCGTGCATATGCAAGGCGAACGTATGCATCGTCTGTAAGACGTCTGTACGACGTCTCCTGCCAAACAATCTCTGTCGCTAAACCAACAGGCATCAGTATTGTTGTCTACTGCAATAATGAAGACGTCCAGTCACCTTAAGGGCTCTGATGGACGTGGAATCCCAAGCCACATTAATCACCTCCAAGATAGCCGCCTACAAGCTTAATCTCAAGAAAAGAAAGATCAATGTCAACATTTCGGGTATCGGAGGAAACTTAGCCAAGGTTCAATGGTGAATTTCGTCTAAACTTTGATGCGTTGATTTTCGAGAGACTAACTCAAAGGCTTCCCGAAATCAGCATCAACACAAATAACTGGAAATACTTGGAAAATCTACAACACGCTGCCCCACTTTACAGTCAATTACATTCAACTGATATAGTGTTAGGCGCCGATTATCATCAGTTCATAGCCGCCAATGGTGTAATAGTGGTCGAGCAACAAGAACCAATAGCTCAAAACACTGAGCTCGGATAGATTTTGCAACAACGATTCAAGCGGCTTTTGTTTAAAATAAGTTCCACATTTGAATCATTCCTAGCGTGCATTCTATCCAGAAAACTAGATCCATAATCCATTCGGCTATATGAATCATCTTTAGCCAACCCAAGGAAGCTACCAACAATAATAGAATATTTCAACCATTTGGAAATTAGATTCCTGCCTTTAGAAGCAATGGACAGCGCTAAATCATCATCATGGAAAACACAAAGCAATTTATGAGCTGTGCAACCTTTAAAGTGGATCGACGCTGCTACTGCTAAATATATTTGAGTCTAGCAGACTGCCTGGTATCCGTTTGATAGAATGGAGAATAAAATGATTTTCACTTTGGCGTGAAGAAAAATCCAGAAAAATTTCGGATCGGTATTCCCGGTGACCTCTTTCATCGCCACCAGGTTCCCAAGGATCCCTCATCTCCTCCTCTACCTTAAAATGTTCATAGCGCGATATCCAAAACTCACAATCCATAAATGCATGTGCAGGATCTCCATCATTCCACAACTGAAACTCTAGCATCCCAGCCTATTGGAATATAAGAAGCACCTAGGACGTAGTAAATTATATTGTATACCTGTTCAGATTGTTGTTGACATACTTTCTTTGGTGTTCCTGAACCTCTTTCTAACTGGATGTTGCGATCTCGTCTTCAGTTGTTAGTTGGTTTTACAAACTTGCTCTGACGGTGGTACATCGGAATGAATTTGTTGTCGGACAGGTGATTTGTAAATATTTCTGCTTCAACGTGCCCCATTGAGTAAACCAAACCTGCTTCAGCGTTTATTGCCATTTGCAGCCTTGGATGCCTGTTTCGCTGAATGTTTGTATACATTGCGTGTTCGTTAAAGGTGTGTTGGAGTGTAATCGTAATGCCTTGAATTGCTGGAACGCCTCCCTAGAGTACAATTGTTTCCGCCCATTTATCGACCGCTTATACATTCTCATCTGTTCTACTGGTCTCAAAACATACAAGCATTTAATGTTTGAGACTTATCTAAGTAGCTCCACTTATCATACTGAAATAGACGGCTTCCAACTAATCTAATGCTTCTTCTTCTTCCAACTAATCTAATGCTTCTTGAGCCCGTCGTCTCTACCCGCACATATTAATAATAGTGTCTGTTGATGAAAACGATTAACGAGATCAGCCATTATCATTACCATTAAAATATTTACAATTTTTAACGGATCTTTAACGAGAGCATTTATATCAGAACACTTCGGAGCATTCCAGTATCTCCGGTTGATCGTGATCCATATAATTATAGTCGCACCTGTTTCACGATGGTGTTTTCAATCCAACTACAGTTTCCGTTCGTCCGAGATCCGAATCCGAATATATTCCAAATCTAGAGATTCCAACGTTGTTGCTTTCTTGCTGTTGTAAAGTTTCGTATGAAAAATATTTAGTTCCCACATTGTGAAAAGAAAATAAGGACACATGGAAAGAGGAGAACAACCATACGTTTTTTGTTTCGATCCGGTTGTTATTCGATTGGCTTGAGAATTCTTCTCGTGGTGTGGTGCAAAAGGTGCGGATTAAAAAAAAAATAAGTGCGCCCGCATGTGCATACAACAGTGTCTTTTGGGCTGATTCGTGGGATTTGGATATTGATCAAGAGAAGATATTGAAATCGATCGGGGAAAAAGAGAATTTGATTATGCGCTGTGAATCGCAGAAACCGTATTATTGTCGGATGATACAGCACAACATTAGGTCAAGCAGTGTTCGAGTATAATAAAGTGCTAAAGACAGTTTGTACCGGGAGGCAATATAGTTCGTACGAGGTGTGCGATCTAGAAAAATTGTGCCGAAGAAGTGCGATATAGTGCTGTTAGTGCTGCGACACCGCGTGTGCGAAAGTACTTTCTTTTGAGTGCCTAACAGCTCAGTTCACAAACATGAAAGTTACTGCCTTGAAACCAGATAAGATTGTGGTGAAACGTGAGCTACGGGGCATGGGGACAGGTGCTGCTGAAGCCTTGGCCATTTTACAACAACAGAATATGCCAGTCGTCTTTTGAGAAACCCGAACTCGGAAATCGCCGGTTGTCGCAACAAATTCACCCGATTGAAGAATCTTATTTCTGAATTACAATCGGTTCCTTCGGTGCAGATGCGTATCCAGATCTCCCATGTATCACGATGCCACTCTTCAGTTATTGGAAGGGTGTAAGAAATTATTGGAACCACTTCAAGGGTACTTGCTAAACTCCGCGGGTCTGAATAAATCCATTAGCACAGCAGAAAATTTCAAAATTGGAGTTGCTACTCTTAGCCCTGCCGAAGCTAATCAATGCCCCTCAGATTCAAACCATTTGGTAATGGCCAAATCCTCGTCGGCATATCTAAGCGAAGTCACTTCCATTCACCTACCACTCAAAATGCACTAAGTGGTATTGAATGAACTGAGTGGTATTGGCGAGCTTTTGAGTCAGAAACGGGAGTATCCACCAGTGAATGGGCCAAATACTACTTTGTTATGTATTCTTGGTCCAGTGTATGCACACGCCGATCAACACCAGCATAAATTCCTACCATCTCAGAGGAATAGCCGAGAAATTTTGATCCCTTACCGGTATCGTCTTCAAACACTACAGCTAATAATATTCCGGTTCCCACGCAATAACCTCCCAGGGGTAATATTGCGCCAATATCGAATCCCACAATAGAATCCGGACAAAATAGCACTTTCCATGCCTCGTGTGGAATTTCTGGTGGTTCATCAGACGGCAATTGTCTCGAAGCAGCATCACATACAGTGAACCCTCCTCTGGGATTGCTGTATAGACATGTTTTTCTTCCAATTGGAAACCGTAACCACGGCTATGAAATTATCCGAAGAGTCGCTGATGACGGAAATCAGCACTGTTCTTAAGGATGTCGCTCTCCAATGGTATTGGACTTATCGCTGGCATAATCCGCGAGCCTCGTTGTCCAATTTAAACTGCGCTTTTATCGAAAGGTTTGAACCTTGACCGAAGAACTGATTTTGAAATACGACGAAGTATCGAAGCCAGGAAGCAGCAGGCGAATGAAAGCTTTATAGACTTTTATCACCATATGTGGTTTTTGACATTACAGAACTAATGATGTTTAATATGAAACCCGCGCTCCAGTACCATCTGACTGATCAACGGTTAACCTCAATTAATGATTTAATCAAAAGTTGTATCGCATCGTTAGTGAACTACACACAGATTTAGGTATCGATAATTATGACCGGTAATGACCACACAGTCCGTTTTCACAACAAAGTGCAAAATACAAGTTAATGCACCGTCGGATAATTAGAAGAATAATAAATCTGTTAAAGTTGCGACATGGGGCTTAAGTTTGTTGATTGAGCTTATTAAAGTTAGCCGAAAGCTGCCGACCGAAAGGTAATGCGGATTGTGTCTTTGCTATCCCAGTCGAAAGGTAATGCAGATAGTGTCTTCGCTAACTGCGAAAGATGATAATACAGATATTGATTTTGCTATCCAAGCAATGCATCCATTGCCACCCAATTTGCATTAATTTAGCATCCATTTTATTGAGAAATTTGAGAAGGGGATGCAGGGTAATTTTGCCCGTAATTTTGCTAAAATTCTCTATTTCAATATATCGAAAATGCATTGAATGGCCTGTCATTCAAGATTAACGTGCTTTGTCATTGATGCCACTATGGTTATTTGAAAGGCCATAATGTTGGTCAACTTCGGCCTAATTAAGGAGAAATTCTGAAGGGGTTGCAGGGGTGTAATTTTGCAAAAATTCGATAATTACATTCGGTAACCATAGTGGCGCCAATGACAAAGCACAATAATCTGGAACGACAGACCTTTCAATGCATTTTCAATATATTGAATTAGCGATGAATTAGCGAAATTTTTGCAAAATTACACCCCTGCATCCCATTCAGAATTTCTCAACAAAATGGATGCTAAATGGCTGCAAATTGGATAGCAATGGATGCGTTGCTTGGATAGGAAAAACAATATCTGCATTCTCATCTTTCGGCTGGGATAGCGAAGACACTATCTGCATTACTTTTCGGCTGGGATAGCAACGCCACTATCTGCATTACCTTTTGGCTGGAAACTTTCGACTAACTTTAACAGTATTGATGATTGTCCAGTACCACCAATCGGAATTTTTTGTTACCGTTGCGGATTAAAGGGTACGAGATGTTCGGAAAACATGACGTGGGGCCAAGGATTATCTGGGAATCAGGGATCGCCCCCGAAAACGATATTAGCTAGGACCAGACGGGAATATGTTACAAGCAATACTGACTGAACTCTTAAATAATCACTGTTCTTACTCGGTGGTAAATCTCTCTTGCTTTCTAAACCTCAAAATGAAAGGTAAGGAGTTCAAGAGTACATCCAATGTCATGTTGGAAAGTGCGGTCTTCGAAGAAGATCGATTATTTCCTCATAAAATGCATATAAAAGGCCATATGCGGTTGTTCCTTTAAATGATATTCCCTATACAGGTCTTCTAAATAGCGGGACTAGCATCACCGGATTGAGGCACGGTTCTGAAAAATTCATGGCAGATCCAACCGTTAAATTTTGTAATTTCCTAAGTTCTATCCATACAACTAGTAGTCAGTCACAGGGGTATTTGGTTACTTACATTCCTGCACTGGTTAAATTCAATAATCAAATTCAAACCTTATCCTTTGTGCCATGTCTAGAATGACCTTTCTATTTGGGAATAGATTTTTGGAATCGTTTTGGAATTACCCCAACTATTTCGTCGATCAACTGCAGCGCCGAGTTAGCCTAGTTAGAATAATTGACACATTTTCGTCAAGCTCTAAATTGGGTCTCGGTAGAACTACTCTTCTGACCCACGTTGGTACACAACGATTTTAGGCTGTATGCTCGGTTAAACAGAATGTTATCATTAGACGTGATCAAGAAAATTCCAAGTTCCTGGTGTTCACCGGTCACGTTGGTGCAGAAGGCAAACGGAATAGTACGGATTTGTTTGGACGCTAGAGAAGTAAACGCACTGACAGTTAAAAACGCCTAGCGACTTTACTTATAAACGGATTTTACGTATAGACTTGATCAAACGATGGAAGCGAATCGGTCAATAACGTCGCACAAATCCTGATAAATACAAGGCTATTTGCCAATTGCTCGCCCCGCTAACTGATCCAACAGGTAAGTCTGCTAAGAACCGATGGTCTGTTGCAGCCACTACTTCGTTTATCGCCCTCAAAAAAGCGTTATATTCTGCTCCCGTATTACCTAACCAAGACTATAATAAGCCTTTTTACATACAATGTGATGCCAGTACCGCTGGCTTAGGTAGTGTTCTGTTTCAAACGGACACTGATGGAAACGAACTGAGTATTTTTCTCATAAACTCAAAATGCAAAATGCAAAAAGTGCGAAATTCCCTACCGTATATATATAGAAGGCTATACTTTTGCAATCTACACCGGTCATTCCAGCCTACGGTGGTTAATGATTCAAAAGGATCTGTCTGGGCGACTTGCACACTGGAGTCTCAAGCTGCAAGCATTTGACTTCCAGATTGGTTATCGACAAGGTTCAATTAATATAGTGCCAGACTCTTTGTCGCGTTCTTTTCGGGAAGAACCTTCACTAGACCAATCGAATTCATTCTTTATTGACCTAGACTGACCGGCCTTCCTGGATGCTGAGTGTGTAAATCAACTAGAAAAAGTTAAGAATTTAAAGGACTGCCTTTCTAATTTACAAATACAAAATAGCAAACTCTTGATAGCTCCTTTTTATGGCTTCCGATATTTGGAAACAGGCTTCCATACTTGGAAGTTCGTGGTACCCTCGTTTTTAACGCCGAAATTAATCCAACAGGCTCACGCCCCTCCAACTTCCGCGCACTTAGAAATCTGTAAAACCCTCGAGCGATTACAAAGACAATTTTATTGGTCCAAAATGTCATAACATTGTGGTTAGATACAATTAATTATAATGGCGGGAGGCGGAGTATCGATCGGAGGAATGACGAAGAGGCGGACAGTAATGGCGGGAAGGTATTGCATGGGGAGGTAATATCCGCGTAGTAAAGTGCTGTTGTGCGTAATTTGTCGTAGATGTTTAGAATGCAAAACAGTACAAATTGTACTGTATTGATTACAGTACGATCAATATCGGTGAAAGGTAATTAAGTCGTAACGCATATAAAATTTATTGCTTGCAGATTTAGTAGCAAGATAACGTTACAAAGTGTCTAAAGTTATTTAATTTATATATAGGCATTATTCGGTTAACGCAATGATTAGATTCAAGATTTGCTGTCTAGAGGGCCATAAAATATCATTGCCATTTTTTTTTGCAATGTTCATATTGTGGGTCAGGCGCATTTACATTCAAGTATGATAACACAATCAATATATGTATGTAACAGCACCACTTCTATTTCAGGTAATAGAAAGTGTTTTTGCGGTTAAGTGCGATCGCAGTTTAATTCGCTGTTCAGTTTGTATATAGTCGCACAAAATAATGAAGTATTTAATTTTAATTTTGGGAGTTTTTGCCACCATTTGTAATGTATGTAGATTTAATAGAGTTAACCGTTTATTTAAAAGAATTCAATACACAGGTTTCAAGCCTTTCGGGGCGCATTATTGGAATACCCTCGTCGGCCGACGATGCATTTGCCGTAGCCGTGTACAGCGCGCCTACCCTTGGACCTTTTCCAACACAGTCGCGTTTATCAACGGGTGTTGCAATTTCACCGACTATTGTGGTGGTGGCAGCACAAGCCGTATCCGGGTAAACAATTTTATGTGAGCAGATGTTAGTAAATACAAATCTAATGACAAATTATTTGGTAATTTACAGTTTTGAACAATTTCGCGTTGGCATTAATACAAATAGCCGCGCAACTCAGTTCATATCTGAAGTATCATACTTCTCATATCATGAGAATTATGATCCAATAACGCTAGAGTATAATGTTGGGGTGCTACGACTAAATACTCCTACCGAGAATTGTAGGTGCTGAACTAGATTTAATATTAACCTTTAAAATATATATTTTTGAACTATTTTAGATATACGTTTGGCTCCGGAGACATTTACGTTTCCAGTCCTATTTGGCATTGGATTTGGTTTTTATACTGAGGATGGCGACGTACCAGAGGTTTCTCAACAAGCTGCTATTCATGTTATCGATTTTATTGAATGTCGCCGCCAATTTAACCAACGTGTTGTACGTTCAACGAATATTTGTGGACAAGGCGTGTTCAGATTTAAATCTGGTGATCAAGGCGCACCGGCGGTCGATTTCGCTAGGCTACAAGTGTATACGACTGTTTCATTTTGGAATCCTGATTCGGAGGTTGGTAGTTTACCACTTGTTATGACCGATTTGACGCATCCCGAAATTCAATCATATTTGCTTCAATATTTGCCAACCCCGGATGATATTGAATCGTGAAATGGTCAAATAATTTCTAAACTATTACAAAATTAATTTTTCGTTTTTTATTTCAAAGTGACAAAATATATTCGATCTCAATCGAAATAAAATCGAAATTGGTAGACATATTTTGAATTATACATAATGAATTTTGCTAACATACAAATTCTTCAAATGATTGGCTTATGCCTAAATTGTTTTACCGTACAAAAGAATTTACAATTTTTCTAAGAAATTCTTATCGATTACCTGTTTCCTAATCTTCAACGGTGAAAAAATCTCTTTGTCACAACTTGGCTCGTTTTACATATATAGGGTGGGCTAAATACATTTTTTTTCATGCGTCATGCGTTGCTGGTTTATCGGCGTAACACTTATCTTTGACGGCATCCCAAAGATAATAGTCCAACGGCGTCAAATCACAGCTCCGAGGCGGCCAAATCACATCAGCATTTCGGCTGAGGAATTCGATCTTCGAAGACAGTGCGCAAAATATCAATTGAAACGTCTGCTGTGTAACACGGAGCGCCGTCTTGCTGAAACCAAATGTTACCTATGTCCTCCTCTTCAAGTGCCGGGAACAAAAAATTGTTTATCATGGCGCGGTAGCGCTCACCATTGACAACGGCGGATCCTTGCACATTTTCAAAGAAAAATGGCCCAATGATGCCACCGGACCAAAATCCGCACCAAATAGTCACTCGTTGAGGATGCATCGGCTTCTTTACGATCACGTGCGGGTTCTCCGTGCCCCAAATGCGACAATTCTGCTTGTTTACATAGCCGCCAAGATGGAAATGCGCCTCATCCGAAAAGATGAGTTTTTTGCCAAAAATTTCGAATAAATGTTTCAATATTTCTCAGCGCCTTTCAAGCGAATACACAACCATTTTCGTTCAGCGGAAGGATAAAACTAACTTTCTGTCAAATCAGAAGTGACATAACCCTTATCATACTCAAAAAAAGTCTAGCTTGTCTAAGTCTCTAGTTCAAAAGAAAATTATTTGACCCACCCTGTATTTCAAACAATTTGCATGTACACATGCGAGTAACACTTGTATTCGCAAATTAATTATTTCTCAATGAAATGTAAATTGGAAATGTATTGTACTTAGTGTTCCATACCCTAACTTAGTTCATGAGAATTGTGTGAACAGAAGAAGATGGTCGTTTTCATAATGTTCATTCTGGTTGCGGTAAATTTACAGGGATTCTAACTTCACACCATATTGAGAAGGATCCGGCCCTCAGTTGAACAAAACATGGCATCAGTGACATAAAATGTATATAGTTGAAGTAGGTGGGTATAGTGATTATATTGAAGAGTATTTAATGGTTCATGCGAGAGTATTAGGGCTAATAGTTCTGCTAGATGAGTGTCGCAAAATATTTGTTCTGGAGAATGAGAACCATATTTGAGTACAACTTTTAAATGTCCAATTGAGTCCAACTAATTGAGTACAACTTTTAAATGTCCTGCTAATGTTGTGTACGCATTACAGCCTATACCATGAGTTCTTTACAACCAATAGCTCCATAAACTTCGTCAGTTTCCATCAAAGTCCATCAAACTCTATTTGAATTTTGAAAACAGATGGCGGAACTACAAACTAGAATTGCAACAGTCAGAGAAGATTAGAATTCATCGTTGAATGAACTACAACAATCTAGCAAAAATTGAACTGCATGACTCCTGTGACGTAAACAAACGTCAAAACAATTTTTGCATCATTAAACCAAACCTTATCACTGTCAATATAAGAACCGAATGCCGCTTTGCTTCCTTCAAAACTAGTAAAAAATATGGTATAGGCTTGGGATATCAACAACTTATCAATATTTTTCTCACAACCTCATAAAACTTTTCTGACCAACAGAATAACAGAGACACAATTCAGCACCAATCCTAGCCAATGGTATCACGTCGTTTCAAGCGAAGTTCCAGAACAATGTGCAAGTAATAATCAAAATCGCACAGAAAGAAGCCTTTGAAATAGAACTTAGGAAATTTCATCTACGAGTAGGTGGAACGTTTACTAATTCTAACCTCTCGTTTGACGAAAAACATCCTAAAATAATGGCCACAGGCCACAAGTTGTCAGGATTGCTGACTATTGGGTGATAAATGCTAATGATACAAATCGTAACACTATACACAAGTGTATAATTTGCACCAGAGCAAAGAAATTTGCACCAACTCAGCTAATGGGTACGTTACCAAAGAAGCGAGTTACATTAGCCCCACCATTCACAAAGAGCGAAGTAGACTATGCCGGCCCAATTAGTATAAAAATTGTGGAAAGGCCACGTAGTAAAACATCAATGTGCTATATTGCCATTTTCCATATGCCTATAGCCACAAAGGCAATCCACTTAGAACTTGTAAGCGACTTGTCAAACGATGTTTCTTAGCCGCGTATGGGCCATTCATTTCAAGAAGAGGAGTTTGTCCGAAAATATTCATTGATTACGGGACTAACTTCGAGGGAGCAGATAAACAGGAAGGTGAAATCAAGAACAAAATACCGCCGTTTATGGGAGGCCGGATTCAAATAAATGAAAGAATATCTCCGAAAAGTAAGAGGAACTCACACGTTAACCTACGTTGAGCTTGCCGCACTTCTAGTTCAAATAGAAGCATGTTTGAACTCCAGGTCATTAGCTCCTCTTTCAAGCGACCCAGATCTAGACGAATTTTTAAGTCTGGCACATTTTTTTTTATAGGGAGGGCAGGCATCACAAGATCCTCACTAGACTACCCCTTCCGCATTGGCCATTAGCCAGAGTCATATAGAACTATATCCGGGACAAGATGGACTAGTTAGGGTAGTTAAACTCAAATATAAAATCAACACGTTGAAGAGGAATGTGACCAAAGTATGCTGCCTTCCTTTAACTGACGAATCTGAAGATCTCGTCAACATGCACTCCGAGAATAGTAATCCTGCTCAGTCGGTAATAGACAAAAAAGGAAATCAGTATCATCCAACAACAACCGCACACAAGACGACAAAGCCAACATGTATGAATCCCAGTTTGAGAACATGAACATCAGCTAGAAAAATGTTGATAGTTGATAGTTTGTGGTACCTCGACTAAGAAGTCAACAGGCTTGAAGACTTAACATTGTTGCAAATCTTCTCTGGTTAATAATTCGAAGTGTTCACGCCGCTTGTCTATTGCTATATAATCGGTGGATCTAAGGATTTGTAATTGAGTGCTTCCATGGTTGATAATAGGAATTGTAATTTCTGAATTTTGAAGTTCTTTATTTGATGGTGTACCTGGCTTGTTGAGTGTGGGCGGTTTGTGGTAATTAAATCTTCTGCAATACGCGACGATGCGTTTTAGTTTCTGGAAGCTTGAATGCCGCTCAAATAATTGTAAGAACGGGTTGACTTCTTTTATGCCAGCCAAATTGATTATCGAGTTTTCTTTTAATCTCTCCAGATGCACGTCATTAGAAATGTTGTTGGGTGTGGGTACATCAAGATCCAACTGTTATTCCTCATGAAGAAAATCTGGACCCCTCTCCCATAAGTTACTGTTAGCGAGAGCTAAAGAGCTTGTTCCACGTGACGCTATGTCTGCCGGATTATCAATTGACCTTATATGATGCCATGTAGTTGTTGGCAGCATACTTTTATTGCAGAAATCTTATTGGCCACAAACGTTTTAAATCGGTTTGGCTCACTGGAGCGACTCGTGCCTTTGCTCTGAGTAGGTGTGTTGTAATGCGGCCCATATTGTCAGTTATTCGACAGTATACCACCGCAGCATACGCAGACTCGGTGTCAATCCACCGAGGAATCATTATCTGCTTCAAGACATATTTTCCTTGTAGTTCATTCATCTAGCGATTAGTGTCGCTGGTAGGCAATCATCTCATCCTATTCCAATTATCCCTGCTTCTTGCATCATTAGTTTGGCCGTGATGGTCATTGGTGACAGCCAGCCAATGGGGTCGAATAATTTGGATGAATCTGACAACAATGATCGCTTGGTTTGTTGACCATGTGATAGTTGCAATCTTGAGACATAGAACTCAAACGCATCTGTAGAGGGATGATACACTGATGATCCCTAAGGTTTTTACGGTGTCGGATAATTTGATTTGTACGTTGCCTTTATGATATAATTCGCCTGGGATATGTTCCAAAATTTCCTCAGAATTCGAAGTCCATTTTCTCAGGTTCAAACCACCTTCCTCCATGAGTTCCCTTAATTCCTTTATAGTTGAAAATGCTTCCTCTATAGTATCACTTCCAATTAGCATGTCATCAACGTAAAAATCCGACGACAGGATCTTAGATGCTGTTGGATAAATGCTACTACCATCTTGTGCCAGTTGCAACAAGGCTCGTACTGCTAAGAAACTGGCTGTGGTAGTTCTATAGGTAACCGTGTTCAATCTGTAGGTAGCCATATGTTTAGCGAGATCATCTCTCCATAATATTCTCTGATAATCTCGATCTGCAATGTTGGGCCAGTCATCATTAAATCATTTAATGACACTCCCGTGGTGGTCTTCGCTGAAGCATCGAACACAACTCGGAGTTTGGTTTTTGTACTGCCTTCCTTGAGCACACCATGATGTGGTATGAAATACCATTGATTTCTTTAGGCACCCCTCGAACTAACTCAATGTGCTTTAGATCCACGTGCTCCAGCATGAACTGGATGCTGAATCTGCTCATAAATTTTCTCTCGAGCTGTTGCAATCTGGCTATGGCCATTTTTCTTGACTCGCCTAAGTTGTGCTGGCTTGATTTAAAGGGAATCCTAATCGTGTACCTTCCATCTGGATTGCGCCCCAGATTTTCTTTACAGAATTTTTCGATTTTTATCTCCTTTTCGGTGAGATTTCTTTCTTCGGGAATATTTTTATTCTCAATGAACAATTGTAGTTGTTCTTGGATGTCCTTTGTTGCCACCATAGAGGTTGTTGTTTGATGCTCATTGTTCCCCAGATTGCCAATTATGACCCATCCAAATTCAGTGTTTTGAGCCTTGGGCTCATGATGGTTGCCCTTTATGGTGTTGTCGGTAATCATTAACGAATAGTAATTCGCTGCGAGCGATTGTAGTGGGGATCGGCTAATTGTATTCCTTCCAGATATTTACTTTTGTCAATGTTGGTTTCGGAAAGCTGTTGAGTGCGTAACCTTGTAGAATACCAAAGCGTCAACAAGCATACAAAAATTTCCAGAAAATATTGGGCTTAGCTTGATGTTGATGGAGTGTCTGCAAACGCCAGCATTATTCCCATCTATGCCAGCAATATTCATGTTGACCCTGAGTCTATCATGGCCCTTAAAGTAGCGACTTGTTCATTGCTTGTAGTTGCTTAGATTAAGGCGGTGGGTAATAACATAGGTCCTTGTTGATTGGTCAGAAGAGTTTGACTTATGCTCTTGCTCGAAGACGCTGCGTTGTTGCAATGAAGAAGTGTATGATGGTGTCCATTGCAAAGGTTGTATTCATTTACTAGCCTTGCTCTGTCTAACGTGAGCATTTTCCGGAATTGCTCGCGTTGCTCTAATCCATGACGTTCTCTACACGTTTTAACCCAACAATGGGGGCTGGCAGATTCTTGATTCATTTTTTTCATCAGGATGAATGTTACAAATGACTGAAAAGGAAAGCTCAAATTTAGCCGCTCTATGTTGTGTAACATTTCCGTCGAGGAGTCGTGGATATTTCGTAACGCCCCGGTAGTTGCAATTTATATCGTTGGAAGTGACAGCAATGAATTGAAATATTAGCAGTCGTGGGTTGTTGTACTCGACTGTAGCAGGTTCCAAGCCATTTCATAATTTTCGCCTGTTGTTGTTAGGTGGCTGATAAGTCGCGCTGCACTTGTTGTTGCGCTGCAATGTTGTTGTTTCGGTGAAAGAGTTCAGTAAATATGTCGTTGAATGAACTCCAATTTTCGTAATCTCCAGTAAAATTTGGCACGTCCAATGTAGGTAATTTGATATTTGAACATCCTGTTGTTGTCGATGTTCCTCGATAGTCGTGGCTTCCACTTTGGCCTGCAAGGTGCCGTAGAAGTCCTTTTTAAAATACGCGTTCATCTTCGTCGCTGTCTACCATGATTTCTGTGTGTAGCTGGTCGATTACATCCATGTGTTTTTGCAACTGGTTGGTCCTTAGCTGCCAATAGTCTTTTGAGAACTCTGCGGTGTCTAATGAGTACTCAATAGAAGCGATATTTTTGTACAACTGACGCAATAAGATGTCTTGTTTCTTAAATAACTTATTGTTGGCATCTCCATCGTCCATTGGCTCCAGATCCTTGAGAGGTGGGGTTGCTGCCCTAATTTGGTCGTCTATTGCCCCATAATCTTTGTATTCTGTATGCGACCTTCTAAATACGTTTTGGTTTTACGTATATCGCCATCCTTGTTGTAGTTGCGATGCAAGACAATTATTGTGCCTGAATTTTCTTGATGCTTGCGTAGTAATTCTTCCATATCTTTCTTGTTGTTTTGCCGAAAGAATTTTCTGTGTGGACGTTAATTGCTTCTGTAGACTTTGTTGTTGTACACGTGCTGTTGAGTGCATACGCCGGGCAATCCTGCTCGAATGACCAATGAAAAATCAGGCCTTTGCTCTGATTTTGTTTAATACTAACTCTAAATAACGTATAGGATACCCGACTTGGTTTGCTTTGTTGCTGATTACGTACAACACAGCATCTTGAATCCGTCGATACCCTTCTCAACTATAGGACTATCTACAATTTATTCGTCAGCACATACCGTTGTGATCCCATTCACATATATAAAATCATGAGTATACGTGGCAGCGTAACACAACGAAATGTGATAATTTAAATCCTCATACCGTTGTCCTTTGCTCTGGATTATAACCCGCTAACCGTAATTTCAGTTCCTGATATTAATCGTAACAACACTCAGTAAAACATTATTTCACCAACAAAGTACCTAGCAGTAGACAATCATCGAGTTTCCAAGTATTTCAACCTACGCAATTTTTATGCGAGATATCACTAATTTTCAATCACCTCACGACATTCATCATTGCACGATGAGTAGGCATCATCTATAGAAATCCTGATACTACTTTTCACCGTTTTATATGTTACGTTCAAGGCGCAAGGTCCGAGGTCATCAAATGGGGTACAAATAAGTTTTGAGAGATTTACGTTAAAGCGTCATCATTTACTTCTAAAACCATGTCAATCATTGTGCCAACAAAACACAATTTGCAAGAAACGCTCCTGTTTTGTTTTAATTTGAAGAAAATTGGAGCTGATGGACATCGATGGCTGTGTGAAGCATACGGGGAACATGCTCCATCACTATAAACATGTGAGTACTGGTTGCCCCGTTTTAAAAGTGGCGATTTTGACACCAGTTTGAAGACACTGAGTTGGAGGCGTTATTGGACCATGATTCATTCCAAACTCAAGAGGAGCTCGCTAAAACGTTTTTTTTATGTTTTAATCCAGGCAATCTCTTTTGAAGCCGAAGCACTCCCTGCTCTTTCGCGTTTGATTTTCCCGTCTTTCTTTACGCAATTCTTGCCAAATCGATGACGTACGGCTATAGGACCGATTATAAGTTACCATCTGCGCATTGCATAGCTCCAGCACCTATCGGGATTCGAACGCGGTACCTCGCGATCCAGACGCCAAAGCTTTAACCACTGTGCCATTTGGTCGGTTGCTAAAATTTTAGGAGTGACTCAACAGGTGATTCAAAACCGTCAAAAGTTGTCGAACGCCGTTTTTCACGTGCGAGCAACTGTTCCAAAGACAAAATTGGAAAGGTTTATTGGATCGAATCGTGAAGAGCGACGAAAAGTAAGCCCGGTCATGTCCACAATATACCAAAAGACGTGACAAAGTGATCTTTCAGCACGACTGAAAAGGAAACGTTTGAGGCGCTTCAATGTTATGTCCTACCCCACTCGTGGTATTCACCAGCCATTGCTCCTTCCGGGTACCACTTGTTGACTCATGTCCTGAGATGGTTTAGTTTCTGTTAGTGTGCTGAACCGAAACAGGTCAACGTGGCGAAATCAACTCGGCGATGGTCAACTCGACGATGGTCAAATCGGCGATGGTCAACTCGGCGACGGACAACTCGGCGAAGGACAACTCGGTGATGGTCAACTCGGTGATAGTCAACTAGGCGATGGTCAACTTCGCGACGGGAAAATAATTTAAAAAATCAAAAATGAAGATAAAATTGACTGATTTCTGAATTGTACACCATTGGTTCGAGTGACAACTTCGAGTTAAAAACTTCTTTAAATAAAATATTAAAATGACTTTGGTTCATGAAATTTTATTAAACTCGACCATATCTAAATCGATTAAGATGAGATTTGGTATGTTGAGTGGTAATGGAATTCTAAAATGAGTTTGTGAAAGAAGCTCTGGAATATGGCCACTTGGAACGGAACTGGGCCATTTCTTAACTGATTATGATGGGGTGGAGTATGTTGGATGGAAATGGGTTCTAAACTGAGTTTTGGAAGAAATTCTGGAATATGACCACTTGGGACGGAACTGGGCCATTTCTTAACTGATTATGATGGGATTGAGTATGTTGGATACAAATGGGATTCTAAAATGAGTTTTGGAAGAAGTTCTGGAACATGGCCAGGTACTTTTAACGGGGCACGAAAATATTAATTTAAATCTACCCGCACATATAGACTGCCAAGCAAACGTAAGTTCATTAGTTTATATATATGCAAACCACCCAACATACCAAATTTCATCGGTCGAATTTAATAAAATTTCACGAACTCTCACGAAAGTCACTTGAATATTTTATTTAAAGCAGTTCTTAAAAAAATGACGTTACTCAAACCAATGATGTACAAACCGAAAATCAGTGAATTTTTGAGGGACCGTCGCCAAGTTATCCATCGCCGAGTTGGTCGTCGCCGAGTTGACCGTTGCCGAGTTGGTCGTCGCCGAGTTGGCTTCGCCGAGTTGTCGCGTACTGTTACTGAACGGTAGAGGAGTTCTTATGGTGGTGCATGTGAATTTTGACTGCTAGAGTAGTGGTGGTGGTATTCCCGAATACCGACAATATTGAGCTGACTTGAGTTGAAATCAACAAGGGTTATACGAATAAATATATTTATGTTCTGTGTTGCTGTATATGCCCTAATATTCATGCGGACATCAGCTTTTCGTAGATGCTGCAGATTTCCTTTTTGATAGCACTGATATTTTAGATGATATTTTTTTCGTTGGCCATTTTAATCTCCCGGATCAAATATGGATACAATCTGAGAATAATTCCCATTATGTTGCTTCGAATACACGACCTACAATAGAAATTTTGATTTCCGATAAGTTTTAAAATTTTGGTTTGATGCAGTGCCCTCAAGCACAATCTAAATTTGACATAGAGTTCTCGTATCGTCCACCTATTTTAACCAAATCCAGCGAACAATGTAGAGTTAACATTTAGTTTTAATTTCCGTTAGCCGATTTTAAGAAGCTTAAAGAATTATTAACCAACACCGATTTTAAAACCAATCTTAACTCTCAATTTTTATGCCGTGATGGTTAAATGCTTTCAACAGTCCATTCCTTATACTGCATGAAGAAACAAACTGGCAGTTCCACCATGGTACAACAGGGAATTGCGTTTATTGCGGATTACTTAAATTATCCGATCGTTTACAATGAACTTTCGAACTTGTCTCATGAACTCTACGATGCTTACATCGGTAGTATGCAGTCGGAAATAATCGCTGATTGGTGACCCAAAACCATTGCTGACTTGTTCGCATATTTCTTTTAATACGGCCTACTTAAAAAACGATATTGAGTCAGATGTGGACTACCTCTATAAGGAGCATTAACCAACCAAAATACGATTTTCCGCTGAGCCCGATGGGTTGCCTTCTACCGTTTTAAGAAATGTTGAACGTTGGCAACTTAGCTCAGCTAATGTTTTCATCAAAATGGAGAGACTATTTTATAATACCGACCCATAAGAGAATCAGCATGGTTTGTTTCGAGGACGATCTACGACAACCAATTTAACGGAATTTGCATCTCATACTTTGTACGTTATGGAGGGTGGAAACTAAGTTGTTATGTTATTACCACAAACTTCAGCAAGGCATTTGATAATGTTTCCTATAAGCTGAGGGGTTTGGTTATGACGATTGCTGTTGTCTAAATTTGATCGTCTTGAATTTCAAATAGATTTTCTTGTTCAAGTTATTATAAAGTTCATAAAGTATCATAAAGTGTTCAAGAAATAATAAAAAATCGGTAATAAATCGCATGAGGTGCTAAACTGCTTTCTGAGAACTTTCACTGCATCAGCAGCTTGTGGCGAGAATAACCATTAAAACGGAAACCAGTGGTGCGATTCTGGAAACCCCTTGGGAATAGGGAACTGGGGAAAAGCTTCGCGAAATTGGCAGGGAACATTTTTCTCAATATTATTTTGTGTTCACTGGCTGTGAAAGTGATCATTACCGTCAGTCGCATAGTGATCTTTATGTTGTATTACCATACCGATTCGCCTGTCCTTTTTTCCTTATAAATTACAACTGAGACTGTGCTCATCTAGCAAAATATCCTTCAAATTCTTACAAATTTTACATTTCTTAAACAATTTTGATTTGTTGGGGTGAAACCCAATGGTTAGTCCCAAAAATTAATTAAACCTATTTAAAATACTAATTTTAATTTGGTATGTTTACTAGGTCCAGTGGCCTCGTTCCTTGAAGTCTTCGTTAGGAGAATATAGAGGTTTCCATGTTCCTGGAGCCTTATTTCGTGTTTGGCGGCATGTTTTTTGATTTCATCTTTGATGTATTCCATCTGTAAGTCCCTGTGAAGGTCATACGTTGCTACGAAATTCTGGCGTTTGTTTGCTTAGTATTCCTAGAGTTGAATACCGTAGGTCCATATCGGCTTCAGTATTTGCCGATATAGCAGCAACTTGTTGTGTATTGTAGAGCCTGCTCCTATGAGCCAATACATTTCTCTCCAGAGCTTGGAATCGAGTGTCATGCCAAGATATTTAGCTTTGTTTGCATATGGCACCAGTCGTGAGTTAATTTCTATCGGTAGATGAGAAGCGTTTTGATATGTAAAGTTAATATTCGTCGATTTCGTCTCATTAAGCTTGATTCTCCAACGCTTAGTCCAGTTAAAAACCGCATTGGTAATCTTCTGCAGTTTGCTCTTTGCATCAGCGACATTACTTCCAATCACCATGATTGCTGGATTAACTGCAAAGGTGGCTATGGTTCCTTCATCTGTTGTTGGAATATCCCTTGTAACGGGTGTTTTTTTAGGAGGTTTGTTTTTCCGATAGATGTCGTTTTATTTTATGACAGTTGTTTTGACAGCTCAAAGTGGCATTTCTACTCAGTATTGTTTGGCAAATCATTATGAATAGGTTAACTCCAGAACAACGTTTTCAAATCGTGGAAATTTATTTTCAAAATCAGTGTTCAATTAAAAATGTTTATAGAGCACTTCGTGAATTTTATGGTGCACATAATCGTCCGTCAGAGACCACCATAAAGAACGTAATTACCAAATTTCGGTCTACATTCACTCTTTTGGATGCCAAGCCACCGACAAGAATGAGAAGAGTTCGTACAGAAGAAAATATTGCTGTCGTTGAGGCCAGTGTCGAAGAAAACGACAATTTATCGATTCGTCGTCGTGCTCAGCAAATTGGACTTTGTCCATCGACTTTATGGAAAATTTTACGTAAAGATTTGGGTTTGGTGCCATACAAAATTCAATTGGTGCAAGAATTAAAGCCACACGACCATCGTTTGCGCCGTGAATTCAGTGATTGGTCGTTAAATCAATTGAACGAAGATCCATTTTTTTACCGTAAAATTCTCTTCAGTGGTGAGGCGCATTTTTGGTTAAATGGATACGTCAACAAACAAAATTGTCGCATTTGGAGCAAAGATAATCCACACGCCGTTCTAGAATTACCAATGCATCCTGATAAATGTACTGTTTGGTGCGGTCTATGGGCTGGTGGGATCATCGGTCCATATTTCTTTAAAAATGAGGAAGGACGACGCGTTACCGTGAATGGAAATCGATACAGAACCATGTTAAATGAGTTTTTGTTGTCAAATCTTGAAGATATGGATATGAATGAAATGTGGTTTCAACAAGATGGTGCCACTTGCCATACAGCACGTGAAACAATCGACTTATTGAAAGAAACTTTCAACGACAACATTATTTCGAGAAATGGTCCGGTGAATTGGCCTCCGCGTTCGTGCGATTTGACGCCACTCGATTACTTTTTGTGGGGATACGTGAAGTCATTGGTTTATGTGGATAAACCTCATTCGATTGACGCTTTGGAAACCAATATTCAACGTGTCATTGCTGACATACGCCCTCAAATGCTTGAAAAAGTGCTGGAAAATTGGACCTCCAGAATGACATTTGTGAAAAATAGTCGTGGTAGCCATATGCCAGAAATTGTGTTTAAATGTTAAATGCCAAAAAATTATCTACCAAATAAAAAAAAATTTTGGTCATTTCATAATTTTATATGTGTTTTATTCAAAAAAAAAATCGGCAACCTCTTAAAAAAACACCCTTTATATAATAAATACAGGATTGGATCTAAGACACTCCCCTGCGGGACACCGGCAGAGATTTTCTTTAGTTCGGAGTATTCATCCTCATATTTCACACTAAAATGTCTATTGGATAAATAAGATCTTAGTATGGCATAGAATTGCCTCGGCAGATCTCTGTGCAGCTTAAATTCCAGTCCACTGTGCCAGACTTTATCGAATGCTTGGGCGACGTCCAGAAATATGTCAATAATGTTGGTAATTCTATGCACCTGTTCAATTGTGGAGTGATTTTCTTTGAATCCAAATTGATGTGGAGGAATTAATTATTGGTCCTTAATTATTGGTTTAAATCATGTTAGTAATAATTTTTCAAATAGTTTTGACATAATTGGCAGCAATGAAATTGGCCTGGATGATTTTTTATCGTTAGGTGGTTTATCAGGTTTTGCAATCATGATTACTTCTGCTTCTTTGCATTGCCACGGAACATATTTTAACGGAAAGCTTGCATTGCTTATGTGTAATAGCTTACGTAATCAAGTCATACCCTGGGGCTTTTCTAGCATTCATGTTGCTTTTTACTTCTTCTTTCAATTCTTTGAGAGTTACTGGGCGTGTATCAAAATCATCTAGCTTGTGGATTGACATTAAATTTTCATTGGCCGTTTGTCTTGGTATATGTAGTGGTTGGAAGGTATTCTCGAGATACTCCGCAAACAGATCTGCCTTCTCTTTAGAACCTATTGCCCAAGTTGCATCCTCCTTTTTAAGTGGAGACACTTGCATTTTGGGTATTTTGAGTCCCTTCGTCGCCTTCCATAGTGAATAATCAGAATTTTTTTCATCGGTTAGGCTAACAGATATCTGTTGGTTGATGCATTTTTAACTTATTTAAGAAGAGATTTGAGACTGTTAAGTAAATTCTTAAGAATTGTTTTGTTCTCCGGTGTTCTAGTTATTTGTCAGGTTTTACGCGCCCGTCGACAACCAACTTCTCTAAATTCAATTGGGTAGGATATGTTAAGCTTCTTCTTATTTTGTATAATGGGTGCACTTGCCAAAGCAACATAATGAATTGCTTCATTGAGTTGTTCTAATTCATCTTCCAACTGGTAAGAATTATTAATTTTCCAAACATCATTGTTTAGCGCTTTTACCTTATAGTCTTTGTCTGTAACCGATTTCATCAGTGACTGAATTTCTGGGTAACTGGTTACACCCACAATTTTTATTGGTGAGGGTGATTTTTATTTCGGTTGCACCAAATTTTGTGTAATGTTCTTGGTAGATTTACTACCGCTTGGTTGATTGGAATTCGGAGGAAAATCTTTTGATTCTGGACTAGATTATCCCCTACCTTTTAATTGCTCAGCCTCATGTGACGATTCAGCTTTTCTTTTCTTACTCTTCCTGGACTGTTTTTTCTTCTTTAGGCTCCAGTCCGTTTCTCTTTGTAATTCATCTTCATCAGTGGAATAGATGAGTTTGTCTGGTTCAATCTTCCTATATCGCAGTCTTCTTTTGAATGCCGATTAATTTTTAGGTTTTCATTTTCTCGCTTTAGATACTCTATTTTTTCACTTAGCTTGGTAAATAATTGCTCTATATGCTTTAGTCTCGCCAAGAGGTCCAAATTCTCCTTTTCTAGGTCAATGTTGTTTTACTAGATTCGGCTATTTGCAAAGTAAAATTTCTGGCGGCATCACTTATTTCGTGTAATATTTTTCCAGTACATCTAATTATAGCGGTAGACAAAGCATCGGCTTGGTCAGCTACTGATCTTCTCTGGAACAGATTTGATGTTCCTTGATAATGCAATAGATGTCCCTCCCCACAATTCATAGGGCCAGTCTCCACAGAGAGTGGATTTACCAATGTTGATATTGGTGTACCACCTAGGGTATTATTTCCTTTTGTTGGTACCATTGCATAGTTTTGATTGACTAATTAGCTATTCCGCTTCACTACTGCGAAGGGATTGGGTACCACAACCGTTCGTTCTACAGAACATTGCCCAGAGTACGCCCGTATCCATTTATGAATACTTCGTGGAGGCTGTCAATCCGCTGTATAATTTGAATTGCCCCAGTAGTTACAGATTATTGTACCACGCTTGATTTGGTTGCTGAATCTAATTGCTTTTGGTTGTATTTGATTTGTTTGCGGTGTACACATCGTTAATTATTTTTTGTTAAGAATTTATTTCGATATCCTTCTTTGTATTTTGTTAAATTTGTTAGTGGTAGTATTTGTTTAGAGCTCTTCAAAGGTGTTATTTTGGCATACTTATTATTTAGTGTTTTTCGTAGAGCTGTATAATCTGCTATATCTTTGTTGCTTATTCTTGTAAACGCTTCACCTGCTAACTAGAATCCGATAATTCTGAAAAACATCTGTCGTAGTTCTCCGTTTTTAGTTCTGAGCACAGTTTATCAGTTGTGCTAATGAATCGATTTTAGTTTTGAGTCTATTGCTGCCTTCACCGTTGAATTCTGGCACGGAATCGGCAATTTATGTTTTTATTGTCTTGCTATCCATCTGTGTGGTGGTTGTTGCGTCTTGTTTCAGGTGTGCCTTTTGAAATGTTACTCTTGTTGTTTGGGTATCAGTGGGGTTTTGTGAACGGGTAAGGGGCGTTCGTGATAGTTTTTTTTATAATTTAATATTTACGTTGGTGTTGGTTGTCCGAAAATATTTCACTCTGATTATTCCGCATTTTGTATTCTAAGCATATTCGCGTGGTTTTATTTTTCTTGCCACAAACCACGTCACTGGTACAAGAACTGCTGGGAGGATTAAACATGAGCAATATAATCGTGGTAGTGATGTTTCTAGTCGTCTGTTATGTTGTTGAATTGATGTATCGATAGCCTTAATTTCGGATAAGGTTGTTTCTGAGCTAGATTTCATTCTTGTCGTGTGGTCTTCGTTTACCAATTTACTCTTTGATGTCCTTATCCTAACACTGTAAACGTATCTCCTCTCAAGATATATTTTAGACGCAATTCTAGAATTCCTTCCCGTTCAATAAATATGGTTGTTGTTGTATCGTTGCATATTAAATTACACAAGGTCCTGGATTTTACCACAAAGATCCAGGCATGTTGCTACGCAGAGGAATCCGTAGTGTAGTAATGCCCGTTTTGCTGATAGCTAGTTGTGATGTCTCCAGTTTGCTTGAGTAGTTGCACTTCACAATTGCTTGTATTTGTGTTATAACCATTTAATGGTCCGGAAGTATTGCAGATGCCCGGAAATGTTGCAAAAGCAAAGAGCGTCATGTATATTGATTTTTTTGTAAGGCAATTATCAGGTAGTTAAAATTTTGTTTGAGGTGTACGTATTCCAGCTCGTGGATAGTAGGAATTGGTATAAGATGATATAAATTAAATTGTAATCGCGGAACCAGTGGGATTTTTATATCGAATAGCTTCGAATATAGCTTTGTCTTTGTTTCGGCAAAGTAAGGCTTCACTCGGTTTCAGACTGTGAACAATTTGTCTGATCTGTTCTAGGAGTTGGTGCGGTATCATTATTAGAGGATATAGTCTTCCTTGATGAACCTCTGGGATAGTGTCGATTATTTCAGATTGAAATGTGCGAAGTTTATTCATTTCCATCGTAGGATGAAGAGCTAAGTCGATGAATACTTCATGAAACATTGTATTGTTCAGAATATTAGTGAAGTCTCAAATTTTTAATTGTGGTTTTCTCGTATTTATATTTAATTATGTTGATTCTTGACTCTAATATCGAGTCTGATTTCTTTGAATGAACCGATACTGGTTATACTATTGCGACTGGCTTTTGTTGCCCGTTGAAACACGTCTCGGACTACTGGAACGAGACATAATTGTCTCGATCGTTAAGATAAAATTGATAACCTTATCATCCATTTTGCTAATGTGCGAGGACTCGTGACTAACAAAAAATGTGCACATCATCATCTCGAATCACGCCAACACGACCTATTAGTACTAACGGAACGAGTTCTACATCAAGCGCTGCCTGTTCGAAAAGCATTCGAGCTCCAACGTGGAGTGTGAACTCAACATCAGAAATACGGTATTTTCACAAAAGCCACTCCAACTATCGTGCTTAAAATATTCCTACCTAGTAAACTCTTTTTCTTAATTAGTTTGTATAGATCCCCGAACCAGATGGAATGAACAGATACCATGAATTTCTTGTATTATTTAACAGGCAAATGTAATGCCATTCGCAATCAACTTCCCTACTACGAATTAAAATTATACGGAGAATCAATGATCAACATAAAGAATGGTTGAATCACCAGATTGTTAGTGATTCCACGTGACTCGATAGAGCCCGGAGCTCAGTAACACCTTCAGTAGAGATGGAGGGCATTGTAGACAGGGAGCGAATCCAGTGGGCGCTGAACGGTTTTAAGCCGTATAAATCGGCGGGCCCGGATCGGATTATACCAGCAGAGATCCAAAGGAACTCGGCAGTCATCCTCCCCTGGCTGGAGGGTATCTTCAGAGGATGTCTGAAATTTGTCTATATTAATAGGGAATGGACGGAGGTCAGAGTGGTCTTTATCCCGAAATCGGGAAAAAGCTCACATGCTTACCCAAAGGATCTGAGACCGGTAACTCTATCATCCTTTCTGCTGAAAACCTTGGAAAGCTTGGTAGATGTAGGTATTCGATCAAAAATTGAGCCCAGGAATTTTGCAGTGTCGCAGCATGCGTACTGTAAGGGGAAGTCGGCGAACACAGCTCTGCACGATCTAGTACGCATGATTGAGAAGTCAATTCACTCGCAAGAGTTTTGTATGGTAGCACTTCTTGACATTGAGGATGCCTTTAATAATGTAAAAACGGAGGCGATCATGGGGAAGGATTGTCATGTTTGAAGGTGGACTACCCTATAAGTAGGTTGATAAATCAGATGCTGGTAAGCAGGATCATTACCTCAAAACTGGGGGAGTCCACCATTAGAAGAAGGGCGGTTAGAGGAACCCAGCAGGGAGGTGGAATGTTCCCCTTTCTTTGGAGTGCAGTGATGAATGGATTGCTGTTGGAACTGGAGAGGGAGGGGACAGGAGTTGTAGCGTATGGAGATGATTTAGCAATAGCTATCTCAGGCAAACATGTGGATACGATTAGGGATGTTATGCAAAATGCACTCCTGATCGTTACTAGATGGGCCAGCAAATGTGGATTGGGGATCAACCCTTCCAAGACAGAGCTGGTACTATTTACTAGGAAATATAAAATTCCGGTAGTTAGCCCTCCTACCGTGAACGGCATTAGACTGGCTTTTGCTGATAGAGCGAGATTTTTGGGTATAATCTTAGACAGTAAGCTCAGCTGGAAGCCCAACATTATGGAAAGGGTGAAGAAGGCTAATGTAGCCATTTACTCGTGTAGGAACGCCATAGGTAAGAGTTGGGGTTTGAAACCAGCGCTGATGCACTGGATCTATACCGCAGTGGTAAGACCTGTGCTGATGTATGGGGTGGGCGTGTGGTGGCCAGCTCTGAACAAGGTAACATATGTAAGGATGATGGAAAAGGTACAAAGAACGGCCTGTATGCTTATAAGCGGGGCGCTTAGGTCAACTCCTACACGCGCTTTAGAGGTTATGTTCCACCTTATTCCAATCGAACTTTTTGGTAAACAAATTGCAGCCAATGTGGCCACGAGACTCTCGGCGGTCTCGCAGTGGAAGTGTCTTCAGACGAGACACTCGACGATAGTTAGATCGCAAAGGGAAGAACTGGCGAATCTAGATTATAGTAAACCAACGTTGTGCTTCAATAAAGGTTTCGGGACCATCTGTTCCTCGAGAGAATCCTGGAGGAACGGATCAATACTGGAAAATGAGGCACTGCAATTTTTCACTGACGGCTCTAAGCTAGACGGTAAGGTAGGAGCCGGAGTCTTCTGTGAGAAGCTAAACGTTAACATTTCTGTTCGTCTCCCTGACTACTGCAGCGTGTACCAGGCTGAAGTGGTGGCGATCGGGGAAGTCATGACATGGTTGAAGCATAATGTGGTATCCGGGAGGGATATCGCAATCTATGTGGACAGTCAGGTGGCGATCAAGTCACTAGAGGCGGTTTGTCTGAAGTCACGGGTGGCGCTGGATTGCCGATCATCTCTTAATGAGATGAGCGAGTATTTCAGCATCCAGATAATTTGGGTCCCTGGTCACTCGGATGTCACGGGAAACTGCAGGGCAGACGAACTAGCTAGGTACCGTACGACTCTCCAGATGCAGCCGGAAAAGGCAGTTCTGGGGAGACCTATAGCAGCGCTCAAATTGGCGCTCGGGAGAAAGGCAATCGCCTTGACAAATGAGAGGTGAACCAACACTCTCACGTGCAGGGTAGCAAAGTAGGTTTGGCCAAAACTGGACTTGAAGCGCTCCAAGGCACTCACATCCCTGGGGAAACGGGACTTAAGTTTGGTCGTAGGGATACTGACAGGACACTGCCTTTTTGGGAACATGCGAGAAGGCTGGGTCTACAGACGAATGACTTTTGTAGAAGTTGTATGGACGAAGAGGAGGAAGAGTCTTTAGATCACTTCCTATGCTCGTGTCCAGCTCTATCATACAGAAGGCATAAATACTTAGGTGTGTACGGGATGAACAGCCTTTCGGAACTCGCGAACTGTGGAGTGCGAGATATTTTACGCTACATAAGAAGCTCTGGATGGTGTTAACGAAGGTAAAGGGAAAATAGGATCCTGTGGCATCACAATGAGCCGCTATTGGCCTAAGTGTGCGGAAGCAGCCACTCTAACCTAACCTAACCCTAACCTAGTGATTCCACGTTTCAACCTCAAAATTTCAACAAGAGTCCATACTCTAGACCTTTATCTCACAACAATCCACCGGAATTCGGACAGCAGTCAAGATGCCTTTGGCATTTTTACGATGCTGACTATGATGGTTTATGGTAATAGTCTGTGGACACCGGATTTTTTGACTCTACACAACCTTCGCTTAGTGTACAATACACTGGCTAACTCTGCTCGTGCGGGATGAATTATAAAAGAGACTCTGTTTCTATAACAAACTGCTGCATAAGGCCACACGAAACGCGTGTATAAAAATCTGTAAAAGAAGCGAACAAAGCCGGCAGTAAGAACGCCGCACAAGGCTTCCAAGGTGAAAATCTACGACCGCAACTTTCACCAGATGGTTGCATCGGTTGCCAATATTTCTAAAATCTCTATTTCAGAATTGAAATGTGCAGGCGGTACTTTGGTGATCGATTCATACTTGCAGGCCGACTTACTGGCAAACGCTTTTACATCAAACTCGGCCTTAGTTGATCCCGATGGAGTTACGCCATCTTCAATACCGTATTGTGGTTCCAAAACGGAATGAAGATAATTGATCGAAGGAGGAATTTCAGTTCGAATATTAAAGGAGGATATTTTGAGGGAGTTTGCTAGTGACTTGACTCCAATATTAACTAAAATTTTTCTCCTTTTTAGGAGAGACCTTTTTGCAATCGCTTTGGACATATTCTAGGGTTTTGACAAGGTTCGGTAAGAGAATCTCATATGGTAAATGGCTAGAAGTTGTTATTTTTCCGATTTGAGTTCAACAATTGAGTAGGGGGAAAAATCAGGTCAAGTTTAATGAGAAAGAACACAAGCGTTAAAGAAGTCACAACAACATATTTTTTGTGGTAAAAGACCTTGTACTCGTACATTGTGACCGAATTCTTCTTCTTGGTGTTTAAATTAGCAGCAATTTAAACTGGAATGAACACATTATTGCATTGGCCAGGCAGCTTCACGAGAACTTTTGTTCCTCAATAGATGCAAAAGGTTGTTTTAATCGCATCCATTTCTCCCGATATATAAGGCGTTCATTGGACCGTGTATAAAGCATTGTGGTCAGGCTTGGCGTGGAGCATATTGATCTCCAGATAGTAGGTAGAACTCAGCGGTGTATACCATCCAAATAATACGTAACCCCAGACTAACAAAATATTTAGACAAGTTTAAGGTAAAGCTATCGAAGCCGCGAACGGAGGAATTCAAGCGCGAATTTATTTATCGAACATCCAAGAAGTGGAATTTGCTAAATGATTTCAAATTTCGCGAATTTGAAGGATCGCGCGTTGTGTGCAGAAGTTTTGACAATTACAATGAGCTAGGACCATCTAAAAGTACAAACTGTACAACATTAAAAGTAACCGTAAAAAATATTGGCTGTGATTTCATCAACAAGTGAACCCAGTTATAGAACTGTTCGACTTGCAGTTTTCAAAATCGAGTTTTTTATTTGATTCTGCATTTAAGTGTTGCTTTGACCAGTACACTGAAATTACTAGGATCGCCTTTATCTCTAGATCTTTTTTTGACCAGATATTGCTAACAACTATCTCAGATGTGCTCCAAATTCTTCTGGATTGAAGCTTTTGTATTACGAGTACGTGTTATGTGCAACTCTTTGCATGGTTTTGTAGATCTCCAGATCCTAATAGGAACGAAACATGGAATCCCATTTTGAAAGCTTCATCCGTTTACCATTTCCAAGGGTTCATAACACATATATACAGTTATTTTTGTAAAGAGAAGGCTGTTAGCCTCCCGCTAAACCCGCACGCGTGTGGGACATGTACTGGTAACGATTCCTATCTTGATTACGTATTCTACCTCGCATACGTTTAAATTGCAAACCGCTTGATATAAGGCTAACGCCCCTAACCTGGAGAACAGGATGATTTGGTGTTGGTTTACGGCGACAATAACTCGTTGTTACTTATAGTGAGTCTATTCAAAATTCCCCCACATCTAAATTAATTTATAATATTTCCTGGTCACGAACGTAAATACAATAAATTGTTGCCAACAAAATTCATAAATCTTGACAATTACCCTAGTTTCATCAAGAACAAATACTATAAAATCCATCAAACCTCTAGATAGAACGGAAAATGGAAAAAATTGATTTTCAATTTTCCACTCTATATGTGCAATAATATTTTACAGCCAACGGTTATGACAAAAGTAAAATGATTCATTCATAAAACCGCAACATTGTGTAAACGACGTGTCGCTATTGGTTATACGATGGCAGGAATCCAACGTTATATAAGAAGTTGGAAAGCACTCAGCTAAATGAAAATATTAAGTCAACGAGATAATAGCATTTCCCTGCTATATTTTAATGAGCTTCGTATATGTACAGTACACATGATCCCCTAAGGTTTTGTTTAACTGTATAAAATTAAGATTTCCATTTACACCCCTATTACTGGAGACGTGATCCGTACAAAATATATTATTTATCGAAATTAACGTTATAGAATTGCCGTCCGCCTGTCTAGACATTTTGGACCAAAAATTAAATGTTTTCGGGAAAATTGGGTTAGATTTATTCTCAAAATTTATGAATGTGTTATTATATATGAATGTGATTTAGGCTGGAAAATACCGAAATGAAAATCGAGCTATTTATTATTTGATTTCAGTTTGATATCACCAGATTAACATCATTCCAATTTCATAATATACAAATAATATATGTGCATATGGGTATATTGGAAAATGGAAAATTGTGCTTGGCAGGGTTCCGTAAACTGTGTGTAAGTATATTATTATTGCGGGTAGGTTTTTGTTAAATTTTGATAAAGAGCTTTTTGTCCTTATTTGGAAAACATCTTGATAATGAATTGACTATAATATTCCTAACCTAACAAGTTTCAGTTCCAGTAACGTGGAGCAGAATTTAACGATCACTGACAACATAATCTAAAATTAGACGTAAATAAGAATTTCATGATTCATTTGTTATCTAGACATAGTGCCGATCTATTTTCAGAAAAATCTAATTTCAATCTTAATTCATGGGCAACAAGCTATGTGAAACTAGCTAGGAGGAAATACTTTGTACAATAATAGCGAATAAGCTGGCTAAAAATAGATTGCTCGTACATCTGAAATACGTTATACTTAAAATTATTACTGGGCAACGTTTAAACCATCTTATCATTAAGAAATCATTAGTGTATGTAATTATAAAATTAAACTTATCTTATATAAATATTCCGTCATTTTTATTACTCGTAAACCCCTCAATGTCAGCAGTACATTCAATTATTATACAGTACCCGAAAACGTGTTATTTATTTCAATGTATTTGATTGACCTGACTATTTGATATGAATTGATAAGAATTGAATATGAATTGAATATGAATTGAATATGAATTGAATATGAATTGAATATGAATTGAATATGAATTGAATATGAATTGAATATAAATTGAATATGAATTGAATATGAATTGAATATGAATTGAATATGAATTGAATATGAATTGAATATGAATTGAATATGAATTGAATATGAATTGAATATGAATTGAATATGAATTGAATATGAATTGAATATGAATTGAATATGAATTGAATATGAATCGAATATGAATCGAATATGAATTGAATATGAATTGAATATGAATTGAATATGAATTGAAAATGAATTGAATATGAATTGAATATGAATTGAATATGAATTGAATATGAATTGAATATGAATTGAATATGAATTGAATATGAATTGAATATGAATTGAATATGAATTGAATATGAATTGAATATGAATTGAATATGAATTGAATATGAATTGAATATGAATTGAATATGAATTGAATATGAATTGAATATGAATTGAATATGAATTGAATATGGATTGAAAATGAATTGAATATGAATTGAATATGAATTGAATATGAATTGAATATGGATTGAAAATGAATTGAATATGAATTGAATATGAATTGAATATGAATTGAATATGAATTGAATATGAATTGAATATGAATTGAATATGAATTGAATATGAATTGAATATGAATTGAATATGAATTGAATATGAATTGAATATGAATTGAATATGAATTGAATATGAATTGAATATTAATTGAATATGAATTGAATATGAATTGAATATGATTGAATATGAATTGAATATGATTGAATATGAATTACATTCGAATTAAATATGAATTAAATATGAATTGAATATGAATTGAATATAAATTGAATATGAATTGAATATGAATTGAATATGAATTGAATATGAATTGAATATGAATTGAATATGAATTGAATATGAATTGAATATGAATTGAATATGAATTGAATATTAATTGAATATGAATTGAATATGAATTGAATATGATTGAATATGAATTGAATATGAATTGAATATGAATTGAATATGAATTGAATATGAATTACATTCGAATTAAATATGAATTAAATATGAATTGAATATGAATTGAATATAAATTGAATATGAATTGAATAAGAATAGAATATGAATTGAATATGAATTGAATATGAATTGAAAATTAATTGAAAATTAATTGATTATGAATTGAATGTGATTTGAATATGAATTGAAAATTAATTGAATATGAATTGAATATGAATTGAATATGAATTGAATATGAATTGAATATGATTGAATATGAATTGAATATGAATCGACTATGAATTGAATATGAATTGAATATGAATTGAATATGAATTGAATATGAATTGAATATGAATTGAATATGAATTGAATATGAATTGAATATGATTGAATATGAATTGAATATGAATTGAATATGAATTGAATATGAACTGAATATGAATTGAATATGAATTGAATATGAATTGAATATAAATTGAATATGAATTGAATATGAATTGAATATGAATTGAATATGAATTGAATATGAATTACATTCGAATTAAATATGAATTAAATATGAATTGAATATGAATTGAATATAAATTGAATATGAATTGAATATGAATTGAATATGAATTGAATATGAATTGAATATGAATTGAATATGAATTGAATATTAATTGAATATGAATTGAATATGAATTGAATATGATTGAATATGAATTGAATATGAATTGAATATGAATTGAATATGAATTGAATATGAATTACATTCGAATTAAATATGAATTAAATATGATTTGAATATGAATTGAATATAAATTGAATATGAATTGAATTAGAATAGAATATGAATTGAATATGAATTGAATATGAATTGAAAATTAATTGAAAATTAATTGATTATGAATTGAATATGATTTGAATATGAATTGAAAATTAATTGAATATGAATTGAATATGAATTGAATATGAATTGAATATGAATTGAATATGAATTGAATATGATTGAATATGAATTGAATATGAATCGACTATGAATTGAATATGAATTGAATATGAATTGAATATGAATTGAATATGAATTGAATATGAATTGAATATGAATTGAATATGAATTGAATATGAATTGAATATGAATTGAATATGAATTGAATATGAATTGAATATGATTGAATATGAATTGAATATGAATTGAATATGAATTGAATATGAACTGAATATGAATTGAATATGAATTGAATATAAATTGAATATGAATTGAATATGAATTGAATATGAATAGAATATAAATTGAATATGAATTGAATATGTTTTGAATATAAATTGAAAATGAATTGAATATGAATTGAATATGAATTGAATATGAATTGAATATGAATTGAATATGAATTGAATATGAATTGAATATGAATTGAATATGAATTTAATATGAATTGAATATTAATTGAATATGAATTGAGTATGAATTGAATATGAATTGAATATGAATTGAATATGAATTGAATATGAATTGAATATGAATTGAATATGAATTGAATATGATTGAATATGAATTGAATATGAATTGAATATGAATTGAATATGAACTGAATATGAATTGAATATGAATTGAATATGAATTGAATATGAATTGAATATGAATGGAATATGAATTGAATATGAATTGAATATGGATTGAATATGAATTGTTAAGCGCTGAATTGAGTATAAAGTGTCAATATTTAGATAGTAATACATAATTAAAATTTGGCATTGACATGTCGAATGTGTTTGTAAACAAACTTTTAAAAATTGAAATAAGAGTGTTAAAATTAGTGTTAAGAAAAATGAAATTGAATAAAAAGTTTAATATTAAAATATTTACAATGGTGAAAGTGGTGGAGAAGTTAAATGACATCCTGTGATCTGACTGTTTGAGTGGCAGCTGCTGCAACGGATGAGTCGTGGGTTTTATGTAGACGGCTGATGTCGTTGAACGAATAAATATGGTTCACTGTCGAGTCCGGTGTTTTGCGTAAGTAAATCTTATTTCCCTTACATCATAATAACTGGTATTTATATTTAACTTTAATCTTTTTAGCTGCGTTATACATTCGAGATTGAAACCGTGTAAGATGATGAAGTATCCAGATTTTGTGATTAGGAGACACCATTGAAAACTCTGCACCAAGTTGATGTAAGTAAACATACTTCCTCTTGCGAAATGTGTTTAATATTGTAGTTTTTAGATCGACAGTATTTAGTTTAACAATGTATGAGTGTTTGAGTTGTGATGCCGATTCATTGTTATGAACCATTGGTTTAACCGAAATTAAATCATCACTGGAGATACGAACGTCGACTGCACCAATAACCTTAAGAAGTAGATTGGGGATATCTTTACTCTTTGCTGGAATTCGACAAATCACAATGTTGGAACTATTTGATTCTTGAGAACTAATATCCAGTTGAGCTTCAAATGTATTAAATTTAATTTTATGAAATTCCGCTTTATTTTTCAGAATAGAAATTCTTCAGGTACAACTGACGGAATCCTTTGTCAACTTGTCAATTGTCTTTTTCATCTCGTCCAGTACTTTGCAGCAGAAACTTACTGATGCTTTAAGTGTGTCTAGTTGTTTTTTCATCGCTCGAAGGATAATAACCACATTGTTTAAAGCTCGATGTTAAATAAATTTGGATTGTAGCTGCCATTAATTGAATATGAATTAAATATAAATTAAATATGAATTGAATATGGATTGAATTCGTATTGTATATGAATTTAATATGAATTGAATATGAATTGAATATGAATTGGATATGAATTTAATATGAATTGAATATGAATTGAATACGAATTGAGTTGAATTTGAATTGAATATGAATTGAATCTGAATTGAATATGAATTGAATATGAATTTAATATGAAATTAATATGAATTGAATATGAATTGAATGTGAATTGAATGTGAGTTGAACGTGACTGAACGTGACTGAATATGAATTGAATATGAATTGAATATGAATTAAATATGAATTGAATATGAATTGAATATGAATTGAATATGAATTGAATATGAATTGAATATGAATTGAATATGAATTGAATATGAATTGAATATGAATTGAATATGAATTGAATATGAATTGAATATGAATTGAATATGAATTGAATATGAATTGAATATGAATTGAATATGAATTGAATATGAATTGAATATGAATTGAATATGAATTGAATATGAATTGAATATGAATTGAATATGAATTGAATATGAATTGAATATGAATTGAATATGAATTGAATATGAATTGAATTGAATATGAATTGAATATGAACTGAATATGAATTGAATATGAATTGAATATGAATTGAATATGAATTGAATATGAATTGAATATGAACTGAATATGAATTGAATATGAATTGAATATGAATTGAATATGAATTGAATATGAATTGAATATGAATTGAATATGAATTGAATATGAATTGAATATGAATTGAATATGAATTGCATATGAATTGAATATGAATTGAATATGAATTGAATATGAATTGAATAAGTCTTGAATATAAATTGAATATGAATTGAAAATGAATTGAATATGAATTGAATATGAATTGAATATGAATTAAATATAAATTGAATATGAATTGCACATGAATTGAAAATTAATTGAATATTAATTGAATATGAATTGAATATGAAAAGAATATGAATTGAATATGAATTGAATATGAATTGAGTATGAATTGAATATGAATTGAATATGAATTGAATACGAATTGAATACGAATTGATTATGAATTGAATACGATTTGAATATGAATTGAATATGAATAGAATATGAATTGAATATGAATTGAATATGAATTGAATATGAATTGAATATGAATTGAATATGAATTGAATATGAATTGAATATGAATTTAATATGAATTGAATATGAATTGAATATGAATTGAGTATGAATTGAATATGAATTGAATATGAATTTAATATGAATTGAATATGAATTGAATATGAATTGAATATGAATTGAATATGAATTGAATGTGAATTGAATATGAATTGAGTATGAATTGAATATGAATTGAATATGAATTGAAAATGAATTGAATACGAATTGATTATGAATTGAATACGATTTGAATATGGATTGAATATGAATTGAATACGAATTGATTATGAATTGAATACGATTTGAATACGAATTGAATATGAATTGAATGTTATATCAATTTATTGTAGTTTGAGAGAAGAATTCTGACTACATTTATCCCATTATTTTGTCAATATACCATTACCTTTTAACTAGTCAATTTATAAATTTAAAAAAAATTATAAAATTAAATGATGTTTTTATTGATTCGTTTAATCAAATAAGCTAATGCCGAATTGTTATGACTAGTCTGAGTGAAACCCCCTTCAATTTCCTTTTAGATCCAATGCACTTTGATGGACGTTGTACACGTTGATCCATTTTCTTACTTTTCTATATTTTTAACAACAAACTTAAGGCCACATCCGTCTGCTCGCTCAGCCCACCAAGTATCGAATTTGTTTTGATATTCCAGTGACATTTCATCTTTAGCTGAATCCACAACCCCTCGACGAATAAATCGATAGTTTGAATCAACTCGTGCCTCGCCAAATTGTTTTTCTTCAGCTCGGACCAAATCTTCAAAATTAACCGCCTCATTATTTCTCATCTCGCTAAACGATAAATGTTTAGCCAAGTCGTCGAATTGATCATCTGTATATAGCTTATCGAAAAAATTGGCAGTTTTATGGAGTACAGACATTAAATCGTTAGACATTTCCTCATAGGTGATAAACAAAACGTTTGGTTCATTTCGTAATTGCCAATATTCCAGGAGATGTTCACGATATGGAGACCAGTTTACTGTAATGAATTTATATAGAACGATTGCACCATCCGGTTTAAGATATATTTAACTTACCCAAGTCGTTTAAGAATGCATCAAGAAAATCCTCCATGGTTCCTTTATAATGTTGCAAATTAACATAGTGATGGTAGTACGAGATGGCCGCATCTTTTGGATTCCGAGCCACATATACCATTTTTGGACGAACTCTCCAGAATTGGTTTGGTATTAAACCAGTGTGCAAATGGGTCTTAATAAAACGTGGGCGAGCCATTTTTTGCACCAATTCAAGGGTAGTTTGGTCATCGATATGTTTTGAATCGTTCATGATCGTGGAAAGCTCTAGAAACCCGAATCGTTGTGACATGCGAGTATTTTTTGCCTTTTCAAAATCCAAATTATTCATTATGAGCCAAACCATTTCTTGGGTCCATGTTGTTCCTGTTATATAAAAGAAGAGCCAATATTATTTTTCGGAAATACAAGTCTACATTGGTGTTAGGTTCAGGCTCAGTAAATACACATTATTTATCGTTAGCTAATTTCTCATAATTTAGAAGAACGGCTTCAGTATACGTTCTTTGTGATAACATGCTTTCTTACTGCAAATGCAAACGACGTATGGACGGTAAATTTCTGAAAGTTTTGAGGCCGTGCGATTGAAGCCTTATCGATTTGTTGAATGCAACGGGTGAAAAATAATTATCGATTAGAATTGTAGTGAAACGACTGTTCTTGCAGATTGCTTGCTAGCAATAATAGACATGAAGACCTAAACATCAGATTAGTTTTAGATTTTATTGAGAATGATGAATTGAATGTGAAAGTGTCCGAAGTCAATTCCTTTTTGATCAAGTTATCTACAATAAGAAGTAGTGAAACACCCTTATCTGGATCAGAAGGAAAACCATTTAAGTGATGCTCTAAGATGCATTTTGATTTTCTGCAATTTGGCTATGCTGAATATGTTAGATATTGGCTATTTTTAACCAATAATGTTGAATTTTGGTTAGTAGTTCGTATTCTAATTCTAACATACATTTTGAACTAATTTTTACAATTAAATTTACAATTTAGAGGTGATTTATCATTAAGAATTCACTATAATTTTTCGAGTTTTTGCTCGAACTTCTTTTTATTTTCTAACCATTGTCTCTAAAACTCATTCAGCTAGCGAATATGCACGATTTTATTCTGATAGCTAAGGCCATACTGATCCGACATGCAAAGTTAGGGGAAAATCTCAAAAGCTCCTACAGTTAACCAATATGCTCGGTATTTTTTTGTAATAGCGTCGATCAATTATCATTGGTTATGAATTAGAATAGTTTGGTCCAGCAGGGATCCCAATGTACCAACAAAAATTATATCATAAATGTTTAAGAAAAGCGGAGTTACGTTCAGTCAAACATTATAATTCACTTATCTCTCTTGTGCTAGTGCTGCCTCTTGTGACGAGTAGCAAAACGTCCAAGTTCTAAATGCAGGCGAATTTAATTTAAATTATTCAATTATGACTCGGGACTCGCTGATAAACGAAGTGAAAAGTATTTTCGAGTCTCTACATCACTCCCCTCCTGGAACGAAAACCGTAGTGTTTTAAACGCGTGTTTTTCGAACACTACGTTTTTCAACTGGGTTTACCGCAAGTATTCGGTATGCTGGCTTAAGCTAAGCCTGTCGATGTCAATTGTTGTTGATTTTCCTTCTACACCCACAACATAGAATTTGCGCAATTTGCGGTGCTGGTCACTGGATACGGTCCAGAATAGGGTGTACTCATGGAACCTCTGACTCTATCCGCACTTACGAATACGAGTGAACAGGTTTCCAGATTTTTGGGAATGTACGTTGCCTGTTCGGTTGGATGTATTGTGTCCGTAGGACCCAATGCTCTCATGGTATAGTACGTGTTTGGGTTCAAATTTTGATCGTTGATGAAGAATTCACCGGGAACTTTGATATTTTGACCCATATACTAGCTCTCCTGCTATGCAGTCTAGGTCTTCCTTAACGGAGGTGCGAATACCTAATAGGATCGTTGGAAGTTCTGAACTCAATGGGATGTATTACATCGAGCTGTGAAGGCGGCTTTTGGACACCATATATACAGATATACTCATTGTAGAAGATCTTGCTTACGGCTTTTGGATGAGCTTCTGGCCAACGGGTAAATCGGTCGACTATCGTTAAAATATAATGATAGCCATTCGATTGGGGCAGTGGACCAACCAGGCCCATGTGAATGTGTTCGAACCTGCCACTTGATAGCTCGAATCTACCAAGCTCTGATTTTGTGTGGCGGTGAACTTTGGACTTTGGGTTGGGCAATGTAATCGAGTTGTCGTAATTGCCGTGGACTTCGTTCTGCCTTTGACGCAATAGCTGTTGTAAGTGGTTTATGGTCGGTAAATATAGAGAAATTTTGGCCTTCGACGAAATGGCGAAAATGTTTGATTGCTAAATACAGAGCAAGAAGTTCTCTATCGTAAGTAGAGTATTTAATTTCCGCAGGAGAGAGCTTCGTTGAACAGAACGTTAATGGTTGCCAACATCCTTTATTGCGTTGTCAAACAGCTCCAACTGCTATATTGAAAGCGTTGGTAGTTATGTTGAATTGTGTGTCGTTAAATGGGTGTGCCAAATCAGTGACAGCGGCAAGATAACGCTTGACCTTTTCGAAAGCTTCTGTGCAATCTTCGGACCAAGAGCAGTTTTTTCTGTTTTTGCCTTTCTTGAGTAAGGTGGCCAAATGCCTGCGCATAGGCGATAACAGTTCAGCTAGCCGTGGTATAAAGCGGTGGTAATAGTTCACCATACCGACGAATTGTTGTATTTGGCGGATTCATGTTGGCTCTGGAAAGTTTGAAATGACATCAACTCAGGATGCCGTCTTTCGAAATTTTGTGGACCAAGAAGTCGAGCGACTTCACGCCAAAAATATACTTCGATGCTTTGATATTAATTTCAAATGCGGAGAGCGGCTAGCAACGAGGATATAGTCGATATAAGAATAGACGAAGTCCAGTCCTTTTAACACTTCGTTCAGGAATCGCTGGAATATCTGGGCTGAGCTGCGAAGGCCATATGGCATTCGGGTGAACTCAAAAAGCCCAAAAAAAGTAGTTATCGCGTTTTTGTGAATATCGAGAGCCATGGGAATTTGATGTTATGCCCTAACCAAATCTCTGTGACGTCGGCGAATTTCAATGATAAACTGTGTATGCGGTGTTTAACTGTCGATAGTCTCCACAATGGCCCGCAGTTTGTGTAGAAATACACAAACATGCAGGGTTTGAAATAAGAGGTTGGAGGTCGAATGTTCCGGAAATATTATCAGCATTGGATATTGTCAGTACAACGTCAAATGTAAGGAAAGAGCTGAACATCAGCCCGGCAACCGAAGGCAAAAAAGTGCTAGGAATGCGGTGGAACACTGCGACCGACACATTTAGTTACTCATTATCTCACCGACAACAGGATAGTGATTTCTTGTCGGGTGAGAAGCGACCCACCAAGCGTGAATTGGGGCCTTTTGTGATATTACTTGGTTTACGCTAAAATTCTATTTCAGGATGTTTCGAAATCATCGATCGGCTGGGAGGAAAAATTAAATGCCGAGCAATTCGACAAGTGGAAAACTTGGATCCAGTGGTTACCACAAATAGCACAGATACCAATTCCTCGATGGTATGGAATACGAGGAGACACAGAAATATTACAACTGCATATATTTGTCGATGCAAGTGAACACGCCTTTGCAGCGATTGCTTACTTCCGCATCGTACGTGGCAACGATTTCCACTGTGCCTTTGTTGCAGCTAAAACGAAAGTCGCACCTACTCGGCGGTACATCGTGTTGGTAAAATAATGGAAGCCTCGAAATTAAAGAAATGGGGATTTCTTCTCACTAAAGATAATGTAGCGGATGATGGAAAAACGGAAAAACTGCCAGATTAGAATTCATCTAGTCGATGGCCGAACGGGCCTGAATTTCTTCGACTAGCTGAACCATGGTGGCTCCACCATCCCCAAGTCGTCTACGAAGCTCACATTGAGAAACGGCATGCTCACTACATGCATACGGTCAAATATTATCCATCGGTAATCAAGGTGGAGCGATTTTCCAGCTGGCAATGCCTTCTTCGTGTGCAGGCATTTATACTGAGCTACGAGTATGTAATTAACCTACGATGCAGAGTCCATAATATTGCTGTAACCGTAGGACCTATCACTTAAACCGAGCTTGTTAAAGCAAACACTGAACTCTATCGTCGAGCCCAGTACGATGCCTATCAAACGGAAGTAGAAATATTGTTACGCAACCAATCGCTTCCAATAGATGAACAACTGAACGTTTCGAAAACCAGCTACCATATTTAGACGACGTTGGTATTTTAAGGATGAAAGGGATGATTGATGCTTCGGAAGATGCAAGTATGAATCAAAAACGACCAATATTGCTACCGAAAGGTCATAGGGTGACTTATTTGTTAGTCATGTCATACCATAGAAAATACCACCACCATACTCATGAAACCGTTGTTAACGAACTCCGTCAGAAATACGTAATTCCGGGCGTAAGACAGTTATTGAAAATAGTACGATCTTCATGCCAGAGATGTAAGAACCAGAATGCCCTCCCTCAAGAGCCACACATGGCGGAATTGCCTACAGCTCGGCTTACATCCTTCACTCGACCGTTATCTTTTGTGGGCATAGACTACTTTGGGCCGATGAATGTTTCGGTTTTACGTCGTACGGAGAAAAGGTGGGGAATCCTGTTTACTTGCTTGACGACACGGGCAGTACATATTGAAACAGCGCATAGTTTAACCACCGATTCATGCATAATGTGTATTCGAAATTTCATTGCAAGACGAGGCAATATCTGAAATCGATCAGAGTCGACTTCATGCAGAATTTACAATCCCGGGAACTAGATGGTTCTTTAATCCGCTCGCAACCCAGGTGACGAATTGCTTAGAAATTCGTTAATAGAGATTGAAAACATTATCAATTCTCGCCCGCTAACGTTCGTTTCCATTGAGGGCACCGATTCTGAAGCCTTGTTACTAAACCATTTTTTACTGGGTTCATCAAGCGGTACAACACCCCCAGGTGAATTCAACGATAAGGACCTGATACTCAGAAAGAACTGGTGGAAGTCGCAACATTTTGTGAACTTATTTTGGAAGCATTGGTTAATCGAGTATTTGCCCACCCTGACAAAGCGAACGAAATGGTTCATGCCTGCGTAAAACCGATTGAAAAGGGCAATGTACCACGAAATTCGTGGCCGAAGGGATTCGTATTCGAAACAAACCTCGCCAAGGATGGGCAGGTGAGAAGTGCTGTCGTACAAACTGCTAGTGGCATCTACGTAAGGCCGGCCGTGAAACTGGCAGTGTTGAATGCTCAACCGGAAAAACTGGGTAATCCCACATCACCGAGAGACGTGAGTCAACTTAACGGGATGGAGGATGTTGCAAAATATTTAATCAAGGTAGCGAAGCGAAAAAATTTAGTTAGTTAGGATCGAATAGTCCAGGGGTTTGTAATAGAAAAAGAAAAATTTGAAAAAGATTTAAAAAAATAGCAATTTGTAGTGCGAATACTAAATATTCGAGCTTACGAATAGTGTTTGTTTTTAATTGAACCAGAAGCGTCACAAGCAGCACCGATCCACAAATTGCGATCTCCACGAAGAAAAATTACCCAAACATCCCATCCTTATTGCGCCATCTCGCAATAGTAGCCAAGGTTATACCAGATCTTAACGACATTTTGGAACAGTTTACTGGACAGCGAAGATTTTTTACGAATGTATTAATGCATGGGCGTAAGATACGCCTTCCGAAGATAAAAACAAAACCTTTTCCGGGAGATGATAAATAGCGGCATTCGTTTCATCTTATACATGATGTTCACAAGCGTCAATGAATGAGGCCCTTCGACATTACGAAAGCGGATTATTCCGAATTATTACAACAATCAAGTCTTAAATTGTCTGGGCAAGTCATTAGAGGTCTTGCACATTCGGCAGTCATGCGGAGTTGCGGGATGCCAACATCGTGAAATATGATTGCCGAGGTTTGGACAGAGTTTTTAAATCAAAATTTTTTGCGCCATAACTTAAATTATAATGTCGTTTATTGCTGTCATGCGTACAAAGCTTGGGCCTCAAACGATCATAATTTATGGCGTATTATCAGCAACAGCCCTCGAGAAAACATTAGAAGGATACCCGTTTCGTGGGTAAATAAAGGATTTTTAATCGAGATAAAAACTTAAATCATTAGCAGATCACCAGTTTAATATTAATCCAACAGCATCAGTTTGTACATAATCAGGCACTAGTGAGCTTATAATTGACAGATTCGGACTTCTACCAACATAATACTATCCATATTCCTATCCAATAGCCGTGGAAATTTAAATGTCAGAAAGGAAAAAATTGCCCGGTTTACCTAAACCTAACCTCCAGTGTTGCAAAATTCGTGATTTGGATAGTTAGTAACAGGCGCAGAAGTTATCTGCTCTTCGGAAGGTACGAACCTCCAAGTCAATAGCAACACAACCATAGCAGTAACCAAAATTCAAGATGATAAACTGGAGCGAATTTTACAACACAAACGAGCAACAAGAAGAACGGCAAGTAGAAGATTTACTGCGGCGCTTCCATTTTAAGCCTCCAGACCATAACGGGCAATTCGTGGCAAACTGCGCTTCAACGGTTCGGTTATTTGCATCATTAGTCAAATGATTTATATTCCATACTCTGAGCTACCAATCACCAATAACTTGTAATATTTCATTCCACATCATGCGGTGTTGAAATCAGGTAGTAGCAACACCAAGTAAGTGTGGCATTCGATGCCTCTTACATTAAACGATATGCCCTGCAAATTTAGTCAAATTTATAACGGCATTTAACGCGTTTTTGGAAACTTATTATTGCTGTCGTAGCATCATTGCGGTCCCAGTATTAGGTGGCATGAAGAATCAAATCTATTTGGAAGAAATGTGAATCCTGCATCTGATATAAATTGGGCAAAACAATAACTTTTGCATTATTTTAGGCACGTAAGGCGTTTGAGGATAATACCTATATCAGCACACATATATAAAAATCCCAAGGTAATTAACTATTGGGCGTATAACTTAGTTTTTTGGATTTTCTGATAGATGGCGTAACTTTAGTACTAAACATTCTTTTGTCACTTACAGCGTTTTAAAGTGTTGACATTCCACATTTCCACATTTTTTCAATCCCGTTTAAACATGTTGAATTTCGTACCAACAAAACACCTTTTGCGAAAGAAAAAAGCTGCTGAAAGTTTTCGTTTGCTTCACGAAACTTATGGTGAACATGCACAAACTCAACAGACTTGCGAAAACTGGTTTAAATAATTCGAAAGTAGTGATTTTGATGTCAGTGATGTAGAACGTTCTATTCAACCAAAAAAAATCTAAGATGAAGAATTGAAAGTATTATTGAAGAAAAGCTCAGCGCAAACGGAAAAAGAACTTGCAGAACAGTTAAATGTCACTCAAGCAGCCATAAGCAAACGTTTACATGACATGCAAATGATTCAAAAAGAAGGAAAATAGGTCGTTTAATGGTTTGCAATTCTTTGCTTACAAGATACTGAAAATGGCAGTTTTGTCTCAAATTGTGACTGGCGAAGAAAAATGGATTTACTACAATAACCCTAAACGCAAATAATCATGGGTTCATCAACAGCAAAACGAAACATATTTGAACCATGCATTGAACGAAAACCGTCCAATTCTAGCCAACAAACAGCGTAAAGTGATTTTGCTGCACGACAAAGGTCGACCACATGTCGCAAAACAAGTAAAAATTACGCTGGAAGTACTTAAATGGGAAATTCTTCCTCATGCTACCTATTCACCAGATTATGCCCCATCAGATTACTATTTGTTACGATCAATGTAAGGCGATTTCAAGACCAGCGCTTCAGAAACCACGAAGAAATCAAAAACTGGCTCGACGAATGGATCGCATCAATAGACAAACAATTCTTTTTCGATGGAATCCATAAATTGCTAGAAAGATGGTCATAGATAACGATGGAAAATATTTTGATTAAAATAAAATTTACCACTTCTTAGAAATAAACGTGTTTTCTGCAAAAACATACAAAAAATAAGTTATACTCCCAATATTTTGAAAAAATCCGAAATCTCTTTAAATAAACGCATTTTGTGGTGTTTCCGCATAGTTGCATTAAAGTTCAGGACATTTTGTACTGGCTACAAAAATATGGATATCTTTGTTTGAGCAGATTCGATGATAGTTCCACACTGGCTTTTTGATGTCTCCTTAAGGACGTGGAGAAGTTTTATAGCCAACCGCGCTTCATTAATTCTTGTCATTATACCGAAATGAGCTCAAGTGGAAACCAAACAAAATTATGCTGATCGCATTTCTAGGAATAAAGCCTCAAACCTCAATATTAAAACTTCGTCAGTGGTGGATGGGGCCAGAATGGTTTTAAGAACATGAACGTGATTGACCATGTAGGCAAATCAGACACTAGCGACTGAGGGAATTTGATTAGAGGATCGTCCGCATTTTATCAATAGGCCAGTAACTGAAACTATCGAAAATTGTTCTTCTTGAATTAAATTGAGTTAAATTACAGCGTACGTCTTACGATTTGGGTAGATCAAAAAGTTCGAGAAATCATGAAATACTAACAAGGGAGCCTGTTTATTCAGAACACATAATTTATTTCATTTCTGGATCTTTTTACAAGTTCAAACGGTAAGTTACGTGTTGAAAAGTCTCGTAAGACAATGGTACTGGATGACAGGAGCTCGCAATGTCATCACAAAATGTTTTAAGGCGTGAACTATATGCTAAGGGATTTGCCGCCAGCTCGTTGCTGCACGAATCATACATTTCTGAAGACTGGTTGGTCGAGAGTACGCTGGACCAATAGCAGTGAAGACTGGTAAACGTAGAAATGCACCAATAGAAAAGAAGTACATTGCGATGTATATGTGTTTAGCAAACAAAGTTGTACATTTGACAGTTGTTAGCAGTCTCAAATCTGATGCATTTCTAGGAGCTCTAAAGCGATTCATATCGAGGCGTTGAATACCAGAATATATATACACTTGGTTTACAATTAATTTATAAATCCCAACCGTACGTTAAAAAAAATTATTAGACTCAGAAATACCAACCAAATGGCACAGTGGTTAAAGCTTTGGAATTTGGATCGGGAGGTACCGGGTTCGATTCCCGATAGGGGCGCAGGATGCAAAGGGAATTTTCATTAACAGATTACGATCTGTGATGAAATGGAACACAGCTATGACCCCCTGTCGGGTATAGGCTGACATAGAGCTATGGAATGTGCAGATGGTGATAAAATGGATCTATAGCCGTTCGTCCTCGAATTGGCCTTTTACTTACGCAATTTGGCTTTATAGCCAGTTAATAAATGGTGAGCCCTTAATAAAATAACAACTCTGATCAACAAATCAAGTTTGGCAATAACTTGTCATGAATTTTAACTGTGAAACCTGGAATTTGGGAAATAGAATTAGCTAACTTTTAAAATTGATTTCTTGAAATCCTTCATCTAACACTCGGTTACTGATAAATCAATAAATGTTGCAAATTTGGAAACACTCTCTGAAATGGCGAAACCGATTTGATAAACCGGAAAATACGGGGCACGAAAAAAATATTATCAATCACCATACTCACTTACGTGATCACTACGTTTTCAAAATTTCGAATTAGATCCTCGCTAAATGCTTGATTTCAGGAAAATAAATTTAACACTTAATTCTGATATTCAAAATAATTTTAAAATTTAAATGAATTGAGCGCCCGTCGTTCATAAGAACGCGTAGCAAGAGCTTTATAAAAGAACTAAACACAAAGTCCAATAATTTTGAACAAACACTTTAAACTCACCACACTTTGGGAACGAGATAACCCACACATCGTCTTCGAACACTTCCATCGTTTCAATTTCATTTGCAAATTTTTTATAAAACACTGGTAAAACACACGCCGTTAATCTCGATGAATCAGTTTGCGGTGTTTTATTTTCACCAACATACCGCACGCGCACTAACGACGGTATCTTGTAAAGTAAAGCTTTCTTTACTTGATCTGTGTTTGGAATATCTTCGAAGGTAATTGACATTGTGTCGTACAAGTTTATTTTACTACTGATTGCAAATTTTTTTGTTAGCTATTTTAACCGACATATCGCGCGCATACGTATTATTTCAAGATGTAGATAGTCTGGTGGTTGTATATACAGGGTGTCCAAGTAGTGTATGGATTTTCTGCACTTGGGTGTTAACATTATTAAACACAATGCCGTTGCTTATTTGTAAAATCGTCGTTGAATATTTTCATATTCATTATTGGCTTCTGTACCTGACTGTCATGAGTTTTACGAATGCGCTGACGTTGAGACTATACCAACTGGGTCACCCTGAATATAAACATATTATTTATTTAATTCAATATGAGTATTATGGAAAGGAGTTTTATATGGTCATCAGAATGAATTTTTGACTGACATTAAAACCAAATAATAATATTTAATAACTAACTTAAGTTGAAATTTGAGAAGACAATCGTCGTAACATTATTGAGAGAATTATTGAATTCGAAAAGTTATTATTGTTTCTTCAATGTCATAAATATTTTATTATCAGGTTATTTACCTTACTGATTATTGAAATATAGGAAAGTTCGTTTGTTTGTATCTGGCGTTTGTACTTCACTCCAACATCACCATGCGATAACGCTATAAAATCTTACAGCACGTGTAGCTACTTAAACGATGTATCTATTGTCTATGTCTATCAAAATTCCTCTTATCAGGTAAATAAACATCAAGATTATTTTTTAAATCATGTCAGAATACGCATTATTTTGTGATATCATCGACGTTGTATGTCTACATCTATTATTCATTATAGGCAAACAACTTAACTGATAATAAATTAGTGTTCTAGTCACACCATATAATGTTATAACAAGGCACTTTTAGTACAATATATAGAATTTGTGTCGGAGATAATAACACTTCAGATTATATACATAATGGATGAATATGAATTGAAAACGAATCGAATATTAATTGAATATGAATTGAAAACGAATTGAATATGAATTGAATATGAATTGAATATGAATTGAATATGAATTGCATATGAATTGAATATGAATTGAATATGAATTGAATATGAATTGAATATGAATTGAATAAGAATTGAAAATGAATATTCAATTCATACTCAAATCATATTCAATTCATATTCAATTCATATTCGATTCATATTCAATTCATATTCAATCCATATTCAATTCATATTCAATTCATATTCAATTCATATTCAATTCATATTCAATTCATATTCGATACATATCCAATTCATATTCAATTCAGATTCAATTCATATTCAATTCATGTTCAATTCATATTCAATTCATATTCAATTCATACTCAAATCATATTCAATTCATATTCAATTCATATTCGATTCATATTCAATTCATATTCAATCCATATTCAATTCATATTCAATTCATATTCAATTCATATTCAATTCATATTCAATTCATATTCGATACATATCCAATTCATATTCAATTCAGATTCAATTCATATTCAATTCATGTTCAATTCATATTCAATTCATATTCAATTCATATTCAATTCATATTGAATTCACATTCAATTCACGTTCAATTCATATTCAATTCATACTCAATTCATATTCAATTCATATTCAATTCATATTTAATTTATATTCAATTCATATTCAATTCATATTCAATTCGTATTCAATTCATATTCAATTCATATTTAATTTATATTCAATTCATATTCAATTCATATTCAATTCGTATTCAATTCATATTCAATTCATATTCAATGCATATTCAATTCACATTCAATTCACATTCAATTCACGTTCAATTCATATTCAATTCATACTCAATTCATATTCAATTCATATTCAATTCATATTTAATTTATATTCAATTCATATTCAATTCATATTCAATTCGTATTCAATTCATATTCAATTCATATTCAATTCATATTCAATTCATACTCAATTCATATTCAATTCATATTCAATTCATGTTCAATTCATATTCAATTCGGATTCAATTCATATTCAATTCATATTCAATTCATATTCAATTCATATTCAATTCATATTCAATTCATATTCAATTCATATTCAATTCATATTCAATTCATGTTCAATTCATATTCAATTCATATTCAATTCATATTCAATTCATATTTAATTCATATTCAATTCATATTCAATTCACATTCAATTCACATTCAATTCATATTGAATTCATGTACTATTCATATTCAATTAGTTTTCAATTCAAATTCAATTCATATTCAATTCATATTCAATTCATATTCAATTTATATTCAATTCATATTCAATTCATATTCAATTCATATTCAATTCATATTCAATTCATTTTCAATTCATATTCAATTCATATTCAATTCACATTCAATTCCCATTCAATTCATATTCAATTCATATTCAATTCACATTCAATTCACGTTCAATTCATATTCAATTCATGTTTAATTCATATTCAATTCATATTCAATTTATTTTCAATTCATATTCAATTTATATTCAAGACATATGCAATTCATATTCAATTCATATTCAATTCATATTCAATTCATATTCAATTCATATTCAATTCATATTCAGTTCATATTCAATTCATATTCAATTCATATTCAATTCATATTCAATTCATATTCAATTCATATTCAATTCATATTCAATTCATATTCAATTCATATTCAATTCATATTCAATTCATATTCAATTCATATTCAATTCATATTCAATTCATATTCAATTCATATTCAATTCATATTCTATTCATATTCAATTCATATTCAATTCACATTCAATTCACGTTCAATTCATATTCAATTCATGTTCAATTCATATTCAATTCATATTCAATTCATATTCAATTTATATAGAATTTATATTCAATTCATATTCAATTCATATTCAATTCATATTCAATTCATATTCAATTCGTATTCAATTCATATTCAATTCATATTCAATTCAGATTCAATTCGTATTCAATTCACATTCAATTCACGTTCAATTCATATTCAATTCATACTCAATTCATATTCAATTCATATTCAATTCATATTTAATTTATATTCAATTCATATTCAATTCATATTCAATTCGTATTCAATTCATATTCAATTCATATTCAATGCATATTCAATTCACATTCAATTCACATTCAATTCACGTTCAATTCATATTCAATTCATATTCAATTCGTATTCAATTCATATTCAATTCATATTCAATTCATACTCAATTCATATTCAATTCATATTCAATTCATGTTCATTTCATATTCAATTCGGATTCAATTCATATTCAATTCATATTCAATTCATATTCAATTCATATTCAATTCATATTCAATTCATATTCAATTCTTACTCGATTCATATCCAATTCATATTCAATTCATATTCAATTCATATTCAATTCATATTCGATTCATATTCAATTCATATTCAATTCATATTCAATTCATATTCAATTCATATTCAATTCATATTCAATTCATATTCAATTCATATTCAATTCATATTCATTTCATATTCAATTCATATTCAATTCAGATTCAATTCATATTCAATTCATATTCAATTCATATTCAGTTCATATTCAATTCATATTCAATTCATATTCAATTCTTACTCGATTCATATCCAATTCATATTCAATTCATATTCAATTCATATTCAATTCATATTCAATTCATATTCAATTCATATTCAATTCATATTCAATTCATATTCAATTCATATTCAATTCATATTCAATTCATATTCAATTCATATTCAATTCATATTCAATTCATATTCAATTCATATTCAATTCATATTCAATTCATATTCAATTCATATTCAATTCATATTCAATTCATATTCAATTCATATTCAATTCATATTCAATTCATATTCAATTCATATTCAATTCACATTCAATCATATTCAATTCATGTTCAATTCATATTCAATTCATATTCAATTCATATTCAATTTATATTCAATTCATAATCAATTCATATTCAATTCATATTCAATTCATATTCAATTCATATTCAATTCATATTCAATTCATATTCAATTCATATTCAATTCATATTCAATTCATATTCAATTCGTATTCAATTCATATTCAATTCATATTCAATTCATATTCAATTCATATTCAATTCATATTCAATTCATATTCAATTCATATTCAATTCATATTCAATTCAGATTCAATTCGTATTCAATTCATATTCTACTCATATTCCATTCATATTCAATTCATATTCAATTCATATTCAATTCATATTCAATTCATATTCCATTCATATTCAATTCATATTCAATTCATATTCAATTCATATTCAATTCATATTCAATTCATATTCAATTCATGTTCAATTCATGTTCAATTCATATTCAATTCATATTCAATTCATATTCAATTCATATACAATTCGAAATTGGCCCATTTGCAATTCATATTCAATTCATTTTTAGTTCATATTTAATTAAATTGTTGTCATTAAGTCTAATCTGAATTGTCTTTCGTTCAGTAGTGCGTATAATTTGTGATTCATATAAGAGCTTAATATTTAACAAGTTTATTGATAACTGAAATATGTAAGATAGCATTGACCTACTTTCGAAAATAATGTGAATGAGTTGTTTGTTTATTGTTTTGTTAATTTATAAACTACAAATATATGCGATTTCGGACCACATATAAAGGCATTTTTGAAAAACATTTATATTAAGTAAGTCAGAAGTAAACGGATAAGTTGCCAATCAATTTTTAAATAAAACGTTACTAAATAATCTGTAGTTTTTGTATTAAACTAATTTTAATTTGATACAATGCCCATTAAATGTGAAGATATTCCAAATACAGATGAAGTGAAAAAGGCCTTACTTTCTAAAGTACCCTCGTTAGTGCGTGTTCGTTATGTGGGCTTGAAAAAAGTGCCGATCGGCGATCCATCCCAATTAACTCCAACTGTTTTACCAGTGTATTATAAACAATTTGCTAACGAAATTGAAACAATAGAAGTGCTGGAGGATGATGTGTGGGTTATCTCATTTCCAAAGTGTGGTGAGTTTCTTAATAAAAATGATTCACACTAATAATTTATGTCTGCACATGTTTATAATGCACACAGGAACAACTTGGGCTCAAGAAATGGTTTGGCTAATTGGGAATAATTTGGATTTCGAAAAAGCAAAAAATATTCGCATGTCTCAACGTTTCGGTTTTATAGAACTTTCCGCCATCATGAACGATTTCAAGCATATAAGTGACAAAACTACTCTAGAATTAATTAAAACAATGCCCCGTCCTCGCTTTATAAAAACACATTTGCATACTGGTTTACTACCAACCCAATTTTGGTCGGCCAAACCAAAAATGGTCTACGTTGCCCGGAATTCAAAAGATGCTGCAATCTCGTATTATCATCACTACGTTAATTTACAACATTATAAAGGAACCTTGGAGAATTTTTTGGAAGCTTTCTTAAATGGTTTAGGTAAGCATTTACGCATTTCTCGGACCTGATTATGTGATTATGTTTACAAACTTAATTTATTTTAGTTAATTGGTCACCATACCGCGAGCATCTGCTGGAGTATTGGAAATTGCGAAATGAACCAAATGTTTTATTTATCACGTACGAAGAAATGTCAAAAGATCTGATGCCTGTTATTCGAAAAACTGCAAAGTTTTTGGGTAAATCGTACTCCGATGATGAGCTCAGTGAGCTAGCTAAACATTTATCATTTAATGAGATGAGGAAAAATGAGGCAGTTAATTTTGAAGATTTGGTTCAAGCGGAGGAGAAGCAATTTGGAGAGCGAAGCGATCCGAACTATCAATTTATTCGTCGGGGTCAAGTAAATTCATCGCAAGATGAAATGCCATTGGAATATCAAGAGAAATTCGACGCTTGGTGGGCTCAGGCGTCAGAAGGATGTGATCTTAAATTTGACATATGAAAACAATTGTGGATGGATTTTAAATAAGTGGAACATTATTCAGTTTTATGTTTTTAAATTGTATTTAATTTATTTTTAATAAATATTTAGTACAAGGAGTCTGATGGTTACTTTTCAGAGTGGCTTCGCGACAGACAATAAAATTTGTTATTTACGAGTTCGAGTACAAGCGGGTTTGGCCTGGTATAATAAATGCCATTTAAATTTTAACAATGTTTTTAAAATTATTGTTAAACTCAACAAGCAGAAAAACGAGCGTTGCTGCGCTTATTGGCAATAAACTTTCTACTGAGTCGTTTTATCAGTAAAAACACAATTCAATTCATATTCAGTTTCTATTCAATTCATATTCAATTCATATTAAATTCATATTCAATTCATATTCAATTCATATTTAATTCATATTCAATTCATGTTCAATTCATATTCAATTTATATTCAATTCATATTCAATTCAATTCAATTCATATTCAATTCATATTCAATTTATATTCAATTCATATTCAATTCAATTCAATTCATATTCAATTCATATTCAGTTCATATTCAATTTATATTCAATTCATATTAAGTTCATATTCAATTTATATTCAATTGAAATTCAATTTATATTCAATTCATATTCAATTCGTATTCAAATCATATTCAATTCATATTCAATTCATATTCAATTCAAATTCAATTTATATTCAAATCATAATAAATTCATATTCAATTCATATTCAATTCATATTCAATTTATATTCAATTCATATTCAATTCATATTCAATTCATATTCAATTCATATTCAATTCATATTCAATTCATATTCAATTCATATTCAATTCATATTCAATTCATATTCAATTCATATTCAATTCATATTCAATTCATATTCAATTCATATTCAATTCATATTCAATTCATATTCAATTCATATTCAATTCATATTCAATTCATATTCAATTCATATTCAATTCATATTCAATTCATATTCAATTCATATTCAATTCATATTCAATTTATATTCAATTCATATTCAATTCATATTCGATTCATATTCAATTCATATTCAATTCATATTCAATTCATATTCAATTCATATTCGATTCATATTCAATTCATATTCAATTCATATTCAATCATATTCAATTCATATTTAATTCATATTCAATTCATATTCAATTCATATTCGATTCATATTCAATTCATATTCAATTCATATTCAATTCATATTCAATTCATATTCAATTCATAATCAATTCATATTCGATTCATATTCAATTCATATTCATTTCATATTCAATTTATATTCAATTCATATTCAATTCAATTCATTTCATATACAATTCATATTCAGTTCATATTCAATTCATATTCAATTGAAATTCAATTTATATTCAATTAATATTTAATTCGTATTCAAATCATATTCAATTCATATTCAATTCATATTCAATTCATATTCAATTCATATTCAATTCATATTCAATTCATATTCAATTCATATTCAATTCATATTCAATTCATATTCAATTCATATTCAATTCATATTCAATTCATATTCAATTCATATTCAATTCATATTCAATTCATATTCAATTCATATTCAATTCATATTCAATTCATATTCAATTCATATTCAATTCGTATTCGATTCGTATTCAATTCTAAATCAATTCATATTCAATTCATATTCAATTCATATTCAATTCATATTCAATTCATATTCAATTCATATTTAATTCATATTCAATTCATGTTCAATTCATAGTTTACTGTCATTTCTAGACATGTGCCACTGCATCTTATGTGTTTGCTGCAAAAATGATCTAGAACTACAGTTTCAAGGTTAACGAGCGTCACACTGTCCTGGAGGTTAGCCAACTCAGTGAATGTTAAGTAATAAAGTATAAGAATTTGTTTTCAAAATTTTATAGAGTATTTTATTATACCAAACCAGAACCATTTATATTCAAGATTTATGATGTACACGTAAATAAATTAACCACTTTTCCGTTCTATACTTCGAATTTAAGATCATAATTTGCAGCCGCTTGAGCCCACCATTCATCGAATTTCTCTTGATATTCCAATGGCATTTCATCTTTGTAACAATTTACTTGTCCTCTACGGATAAATTGATAATTTGGATTGCTTCTCACTTCTCCAAATTGTTTTTCCTCGGCTTGAACCAAGTCTTCATAATTAACCGCGTTATTGTTCCTCATCTCATTGAACGATAGATGTTTAGCCAGCTCCCTGAGCTCATCATCGGAGTACGTTTTACCTAAGAATTTTGCAGTTTTTTGAATAACAGGCATCAGATCTTTTGACATTTCCTCGTAAGTGATAAATAATACATTTGGTTCGTTTCGTAATTTCCAATATTCCAGCAAATGTTCACGGTATGGTGACCAATTAACTGAAATGAATTTGTATTGCAAACATAATCAGTTTCAAGTAATGTTTAAATATTTTACCAAATCCATTTAAGAATGCGTCCAGAAAATTTTCCATGGTGCCTTTATAGTGTTGTAAATTAACGTAGTGATGATAGTACGAGATTGCAGTATCTTTTGGATTCCGGCCAATATATATCAATTTTGGTTTGACCGACCAAAATTGGGCAGGAAGTAAACTAGTGTGCAAATGTGTTTTGATGAAGCGAGGGCGAGGCATTGCATTAATAAGTTCTAACGAACTTTTATCGCTGATATGTTTGAAATCGCTCATGATGGCGGAAAGTTCAATAAAACCGAATCGTTGTGACATGCGAATATTTTTTGCCTTTTCAAAATCTAATTTATTCTCAATTAGCCAAACCATCTCTTGAGCCCAGGTCGTTCCTGTTTACAACACAAACAATAAAAACTAGTCATTTAATATGATAAAATATATTTTATTATGAAACTTACCGCACTTTGGAAATGAGATAACCCATACGTCATCATCGAGAACTTCCATTGATTCAATTTCATTAGCAAATTTTTTGTAAAACACTGGTAAAACCGTTGACGCTAATTTGGCTGGATCCGCGTGTGGCACTTTTTTTTCACCCACATATCGAACGCGCACTAATGAGGGTATCTTAGCCAGTAATGCTTTTTTCACTTCATCTGTATTTGGTATATCTTCACATGTAACAGGCATCGTTAATACTAAATAAATTTTTCTTCACCAGAATGAACAATGAATCAACTATATATGTGTAAGTGTGTTTGTATTCGTCTCAGATCGAATAATAACTGCTTTCAACTGACACACAAGCACATCAATACTGTAAAATTTCGTTTGATGTAACCACTACCCCAAATTAAGCCGCATTTATTGAGAATATAATCAGTAATGATAAGGTACAACTTTATTTGGTCACCACAGTAAATTTTTGTCCGTTACGATTAATAACACTTAGTTTTTTTTCCGAACACACTTACATCATATATGTTGCTTAAGTCGTTTTTCGTCATTTTTGTGTGTTAGTGCAAGACCCTCGCCTAAAATATTTTAAATTTCTATAAAACTACGATTCCAAAACTGAAAGTGATAAATATTGGCTGAAAAAAATATTTTTTGATACTCCATAATCAACAGCCATATTTGAGTGGACAGTGATATGATATTTAGTTATTCAATGTCACGAGTTATTTCTTATCGCAGGTTAATTACCTAGTGACTATTTATTTACAATCTGATGGGCAACTTTGTACTTGATATCCGTCTTGTTTATTCAAAATGTGAGTAAAACAATTTCTTATGTACTCTAACATTTATGTTTACGTACATTTAAAGCGATGACGAATTACGATTACGTACGTAATATTGATGTAAAGACGTTATAAAGATTACTCGTATCGTAGGAAGTAGGTCAATGCTCGCATAAATATTTTTCTTATCAATAAAACTGGTTTGTTTTTGTTTGGTAAATTTTTTGTGAAGATAAAGTAAGTTTGAATGTTGATATTTTCTTAAAATCCCGGCATTTAGGCGTTTATCAATTCGATTAAAAGTGTAATAGATTACTATAATTTAGAAATTTGGCTACTACCAAATTCCAATGATTCAGCTACATAGCAGTTTGACGATACCAAAAATTCTACATAAACATAGGGGGAGCTGAGCCTATTTCAGATGATTTTGGATCGAAGATCTTCGCGAACTGGTTCTTATCACCATAAAATATTATGTGATAAATTCGGTGGAAAAATATTTCTACAATAACTTTAAGTTGGTAATTTTTAACATAACAATCAATGGGAGCCTCACTAAAATATTGAGTATAGAAATAAGTCTCCGATGTTTTAATCAAAAATTGGACATTTATTATGAAACATCGGTAGATTATGTTTTGTTCAAAGTATCGTCCATCGCCACTACTTTTCCTCATCTTTCTGATAGCATACGAATAACATGTCGGAAGAATGCTTCATCTTTTGAGGCTATCCATAGATTAGGTTAGGTTAGGTTAGAGTGGCTGCTTCCGCACACTTAGGCCAATAGCGGCCCACTGTGATACCACAGGATCCTATTTTCCCTTTACCCCCGTTAACACCATCCACAGTTCGCGAGTTCCGAAAGGCTGTTCATCCCGTACACACCTAAGTATTTATGCCTTCTGTATAATAGAGCTGGACACGAGCATAGGAAGTGATCTAAAGACTCTTCCTCCTCTTCGTACATACAACTTCTATAAAAGTCATTCGTCTGTAGACCCAGCCTTCTCGCATGTTCCCCAAAAGGGATATGAGTGCCTTGGAGCGCTTCAAGTCCAGTTTTGGCCAAACCTGCTTTGCTACCCTGCACGTGAGAGTGTTGGTCCACCTCTCATTTGTCATGGCGATTGCCTTTCTCCCGAGTGCCAATTTGAGCGCTGCTATAGGTCTCCCCAGAACTGCCCTTTCCGGCTGCATCTGGAGAGTCGTACCGTACCTAGCTAGTTCGTCTGCCCTGCAGTTTCCCGTGACGTCCGAGTGACCAGGGACCCATATTATCTGGATGCTGAAATACTCGCTCATCTCATTAAGACATGATCGGCAATCCAGCGCCACCCGTGACTTCAGAAAAACCGCCTCTAGTGACTTGATCGCCGCCTGACTGTCCTCATAGATTGCGATATCGCTCCCGGATACCACATTATGCTTCAACCATGTCATGACTTCCCCGATCGCCACCACTTCAGCCTCGTACACACTGCAGTAATCAGGGAGACGAACAGAAATATTGACGTTTACCTTCTCACAGAAGACTCCGGCTCCTACCTTACCGTCTAGCTTAGAGCCGTCAGAGAAAAATTGCAGTGCCTCGTTTTCCAGTATTGATCCGTTCCTCCAGGATTCTCTCGAGGAACCGATGGTCCCGAAACCTTTATTGAAGCACAACGTTGGTTTACTATAATCTAGATTCGCCAGTTCTTCCCTTTGCGATCTAACTATCGTCGAGTGTCTCGTCTGAAGACACTTCCACTGCGAGACCGCCGAGAGTCTCGTGGCCACATTGGCTGCAATTTGTTTACCAAAAAATTCGATTAGAATAAGGTGGAACATAACCTCTAAAGCGCGTGTAGGAGTTGACCTGAGCGCCCCGCTTATAAGCATACAGGCCGTTCTTTGTACCCTTTCCATCATCCTTACATATGTTACCTTATTCAGAGCTGGCCACCACACGCCCACCCCATACATCAGCACAGGTCTTATACCACTGCGGTATAGATCCAGTGCACCAGCGCTGGTTTCAAACCCCAACTCTTACCTATGACGTTCCTACACGCGTAAATGGCTACATTAGCCTTCTTCACCCTTTCCATAATGTTAGGCTTCCAGCTGAGCTTACTGTCCAAGATTATGCCCAAAAATCTCGCTCTATCAGCAAAAGCCAGTCTAATGCCGTTCACGGTGATTTATCAACCTACTTATAGGGTAGTCCACCTTCAAACATGACAATCCTTCCATGATCGCCTCCGTTTTTACATTATTAAAGGCACCCTCAATGTCAAGAAGTGCTACCATACAAAACTCTTGCGAGTGAATTGACTTCTCAATCATGCGTACTAGATCGTGCAGAGCTGTGTCCGCCGACTTCCCCTTACAGTACGCATGCTGCGACACTGCCCAATTCCTGGGCTCAATTTTTGATCGAATACCTACATCTACCAACCTTTCCAAGGTTTTCAGCAGAAAGGATGATAGAGTTACCGGTCTCAGATCCGTGAGCTTTTTCCCGATTTCGGGATAAATACCACTCTGACCTCCGTCCATTTCCTAGGAATATAGACAAGTTTCAGACATCCCCTGAATATACCCTCCAGCCAGGAGAGGATGACTGCCGAGTTCCTTTGGATCTCTGCTGGTATAATCCGATCCGGGCCCGCCGATTTAAACGGCTTGAAACCGTTCAGCGCCCACTGGATTCGCTCCCTGTCTACAATGCCCTCCATCTCTACTGAAGGTGTTACTCGATGAGCTCCGGGCTCTATCGAGTCATCAAAGCTTCCCGGAAAATGGGTCTCAATGAGGAGCTCCAATGATTCCACACTTGAAGGAGAGGATGACTGCCGAGTTCCTTTGGATCTCTGCTGGTATAATCCGATCCGGGTCCGCCGATTTATACGGCTTAAAACCGTTCAGCGCCCACTGGATTCGCTCCCTGTCTACAATGCCCTCCATCTCTACTGAAGGTGTTACTCGATGAGCTCCGGGCTCTATCGAGTCATCAAAGCTTCCCGGAAAATGGGTCTCAATGAGGAGCTCCAATGATTCCACACTTGAAGCTGTCCACGACCCGTCCGGTCTTATGAAATAACTAGGACTGGTTGGATTAGAAGCTAGAATTTTCGTAAGACGAGAAGTCTCAGAGACCTCCTCCATCCTACCACAGAAGAGTCTCCAAGACCACCCTTGTGCCTTCCTCAACTCTTTCTTGTACCTTCTTAGATCCTCCTTATAGGAGTCCCAATCTCGTACCTTTCTTGTGCTTTTAGCTTTATTAAAAGCGGTCCTACATGCCCTTCGATAGGTTCCCAACTGATAGGTTCCTAAATGAGAGATTGCATGCTCTTGTGACCGTATCAACCATGCGATCCAATTCTTCTACTGTCGACGGAAGTCCGGGGACCTCCAGTGGCAATACTTCCACCAACATCTCCCTATATTTGTTCCATTTAGTCCTTCTGGGATTCCTGAAGGGTTTCCGGGTAACAGGTTTAATGTCGAGGTTGTATGTTACATATCGGTGATCAGAGAATGAGTGCTCCTTCGCCACTCTCCATCCTCTGATCATATGAAAGATCGTTTCCGACGCAAAGGTCACATCTAAAACCTCCTGCCGATTTTTAACAATGAATGTTGGCTCTCGTCCAATATTGCAAACTACAAGGTTGGTACTTAATAAGTAATCAAAAAATAACTCACCCCTCTCGTTAATGTCTGTGCTTCCCCAGATTGTGTGATGCACGTTTGCATCACAACCGAGTATAACACCTACCCTTCTTTGATCTGCTTCCCGCATCAGTTCCCCCAGGTTATCCGGTGGAACCTCCTTCTCGCGATCCATATAGGCTGAAGCTAGCCATAGTTTTTCTCCACTAGCCTCAACACTTACTGCAGTGACGTCTCCACTACTAAATTGAGAAAGAAGAAAAATATTCAGATTATTTTTCGCTAAAATACACGATCTGATCTTCTCAGAGTTGCTTGAGTATAATAACTTATACCCTTTTGTTCTGAGGCCACAGATCCTGTTATTGTTAATCCAAGGTTCTTGGATTAACACCAAGTCCTCATCTGATTTAGTCAGCCTGAGAACAAGAGCTGCCGAGGCAGCCGTTGTATGGTGTAGGTTTATTTGTGCAATCTTAATCATTGCAGTCCACCTTACTCACCTCCTCCTGCACCCCCTGCATCGGGATAATGCCATCTAATGCGTTATTTCGGTCGCCATTCTCCTCTTGTCGAGAGTCTGTCAGTACACGCCCATCAGTCTCCAGAGAGAGGAGACTACCTCCCATTACTATGCTCCCCACATCAGAAGCATCACTCTCCTGGCCGGCCTCTGCCTGCTTGACCATATCCCGTTGGGTCCGTTCTCCGTCACCCTCAGGATGGTCTTTCACCCCTGCATCGGCCTCGTCCTTTTTATATGTTTTGAGAGTGATCGATCCGAACCCGAAGTTGATCACTCCCTTTGTTTTAGCAAGGGAAGCCAGGGATTCTTTATTGATCAGCACAATTGCCAATCTAAAGCCCCCCTTAGCCTCCTCTTGCTTCAAAATCCTCCAATCTTCCGTTGAAAGATCTGGATTGCTGGCCCGAATGATCTCGAGGATCTCCTCCGGTTTCTCCGGCTCGGTTGGCAGCCATACGCGTGCTCTCGGTCTGCTCGGGATTTCCTCCCTGGAGACTGCCTCAAGCCTCACGCCCTGCCACACCTCGCCTACTTCGGCCACTGCCCTTTTGTAAAGGTCGACCGATCTCTGGTCTGAGCACGCAGTTAACTTCACGCGCCCCTGGTACCATCCCGCATCTCTGCAGGACGGGGGGATCCCGGATTTTCTCTCAGGATCCTCAGAAAAGTGGAGTTTAGTGCATTGTACACCACACTCCACTTCTCTCACGTAATGCTTCCATCTTCCTGACTCCTGTCAATGACGGCTAGCACCAACACGTGCTCCTTTAGGATTTCACTGAATAGCTTCAGCTTTTGATCCTTAGGAGCACCCAACGTCCTATCTGTTTGAACCTTTGCTCGCTTACTATCGCCAGCTACCAGCGCATCCTGGGACCTCTGCCTTTTAGATACAAGAGCCCTTTCCGAGCTATCGCCGGCGACAGTTTTTCTTGCCCATGCCAGAGATTCCCTTTGTTCCACTGTAAGCTGCCCCTCAGGGGTCGCAGCCAGTTTCTCCAATATTCTAAACGCCGACCGTCTCTCTCTATATCGACGCTTCGCCGGAGGAAGCTCTCTCACTTCCCCACTATTTTGTTTGGCGATCCCGCTTCCACCTGGCTTCAATGCCATGGCGTCGCTTCCCTTTGCCTCTGATGAGGGGCCCCACCTTTAAGGTTCGAGTTACCCCCTTCTTTTACATTTTCCGGTTTTTGAAGGGTACCGGCCTCTTTATTTTTGTTTGTACTACTGTTTTCCATGTTGCTCCCACGAGTATCGGAGAATTACTGATCCACCTGCGCAGAGATCCGTATACACAGGTAAGGCTAAATACAACTGGAGGTCGCCAGGTATCCAGAGGGCTCCGTTCGCGGCTGGGCTTTGTTAAATGGGCCCCCAGCCTAGTCGATCCTCAGCACGGGTCGCATACCACCTTAATCCGGCCCATTGGCTTACCGAGCACCACGACTCCCCGCGCCCCCGCCCGCTCCAGCACTCACCCTCCATTCACCCATTTATTTGGATATCCCAACCCAATGGGACCCACTCCATTCATGGGATGACCCGTTTATAGGGTTCCCCACTCACTCCTTGGGACCCGGGAGAGGCGGGAGCCGCAGTGCCCAGTTCGCCGTGGCTAGTAGTCGATGGTTTTGTGGCGCCATCAGTTCGCTCTTTCATGCTGGGTATCATAGGCACTCAGAATTTAGTGAACTGAGGTTAACCATTCTCCAGTTCCCTGAGACTCTCCTCCCAGCACAGCTGCGGTTGGGGGCGGCTTATTTAATTCACCGCTAACCTACCTATCGATAGGCCGTCCACTATCCACCACCTGTGACCCCCCCGATAGCTACAGCCCGCCACGAGCCATCCATGAATCAACCCAATTTTTCTTATCTTCATATTATCAGCAGATTAATTTTTCTGTATCTGGAGTAGTAATGAGCGCGTTTTTTCATGAGTGAGTGATACGCGGCACCAAGCTGCTGATTCCACCAAATACACAACATGAGTTTTTTCCATGAATATTCGGCTTGGTTATTGATGTCCAAGCATGGCTAGGTGGTCCCTATAATTTATCCTTTATTAGGTTACTGTAGTGGATCCATTTTTCATCACCAGTGACTTTGCTTAGCAAAAACCCTTTTGTTTATGCCTTGCAAGCAGCATTTCAAATGAAAAAAATCAGCGTTCAACATCTTTGGGCTTCAGTTCGTATGAAAACGAAACGATTTAAAACGATTTGAAATTGCTTGTTGAGTTACTCCTAATGTAAGTGCAAGTACTTCTTGCGTTTGGCACGAATCTTAATCCAATAATGTCAAATATCCAATAATGCTTTCAGTTCCGCGTCTTCGTACAGTTTCAGCCTTCCGCTACGTTCTTTTTCTGCTACATCAAATTCACCATTCTTAAACTTTTGAACCCACTCTTGAAAACTGCTCTCACTTAAGGCATCCTCACCATACGCTTCTACACATAATCGATGCCTCAGCGGCATATTCCTTCAAATTAAAGAAGTAAATTAAAAGTTCTTGCAATTGACGCTTATTCGGCTCAAAACTCGACATTTATATATGTTGTGGGCAGATGTCCAACCTTAGGGTATGTTACCAATTCAACTGGTAACAGAAAATTATAAACATAAAATGCTTAAATGCAGCATTTACTTGAATCAAGTAATTTTACTAAAGACATCGTTTCTCATTTATTAAAATATATTGCTTTGAATTAGTGGACAAGCTCCGACCCACGGTAGGCGCACTAATCTCATTTCAATACATGGTCGTACGAAATAAAAACCAACCAGCGACAAAACAAGATAATAAAAATAAACTTGAAAGCTAAACAACAACCGGGCAAAATTAATTTCAATGCCGAAGACCAACTGGCCAAACAGTTTTCGTTCAATTATCGTACGCTTCAGTAACTAACAAATCCATCGAAAACAAGGCTTAGTAACAACCAGCGAAATTCTCAACAATAACCAGCAAAACCGAGTATCATCATTCAACAGTCACAAAGCAACCGGCCATAATGGATAACTTACTTGATCAACAAAAAATTGTTAGAGGAAAAATAGCTCAATTCGAGAGCAATTACAACAAAGTGGACCATCTCTCATAAGACAAGCAAATATTTGGAGATAAAGTTAGACCCACTGCGTATACGGCCAAGTTGAAGAAAAATATAAAAAATACGGTTTGTATGTATGCAGGCCCAAATAACGCAAACAAGAAAAAACACTTTCATACGATTGCTTTGGAAATTTTCTTTTCAATTTTTGTTTTGACTTTATTTATCTTTAGCGAAAGCTTCTTGTAATTTTGGTCCAATATCAAGACCAAATGGACCTGCTTTTGCATCTGCTGCAAATTTATTGCCATATAGTGACGAAATCAACCGATAACTGTAACTAAACATTATTTTTCTATGCCTTATCTACGAGTTGTTGCACAATTTTTCAACCTTCAGCATTAAATAGTGAAAAACCATTTTCCATGTTATTTAAAACTTGCATTGATGTGAATGCCTTGCTCCCCCGATAATCATCTCATTGACCGTATCCAAAAGATTGTCGATTAGCTGAATTTTGTCGGCAACTTTATCACCTCCTAAAATAGTCAAGCATGGACGCGGTGGAATATCCAAAGCGCGTGAGAAATATTTCAGTTCTTTGCTCAGCAAAAGGTCGGCTGCGCGTTTCAATTTCTTCCCCCATCATTGAACTGTGAGCCCGATGTGCAGTACCAAATGCATCATTCTAAATGATTTAACTTTGGTCGGATCCGCTTTTATTTTTTTAAATGGCTCATCAACCCTTTCACCTTCTTCCTCGATACAGAAACGAAGGTTTTACAATAAAAAAAATGGAACCGGGGGCTGTATCACAACAAACTCAATTTCATTACCAACGCAATCGTGCAAAAATTTCACATCACAGTCGAGTAAATGTTTGAATTCATGGGCTACTGGTTCCATAGTGTATTTCAGATTTTTATGGCCATCGGGCCGACCTAAATGAGACATCACAACCTGAAATATACAAAACTATTTTAATATTGAATTATTTTTCGAAAACACCGTGGTCATGTTATTGGGCACGGGCAATTGATTTTGCACCTTTACCCAACGCGTATTTAACGTTCCCAATTCAGCCACAATACGTTATGTAAGTGAAAGTGTTTTTTCTTGTTTACGTTATTTGAGCGTGCGTACGTACAAAGTCGATATATTGAAAGACGGCCGTATACACATACATAGGTAGTGATAGACCAATTTAAAACTCTATACACAGAGTTCGTAAAAACGGATGAACAAATATACAACCTTGTTCCACCAAAGAACTACAGTGGCGGCAAGCTACAAAAAACTTATAGAAGAAATGCGCCAGCGATTAAATAATCCAACACCGCTATCACCAGCGTGCAGCATGGAGTTCATAGCATCCGAGACAGGCGATTCTAATAAAAAGCTCGTACAACAAACTAACAGACCAATAGATCAAAGCAACAACAGCACGCTCAAACAAGCTACGAAGACAAGATTTTAAAATTAGGGAGTTGTACAGAGAAATAGCGAAGGCCAGAAACGTCTGGGATGAAAGTTAAGGCAAGAAAGCGATGCAATTCGCCATACAGTACATACAGCTGGCTAAGAATGAAATAATTGGTAGGTATGAAGAGCTTTGGGTCGATGCCTCAGACGATGACCGTGAGAGACTAGGATACTTCACTAAAAGGAATTATGAAGTGTTCAAAGAAAGTTACACAAAGATGACAATCGAAATGACCACTGCGATGGAAGAAACATCAGCTACCAGTCGCACAACATCAGAAATAAAGCTAAAACCGATTGAAATACCCACGTCTTATGGAGATTACATGAAATGGAGTTTTCTGAAATATTCAAGCGTCTGATAGACCAAAACCAAACGCTCTCAGACACACATAGAATAAAGTATCTGAAAACCCATCTTAGTAGAGCAGCAGCTAAACTAATAGGCCATTTGGAATCAACCGCTGATAATTATAAAATGGCCTTGAGTACCTTAAACAATAGATACAACAACAAACGCTTAATCATATCAGCTTACCCAAATACGTTGCTAAACCAACTATCAATTAATACAGAATCAGCAGTCGCAGTTAGGAAATTGTAAGGCTCAACATTATTGAGCCATGACATTATTAAAAAATTGGACAATGACACACGACGATTATATGAAAGTTCGCTCCAGGACCTAATTGAATTTCAGAAAATCGAAGAATTTCTGAAGCTTCTTGAACAACGCTTCAAGTCCTTGGAAGCATCATATAGCCTAACAAATCAATCGCAACAACCAAAGCCGTAAGTGGTAAGACACACGTTTGCCACAACAACTCTACGCGAGATTTGCATATAGTGCCAGATGAACCATACGTTAGAACATTGTTCACGGTTCACGCAGCTGTCAGCAACAGATAAAAACCAAATCGTGCTACTACACCGGCTATGTAGAAGATGCCTATCATCAGTACATCAAACGTATCATTGCGGTCGAGGAACAAAATGCTTGATCTGTAGTGAGATACATCATACTGTTTGTATATGCAAAGTACAAACCACGAGCACGGTTGAAGTAATTTTTTTTAAACTAATAACCAACGTAGATCACGATAAAGAACACGTATTGTTAGTAACAGCAATGGTTAAATCTGATAATAATAATGGAAGTCACGTAACTTTAAAAGTCCTGATTGACCCAGGATTTCGAGCAAATTTTATTACCGAGGAAGCAGTTAAACAATTTAAGCTGAAGTGGCAGAAAGTATGTGCCAAAATAGCTGGAGTCTATTGTCGCAATATTGGGGAGGTAAAGAAAATAGTGAGCCTGAAAATCCGAACCTGTTAGAACATCCGAATTTGAATTACACTTAGATGCTTTAGTATTTCAAAAACTCACGACCCTGCTGCCAGAACAACGGATACAAACCCAAGGCTGGGAAGCAGATTATCATTCAAAGATCGTATTGAGTGATATTATAAAAGGGAATCCAGAACGACCAATTGCACAAAAAACAGAATTAGGATTGATTGTGTTTGGAAAATTCAAAAGCTCAAGTATCCAACATCACCACATAAAATCTATGATGTCGTATATCGATTTAGAAAATCAGCTCAAGAAGTTTTGGGAAACAGAAGAAGTTCACATAGAGCGGGAACTTACCAGTGATGAACAGAGATGCGATGAACACTTTCAAAAGAACTACACAAGATTAGAATATGGTGCATTCGACATTACCATTTAAAAACGACGATTTCATATTAGGCGAATCCAGGAAAAAAGCTACAGCACGCCTTCTTTAAGTGGAAAAACAATTAAATAAAAACGCACAGAAGAGGAATGAATACAGAAGCTTTATTGATGAATACATCATATGGCAGAAATAAGCCAACGTGATGATGCAGCTAGGAACTATTTTCTATCACACCATGCAGTAATCAAAGATGATAGCTCAACAACCAAGTTCAGAGTAGTCGTTGACGCTTCAGCAAAATCGTCAAATGGAATATCGTTAAATGACCTGCTCCACACCGACCCAACAAAACAACAAAGACTCGTAGATATATTGTTATCCTGGACGAAATCTAAGTATGTGTTTAGACAAAGACGCAATCAGCACGTACAAACTGAAAACCATAACGTAGGGGCAGCCTCGGCTACATATCTAGCAACAAGAGTCCTATACATCAGCTAGCGCAAGATGAGGGCCATCCCGATCAGAAGCGGATACCATCAAACAAACTAGGAGGATGCAAGAACAAGTAGATAAATTTATGCGGCAAGGAGGTTTCAACCTGTGGAAATGGAGCAGCAACAACCAGCAGATACTACCAAACAAAGATCCTGAACATCGAAATGAAAACAACCACACAATCGAAATAGAGGGAACTATTAAAACCCTCGGGATTTTATGGAATCCTGCAGAAGATATTTTCCAATTTAAAATCAAACCACTAAATATCGAAACACCTATAACAAAGAAAAGTGCTATCCGAAACTTCCAAACTATTTGACCCCATAGGGTGGCTGGCACCAGTTATAATAAAAGCAAAAATATTCATGCAACAACTATGAACATTAGGAACTGGTTGGGACCCACAACTGCCCATTGAATTAGAAGCAAATTGGATTTGCTACGCAACCCAATTGCAGACGTTAGAAAAATGTAAAGTTACAAAGATGGTTAAACCACAACACAGACAACACAGGCGAGTTACACGGCGTCTGTAATGCATCAGAAGAAGCATATGCAGCAGTAGTTTACTACAAATCTAAAATTAGAAACAACCAAAGCAAAGTAATTTTAGTCACTGCTAAAACAAAGGTTGCACCGTTAAAATCCAAATTAACCGTCCCCATATTGGAATTATGTGCAGCGAACAAGCGTTACAAGAACCGGAGATCAAAACATTTTCATGGGCGGATTCAATGATAAGGTTAGCATGGATTAAAGGTAAACCTCATAGAATCAAAGCATATACACAGGATAGTGGAAATCCAATTCGTATTGTCTCCGGTGCAATGGGGTTACGTGAAACCTGACGAAAATCCAGTGGATTGTGTATCGAGAGGATTGCACCTTACCAGCTTAATAGATCACCCCTCTGGTGTAACGGGCAAAGCTCGCTCTGAGACTGTTTCGAATATGCCTTACAACCACAAGTTAAAGAGACCACAGAAGAGTCCAGGAACCAAGTATGCCAATTCACTACGACAACCAAAGAAGAAAGCGTCATGCTGGCTCTGATAGAACGATGTCCATCGTTCACAAAAGCAATAAGGAGCATGCACCGCTTATGTTCTTAGGGTTGTAAAAAGAACAGCTAAATAATCATCAAGCTACCTGATGACCAAAGAACTTAACGACAGTTTAAAGTTAGCCTGACATAAGAGTTTTATTTTGGAACATTTGTCCGTACGCTTAATCCGGAAATAGGCAAAGACGGATTGTTGCGAGTAGGAGGAGACTGTCTAACGCCAGAGTTTATTTCGACATTAAACATCCAATAATTATCCCTTATAAGAGTCATTTCACAACGCTCCTGATAGACTACGCACACAAGATGACGTTGCACGGAAGCAAATCCCTCACGCTAGCTTTCATTCGCTAGAAATATTGAATCATAAAGAGTCCATTAGTAGTAAAACTTTCATGAATAAATGTATGGTTTGCTACAAACATCAAGCAAGGACATTTGGCCAACTGATGGGAGATCTTCCAGCAGCAAGAATGACTCCAACAAGACCATTCACTCATACAGGAGTGGATTATCTCCTGGACGAGGTAACAAAAGCTACAAAGGTTATTTAGCCGTCTTCGTCTGTTTTGCAATAAAACCCGTCCACTTAGAAGTAGTAAGCAACTTTTCATTTGAAGCTTTTCTAGTTTAGGCGCTTCACAGCACGTCGAGGTAATTGTTCGGACCTCTACAACGACTGTACTCTAACTTTATAGGGGTTTCAAAACTTATGAAGAACGATGTGAGCGCTGCACTGAAATAACTACCTAAAAAGCTTGCAGAACAGCTTGCAAAGGATGGTACCTAATGACATTATATAAGCGGAAGTTAAATCCGTCAAGTATCACCTACGTAGAATAAATCGAGAACAACGTCTAACATTTGAAGATAAGACAACAATTCTTTGTCAAATAGCAGCATGTCTCAACTCAAGTCCTCTTCTCCCACTATCATCAGATCCCAATGACTTCACAACCTTAACACCGGGGCATTTCCTTATAGGTGAACCACTGTGAACGATGCCAGAACCAAGCCACTTGAATCAAGACATTAGCCATTTAGCACGATGGATACTTCTGCAGAAAATAACGCAAGAATTCTGGTAGATCTGAACGAAATATAGTGAAAGGAGAGCTAGTGCACATTAAGGATGATCAGAACCGTAACAGTAAAGAGCACAAACGAAGGATTACTAAAAAGGTCAATCACAAAAATCAGTCGTTTGCCGATTGAGGACGATGCATAATGCAAGAAGGTACCTTCGTCAGAGGAAACCCAAATAGACGGAGTTGAAGCCAACGAACACGCAAAACAGCATTAACGAGTAACAACAGCAAGCACCAAGTCCAAGCTGCTACGTTACGTTAGTAGCAGCAGAAGCACCAACAAGATATAATATATCGTGATTTCCTTCTCATTCCGGGATCTACTTACGCCTATTGGACGGAACTAAGTCACTTTGAAAACGCTGCTCGTAAACTAGACAGCTTGTGAAGCCATTGTTTCACAGATAAAAACACTTCACGTAGAATTAAATGAACAAAACGAAGTATTAAACGCCGTAGGCGGAAATAGAATCACCCGCAGAAGAAGAGCGCCCTTCGAATTGTAGGTACAATTTCCAACGAACTATTCGGGGTACTAGACCAAAGATATGGAAAAATCTACAAGAAAAACATAGGCAAATTTAAATGCTAACCAGCAGCATCAAAATGAATTATTACAAAACCAGATGTCCATATTAGAGTCGACTATCAACGTCATGAAACACACTCATGAGGAAACAACACAGAAATTCGAGACATACAATCAAATTCTAACAACCATCCAGTTCCATGAAGAATTTACCGACCTTGCCATACACACTATGTGAAAACCAAGTCAGGCTATGCCATACCGAAGTGAAAATATAGCTCAACAATAATCGTTCAAAAACAATAACATTTCGTAAATTATGAAGTAGTTTTGGTCGACATAGACGTCCTACTGAGCGTGCAATTGACAAAATTATTGATCGATTTGAAGAAACTGGTTCAGTGGAAGGTCGTAGACCGTATCAACATGTTCATCCAGTTCGTACTCCTGATGCTGTGGTAACTGTTAGTGAAACTATTCATAATGAACCAAGCACATCAACCAGGTATCGTTCACAAGAACTAAACATTTCACGAACCACATTACGACACATCCCCACAAAATTCAACTAACTCAAAAATTGAAGCCACCAGACCATTTAAATCGTCGTCGTTTTATTAATTGGATGTTTGAACGAAATGAAGGCTTTTCATCAAAAATCATCTTTAGCGATGAAGCCCTTTTTCTCTTAATGGGTACGTCAATAATCAAAATTGTCAAACTTGGTGGGCGGAGAATTCTCTAGTTATTCACGAAGCAGAAATTTATCCTCCAAGTCTCACTGTTTGGTGTGGTTTTTCTTTGAAAACGAACAGATAAATGCCCTTACAGTGATGAGGAATGTTATCGCATCAGGTGCCGCAAAAAAAATTTTGACTTTTCATCCCAAAATGTGTGTTTTATATTCAAATGAAGAAAGGACTAACAGATGGCCCACCCTGTACTTAATTTGCTAAGTGTACGTTGTAAACGGAGTACGTTAAAACGGGGTTTGCGGTACATGTATTTTTTTTTAAAATTAAAAATTTCCTGTTACACGCATACCACTACGATGAAAGTATTTTACTACGCAATAGATGTATGTACACGATTGCGAGATAATTTGGCTCAGTTGTGTGTTTAAATTTGAGTGCATCGTGTCGCGTCGAGATTTTTTTAAAAACGCTACGAAATAATTAAATGTTGGTGAATGTTGTGTCAGTGTTTTTGTGTGAAAAGTGGAAAATGTTTAAGAATTAAGTGTATGTGTAGTGAAAATACAAAATGGAAAGTGACGTCATATTTGAACATCTCTTCGGTAAGTGATTTAATTTATATAATTATCGCAATGCAAAATATGTATTTGTACCTCACCGTTTGCTTTGCATGTAAGTGTCGTCTAGTTTAGTAGTTAAATAAAACTACGTTTTGGTCAACTTGCAAACCAACCGGGAATTGCAAAATTCCAATATTCATTCTCTTTACAATTCACCCATATTCGCCCCATACCTAGAACATAGCAAAACATGTCAAAAAATGTAGAAGTTGGTCTTGGACATTTTTGACATTTCAAATGAAACCATAAATTATTATATTAAACAGATAGCATGGTTCGTTAGAATAGGTTCGAAAATATGAGTGAATATCTGTGGACCTCTTGGCTGTACACAACAATACACAACAGTAAATTTGATAAAAATTTTAAAATTGTATTAACCATAATCAAGGTTCATTGAAATCGTGTGATCTTCACCACAATGTTAATGTGCTGGTCGAACTATCAGAAGCCAAAGCCCAGAACCAGTGAACATCTCCAAGATGGCGGTAGTTATAGATTCTTTAACTAAAATTAATATATTTTTTATTGAGTATATGACACACTTCTTTAGATTTACGAGTATTTCTACTTTACAGATTTATGATTATAAAGCAAAACTAATTTCATGAGAATTGAGATGGATATAATATTGTAAATAAAGTAGTGTGAGAAATGCAATTATGCTAATTGTATAAATTATTATAAAGATTAAAACTAAATATGACATATGAGAATATTATATATATATATATATATATATATATATATATATATATATATATATATATATATATATATATATATATATATAACGGGTGATTTTTTAAGAGCTTGAGAACTTTTTTTTAAAAAAAAACGCATAAAATTTGCAAAATCTCATCGGTTCTTTATTTGAAACGTTAGATTGGTCCATGACATTTACTTTTTGAAGATAATTTCATTTAAATGTTGACCGCGGCTGCGTCTTAGGTGGTCCATTCGGAAAGTCCAATTTTGGGCAACTTTTTCGAGCATTTCGGCCGGAATAGCCCGAATTTTTTCGGAAATGTTGTCTTCCAAAACTGGAATAGTTGCTGGCTTATTTCTGTAGACTTTAGACTTGACGTAGCCCCACAAAAAATAGTCTAAAGGCGTCAAATCGCATGATCTTGGTGCCCAACTTACCGGGCCATTTCTTGAGATGAATTGTTCTCCGAAGTTTTCCCTCAAAATGGCCATAGAATCGCGAGCTGTGTGGCATGTAGCGCCATCTTGTTGAAACCACATGTCAACTAAGTTCAGTTCTTCCATTTTTGGCAACAAAAAGTTTGTTAGCATCGAACGATAGCGATCGCCATTCACCGTAACGTTGCGTCCAACAGCATCTTTGAAAAAATACGGTCCAATGATTCCACCAGCGTACAAACCACACCAAACAGTGCATTTTTCGGGATGCATGGGCAGTTCTTGAACGGCTTCTGGTTGCTCTTCACTCCAAATGCGGCAATTTTGCTTATTTACGTAGCCATTCAACCAGAAATGAGCCTCATCGCTGAACAAAATTTGTCGATAAAAAAGCGGATTTTCTGCCAACTTTTCTAGGGCCCATTCACTGAAAATTCGACGTTGTGGCAGATCGTTCGGCTTCAGTTCTTGCAGGAGCTGTATTTTATACGGTTTTACACCAAGATCTTTGCGTAAAATCTTCCATGTCGTCGAATAACACAAACCCAATTGCTGCGAACGGCGACGAATCGACATTTCACGGTCTTCAGCAACACTCTCAGAAACAGACGCAATATTCTCTTCTGTACGCACTGTACGCATTCGTGTGGTTGGTTTAATGTCCAATAAAGTAAACTGAGTGCGAAACTTGGTCACAATCGCATTAATTGTTTGCTCACTTGGTCGATTATGTAGACCATAAATCGGACGTAAATCGCGAAACACTTTTCGAACCGAACACTGATTTTTGTAATATAATTCAATTATTTGCAAGCGTTGCTCGTTAGTAAGTCTATTCATTATGAAATGTCAAAGCATACTGAGCATCTTTCTCTTTGACACCTTGTCTGAAATCCCGCGTGATCTGTCAAATACTAATGCATGAAAATCCTAACCACAAAAAAATCACCCTTTATATATATATATATATATATATATATATATATATATATATATATATATATATATATATATATATATATATATATATATATATATATATATATATATATATATACCGGGTGCTTCTTTTAAACTGAGACGATCAAATATCTCGAAAAATAGCCACTCTACGGAAAAAATGTCCATAACCAAAATTTAATCATACCGCGGGGGAAATAACAGGTTATCCAATTCAAGCTTGATAAAGTAAACTTAAAAAAAACACACAAAATATTCGGAATGTATTGTAATTTTTATTTCATTTTACAGATTGATCCTTGCCATTTTTAGTTAAACAAGATATCATTCAAATGTCCTCCACGGGACTTCTTACAGGCCTTGATTCTTTTGCGGTAATTTTCAATGACTTTTCGGCACAATTCGGGCGGTATCTCGGCCATTACCTTACGAATATTAGTTTTCAATTCGTCAAGAGTTTGAGGATTGTTTGCGTAAACACGATTTTTCGCGTAGCCCCACAAAAAGAAATCCAAAGGCGTTAAATCACAGGATCTTGGAGGCCAATTTACATCAGCCAATCGCGAAATCAAACGTCCAGGAAATTTCTCTTGCAAAAGATCTCGATTTGCTCGTGTTACGTGACTGGTTGCTCGATCCTGCTGGAACCACATATCGTCAAGATCATAATCTTCGATTTTCGTAAAAAAATAATCGGTTAACATGCGGCCATAGCGCTCAGAATTGACGGTAACGGTTCGTCCATGGTTGTTCTCAAAAAAATACGGCCCAATCACACCACTAGACCACAATGCGCACCAAACAGTGACTTTTTCCGGGTGTAATGACTTCTCTACAATCAATTGTGGATTTTCTGAGCCACAAATTCTACAGTTTTGCTTATTAACGTATCCACCAAGCGAAAAATGAGCTTCATCACTGAAGAAAATTTTGTTCGAAAAATCAGCATCGACGACCTGTTTTTCCAACACCCAATTTGCGTATGTTCTTCGTTGTCCATGGTCAGCAGGCTTTAGCTCTTGTGTCAAATGGACTTTATACGGATGAAGATGCAAATCCAGATGCAAAATGCGCCATAATGAGCCATAAGATAGGCCTAAATGTTGAGCTCGACGAGGAATTGACAAATTTGGATCTTCTTCCACACTTTCAGCTACAGAAGCGATATTTTCAGCATTGCGAATGTTTCGATGATGCACAGACCTTACAATATCAGTAACAGATCCAGTTTGTTCAAATTTATTCACTGCATTCAATATGGTTTGCTTTGTAGGACGATTATGACGACCATAATCTGCTCGTAAAGCGCGAAATGTGGATACGGCAGAATCATTATTTTTATAATAAGATTTAATAATTTTAACGCGTTGGTCGATTGTTAAATGCTCCATATTCTTAAATGGCAGAATGTCAACTAAATAAATGACAGCGTACTTGACGTTTATCTTTGACAGATGTCGGTATACAGATTTCTACTTTATCAACCTCGAATTGGATAACCCGTTACATTAGTGCAAAAAAATAGTCCCCCACTCTCCGCTTTGTAGGTGGGGCGGGGGTAACTTTTAAACTAAGATAGGAAGCCATATTTTTTATTGCAGATACGGATTCTACGACTAAAAGTACGTATGATTTGAATGAAATATTTTGTTCGGTTCATGATAGATGGCGTTGTAATCGACGAAATTCAATTTTTTCAATTTTTCCTTCTTAGAACACACGCATTCGATTCTGCAATACGTTTGAAATAAAAAACATCACATGTGTGTTGTGAAACATCACAGTTTAGATTGGTTCATATTCAATTCATATTCAATTAATATTCAATTCATATTCAATTAATTTTCAATTCATGTGCAATTCATATTCAATTCATATTTAATTCATATTCAATTCATATTCAGTTCATATTCAATTCATATTCAATTCATATTCAATTCATATTCAATTTATATTCAATTCATATTTAATTCATATTCAATTCATATTCAATTCATATTCAATTCATATTCAATTCATATTCAATTCATATTCAATTCATATTCAATTCATATTCAATTCATATTCAATTCATATTCAATTCATATACAATTCATATTCAGTCACGTTCAACTCACATTCAATTCATATTCCATTCCTATTCAATATATATTCAATCATATTCAATACATATTTAATTAATATTCAATTCATATTCAATTCATATTCAATTCGTATTCAATTCATATTCAATTCATACTCAATTCATATTCAATTCATATTCAATTCATATTCAATTCATATTCAATTCATATTCAATTAATATTCAATTCATATTCAATTCATATTCAATTCATATTCAATTCATATTCAATTCATATTCAATTCATATTCAATTCATATTCAATTCAAATTCAATTCATATTCAATTTTATTTCAATTCATATTCAATACGAATTCAATTCATATTCAATTCATATTTAATTTATATTTAATTCATATTCAATTAATGGCAGCTACAATCCAAATTTATTTAACATCGAGCTTTAAACAATGTGGTTATTATCCTTCGAGCGATGAAAAAACAACTAGACACACTTAAAGCATCAGTAAGTTTCTGCTGCAAAGTACTGGACGAGATGAAAAAGACAATTGACAAGTTGACCAAGGATTCCGTCAGTTGTACCTGAAGAATTTCTATTCTGGAAAATAAAGCGGAATTTCATAAAATTAAATTTAATACATTTGAAGCTCAACTGGATATTAGTTCTCAAGAATCAAATAGTTCCAACATTGTGATTTGTCGAATTCCAGCAAAGAGTAAAGATATCCCCAATCTACTTCTTAAGGTTATTGGTGCAGTCGACGTTCGTGTCTCTGGTGATGATTTAATTTCTGTTAAACCAATGGTTCATAACAATGAATCGGCATCACAACTCAAACACTCATACATTGTTAAACTAAATACTGTCGATCTAAAAACTACAATATTAAACACATTTCGCAAGAGGACGTATGTTTACTTACATCAACTTGGTGCAGAGTTTTCAATGGTGTCTCCTAATCACAAAATCTGGATACTTCATCATCTTACACGGTTTCAATCTCGATTGTATAACGCAGCTAAAGAGATTAAAGTTAACTATAAATACCAGCTATTATGGTGTAAGGGAAATAAGATTTACTTACGCAAAACACCGGACTCGACAGTGAACCATATTTATTCTTTCAACGACATTAGCCGTCTACATAAAACCCACGACTCATCCGTTGCAGCAGCTGCCACTCAAACAGTCAGATCACAGGACGTCATTTAACTTCTCCACCACTTTCACCATTGTAAATATTGTCTTATTATTAAACTTTTTATTCAAGTTCTTTTTTCTTAACACAAAACTTTAACACTCTTATTTCAATTTTTAAAAGTTTGTTTACAAACACATTCGACACGTCAATGCCAAATTTTAATTATGTATTACTTTATCTAAATATTGACACTTTATACTCAATTCCGCGCTTAACAATTCATATTCAATTCTTTCAATTAATATACAATTCATATTCAATTCATATTTAATTCATATTCAATTCATATTCAATTCACATTCAATTCATGTTCAATTCACATAAAGTTCATATTCAATTCAAATTCAATTCGCATTAAATTTATATTCAATTCATATTCAATTCATATTCAATTCATATTCAATTCATATTCAATTCACATTCAATTCATATTCAATTCATATTCAATTCACATTCAATTCATAATCAATTAATTTTCAATTCATATTCAATTTATATTCAATTCATATTTAATTCATATTTAATTCGAATGTAATTCATATTCAAATCATATTCAATTCATATTCAATTCATATTCAATTCATATTCAATTCATATTCAATTCATATTCAATTCATATTCAATTCATATTCAATTCATATTCAATTCTAATTCAAGTCATATTCAATTCATATCCAATTCATATTCAATTCATATTCGATTCATATTCAATTCATGTTCAATTCATATTCAATTCATATTCAATTCATATTCAATTCATATTCAATTCATATTCAATTCATATTCAATTCATATTCAATTCATATTCAATTCATATTCAATTCATATTCAATTCATATTCAATTCATATTCAATTCATATTCAATTCATATTCAATTCATATTCAATTCATATTCAATTCATATTCAATTCATATTCAATTCATATTGAATTCATATTCAATTCATATCAATTCATTCCAATTCATATTCAATTCATATTCAATTCATATTCAATTCATATTCAATTCATATTCAATTCATATTCAATTCATATTCAATTCATATTCAATTCATATTCAATTCATATTCAATTCATATTCAATTCATATTCAATTCATATTCAATTCATATTCAATTCATATTCAATTCATATTCAATTCATATTCAATTCATATTCAATTCATATTCAATCCATATTTAATTCATTTTCAATTCATATTTAATTCATATTCATTTCATAATAAATTAAATTCATCAATTAATAAAACTTATTCTAAAAATTCAGTTAAATAATAATAATAAGTATAATGATAAATTTAATTACTAAATTCAATTCATATTCTATTCATATTCAATTCATATTCAATTCATATTCAATTCATATTCAGTTCATATTCAATTCATATTCAATTCATATTCAATTCATATTCAATTCTTACTCGATTCATATCCAATTCATATTCAATTCATATTCAATTCATATTCAATTCATATTCAATTCATATTCAATTCATATTCAATTCATATTCAATTCATATTCAATTCATATTCAATTCATATTCAATTCATATTCAATTCATATTCAATTCATATTCAATTCATATTCAATTCATATTCAATTCATATTCAATTCATATTCAATTCATATTCAATTCATATTCAATTCATATTCAATTCATATTCAATTCATATTCAATTCATATTCAATTCATTTCCAATTCATATTCAATTCATATTCAATTCATATTCAATTCATATTCAATTCATATTCAATTCATATTCAATTCATATTCAATTCATATTCAATTCATATTCAATTCATATTCAATTCATATTCAATTAAAGTTCAATCCATTTTCAATTCATATTCAGTTCATATTAAATTCATATTCAATTCATATTCAATTCATATTCAATTCATATTCAATTCATATTCAATTCATATTCAATTCATATTCAATTCATATTCAATTCATATTCAATTCATATTCAATTCATATTCAATTCATATTCAATTCATATTCAATTCATATTCAATTCATATTCAATTCACATTCAATTCATATTCAATTCATAGTTTACTGTCATTTCTAGACATGTGCCACTGCATCTTATGTGTTTGCTGCAAAAATGATCTAGAACTACAGTTTGAAGGTTAACGAGCGTCACACTGTCCTGGAGGTTAGCCAACTCAGTGAATGTTAAGTAATAAAGTATAAGAATTTGTTTTCAAAATTTTATAGAGTATTTTATTATACCAAACCAGAACCATTTATATTCAAGATTTATGATGTACACGTAAATAAATTAACCACTTTTCCGTTCTATACTTCGAATTTAAGATCATAATTTTCAGCCGCTTGAGCCCACCATTCATCGAATTTCTCTTGATATTCCAATGGCATTTCATCTTTGTAAGAATTTACTTGTCCTCTACGGATAAATTGATAATTTGGATTGCTTCTCACTTCTCCAAATTGTTTTTCCTCGGCTTGAACCAAGTCTTCATAATTAACCGCGTTATTGTTCCTCATCTCATTGAACGATAAATGTTTAGCCAGCTCCCTGAGCTCATCATCGGAGTACGTTTTACCTAAGAATTTTGCAGTTTTGTGAATAACAGGCATCAGATCTTTTGACATTTCCTCGTAAGTGATAAATAATACATTTGGTTCGTTTCGTAATTTCCAATATTCCAGCAAATGTTCACGGTATGGTGACCAATTAACTGAAATGAACTTGTATTGCAAACATAATCAGTTTCAAGTAATGTTTAAATATTTTACCAAATCCATTTAAGAATGCGTCCAGAAAATTTTCCATGGTGCCTTTATAGTGTTGTAAATTAACGTAGTGATGATAGTACGAGATTGCAGTATCTTTTGGATTCCGGCCAATATATATCAATTTTGGTTTGACCGACCAAAATTGGGCTGGAAGTAAACTAGTGTGCAAATGTGTTTTGATGAAGCGAGGGCGAGGCATTGCATTAATAAGTTCTAACGAACTTTTATCGCTGATATGTTTGAAATCGCTCATGATGGCGGAAAGTTCAATAAAACCGAATCGTTGTGACATGCGAATATTTTTTGCCTTTTCAAAATCTAATTTATTCTCAATTAGCCAAACCATCTCTTGAGCCCAGGTCGTTCCTGTTTACAACACAAACAATAAAAACTAGTCATTTAATATGATAAAATATATTTTATTATGAAACTTACCGCACTTTGGAAATGAGATAACCCATACGTCATCATCGAGAACTTCCATTGATTCAATTTCATTAGCAAATTTTTTGTAAAACACTGGTAAAACCGTTGATGCTAATTTGGCTGGATCCGCGTGTGGCACTTTTTTTTCACCCACATATCGAACGCGCACTAATGAGGGTATCTTAGCAAGTAATGCTTTTTTCACTTCATCTGTATTTGGTATATCTTCACATGTAACAGGCATCGTTAATACTAAATAAATTTTTCTTCACCAGAATGAACAACGAATCAACTATATATGCGTAAGTGTGTTTGTATTCGTCTCAGATCGAATAATAACTGCTTTCAACTGACACACAAGCACATCAATACTGTAAAAAATTCGTTTGATGTAACCACTACCCCAAATTAAGCCGCATTTATTGAGAATATAATCAGTAATGATAAGGTACAACTTTATTTGGTCACCACAGTAAATTTTTGTCCGTTACGATTAATAACACTTAGTATTTTTTCCGAACAGACTTACATCATATATGTTGCTTAAGTCGTTTTTCGACATTTTTGTGTGTTAGTGCAAGACCCTCGCCTAAAATATTTTAAATTTCTATAAAACTACGATACCAAAACTGAATGTGAAAAATATTGGCTGAAAAAAATATTTTTTGATACTCCATAATCAACAGCCATATTTGAGTGGACAGTGATATGATATTTAGTTATTCAATGTCACGAGTTATTTCTTATCGCAGGTTAATTACCTAGTGACTATTTATTTACAATCTGATGGGCAACTTTGTACTTGATATCCGTCTTGTTTATTCAAAATGTGAGTAAAACAATTTCTTATGTACTCTAACATTTATGTTTACGTACATTTAAAGCGATGACGAATTACGATTACGTACGCAATATTTATGTAAAGACTTTATAAAGATTACTCGTATCGTAGGAAGTAGGTCAATGCTCGCATAAATATTTTTCTTATCAATAAAACTGGTTTGTTTTTGTTTGGTAAATTTTTTGTGAAGATAAAATAAGTTTGAATGTTGATATTTTCTTAAAATCCCGGCATTTAGGCGTTTATCAATTCGATTAAAAGTGTAATAGATTACTATAATTTAGAAATTTGGCTACTACCAAATTTCAATGATTCAGCTACATAGCAGTTTAACGATACCAAAACTTGTACATAAACATAGGGGGAGCTGAGCCTATTTCAGATGATTTTGGATCGAAGATCTTGGCGAACTGGTTCTTATCACCATAAAATATAATGTGATAAATTCGGAGGAAAAATATTTCTACAATAACTTTAAGTTGGTAATTTTTAACATAACAATCAATGGGAGCCTCACTAAAATATTGAGTATAGAAATAAGTCTCCGATGTTTTAATCAAAAATTGGACATTTATTATGAAACATCGGTAGATTATGTTTTGTTCAAAGTATCGTCCATCGCCACTACTTTTCCTCATCTTTCTGATAGCATACGAATACCATGCCGGAAGAATGCTTCATCTTTTGAGGCTATCCATAGATTAGGTTAGGTTAGGTTAGAGTGGCTGCTTCCGCACACTTAGGCCAATAGCGGCCCATTGTGATACCACAGGATCCTATTTTCCCTTTACCCCCGTTAACACCATCCACAGTTCGCGAGTTCCGAAAGGCTGTTCATCCCGTACACACCTAAGTATTTATGCTTTCTGTATGATAGAGCTGGACACGAACATAGGAAGTGATCTAAAGACTCTTCCTCCTCTTCGTCCATACAACTTCTACAAAAGTCATTCGTCTGTAGACCCAGCCTTCTCGCATGTTCCCCAAAAAGGCAGTGTCCTGTCAGTATCCCTACGACCGAACTTAAGTCCCGTTTCCCCAGGGATATGAGTGCCTCGGAGCGCTTCAAGTCCAGTTTTGGCCAAACCTGCTTTGCTACCCTGCACGTGAGAGTGTTGGTCCACCTCTCATTTGTCAAGGCGATTGCGTTTCTCCCGAGCGCCAATTTGAGCGCAGCTATAGGTCTCCCCAGAACTGCCCTTTCCGGCTGCATCTGGAGAGTCGTACCGTACCTAGCTAGTTCGTCTGCCCTGCAGTTTCCCGTGACGTCCGAGTGACCAGGAACCCATATTATCTAGATGCTGAAATACTCGCTCATCTCATTAAGAGATGGTCGGCAATCCAGCGCCACCCGTGACTTCAGACAAACCGCCTCTAGTGACTTGATCGCCGCCTGACTGTCCTCATAGATTGCGATATCCCTCCCGGATACCACATTATGCTTCAACCATGTCATGACTTCCCCGATCGCCACCACTTCAGCCTGGTACACGCTGCAGTAATCAGGGAGACGAACAGAAATATTGACGTTTACCTTCTCACAGAAGACTCCGTCTCCTACCTTACCGTCTAGCTTAGAGCCGTCAGAGAAAAATTGCAGTGCCTCATTTTCCAGTATTGATCCGTTCCTCCAGGATTCTCTCGAGGAACAGATGGTCACGAAACCTTTATTGAAGCACAACGTTGGTTTACTATAATCTAGATTCGCCAGTTCTTCCCTTTGCGATCTAACTATCGTCGAGTGTCTCGTCTGAAGACACTTCCACTGCGAGACCTCCGAGAGTCTCGTGGCCACATTGGCTGCAATTTGTTTACCAAAAAATTCGATTAGAATAAGGTGGAACATAACCTCTAAAGCGCGTGTAGGAGTTGACCTGAGCGCCCCGCTTATAAGCATACAGGCCGTTCTTTGTACCTTTTCCATCATCCTTACATATGTTACCTTATTCAGAGCTGGCCACCAGACGCCCACCCCATACATCAGCAAAGGTCTTACCACTGCGGTATAGATCCAGTGCACCATCGCTGGTTTCAAACCCCAACTCTTACCTATGGCGTTCCTACACGAATAAATGGCTACATTAGCCTTATTCACCCTTTCCATAATGTTAGGCTTCCAGCTGAGCTTACTGTCCAAGATTATGCCCAAAAATCTCGCTCTATCAGCAAAAGCCAGTCTAATGCCGTTCACGGTAGGAGGGCTAACTACCGGAATATTATATTTCCTAGTAAATAGTACCAGCTCTGTCTTGGAAGGGTTGATCCCCAATTGATTTTGCACCTTTACCCAACGCGTATTTAACGTTCCCAATTCAGCCACAATACGTTATGTAAGTGAAAGTGTTTTTTCTTGTTTACGTTATTTGAGCGTGCGTACGTAGAAAGTCGATATATTGAAAGACGGCCGTATACACATACATAGGTAGTGATAGACCAATTTAAAACTCTATACACAGAGTTCGTAAAAACGGATGAACAAATATACAACCTTGTTCCACCAAAGAACTACAGTGGCGGCAAGCTACAAAAAACTTATAGAAGAAATGCGCCAGCGATTAAATAATCCAACACCGCTATCACCAGCGTGCAGCATGGAGTTCATAGCATCCGAGACAGGCGATTCTAATAAAAAGCTCGTACAACAAACTAACAGACCAATAGATCAAAGCAACAACAGCACGCTCAAACAAGCTACGAAGACAAGATTTTAAAATTAGGGAGTTGTACAGAGAAATAGCGAAGGCCAGAAACGTCTGGGATGAAAGTTAAGGCAAGAAAGCGATGCAATTCGCCATACAGTACATACAGCTGGCGAAGAATGAAATAATTGGTAGGTATGAAGAGCTTTGGGTCGATGCCTCAGACGATGACCGTGAGAGACTAGGATACTTCACTAAAAGGAATTATGAAGTGTTCAAAGAAAGTTACACAAAGATGACAATCGAAATGACCACTGCGATGGAAGAAACATCAGCTACCAGTCGCACAACATCAGAAATAAAGCTAAAACCGATTGAAATACCCACGTCTTATGGAGATTACATGAAATGGAGTTTTCTGAAATATTCAAGCGTCTGATAGACCAAAACCAAACGCTCTCAGACACACATAGAATAAACTATCTGAAAACCCATCTTAGTAGAGCAGCAGCTAAACTAATAGGCCATTTGGAATCAACCGCTGATAATTATAAAATGGCCTTGAGTACCTTAAACAATAGATACAACAACAAACGATTAATCATATCAGCTTACCCAAGTACGTTGCTAAACCAACCATCAATTAATACAGAATCAGCAGCCGCCATTAGGAATTTGCACGACCCAACCAATGAGTGCATACACGCAATCAGAAGCCTAGAATTAGACGTCAAATCCTGGAATTAATTTATAATTTTCAAATTATCCAAAAATTCCAACCCAACTGAATTTCAGAAAACCGAAGAAGCTTCTTGAACAATGCTTCAAGTCCTAGGAAGCATCATATAGCCCAAAAATCAATCGCAACAACTAAAGCCGCAAGTGGTAAGATACACGTTAGCCACAACCATTCTACGCGAGATTTGCATATATTGCCAGATGAACCATACAGTAGACCATTGTTCACGGTTCACGGAGCTGTCAGCAGACAGCTTAGAAGATGCCTATCATCAGAAAGTCAAACGTATCATTGCGGCCGAGAGACAAAATGCTCGATCTGTAGTGGGATATATCATACTGTTTGTATGCAAAGTACGAGTACAAACCACGAGCACGGTTGAAGTCAAATTTTTTAAACTAATAACCAACGTAGATCACGATCAAGAACACGCATTGTTAGCAACAGCAAAGGTTAAATCCGCTAATAATAATGGCAACCACACAACTTTAAAAGTCATCGTAAAATCTATGATGTCGTATATCGAGAAAAGAAAATCAGCTCAAGAAGTTTTGGGAAACTGAAGAAATAAACATAGAGCGGGAACTTACCAATGATGAACAGAAATGCGAAGAGCACTTTCGAAAGAACTACACAAGATTAGAATATGGTGCATACCAGGTCGCATTACCATTTAAAAGCGACGATTTCATATTAGGCGAATCCAGGAAATAAGCTACAGCACGCCTTCTTCATGTGACAAACAACTAAATAAAAACCAATACATGATGAATGAATACAGAAGCTTCATTGATGAATACATCAAATTGGATCATATGGTAGAAATAAACCAACGTGATGATGCAGCTAGGACCTATTTTCTATCACACCATGCAGTAATCAAAGATGATAGCTCAACAACCAAGCTCAGAGTAGTCTTTGACCTGCTCCACACCGGTCCAACAATACAACAATCACTTGTAGATATATTGCTACGCTGGAGGAAACATAAGTATGTGTTTAGACAAAGGCGCAATCAGCACGTATAAGCTGAAAACCGTTACGTAGGGGCAGCCTCGGCTACATATCTAGCCATAAGAGTCCTATACGTCAGCTAGCGCAAGATGAGGGCCACCCATGTAAGGAGCGGATACCATCAAACAAACTAGGAGGATGCAAGAACAAGTGGATAAATATATGCGGCAAGGAGGTTTCAATCTGTGGAAATGGAGCAGGAACAACCAGCAGATACTAGGAAACATAGATACTGAACATCGAAATGAAAGCAACCACACAATCGAAATAGGGGGAACTATTAAAACCCCCGGGATTTTATGGAATCCTGCAGAAGATATTTTCCAACTTAAAATCAAACCACTAAATATTAAAACACCTATAACAAAGAGAAAAGTGCTATCCGAAACTTCCAAACTATTTGACCCCATTGGGTGGCTAGCACCAGTTATAATAAAAGCAAAAATATTCATGCAACAACTATGAACATTGGAAACAGGTTGGGACACACAACTGCCCACTGAATTAGAAGCAAATTGGATTTGCTATGCTACCCAATTGCAGACGTTAGAAAAAGTAAAGTTACAAAGATGGTTAAACCACAACACAGACAACACAAGCAAGTTACACAGCGTCTGTGATGCATCAGAAGACGCATATGCAGCAGTAGTTTACTACAAATCTAAAATTACAAACAACCAAATCAAAGTAATTTTAGTCACTGCTAAAACAAAGGTTGCATCGTTAAAATACAAATTAACCATCCCCAGATTGGAACTATGTGCAGCGAACAAGCGTTACAAGAACTGGAGATCAAAACATTTTCATGGGCGGATTCAATGATAAGGTTAGCATGGATTAAAGGTAAACCTCATAGATTCAAAGCATATACACAGGATAATGGAAATCCAATTCGTATTGTCTCCGGTGCAATGGGGTTACGTGAAACCTGACGAAAATCCAGTAGATTGTGCATCGAGAGGATTGCACCTTACCAGCTTAATAGATCACCCCTCTGGTGGAACGGGCCAAGCTCGCTCTGAGACTGTTTCGAATATGCCTTACAACCACAAATTGAAGAGACCACAGAAGAGTCCAGGAACCAAGTATGCCAATTCACTACGACAACCAAAGAAGAAAGCGTCATGCTGGCTCTGATAGAACGATGTCCATCGTTCACAAAAGCAATAAGGAGCATGCACCGCTTATGTTCTTAGGATTGTAAAAAGAACAGCTAAATCAAGCTACCTGATGACCAAAGAACTTAACGACAGTTTAAAGTTAGTATAATACAAGAGTTTTGCTTTGGAACATTTGACAAACACCATGGCAAACATAGCGAATCAAAACTCGCTTAATCCGGTAATAGGCAAAGACGGATTGTTGCAAGTAGGAGGAAGACTGTCTAATGCCAGGGTTTGTTTCGACATTAAACATCCAATAATTATCCCTTATAAGAGTCATTTCACAACGCTCCTGATAGACTACGCACACAAGATGACGTTGCACGGAAGCAAATCCCTCACGCTAGCTTTCATTCGCTAGAAATATTGAATCATAAAGAGTCCATTAGTAGTAAAACTTTCATGAATAAATGTATGGTTTGCTACAAACATCAAGCACGGACACTGGGCCAACTGATGGGAGATCTTCCAGCAGCAAGAGTGACTCCAACAAGACCATTCACTCATACAGGAGTGGATTATCTCCTGGACGAGGTAACAAAAGCTACAAAGGTTATTTAGCAGTCTTCGTCTGTTTTGCAATAAAACCCGTCCACTTAGAAGTAGTAAGCAACTTTTCATTTGAAGCTTTTCTAGTTTAGACGCTTCACAGCACGTCGAGGTAATTGTTCGGACCTCTACAGCGACTGTACTCTAACTTTATAGGGGTTTCAATCATAAGTTTTGAACGATGTGAGCGCTGCACTGAAATAACTACCTAAAAAGCTTGCAGAACAGCTTGCAAAGGATGGCACCCAATGGCATTATATAAGCGGCGGTTAAATCCGTCAAGTATCACCTAAGTAGAATAAATCGAGACAAACGTCTAACATTTGAAGATATGACAACAATTATTTGTCAAATAGAAGCGTTTCTCAACTCACGTCCACTTCTATCACTATCATCAGATCCCAATAACTTCACAACTTTAACACCGGCACATTTCCTTATAGGTGAACCACTGCGAACGAACCATGACATTAGCCAAATCAAGACATTAGCCATTTAGCACGATGGGGACTTCTGCAGAAAATAACGCAAGAATTCTGGAAGATCTGAACGAAATATAGTGAAAGGAGAGCTAGTGCTCATTATTAAGGATGATCAGAACCGTAACAGTAAAGAACACAAACGAAGGATTACTAAAAAGGTCAATCACAAAGATCAGTCGTTTGCCGATTGAGGACGATACACAATGCAAGAAGGTACCTTCGTCAGAGGAAACCCAAATAGACGCAGTTGAAGCCAACGACCACGCAAAATAGCATTAACGAGTAACAACAGCAAGCACCAAGTCCAAGCTGCTACGTTACGTTAGTAGCAGCAGAAGCACCAACAAGATATAATATATCGTGAATCCCTTCTCATTCCGGGATCTACTTACGCCTATTGGACGGAACTAAGTCACTTTGAAAACGCTGCTCGTAAACTAGACAGCTTGTGAAGCCATTGTTTCACAGATAAAAACACTTCACGTAGAATTAAATGAACAAAACGAAGTATTAAACGCCGTAGGCGGAAATAGAATCACTCGCAGAAGGAGAGCGCCCTTCGATTTTGTAGGTACAATTGCCAACGAACTATTCGGGGTACTAGATCAAAGAGATGGAAAAACCTACAGGGAAAGCATATACAAATTTAAATGCTAACAAGCAGCACCAAAATGAATTATTACAAAACCAGATGTCCATACTAGAGTCGACTATCAACGTCATGAAACACACTCATGAGGAAACAACACAGAAATTCGAGGCACAATCAAATTCTTACAACCATCCTGTCCCATGAAGAATTTACCGACCTTGCCATACACACTATGTGAAAACCAAGCCAGGCTATGCCATACCGAAGTGAAAATATAGCTCAACAATAATCGTTCAAAAACAACAACATTTCGTAAATTATTTAGTAGTTTTGGTCGACATAGACGTCCTACTGAGCGTGCAATTGACAAAATTATTGATCGATTTGAAGAAACTGGTTCAGTGGAAGGTCGTAGACCGTATCAACATGTTCATCCAGTTCGTACTCCTGATGCAGTGGTAACTGTTAGTGAAACTATTCATAATGAACCAAGCACATCAACCAGGTATCGTTCACAAGAACTAAACATTTCACGAACCACATTACGACACATCCCCACAAAATTCAACTAACTCAAAAATTGAAGCCACCAGACCATATAAATCGTCGTCGTTTTATTAATTGCGTGTTTGAACGTAATGAAGGCTTTTCATCAAAAATCATCTTTAGCGATGAAGCCCATTTTCCTCTTAATGGGTACGTCAATAAGCGAAATTGTCGAATTTGGGGAGCGGAGAATGCTCATGTTATTCACGAAGCAGAAATTTATCCTCCAAGAGTCACTGTTTGGTGTGGTTTTTCTTTGAAAACGAACAGGAAAATGCCCTTACAGTGAATGGGGAGCGTTATCGCATCATGTTAACTGGATTTTTGTGGCCACATTGAATGAATTGCGTGTCAACCTTTCTTTTCAACAAAACGGAGTGACATGCCACGCAATTCGTGCAACAATCCATTTATTGTCAATAAAATTTGCTGATCGTTCCTTGGCCACCAAGAAGCTCGGACTTAACACCATTTGATTATTTTTTGTGGGGTTATTTGAAGGGTAAGGTGTATGTTAATCACCCACAAACAACTCAACAACTTAAAACCAACAGTCGAGCTGAAATTGAGGTGATTACTCCGCTTTTATTGGAAAAAGTCATCGACAATTTTGATGTTCGAATGCAGGCCTGTAGAAAAAGCCGTGATGGGCATATAACGAACGATATTGGTTTTCATAGTTAAATAGCATAGAACCACCTTCCCTTACCAATAAAAAATTTTGACTGTGTTTTATTTTCAAATGAAGAAAGGACTAACAGATGGCCCACCCTGTACTTAATTTGCTAAGTGTACGTTGTAAACGGAGTACGTTAAAACGGGGTTTGCGGTCAATGTATTTTTTTTTTAAATTAAAAATTTCCTGTTACACGCATACCACTACGATGGAAGTATTTTACTACGCAATAGATGTATGTACACGATTGCGAGATAATTTGGCTCAGTTGTGTGTTTGAATTTGAGTGCATCGTGTCGCGTCGAGATTTATTTAAAACCGCTACGAAATAATTAAATGTTGGTGAATGTTGTGTCAGTGTTTTTGTGTGAAAAGTGGAAAATGTTTAAGAATTAAGTGTATGTGTGGCTTAGTTAAAATGTTATCCGTTTGTTTAGTGTAGTGAAAATACAAAATGGAAAGTGGCGTCATATTTGAACATCTCTTCGGTAAGTGATTTATAAATTCTATAATATTTATAAATGTAATTATCGCATTGCAAAATGTGTATTTGTACCTCACCGTTTGCTTTGCATCTAAGTGTCGTCTAGTTTAGTAGTTAAATAAAACTACGTTTTGGTCAACTTGCAAACCAACCGGGAATTGCAAAATTCCAATATTCATTCTCTTTACAATTCACCCATATTCGCCCCATACCTAGAACATAGCAAAACATGTCAAAAATGTAGAAGTTGGTCTTGGACATTTTTGACATTTCAAATGAAACCATGAATTATTATATTAAACAGATAGCATGGTTCGTTAGAATAGGTTCGAAAATATGAGTGAATATCTGTGGACCTCTTGGCTGTACACAACAATACACAACAGTAAATTTGATAAAAATTTTAAAATTGTATTAACCATAATCAAGGTTCATTGAAATCGTGTGATCACCACAATGTTAATGTGCTGGTCGAACTATCAGAAGCCAAAGCCCAGAACCAGTGAACATCTCCAAGATGGCGGTAGTTATAGATTCTTTAACTAAAATTAATATATTTTTTATTGAGTATATGACACACTTCTTTAGATTTACGAGTATTTCTACTTTACAGATTTATGATTATAAAGCAAAACTAATTTCATGAGAATTGAGATGGATATAATATTGTAAATAAAGTAGTGTGAGAAATGCAATTATGCTAATTGTATAAATTATTATAAAGATTAAAACTAAATATGACATATGAGAATATTATATATATATATATATATATATATATATATATATATATATATATATATATATATATATATATATATATATATATATATATATATATATATATATATATATATATATATATATATATATATATATATACCGGGTATGCTTCTTTTAAACTGAGACGATCAAATATCTCGAAAAATAGCCACTCTACGGAAAAAATGTCCATAATCAAAATTTAATCATACCGCGGGGGAAATACATTAGTGCAAAAAAATAGTCGCCCACCTTCCGCTTTGTAGGTGGGGCGGGGGTAACTTTTAAACTAAGATAGGAAGCCATATTTTTTATTGCAGATACGGATTCTACGACTAAAAGTACGTATGATTTGAATGAAATATTTTGTTCGGTTCATGATAGATGGCGTTGTAATCGACGAAATTCAATTTTTTCAATTTTTCCTTCTTAGAACACACGCATTCGATTCTGCAATACGTTTGAAATAAAAAACATCACGTTTGGAAATACTCGAAATTCGTCATCAAAACAATTTATTCAGTTTTGTAAATCACATTTAACGTTTGTGTTATTTCTTATCTTCATGTTTTTCGTAATTGCAAAATAAACGATAAAATACTTTAGAATGGAGCGTTTAACTGTGCCAGAGAAAATTGAAATGGTTCTGGTTTATGGAGAAGCTGGCAGAAATCTTGAAAATGCTGTTGCTATTTACGCTCAACGTTTTCCGGATAGGCTTCGTTCACGTGCTTCATTTGGCCGTACTATCAAACAATTTATTACTGATGGAGATGTTCAACCGAAAAAAAGGACCCGTATAGCAACAGTCACTGGAGAAAATAATGAAATTGCTGTATTGGCAGCAGTGGCTCATAATCCTTATGTTAGTACACGAGAAATAGTTCGCGATTCCGGATTGTCCCTCACCAGTGTTTGGAGAATTTTAAAACGGCACAAGTATCATCCATATCATGTGTCTTTACACTAAGATCTTCATTGCGCTGATTTCCAAAATCGGGTAACTTTTTGTCAATGGGCACCTGAACAAATACAACAAAACCCCAATTTTTTTCGTTGCGTAATATTCTCTGACGAATCGTCTTTTACAAACCATGGAACGGTTAATCGACACAACATGCATTATTGGAGTGTTACAAATCCGCACTGGCTTCGTCAAGTTGAACATCAGCGTCCTTGGACTGTCAACGTGTAGTGTGGAATAATTGGCAACAAACTCATAGGCCCCCACATTATTGAAGGCAACTTGAATGGTCAAATGTACCGAAACATTTTGGAAAATAAACTGTCAATATTACTTCAAAATTTGAGCTTAGAAGTGAGACGGAACATATGGTTTCAACATGATGGTTGTCCTGCACACTATTCGGTGGTGGCACGTGAAATACTTGATCGTGATTTCAATGGTCGCTGGATTGGTAGAGCTGGTCCGGTAAATTGGCCTGCCAGATCACCAGATCTTACTTCGCCAGATTTCTTTTTGTGGGGCTATCTCAAAGACAAAGTTTACAAACAAGAACCAACAACACGTGAGAACATGATTGAGTGAATCAGAAATGCGTGTGCTGAAATTCAACCAGACACACTTCTCAGTTGTGTACAATCATTTGAAATGCGTATTAATAAGTGCATTGAAGTCGCAGGCCATCATTTTGAACACTTATTTTAAGCTAAAATTATTTTATTCACCTGCCATTTACATTAATAAATTGTTTTGATGACGAATTTCGAGTATTTCCAATGAAAACGTGATGTTTTTTATTTCAAACGTATTGCAGAATCGAATGCGTGTGTTCTAAGAAGGAGAAATTGAAAAAATTGAATTTCGTCGATTACAACGCCATCTGTCATGAACCAAACAAAATATTTCATTCAAATCATACGTAATTTTAGTCGTAGAATCCGTATCTGCAATAAAAAATATGGCTTCCTATCTTAGTTTAAAAGTTACCCCCGCCCCACCTACAAAGCGGAGGGTGGGCGACTATTTTTTTGCACTAATGTATTTCCCCCGCGATATGATTAAATTTTGATTATGGACATTTTTTCCGTAGAGTAGCTTTTTTTCGAGATATTTGATCGTCTCAGTTTAAAAGAAACACCCGGTATATATGGTTTTTGAGTATATTTTAAAAAATGTTGATTTATTAAATTTCAATATGTGTTGGCTTGAGTTGTTCCCTTCGTCTGTGGTCTTATCTGCTTATCTGTAGATACAGTTGTAACATCATTATTCGGATGATGTAACTCCTCCCCTCCAAGTGGAGCGCTCGTGCTTCTGGTTGGAACTGGTGCGTCAATATTACGGTTTTTATATTTTCTATAAGCTATAGTTATTATACTGAATAATGATATATGCCCAGATGAGTTGTGGATTATGTTATTGTTTTTAATAACATCCAGTTCTTACATATGGATGGTGTATTTTTGTAAATCTGTTATTGATATATTATGCGTTATAATTATTTACCTTTGTGAAGATAGACCAAAATGCCAGCCCCGAAAATAAAAAAGGTGCACATGGCGATACTATTTAATTCTATTTATACTATTACGACATTTCATTATAATTATAGCTCTCTCCTTATATACACTTTATACTAAAGGGTGTTTTTTTAAGAGGTTGCCGATTTTTTTTTTGAATAAAACACATATAAAATTATGAAATGACCAAAATTTTTTTTTATTTGGTAGATAATTTTTTGGCATTTAACATTTAAACACAATTTCTGGCATATGGCTACCACGACTATTTTTCACAAATGTCATTCTGGAGGTCCAATTTTCCAGCACTTTTTCAAGCATTTGAGGGCGTATGTCAGCAATGACACGTTGAATATTGGTTTCCAAAGCGTCAATCGATTGAGGTTTATCCACATAAACCAATGACTTCACGTATCCCCACAAAAAGTAATCGAGTGGCGTCAAATCGCACGAACGCGGAGGCCAATTCACCGGACCATTTCTCGAAATAATGTTGTCGTTGAAAGTTTCTTTCAATAAGTCGATTGTTTCACGTGCTGTATGGCAAGTGGCACCATCTTGTTGAAACCACATTTCATTCATATCCATATCTTCAAGATTTGACAACAAAAACTCATTTAACATGGTTCTGTATCGATTTCCATTCACGGTAACGCGTCGTCCTTCCTCATTTTTAAAGAAATATGGACCGATGATCCCACCAGCCCATAGACCGCACCAAACAGTACATTTATCAGGATGCATTGGTAATTCTAGAACGGCGTGTGGATTATCTTTGCTCCAAATGCGACAATTTTGTTTGTTGACGTATCCATTTAACCAAAAATGCGCCTCATCACTGAAGAGAATTTTACGGTAAAAAAATGGATCTTCGTTCAATTGATTTAACGACCAATCACTGAATTCACGGCGCAAACGATGGTCGTGTGGCTTTAATTCTTGCACCAATTGAATTTTGTATGGCACCAAACCCAAATCTTTACGTAAAATTTTCCATAAAGTCGATGGACAAAGTCCAATTTGCTGAGCACGACGACGAATCGATAAATTGTCGTTTCCTTCGACACTGGCCTCAACGACAGCAATATTTTCTTCTGTACGAACTCTTCTCATTCTTGTCGGTGGCTTGGCATCCAAAAGAGTGAATGTAGACCGAAATTTGGTAATTACGTTCTTTATGGTGGTCTCTGACGGACGATTATGTGCACCATAAAATTCACGAAGTGCTCTAAAAACATTTTTAATTGAACACTGATTTTGAAAATAAATTTCCACGATTTGAAAACGTTGTTCTGGAGTTAACCTATTCATAATGATTTGCCAAACAATACTGAGTAGAAATGCCACTTTGAGCTGTCAAAACAACTGTCATAAAATAAAACGACATCTATCGGAAAAACAAACCTCCTAAAAAAACACCCGTTATTTATATGTCACAAATTTAATAAATAAAAATGTTAAGAACCCTTTTAAAAATTTAAAAACATGTAATAAAAGTTTGCATACGGAATTCTATAAATAAAACTAGACTCGTCAATCAAAACATGTACAACGTTTTGAGCTCCTAAATAAATTACATAACATAAACAAATTAATGTCAACTGTACTAACAATATAAAAGTGTCGAGGATCTTAAATGAGCTCAGATGTACATAGAAGTCAGGAACTATTCATTGGCCCAACTAGCGGTGCATATTTATATATATCTCAACTCCTAGACATAGAAGAATTCTAAAAAAAATTGTTCATGCTCCTTAAACAATCACCTATCAAACGATATGCACCGCTAGTTGGGCCAACGAATACTTTCTAACTTCTATGGACTATATCTCAACTCCTAGACATAGAAAAATTCTAAAAAATGTTGGATGAATGTTGTTTAAACATTCACCTTTCAAACGATGTGCACCGCACAAAAAATCCCTACATTTTTTACCCTCAACCCCGGCCGAGAGTAAAAATGTGGTGATTTTTTGTGCTGAGTGTAGAAAATGTCATGATAGCTGTACTTTTGTTGCCATCGCGTTCGTTTGAGACTGAATTTAGCCTATCTTTACACATATTAGAAAATTGGTCTTACTTCACAAACATGTTTTTATAAGTACATAATATATCTCTCAGCCCTGAAAATTTCAGCTGTCATGACAGTTTTTTACTATCGTGATAGCAAGTATTTTCGGGGCTGAGAGTAAAAAGTGTCATGATAGCAACAATTAGTATTGCCATAGTATTTTCCGGGTATGTAATTTTGGCTATCTTCACATACATTAATTATTTGATTTTATTATAAAGTAGTATTATAAGGTCTTCTTGGAAAGTTTTGTTTATATTAGAAAATGTTAGATCGTTAATTGTTACTGTACAGTTATTAAATTGGATTAATTGCTGACCAATTGTTGTAGTACATAGTTCTTTGAAGACATGTAGAAGTATATTCTATTGCTGTTGCGAAATATAAATTTGCCCTTCTTCTGTTTCTTCGATATCGTCTTTGATTTTTGAGAGATGTTGGAAATCGGAATGTGCTATCTGTTGTATTATGATAGCTGGTATGCATGATGTATTTGTTGATTGAAGCTTTTTCCGTTTACAGAAATATTTATCTTCTATACGGTGGTGCAGAGCTCTTGGACAAATTGGTAGTTATTTTTGTTTGTATAAAATTCAAGTGCAGGAGCGGAGGTTATTACGGAAACAAATCCGTAATAGGAATGAGTTTTATTTTATAGAAATCAAATTTTTCATTAGTTAGTACTGGTACTATACGTCTACGATATATTTTAATTCTCCGGGTTTTAATAAATGCCTAGATTTGAAAATGAATATCTAATAGTATTGTTGCTGTAGTTATTTCGATCTTGGATCTAACACTGTTAACTTCAAATTTGATTCTATCTAAATTTATTATTGTGAAATTTTGAACAATGGAAAGTCTATTAATTAGTTCGTCATTTGCGTCGAGTACTGTATATATATGTCTTGAAATGAATTTTGAATTGCTTCCAAATCGTTATTGTCAAGATTGCCAGTAATGTCTTTTATGATTGTCCCTAAAGGATTGACTAAACCTCGTTTCATTCTGCTGTCTCTAGGTAACAGAATTTCCTGTTCTTCCAAATATCTTATCTTGTGGTCCGTTATTGCTTTTTTGATCAATTAATAAAAAACTTTGTGATGGGTTTTCTAAAAGTTTGTCAATTTCTGTATTTTTGGTTTTTAATCTGCTCAACTATTGTTTTATAATTGAGATCTATTACATGTAATAGTTTTGTGAAATCCTCGATAATGTAAGCTTTTCCTAGTCTAAGGGGCCAAAGGACTTATTTGTTGTTTCTCAGAGAAGTAATTGTGATTGGGATTGGTAGTTAACCAATCTCAGGCACCTGAAATATACGTTTAATCTTAGTGTCATGTGATTTTCCCAAATTACCTACAATTGTTAATTTGTTATTTCGCTTTACTATTAGTTTTTTTTATCTCGGAAGAATCTTGTTCCTGGACTTTCTTTTGATAGAGATTGGTAAGCCTATTTTTAGTGATGGGGGTCTTTCTCTAGATTTATTTAATTTAGTAATAAGTTTGCACTTTTTCTCGTGAGTTTTCATGTAAAAATTGTCACAAAATTCTTCATATAGTGTTTTATGTCTTTCGATATACTCTTAATGTCTGTTTCTACTAATGGGATTTTGTTATAGTGTCCTGTCAGTACTTCGGTAGGTGTCATTTTAGTCGTGTTATGTATTTAGTTATTGTAAGCAATTATTGCATGTTTCATAGCATTGACAATTGTAACATTTTTATTCTGGAGTCTGATTATTGATAATAATTTTATTAATGTTGAATGTAGTCTTTCGACTGGGAAGTTTCCGGTTGAGTTATATGAAGTTGTAGTGTGGTGTAAAATATTGTATTTTTTCGAAAAGTTGAGTTTGTATTAGAGAACCGTCGTTGTCCGTTATAATTTTGTCTGGGATTCCGTGTAAACTGAAATAATGTAATATAGGTTTTCTTCAACTGCTTGTTTGTTGTGGGATTTTTCATGGTAGGCTTCATGGAAAATTTGTCTATTTCCATTGGTTTTTTGGCGGTTTCGGTTAGTTCCAGTTCCAGATTATTATTTTGCCTCTTGTATTTCGTTTGTTGACAAATATTGCACTCGTTTACGTTTGTACTTATTTTTTCTTTAATTTTAGGGAAGTAATAGTTCCTTTTCAAGTGTACGTAGTTTTCTAGAATTCCTCTATATTCCTGTGCCGCGTGTTGTTTTTGTGAATGGTTTTTAAGTCGTCAAGTAACGTCATGCTTCTTATCAATATTGGTTTGTGTGGTGGTTTGATATTATTGTCTTCAAGTATGTGTTCGGCTCGGTTGTTAAAATCTGTAAAATCTCCTTCAGAATAGCAATAAATACAGATGTTTTTTTGGGGGGTATTGGAATTGTTTTACTTTTGACAATACGTCGAAGTGTAAGACGCTGTTTGGAATTCTAATTATAATCCTAGATTTACCTTCATGAGGGTGTTCCCTGGTTATTGTTTCGTTCCTTATATCATTATCTACCATATATATTATTTGTTGGTTGAAGAGGTTTAATATGCTTTTTGTTGTTGGTATCCTGTCGGGTTGATTTTCTATAATGTCTTCGCTTGAGCTGGACATTTTTATTTCCTTTGCTTTATCTGTTTGTATCAAGCACTTCAATGGAGTCATGTAAGTTTTCACGACTTTCGGCAGGATTTTTAATTTTATTTTCTTTTGAAATTTCTTCCATGCATGGCCGGCATACGTCTTGAACTGTGTCATCTTCAAGTACAAGTCAGCTTTTTCAATATTTCCAATTACCGATTGATTTTGATTAGCAAGATCAACTGGTACGGCAGTTGAAGAAGATAAAGCCCTAATTTCCGTTATAATCAAATTTTTCGCATCGTCTTTCAAGCTGTATGTTAAATTGTTAATTGTGACAAGAAAATTTTACAGAATTGGTATACATAATGGTAATTCCACATATATTGTCTGTTACCCGGTTTCAATGAGATCCGGTGCATCACAACTCTATACCGTCTAATTCATTTGATTGAATGGTGTAGAGTTCTTTGGCTCTAACTCTCAGAGTCTGTTGGAATTGATACTGTCATGGTGGTCGATATTGTTGTCTTTGTATTTGTTTTTGCTGAACTTGTCCATATGTAGGCTGTTTATATGGCACTAGTGATTTGTCTGATATATTTGTCTGATTATACAGACTAGTGATTTGTTTGATCTATTTAAAAACACTGGCCAAAGCTCGTGAATATATTCAGTTTGGCCGTTATAAAACTTGGAATATCCATTAAAATTGTGAAGTTTCTATGAAACATTGGAGATCCATTAAAATTATATCCCATTCGCTATGGGATCCCGTGAACGAATCCCAAAAATATACTTTACATAGATCATAGAAATATGTTATTGCTTTTTATCTTCCCAAAAATTTCAGCTGGATTCGAAGGCATCAGTTAAATAGCATGGACAGACTGAGGATTAGTTAAACTGGTTTAACAAAATTCGGTCAAGTACTCTAGGAAAAAAAATTCAATTCAGTTCGATACACTACGAAAAATTCGAAAGTCTACTTTGATTGAATTTTGCTAAACCAGCTTAACTAATCCGCAGTCTGTCCAGACTATTAGAATCGAGTCCAATTTTGTAATTTTCTTATCAAAATAAAATTCAATTGGCGAAATAACAAATTTAACAGCGTAATTTTAAAATAACTTTTTAACACAAATTCCTTTATCATCATTTTTCCTTCTTTTGCAATTTCGAAAGTAAAGTTTATGAAAATGAAATGCTGCTTAGCCAATCAGTAGTCATTGTGCTATTATAGATATTTCTTTTCTAACAATAGCAAAGATATCGTTTACACACCTTATCCAAAGGTGAATAAAACTTGATTTTCCGATATTGTAAAGATGCCATAACTTGGCCTTGAAGTACGAGCTCAATGTTCAGAAAATTTTCTTCACTTTTCAAGGTCAAGTATTTATTCAATTATGATTTACATACAAATAAAGTTGATCGAAGGATTTACAAATATTGAATATTTTCACACACGAAGTAAACGAAATTATGTGGGACCAAAAATGTATTATCCAAAATTAAAAAGCTGAGAAATTATTAAGTGAATGTGAAGTCAAACAGCCAACAATTAATTTATCATCAATTCACTAATAATGTAGTCAATCGATCTTGCAATCGCTATTGCGGCCAGCTAAAGAAGAAGTAAGCTCTAAATGGAAGAAATATTAATAGCACGTAAAACCGTAATTGTTTTCCGAGGAAAGGTCCCTGGGGAGGCCCAGCCGAAAATTTCAGTACGTTTGATTAGGGTGAGTTCGGCAGTAGAGTTGACCGCTAAATAGAGTGCCAGCGAAGGCCACGACGGAGAGACGTGCTAAAATGACAAATGTTGCAGTTCAGATGGATAAATGCTGGAATGTAACGAGGCAGAGAGGGGATCTAAAACAGGTGAAACGGGTTGGTTTCACACACAGCCACAGCTAAAGCCAACCCGGTTTCACAGAATTGCCATTATCTGCCTGGTACTCCATGCGGCATTGGTTCCCGCAGCTCAATCTGGTGGAGGGAAACGGTCCTAACTGTTTATAAAAAGAAAGAAAAAGAAAAGGGTTGAGTGGGGTATCGGACCCAAAATTGGCGATATCAAACTATCATAAGAAACGGGCTTAAACCCATGGTTGTTTATTTAGGTTCTTTAGGGTATCATAATCCCCAAAGCTTAGCTTTGTTTAATTTGATAGTCGTATGCTTCTTGGTTTCGCATGACTGCATATCTTTATTTAGACCAGGATCCTCTTGATGGTTCGCATCTTTGATGAAAAGTTTTTGACCGTTCTCTGACTGCATAAAAGATCTGTCCATAACATAACTTCTGATATCCTTTCATCGTCATCTTAAGTGTGGATAATATGCGGTGACTTATGTTGTTTTTAATTCATCAAAGGTTACGAGTTCCCCTCTTATTCAAATTTTGTTTAAATTTATTTTACATTAATTTACATCTTGGCGATATAACTAAAATTGCTACCACACTTTATTACATTTTAGTTGCCAATATGAATCTAGTAACTTAACCTACCACTATTCATTACTGTAGATGGCGCTACCTCAAGCCCACTTTGCTACATTATCCGAATGGGGTTGAGCAACCTCATCCTTTCTTTAAATTAAACTTAATATTATGCTTTCCTAATCGCTATTGACTTAACTAACGACGCTGGTATATTCACAATAACGCGCGCGATATACCAGCGCTCACTTTACCATTACATGATCTATGTAAATGCCCGACTATACATAGATGATCTAATGGTAAAGCGGATGATGTATGCGACCACCTTTTCTACGGCGGCGCTTCCAATTCCGGTATTTACGAACATCACTACAACATCGCATCCCGTGAAATAATTTAAAAATTGTCTGGATGGCATGCAATGTGCCTTGTGTAATCCTTACGTTTTTGCTATAATAAGGTTTACAGGGAATTGCTGCAATATTGACCTGTTTGATTATAAACTGCTCAGAATTTTGTGCAGTTTTAAATTGCATTTTGTGGGATCTTACGAGTCACCATTTAATTCAGCAATCTTGTTACTGGATGGCGATACAAGGCCTGTTGTGTTATTTGTTGGTAGTGGTGTTTCAGAGCACAAACTACTGTCTGCAAGCCTCTTACTTCAACTCAGATCCATCTGTCGCTTTGCATAAATGAGATCTAGTTGTGATATGGTTTCGACAACTGGTAATGCTTGTTTATCAGAAGCCTGAGCTAAATTTCTTCGTTCATTCACCTGGTTACCTACACGACCCGAAAGATTTTTATCGTCTTCTAAGATACAGGTTGACAGTGAGATGTTTGATGATATGTCATTAGAACCACCACATACGTAATTTGGATTTAAAGTTGATCGTAACGTCATTTGTGATACTTGGCGCGATGGTTTATTACTAACTTTGGTTTGTATTATGTAATTCTTGCGTGCGGCTCGGAAACGATCTATCTGATGTTTTTTTAACCGAACTATATGAATCATTTAACTGAGATGTTTGTGGTGCTGATGGTGGAATCACTACTGGTTTATTTGACAGACATTGCTTCTTAAGCTAATCTTAAGCAAATCTTAAGCTAATTACCTTTTTTAAGTTTTTACCAATGTTATTACTTAATGTTAGTGTTCACAGATTTTACAGGTTCAATAGTCCGAGTGGATCTGCCCTTCTCAGTCGTTTAAATCGCGGCTGTTTTAGTATATCTCGGGCCAATTCGTTGGGATGTCCCTGAAGTTTTGAGTAGTATTTCGAAATGAAATTCCTGTATTGTTTCTTTAACGGTTTTAATACCAAGGTCGTTGTGTATGTTAGAGTTTCGGATACCATGGAGCATTAGCGATACATCGGAGTATTTTCGCTTGCGCATTTTCTCCTCGTTGCAGGAGTTCTCTATTTGATGCACTGGTGTATCCCCATAACTGAATACCATATGTCTATATTGGCTTGATTAACGCTTAGTATAGCAAGACCTTATTGTCTAATGATAACTTTGATTTTCTTCCTATCAGCCAATACATTTTGGAAAATATTATTTTTATTTGATTGCGCTTTGCTTCAATATGTGCTTTCCACGTTAGCCGTCTATCCAGGTGTAAGCCTAGGTATTTCACCTTGGTTTGTTGAGGAATATATACTCCGTTTAATTGAGCAGGAGCGTTTGTTCAGCGTGAATGTGACCTCAATTGATTTTTTTTTCGTTTACTTTTATTCGCCAGATCTTGAGCCAATCCTCAATTTTGCTCAGATGACTCTGCACTTCTCTTGAGGCTGATTGCGGGTTTCCGTGTGATACCAAGTAACAAGTAAGTCTACCGTGTACAACAAGTATAAAATAGGTCTCAGAACGCTTCTTTGTGGAACTCCTGCGCTTATATCATTTAGGGAAGTTGTTGCACCATTTTGTTGGACCATGTATTGCCTTTGGTGGAGATAGTTTTCCAGAACTGAATGAATATTCTTCGGCAGGAGCGCTTTGTATATTAGTCCATCGTGCCAAACTTTGTCAAATGCTTGTGCTAGATCCATGAAGACAGCAGAACAGTATTGGTTTGTGGCAAAGGTATGTCCTATTGCATTTACAATTCTATGCACTTGCTCTATGGTACCATGTTGGTCTCGGAACCCAATGTTGTTATCAACATTTTTTCAAACAGCTTTGAGATTGTGCGAAGCTCCTTATTGGGCGATAAGACGAGATTTGAATTTCGTTTTTCCCGGGCTTATGTATCATTGTGATCACAGATATCTTCCACATTTGAGGAATATGACTAGTTCGCATGATCGCATTAAACATGTAGGTTATTAGTTTTATGCATTTGTCTGGAATTCCCTTATCATTTTTCCAGTAATAATTTCATATCGTGGCGCCTTTTTCGGGCTAATGCAAATTTTGATTCTGATTTTAACTTTCTACCATATAATATGCGGAATATCCCCACCCCGTGCCTTCAGTGGCATTTGGCACGCCCAGGTTCAATTAAAACAAGATCTCAACAATACCTTACGCGAACATCAAGGACATAACTTTATACTCTAACGTGACATTTTATTTATGAACATGGCGGCGCAATTCTCAATGCGGCCTCATAAACCTGCCCGCAATTTTCCCAAACGCGAAGTCTCATTATTAGTCTCAAGATTAACCTCAATCCAGAATGATGTTAAAATTTTGTTAAAACATAATATCCCGGTTGAACCGGAGAAGGCAGATGAACTCTCGACCATGCTATATCTCGTACCGGGTCGGTTGTCTCGTCTTAGGACTAGTAAATCTGTAGCACCAACTGTCAATGAACCTAATATCAAGCGATAAGTTATTAAAATGCATCGCAGATTGTGAAAACAATGATGGAGTGCTGACCGATTTAGAAGAATCTTGTAGAGAGGCATGTAAAGGTTTTAAAACGGGTATTTTAGTGGGAAACGTTTCGAGCGAGGATGACGGTGATGTAGATGGTGTTACCCTCAATACCAAATCAGAAACCGGGTAAACTTAAATATTGTCAATGGTTTGTCCATTCCTGGATCTTCTGATACAATTACGCAAGAGTTCATTTGAAGATCTTAGTAAAACCATGTCACAGGTGTCGCTTAGCTAATAAAATCGCGATGACATTGGGTTTATCTCTAAATAGCAAACTTACTGAACCACCCCAGTTATGTCAAGAGACAAATAAGTATTCTCAGATACCAACGGCAATTCCCTCTGTTAATCCCTGTGTTCCACCTTCAATAGTGAACTCCAATGGTGCAAATTTAATGCATACCACTCCAGGCTGAATCTCTTTGCTGCAGTAACAAAATCACGCGGTCTTGATATTACCAAATGGAACATATCCTTTTCTGGTGATCCGGACAGAACAAGTGTCGAGCGATTTTTCTGTCGGGTGGATTGCATGGCCAAATCGAATGGTGTTAGCATCGACAACCGGGCCGTAGATGTTAGTGTACTTCTGCAAGGTAAGGCCTTGGACTGGTACTGGGTATTACGAGAGGACTATGGGCTAGTTTATTGGGAGTCAATCAAAAACGGTATGACCAATCGGTTTAAGGATAGGCGCTCCGATAGTAAGTGTCGGCAGGTTCTAGAGACCCGTAGACAAAAAGGAGCCTTTTATGGATTATTATCATGCAATCAGAGAAACGAGTATCCCACTAAAGAATCCGTTGGCAGAAGTTGAGTTATTAAATCTGTTAACTAGGAATATGAGATCACGTCTGCAAGCTGCATTGGCCGGTCAGAATTTCCATGATGTAGCGGAGTTAGTAAAAAATGCGTTTCGGTGGAAGACACTTAGAACCGAATAGGATGGGCACCAGAGGTTTTTATGATGAATAAAGTCTCGGAAGTAATCGTTGGAGAGTATGGCGGTGTAATGAGTGCACAACTTAGCTTGGATAGCCTAGGAAAGTTTTTCTGAATACATCGCCCAATAACACTGTGACAGCTTCAAGTTCATCGGTGCAATGCTGGAATTGTTTTGGAAATGGCCATCTATTCAAATCAAGGAATAGGCGTATCTTTTGTTACCATTGCGGAGCGAGCAACATTCTCAGTATCGATTGTCCAAAATGTGAAGGAAAGTTTCGTTCGGGAAACGTGTACGACGAAGCCAGAGTTCCGCGGGCTCTGAGCTTCAAGAATCGCCCATTCAAAGCACCTACGAGATTGATAACGGTCGAAGAAGCAGCATCAAATACAGACCTCGAACTTTATGCCCACCAACACAAGACCACTTGATTTCCGAGTCTTCCCCGTGCCTTTCCAATCCCTTTTCGGTATCGGTTTCTAAGTCAACTCAAACCCCTTAAACTCAGTTTTCCAGATTAGATCGTTCACTAAAATATTTGAAATCCCGTCAGGTTTTAAAAAACTTAATTTCTGAAACCGTCAATCCTACTGACCTTGACAATCGGCCGTACGCCCACATTTTACTGGATGGAATGCCTTATAAAGGTCTGTTGGACAGTGGAGCCAGCATAAGTATTTTGGGGGTGGGTTCCGAGAACTACTTAGAAGATACTAACATATCCTTCCGCCATTTACCATCCTCTTTGTCCATGGCAAGTCGTCAGAAATTGCAAATATTGGGTCATATTCAGCCAAGGTTTCATACGCAGGAAAGACAAAAACTATGATTCTGCACATAGAACCTGCCTTAACTCAAGCGCTGTACCTAGGCATTGACTTTTGGAATCAATTTGGATTGGCTCCCGGTATAATAAATGAACTAGTTGAATTCCCCGAAGCTTCTACACCTTCTACACCGGCAAATGATAAACATGAGATATCTTTAGAACAGAGAAAAAAGTCGAGGCTGTAGTTAAGAAATTTGCGTCCAGCGAAGTTATGGGACTGGGTTAAACTCACTTACTTGAGCATAAAATCGATGTAGGTCAAGCAATTCCGACCAAACAAAGGCACTATCCTGTGTCACCTGCCACACAGGAAATTATATACACTGAACTTGACCGATTATTAGCATTAGGGGTTCCTGGTCATCCCCAGTTAGTATTGTTAAGAAACCTAATTGGAAAATTCGGCTTTGTCTTGACGCGCGGAAGGTGAACTCAGTCACTGTGAAGGACGCGTATCCATTACCGTTCATAGACGGTCTTTTAAGCCGATTGGACAACACCAGATACATTAGCCCAATCGACTTAAAAGATGCCTTTTGGCAAATTCCTCTGGTATCCGGTTCAAGGGATAAAACGGCTTTCACAGTGGCTGGGCGACCTTTATACCACTTCACCGTGATGCCATTCGGGTTGTGCAACGCACCCCAAACATTATGTAAGCTGATGAATAAGGTCATCCTTCATCAGTTACATGATCGAGTCTTTGTCTATCTAGATGATCTTCTAGTTGTCTCGGCAACATTCGAACACCATATATCCTTATTGAGTGAGGTAGCCCGATTGCTGTCTGCAGCTAATCTTACTATCAATGTAGAGAAAAGCAAATTTTTGCTAAGACAGACAAAGTACCCGGGTTATGTGATTGGTGAGGGGTGCCTTACAGTGGATCCCGACAAAGTGCAAGCTATCGCCGAATATACCGTTCCACGAACTCCAAAACAAATTCGTAGTTTTCTGGGGATGGCTGGCAGTTTCGCCGATTCATACTAAACTTTCCCCCTTAACAGCACCCTTAACCGATCTACTCAAAAAAGGATGTAAATTTATGTGGAATGAGTCAGCCCAAATTTCTTTTGAAAATATCAAAAATGCTTTAATTACTGCTCCTTGTTTAGCCAATCCCGATCCCTCAAAGAGATTTTATACCCAGTGTGATGCTAGCACAACTGGGATAGGCAGCATATTGTTTCAAAAATCAAAGGATGGGGAAGAGCATCCGATCACTTTCATGTCTCACAAGCTCAACAAAGCCCAGAAAAGCTATAGCATTACAGAGTTTGAATGCCTTACTGCGGTTATGAGCGTGAAAAAATTCCGCCCGATATGCATTTACGATTATAACCGACCATTCCAGCCTCCAACGGCTCATGAATCAAAAAGATCTTGGTTGCAGATTGGCTCGATGGAGTCTTAATCTCCAATATTTTGATTTTACAATTGAGTACCGAAAAGGACCTCAAAATGTGATTCCAGACAGCCCTTCTCCATGTCTTGAGACTTTAGATTCTGACAACTCTCATTTACACATAAATTTAGACGCTCCCGAATTTAAAGCGGATGATTACTTAGCCATGATACAGGCTTTGGAAGATATTCCACAGAGTCAAACTAATTTTACTATTTTGGATGGTAAGATCTATATTAATATTAGCGGTTCAACGGACAAGGACGACATTAACTATCAACATGGAAACTCGTTGTACCTTTGTCATTGACCAATCAACTAGTTGAAAGTGCACGTAAACCACCTACATCTGCGCATCAAGGGTTTGCGAAAACACTAGCACTCTTGCAACGAAACTTCTACTGGTCACGAATGGCGGTTCAGGTAAAGAATTGGCGGTTGTGAAATTTGCAAAACCACTAAACCCGTTAACTTTGTAACTAGACCCGAAATGGGAACTTTCACCGAAGTTTTCCAACCATGGCAATTCCTGTACATTGATTTCCTTGGGCCATATCCACGAACCAAAAAGGAAAATACACATATTTCAATAATATTAGACAGATATTCAAGATGAGAAAGTGTCTAAGTAAGATTTTCTCTGTTTTTGGTGTTCCGGAAACCTTATTGTCAGATAATGGCAGACAATTTGAATCCATTTTGCTGTCCAACCTTTTGTCGCACTACGGGATTACCCATCGATTTACTCCTAAATACAGTCCACAAGCTAACACGTCCGAGCGAGTGAACCCATCGATATTATCCGCTATCAGGGCGTACATCCAGGATGACCATCAAACCTGGGATGAACATTTAGATGAGATTTCATGCGCTTTGCACAATGTTGTACACACATCAACAGGGTTTTCGCCACATTACTTGGTCTTTGGGCGGCATAAGGTTGCTCACGCATCAACTTATGAATTGCTGCGGAAACTGAATTGGTTAGGAGACAACCAAGTCAATGCCTCGAACTCGTAGGCTACCGTAACACAAGAATTAGTCTTAAGACATTTGAAGGCCGTAAATGATCGAAATGCGCTGAAATATAATTTGAGAGCGCGTCACCGTATTCGTACGAAATTTTCCTCAGAGTGACGCAGCTAAGAAATATTCTGCCAAAATTGCTCCAAGATTTATTAAAGGCCGCATTGCTAAAGGAATAGGAAATGTTGCATACGAAGTTATATCTGAAAATGGGAAAATCGTTGCAATTTACCATGCCAAGGATATTCGCTGACCAGGAGAGAGTTAAATGGAACATGCGTGCCTGCTCAGGATTGGATGGAGTTACTAATTAGATTACGCTCATTTTTTTGTTTGTTAGAGTAAGCCCGGCTCTTTGAGATTTTTCTCAGGGTGTGGGATAGCCCCACGATTGTAATATTGGTAGCAATGCAATTGTTACACATATTTAAATTGAGCATAGTTTTTTCAGTGCGAGAGGGTTACTATTTCTATGATTTTTTTCATAAATTGTCTGGGAAAGTCTAGAAAGAGCACCTGGTGAAAAACTGTGCATCACGTATAAGATATTATTCCTGTCCAGCTATGTAATGCAAAACACACCCGTCCCACACCCAAGTTCAATTTACCACCAGATTGTTATTATCATAAATACTAATTGTAATTTATATTGTAACGATTAATGCCCGGCAGCATGTCCTTCCAATTAAAATTTAAATTATGGTACATTTTTGTCCTAAACATAAATGTCAAACTAATGTACAGCACAGATATGATATTATGCATTATCTAAATTTATTCATCGGTTTATTATACGAGTAGTACGGAGACGCAACGTATTTGATAGACGACAAGCATAAAATAAAAATTTGAATAATTCAGTGAAACTCACCAAACACGAACGATTCCTCATCCCTTTTATAAATGTACCAAGAGTTCTAGAATTAAATCTGATTACGGTTTGGTATAAGAAAATTCGTTACCTATTTATATTCATAATCCAAAACAAGAAAGCTGTAGGCAAGTAGATTTATTCATGTTTCAATTTTGAGTCTTATTTTTGACACACACACACACATGCATACACTCACACATAGACTGTAAATTTTTTTTATATTGAATCGATTATTCGAACAATGTCATACAAATTGATTGATGCTAATGATTATGACTGTAGGCGATTTAAATTATATAATTTTTCCTTATTTTTTCGACAAAGAATTTCCGATTTTCCGACTCCCTTCCATATTAAAACCATAACGAGACATACGCTTGTTCAACCCACACTTGTCTGCCCGCATTCGATTTAGTACATCTGCTTTAATCTTAATATTTTAGGGTTGGAAAAACGTTTATCATCCCTCATTTCCATTTTGGGTAGCGCATAGTACGTACACATTGTAATGCACGTACTGTATACTGCATTCAGAAGCATACAACCAGAATAATTAGATGCTGAATATTAATGAATTGAATTGATATGTAGGTACGAGTATGTGTGTAGGATATGTTGGGTTTAAAATAATAAATTTGAAAAGATGAGCTTTTCCAATTTGTATGTTAACAACATACCCAGCTGTATACAAACGTATAACAATTACGAACTGATTTGCATTATAATAGTTGGGTTGATTTTACCTGGATTCTTTATGGTGTACGCTTACACTATACCGGGTGATTTTTTTAAGCTGATACCACAAAAAAAATAAGTTTACCATAGATTTCTCATATTTATAAATCGAGAGATAAAAATGAGTTGAGTAAAAAACTTCTAATTATTCCAATGTTTTGATTGTATTTGTGACTTTACATTGCGCGCAAATGCATCTATAGTGATATGTCCAGGTAATATTTCAAATGAAGTGCCTTCTATTGAATATCATTTTGAAAACGTGAGGTCAATTTTCATGCTGGGAGTCCGGGAAAACTCGGTTGAATAAAACATGTTATTGAAGTTAGCCGAAAATTTCAGCCGAAA